>CM065746.1:40766504-40771504 GCA_033310375.1 Conus canariensis | reverse complement strand
CTCTCTCTCTCTCTCTCTCTCTCTCTCTCTTTAACAAATTTTAAAAAGAAAAGTTACAGGTTCCGCAAACCAATCCAGACAAACGGATTGCAGGACAAAAACACGATGCGTTTCGACCTCGTAGGTCTTCTTCAGGTAAAAGATAGAACGTTCAGGACAATGAAAACGAAGAACGAGCAACCACTTATCTTCTCATATTCGGCGCCAAATGGGTGTTAAATGAAAACGAGGCCGTTGGGAAGGGGACCATGGGAGTGCAAATAATAACATAATATACTACTTCACCAACAACAACAAATACTACGACTACTACAACTACTATTACTACTACTAACAACAACAACAACAATAATGATAATAGTGATGATGGTGAAAAACATTAATAATAAGAGAAGGAATACTGCCTTTCGGGGGGGGGGGGGGGGGATAATATGACGATAATAGTTGTAGTATAAATAGCGGCTAAACACAGAAGGGACGAAAGAAGAGGGGTTAGAGGACAGAAGAACAGCAGGGTTTATTACTATCATCATTTTGGGGTGTTTTTTTCACCTTAACCTAGTGTATATTTAAGACCATCAAAACTGTACTGAAATTTGATCATCAAATTGCGACGTTCATGACGCTGAACAACGAAGGCGTTTGGATTTTTTTTTTCATGGCTTCAAAAGCCTGTCTGCCCACCAAGAACTAAATGGGTATTTGATTCGTTTCAGGGAAAGTTAAAGCGGTGGTAGGAGTAAGGTGGTCCTGGTCTTTCACAATGTTTTCCTTAGACAATGAACCTGTTACAGCTCATTTTAAAGACGATCTTCAGGCTTTGGGAATGTTGAATAAACAACGAAGACAACCTCGCTCCCGTGGAGAAACAATTAAAGGCCCATGGTTCTATAAAAGCTGAAAACTAAAAACCAACTAAACAAACAAAGAAATAAAAACAAACAAACAAACCAAAAACAAAAAAAACCAAAACCAAAACCAACCAACCAACCAACCAAAGTTTTGTAGACTTCAAATCTAAATAAACCGATCGTCATTTACTTTGTAAACCAGGCTATCTCAGTCCCTGTCCTTTAAGGGGGCATAATCAACATCATTCTGTCGAAGTCTCAGCTGTCAGGAGTCTCAAAGGATCCATTGATATTAGGCCTCCACGGGACAACCCGGCGGAGCAGACACTGCACTGCCGAGGATTTCCTCCTGTGGCGTTTAGTGTGGTGCCTGCTCTAAACCAAGTGCTAACCTTCCCCTGTGGACGACAATACCTGCTGAGGTCACACAGAGAGTGAACGCCTCTTGCAGGCCATCATCATGGCCATCCCGCGCTATTCTCGTGAGCTTGCGAACTCTAAATTTTTGAATGAGTCATGGGGGGTGGGGGGTGGCGGAAAAGCTTAGTGGTAGAGCGCCGGACTCGTAACCTTGATGATCCCGGGGTTGCGGGTTCGAATCTCCGCCAGGCCGTTTCGGTACAGGGGGACTTTTCCCTCGGAGTTAACATTAGTTCTGACTCCATTTCCCATACAGTCCTTCGAATGAGACTATAAACATAGGTTCCGTATCTGAACGCACGCATGACATCTTGCTCACACGTAAAATCCCATCACCAACTTTCGGAAGAGAAGGCCAGCTTGGCCGTTGGTATGGATGACACGTTACACATAGCATGCACCTTCCCCAAAGTTGGAGTATGGCTGCCTTAATGGCGGGATAAGAAAAAAACGGTCATACACATAAAGCTCCACTCCCTTTGTTGGGTAGATGGGATTAATCCTTGCCTGTCTACACAGGGAGTGTCTGCAGGAGTATCAGCCTGTGTACACAGAGGAGAGGAGGAGGAATGAGTCATGCCAGACACAGAGGAGAGGAAGAGGAATGAGTCATGCCAGACACAGAGGAGAGGAGGAGGAATGAGTCATGCCAGACAGAGAAGGCTGTCCTGAAGATCAGGTCCCGCTGAGGCCACCCTGGACACAAACCTCAGTGCTCCACCAGCCACCGCAGTGAAGTGGTTAGCGTCGCGGACTCCCAGCTGGAAGGTCGTGGGTTTGATTCCCATCAGAGTCATGTGGGATTTTTCTGCCCCAACCAGCTCCTACCCAAAGTTGAGTTTGCTACGGGCTCAACTGGGAAGACTGGGACCACACAGTCGAGTTTCATCCACTTAATGGATGCGTCTCTGAGAGTGTTGCTCAAATTTCCTGACCAACACTGCATGTGTCTGTATCTCTTGGGCCTGGCTGACACTGGGATATATTATGAAAGTAAGCGTAGAGTACAGCCCTGTCATGCAGTCTCAGACCGGAATGGAAATCCGTAGCATCATCTTCATCATCCTCTTTCTCATCGATCAGCTTTAAAAAAAAATGTCTCAAATTCTGTGGTCCTTCATGCCCTGCTCTCATGGTGACCTCAGTTTCGATGTCCTCCCCACGTGTGCAGCCTTAGTTTGCTTCCGTCCGGGTCACCAGTATCGGCGAGTCCATGGGGGCTGTTGTTGGACAAACAGGGCGGTGCCCTGCGGAGGGAGAGATCACTCACGTCGGCTCCGCGACGAAACCATTCTTGTCGTCAGCAGGGTGCTTCGTAGGTGGTGTCCTGCGTATGCTGGATCAAAACAGGCACCACTGAACACCACCAAAGGAATTCCGCAGCAGTGCAGTGTTTCCTCCTGTGGGTTGCCTCTTGATGGCTTGACATTGATTGCTCTTTGTGGATTGCCGGTGCTGGGGCTGTGGCGGGTCGGGCCGGGCTGCATCTGTGGACGGGTTCTCGGAATGAGCGGTGTGGGTGGCAATACCACTGAGGTGGCACAGAAGATGGGACAGCGAAACAAACAAGCCAACCAACCTCGGCGTTCATCACGGTGATGGGAGGGCCGGGCCGCCCTGTGAACGCAGCCCATGAGGCGCACAGGCAAAGGGTCCTCAGCTGAAGCGGAGGCTACGAACACCACCCGGTCCACTCTCATCTCTGGGTAGGTCAGGTTGTATTGCAGGCGGATGTCTTCCACCGTTCGATCCTTGATGTCCTCGTACACCTTCATCAGGGGTTCGTTGTCCTGCCCATATAGGTGGTGGTGGTGGTGGTGGTGGTGATGGTGGACGATGGTGTGTGATTTTGGATATGGTATTGACAAAGATGATGATGGAGGTGGTGGTGGTGGTGTGGTGGTGGTAATAGTAGTGGTGGTGGTGGTGGTGGTGTCTGGTTTTGGACATGGTATTGACAAAGATGGTCAGGGACGGTGGTGGTGGTGGTGGTGGACGATGGTGTGTGATTTTGGATATAGTATTGACGAAGATGATGATGGTGGGGGGGGGGAGGGGGGGGGAAGGTGGTCTCGGAAGGTGGTGTCATGATTCCTTGAGGGGAAGGCAACAAAACGGATGGCAGAAGAAGGATTGCACCCAGTAGACCAGATGGCAGAAGAAGGATTGCACCCAGTAGACCAGATGGCAGAAGAAGGATTGCACCCAGTAGACCAGATGGCAGAAGAAGGATTGCACCCAGTAGACCATACGGCAGAAGAAGGATTGCACCCAGTAGACCAGATGGCAGAAGAAGGATTGCACCCAGTAGACCAGATGGCAGAAGAAGGATTGCACCCAGTAGACCAGATGGCAGAAGAAGGATTGCACCCAGTAGACCAGATGGCAGAAGAAGGATTGCACCCAGTAGACCATACGGCAGAAGAAGGATTGCACCCAGTAGACCAGACCAGTGTGGCCTTCTCGGAGAAGACGTGGTCAAGGGGTCTGCGGTTCGAACCTGAAGGTCCTCCGGCCTCTGCTGATATCAATGGAGACCAAAATCCATCACTATTCAACGACAAGGTTCGGTGTCCCTTTCTCTGTCACTGATGTGGTGCTCTACTGTTGCCAAGCAAAGCTAAAGTTGGCATCCGTCTGTCTCGAGGGACAATAGTGATGCACCGTGGATCAGTCAGTTGAGGAGTTGCAGCGCCTGCTGTGGCTGAAGAGCCCGAGCCTCGCGCGGCAGACTCTGTTAGAGTTGCTGCAGGTGAAGTCTCGGCCATGTGTGTCTGTGGGTGCCGACGCAATTCTTTGCCGTCTGCGGCACCTCCGCAAAGCTGAGGCCAAACCTGAAATCCATCCTGGAGGAGCAGGAGGTGGGAAAAGCGAGGCTGCTCACCATGCTTGAAGGCTCGGGGGGCAAGGTTGTGGCTGCTCACCATGCTTGAAGGCTCGGGGGGCAAGGTTGTGGCTGCTCACCATGTTTGAAGGCTCGGGGGGCAAGGTTGTGGCTGCTCACCATGCTTGAAGGCTCGGGGGGCAAGGTTGTGGCTGCTCACCATGCTTGAAGGCTCGGGGGCAAGGTTGTGAGATCTGTCCAGCCACAGCCCAAGATGGGCAAACGCGGCGAAAGAAAACCTCCAGAATTGGGAATCAATAGGACACTGCGATCGACCAGAAATGAAGTGGTGGTTAAGGACAACACGGAAAGCAAAGACAGACATAGTGATACAGACAGACATAGTGATACGGACAGACCTAGTGATACGGACAGACCTAGTGGCACGGACAGACATATTGACACGGACAGACCTAGTGATACGGACAGACATTGTGATACAAACAGACCTAGTGATACGGACAGACATAGTGATACAGACAGACCTAGTGACACGGACAGACCTAGTGATACAGACAGATCTAGTGATACAGACAGACCTAGTGACACGGACAGACCTAGTGATACAGACAGACCTAGTGATACAGACAGACATAGTGATACGGACAGACCTAGTGACACGGACAGACCTAGTGATACAGACAGACATAGTGATACAGACAGACCTAGTGATGCAGACAGACCTAGTGACACGGACAGACATTGTGATACAGACAGACATAGTGATACAGACAGACCTAGTGATACAGACAGACCTAGTGACACGGACAGACTAGTGATACAGACAGACCTAGTGACACGGACAGATCTAGTGATACAGACAGACCTAGTGATACGGACAGACG
>CM065746.1:40554004-40751504 GCA_033310375.1 Conus canariensis | reverse complement strand
CGTCCTTGAGTTCAGATACAGTGCTTGATTTGTGCATCTGAGAGTCATCAGCAAAACTCTCATGCCGCAATGAGTGCTGATCGATAATGTCTGACACAGGTCTAACATACAACGCAAACAGAACTGGCCCAAGGACGGAACCTTGCGGTACCCCACAGGTTAGAGGTGTAGGAGATGAAGAAAGACCATTGACAACAATTCTCTGGGAACGATCACTGAGATAGGACCTAACCCACGCAAGAACAGTGCCCTGAATGTCAAACGGTAGGCTACAGTGCACAGAGTTGAGCGCTCAGATGTCGAACGATATCGAAAGTTACGTCATCTAAGGAAAGGCAACTCACTCGTGTTTTCAGAGTGGTCTGCGCACAGAAAATCAGAATGGTGAATGAGGTGAAGGCCTGATTATCTCGTGACATTCTAATACAGCTGACTTGACGACTCGGACTAACAGGTTTGTAAAGAATCGTTTGCTCTTCCTTGGCTATTATACATCACCAGGTGGCAAAGCATACGAAGTTATTCTGGTTTAGAGAGCCACATTTAGGGGTTACATGATGAGAAAATCGACTAGTTCCCATGATAATTGTGAGTCGTCTGCTGGACCGATCTGGCAGCACAAGTAAAAGCAAATGTTGCAGGATGCCATCACAGAATTTCTGTCTAAATGTTTTACTTTTACGAGTGAAAAAGCAAAGAAATTTTACTGCGAGGTAAGCACCACCGGCCTGTTTGCAGCTGTTTGAAAGAACAAAATTTGGCGTTGGATAATCAAAATGAATTACAAAAAAAAGCCCATGATAATTAGTGTTGAAATCGACTTTTTACCAAATCTTCAGCTCGTGGAACTGGAAATTCTGCAGCAATACTGAGTGTGAATGAATACTTGTCAATATCTTGTATTTTTGTTGTATAATTAACACTAGCTCCGTACATATTCCTCCTCGCCATACCCATCACTATGACATTCCTAACTCCCAGGTGCTGCAGTATGCCATTGAGTCCTACCACAGGAACTACAGGAAGAATGGCTTCTTCCCACGCACTGGGAGAGAATGGAATGACCTTCCAGCTGAGGCAGTAACACCAGCCTCACTGGAGGGCTTCAGATCCTGGATATAACCCCCATCCTCCTCCCCCCTTCCCTTCCCCTCTTCCCCACCCACCCCATCTCCTGTACCCCCTCACCCCTGTTCCGCGTCTAATGTCCTTCCCACCCACAAAGGAGAAGGGCCTACCTTGCCCCTCCAAGAGGCCTGAACATATTAATGGATGCCCCCAAGTCTTTCTTCCCTTCCCCACCCACTTCAAGCTGTTGATCCAGGCAGCATCTTCATGTAATATTCTGTTATTACCAGAAACCCTTTTTTAGAGTCAGAATCTTCAACTGGTTGAAGGTGGACAGCTAAGACAGAAGAAGAGCTTTTTGATCCGTAATTCGAACTAAAGATTATGCGAAATTTTCTCAGGCGTTGTGTAGTTTCCATCAGGATAAGCAGTATAACAGGGTCACCACAAAATGACATCAGAGGCTGCTACTTGTGAGTGCTCCAACAACAAATATTTAAAAAAATCATCCAGGTAACTTTGCACATAAAGGTTCATAACCCATGACATAAATAATCACTTTAACTATTTACACATAAAACTGATGATATTGTTTCAAAGTTTGACAGTGAATCCAGGTCTGAGATCGATCCATTTACTGCATGTCAAGAAGGAGTGTAGGAGCATTTCTGGCTTTGAAAAGTGAACCAGTCTCCCGGGTGGGAAGAAATACAAATCCATCCAAGGATACTTAACCCTTTCATCACTAGCTGTCCTCATGCTGCAGGCAGCTGAAAACCAGCTGTGGGATAGCAGATTTACAAGGCTGTAACCCTTGAACCACCAAACCAGTTGCTATCATTTATACACAGTTTTAAAGATTGTACAGTGAGAATGTATTCTATGTACTATTCAAGTATGAGAAAAATCTTAGAGAATGTATACATACAAACAAAACTGAATCACGGGGGGGGGGGGGGGGGGGGGGGGGGGGGGGGGCATGCCCAGAAAAAAGGTCAATGAGCTTGAAACTGTATAGCTGTGTGACACATGGGATTTATTCACCATGACCTGAGAGTAATAGTGAAGCATTGTTATACTTGTAAGAATTACTGTCTTTACTCCATTTTGTGTACTATTCAAACATGACAGACAAAGTCATCTGCACCAAGACCACCAGTGACAAAGAAGTGGAATGGGACAAGGCAGATGACACCAGGATTCAGCAACGCTCAGTCACTGAACCAGCTCTCTCTGCAGCGTTCAGGGACAGGGATAGGCCTCAGGGAGAGGATCGCCTTTCTCATCCCTGTGCAGTAGAGTTGACAGGTGGATAGATAGCCTCAGTGACGACTGAGATGAGTACAGTTCATTGTGCGAGGGTATTGCAGAACTTTATATGCAGTATGAATCCCGCAGAGAACAAATATAATTTTTGTCTTTTTACCGTAAGCAGTCGAAGATTATGGCCAGCAGAGCCTCAGCAATGACTGAGATGAATATAGCTCATTGTGCAAGGGTATTGCAGAACTTTACATGCAGTATGAAACCCACTGAGAACAAATGTGTTTTTGTCTTTTTACCGCAAGCAGTCCAGCACCATGGCCAGTGGGCAGACGGGGGCGGACCATGGAGGTCAAGTGGTTAAGCTGGAGGACACGTTCACACTGCTGGAATCTGGGGACCTGGCCGTTGTGGAAGAGATTCGGCATCTCATCCAGGAACATTTGGCTTCTGGTAAGGAGGGAGCGAGGCAGCACTTTAAAGCACAGACTGTTATTTCACATCTTGTAACAACAATTGGTTGTACTTAGAGAGGTATCTGTGTGTGTGTGTGTTTGTGTTTATTATGGTAAAAATGACCGCAAACCTTTCAGGTGTCTGACATATTCATTATAGGACCCCCTCCCCCCTTCCCCCTGAAGTTCAGTTGGAAAAGTTCTGAAAAGTAAAATCTTACATTTCCAAGATGAAGAAAAACCTTCCAAATATCATTAAATTTTAAGTAAATTTTATAAGAGTGTGTCAGTTAACTTTTTTTTTTTTTAAATGGGAAAAGAGGCCTTTCATTGAAAATGGTGAAAGAGGGAGAAGAATCCCCCCCACCCCCCACCCCCCACCCCCACCCCCTCCCATTCATTAAAGATTTTGCAACTCTTCAGCTTCTTGAGTGTGCTTGGGATAGGGGGAGAAGGGGAGGGGGGGGGGAGATCTGTAGAAGGAGAAAGAAGGCAAAAACCATGTGAAATTAAAAATAGCAGATGTTGCAGAAATGAAAGTACAACTTGACAATTCACGGAGACCATCCCACATTATGGTGGTCATTCTCAACACAGACAGCATTTTCTTTCTTTCTGCATGCGCAGGCTGATACTCCTGCGGACACTGCCTGTATAGACAGGCAGTGGAATATGACCGTTTTTTATCTCACCATTAAGGCAGCCATACTTCATCTTCGGGGAAGGTGCTTGCTATGTGTAACGTGTCATCCATACCAACGACCAAACTGGCCTTCTCTTCCGCAAGTTGGTGATGGCTTTTTACGTATGTGCAAGATTTTGTGAGTGCGTTCACACACGGAACCTCGGTTTATAGTCTCATTCGAAGGACTGTATGGGGAATGGAGTCAGAACCAATGTTATCTGCGAGGGAAAAATCCCCCTGTACCGAAATTCGAACCCGCAACCCCAGGATCACGAGTCTGACACTCTACCAACTGAGCTATTCCGGCCCCCAACACAGACAGCAGACTTTGAATAAAATAAAAATCCAGATAAACAAATTTTAAATGTAATTAATAGCAACCCGCCAAGAAAACGTAGACAAATGAATCACAAGACAAAACACGACACGTTTCCACCTCTTAGGTCTTCTTCAGACAAGATACAAAACACTCAGGACTACAAAAATGAACGAGCAGTCACTTACCTTTATTCACTTAGCACAAGATGGGCATTGAATTCATACAACCTGTCAATACAATTAGATTAAGAATATCACATATTACAGGATTTTCCCTGTCAGCCCGCTTAAAGTCACAGCATGTTGAGTGATATTCTGTCGGCCTACACTGTAGAGCCAGCCCGTGTAGAGTACAGTGTGACGTCAGCCTGTCCACATCTCTGCCTGCAGAGTGAAAATCTGTCTGCCTGCACTGTCATGTCAGCCTTGTCAACACTACAAAAATTGTCAGCCTGTCTGTCAACATCACTGCTGGCTGAGTGTTTACATGGTGATGTCAGCCTGTCTGTCAAAGTCACTGCTGGCTGAGTGTTTACATGGTGATGTCAGTCTGTCTGTGAAAGTCACTGCTGGCTGAGTGTTTACATGGTAATGTCAGCCTGTCTGTCAAAGTCACTGCTGGCTGAGTGTTTACATGGTAATGTCAGTCTGTCTGTCAAAGTCACTGCTGGCTGAGTGTTTACATGGTAATGTCAACCTGTCTGTCAAAGTCACTGCTGGCCGAGTGTTTACATGGTAATGTCAGCCTGTCCGTCAAAGTCACTGCTGGCTGAGTGTTTACATGGTAATGTCAGCCTGTCTGTCAAAGTCACTGCTGGCTGAGTGTTTACATGGTAATGTCAGCCTGTCAAAGTCACTGCTGGCTGAGTGTTTACATGGTAATGTCAGTCTGCCAAAGTCAGTGCTGGCTGAGTGTTTACATGGTAATGTCAGCCAGTCAAAGTCACTTTTGGCTGAGTGTTTACATGGTAATGTCAGTCTGTCAAAGTCAGTGCTGGCTGAGTGTTTACATGGTAATGTCAGCCTGTCTATCAAAGTCAGTGCTGGCTGAGTGTTTACATGGTAATGTCGGCCTGTCAAAGTCAGTGCTGGCTGAGTGTTTACATGGTAATGTCAGCCTGTCTGTCAAAGTCACTACTGGCTGAGTGTTTACATGGTAATGTCAGCCTGTCTATCAAAGTCAGTGCTGGCTGAGTGTTTACATGGTAATGTCAGCCTGTCTGTCAAAGTCACTACTGGCTGAGTGTTTACATGGTAATGTCAGCCTGTCTGTCAACGTCAGTGCTGGTTGAGTGTTTCTATGGTAATGTCAACCTGTCTGTCAAAGTCACTGCTGGCTGAGTGTTTCCATGGTAATGTCAGCCTGTCTGTCAAAGTCACTGCTGGCTGAGCGTTTACATGGTAATGTCAGCCTGTCTGTCAACATCAGTGCTGGCTGAGTGTTTACATGGTAATGTCAGCCTGTCTGTCAAGGTCACTGCTGGCTGAGTGTTTACATGGTAATGTTAGCCTGTCTGTCAAAGTCACTGCTGGCTGAGCGTTTACATGGTAATGTCAGCCTGTCTGCCAAAGTTACTGCTGGCTGAGTGTTTACATGGTAATGTCAGCCTGACTGTCAACGTCACTGCTGGCTGAGTGTTTCCATGGTAATGTCAGCCTGTCTCCCAAAGTCACTGCTGGCTGAGCGTTTACACGGTAATGTCAGCCTGTCTGTCAAAGTCACTGCTGGCTGAGTGTTTACATGGTAATGTCAGTCTGTCAAAGTCGGTGCTGGCTGAGTGTTTACATGGTAATGTCAGCCTGTCTGTCAAAGTCACTGCTGGCTGAGTGTTTGCATGGTAATGTCAGTCTGTCAAAGTCACTGCTGGCTGAGTGTTTACATGGTAATGTCAGTCTGTCAAAGTCACTGCTGGCTGAGTGTTTACATGGTAATGTCAGCCATTCTGTCAAAGTCAGTGCTGGCTGAGTGTTTACAAGGTGATGTCAGCCTGTCTGTCAAAATCACTGCTGGCTGAGTGTTTACATGGTAATGTTGGCCTGTCTGTCAAAGTCACTGCTGGCTGAGTATTTACATGGTAATGTCATTTGGCGTCATATACTTTACCATGTCAGACCATAGCATTAAACGGCAGTTAGTTAGCTCTGCCAGGCTGAATTTTTTGTGGCTAATGCAGTAATAAGACCGTCACGTGACGCCCACCCTACTTCCGCCAGGGAAGAAGCCGGTGTCAACTTCCTGTTCCTCATTCAATTTCGGCCTCCTGCCTAACAAGGACAGGTTTTTGCTCTGTCTCGCCTATACTTTTGTTTTTGTAGAGATTGCTTGTGTGCTTGCCTTCTTTACTTGTTCTGTTGTGGCTTACGTTAGACCATGGGTACCATTGCCGCGTGAGGCTTATGTTGGCGTTTTATTCTATTTTATTCAATTTTATTCACGCCACGGCATGACAGGTCGCGACTTCTCTTCAGTGCCATTGTTCTCCTTTCGGCCCTTACTCGCTGGTGTTGGAATGCGTCCACTCCTGTAGTAACGCGTCCCCCCCTCACCCTTTATTCTCTTCCCCTTTGCCTTCGATTTCCATCAATCTCGGCGCTTTGTTTATCCACACTCTCCATTCCGGTAAATTCACTCCGACGATCAATCTTCGCCGGTTGCTCGAGCCTCCATCTTTATTCTCGCCATTCAGGCCGACCTCTGCGTGGTCGTCCTCGTTTGTCGCACCTGTTCGGTGCTACGGAGGTTTTTCCTCCTCTTTTATTAGCACCTTATTTTCATTTGTATTACTACTGACTGATCGTGTTCCTTACGATCACTCGTCTAGTTCAGGTCGATCGAGTTTGTACACACATCAGAACCATCAAAATGATGATGGTGGATGTTTAAAGAAAGAAGAAGAAGAGTTCTCTTTACGATCTCCTGTCACTCATTAAAGAGAAGAAACAAGCATTTGTTATCCTAAATCCCCCTCTACTGAGTCGCCTTTCGGCCTCCTCGTATATCTACAGTGCGTTGGTCTATTTTACTCTCACGCCCATTGCTTGTCTCCTTCGGCGATCGAACCCTCAGCGGTCAATCGATCCGCCATCTTGGATGTTCCACGCCGGTCGGCATTTCCACCATATTGTCTCACCGCATGGTGCCCACCTTCGGTCTTACATGCTTGCCGGTATGGGGTTTTCCCCGGCCACATTTATTTGTACCCTATGTGGCACCCTATGTATCATTACTACAGGTAGATCGAGTGTCTGCACGATCTCTTGATCTGCCTACTGGTGCACATTTATTAGTACCTAATTTATCACAGGTAGATCGAGGTTCTTTACGATCTCTTGATCTACCAACTGGTGCACATTGATTAGTACCTTCTTTAGCATTATTACAAGGTACACCAGGGGTATTTTACTCTCACGCTCCATTGCGCGTCACTCTCGGCGATTGATCCCTTCCCGGTCAATCGATCCGCCATCTTGGATTGTGCCACGCCGGTTGGCGTTTACGCCATATTGCCTGACCGCATGGTGTCCAACTTCGGCCGCACCTTGTTTGGCGGTACGGGGCTTCCCTGGACACATTTTTCTGTTCCTTATTTATCATTATTACAGGTAGATTGAGGGTCTTACGATCTCTTGATCTACCAACTTGTGCTCATTTATTAGTACCCCATTTATCATTATTACATGGTAGATCGAGTGTCTTTACGATCTCTCGATCTACCAACTTGTCTCCACTTTGTGGTCGTGTGCTCCGTGTTTGCTCTCCACCATAGCCCAAGATAGTGAAGGGCACTGACGGGTTGAGCCACATCCCCTTCTAGGAGTCGCTCTTTGCCCCGGAGGACCCGCATGCCGATTCCCCAGAGCAAACCGTTCTTTCTACGGTAGAACGTAAGCCGGTGTAGAGGGGGGTTCCGCGCAGGGGACGCGCGACCATCATTTTGATGCCTCCCCTACCCGACCGGTGGACACACGATCACTGCGTCAGAAGGGCGAAAGGCAAGCTGCACTGAGTGTTTACATGGT
Organism: Conus canariensis; assembly: GCA_033310375.1. Classification (NCBI taxonomy): domain Eukaryota; kingdom Metazoa; phylum Mollusca; class Gastropoda; order Neogastropoda; family Conidae; genus Conus; species Conus canariensis. The sequence continues at coordinate 40,743,695 of CM065746.1, read as the reverse complement.
AATGTCAGCCTGTCAAAGTCACAGCTGGCTGAGTGTTTACATGGTAATGTCAGTCTGTCAAAGTCACTGCTGGCTGAGTGTTTGCATGGTAATGTCAGTCTGTCAAAGTCAGTGCTGGCTGAGTGTTTCCATGGTAATGTCAGCCTGTCTGTCAACGTCAGTGCTGGTTGAGTGTTTCCATGGTAATGTCAGCCTGTCTGTCAAAGTCATTGCCAGCTGAGTGTTTACATGGTATGTCAGCCTGTCTGTCAAAGTCACTGCTGGCTGAGTGTTTACATGGCAATATCAGCCTGCCAGTCAAAGTCACTGGTGGCTGAGTGTTTCCATGGTAATGTCAGCCTGTCTGTCAAAGTCACTGGTGGCTGAGTGTTTACATGTTAATGTCAGCCAGTCTGTCAGAGTCACTGCTGGTTGTGAGTGTTTCCATGGTAATGTCAGTCTGTCAAAGTCACTGCTGGCTGAGTGTTTACATGGTAATGTCAGCCAGTCTGTCAAAGTCACTGCTGGTTGAGTGTTTACATGGTAATGTCAGCCAATCTGTCAAAGTCAGTGCTGGCTGAGTGTTTACATGGTAATATCAACCTGTCAAAGTCACTGCTTGAAGAATGACAGTCTGTCTACATCACACTGTACAGTCAGCCCGCCAAAGTCACTTCTTGAAGAATGACAGTGTCTACATCACACTATACAGTCAACCTACTAAAGTCAGCCAGATATGGGTCAGGGTCTGCCAGATTCCTTTGCTCTGAAAGTATTGTAATCTCTCTTTTCCCATGACAAAGCAGGGGGTAGGAGGAACGTGGCGCTGTGATCCACAACTCCCATCATTGCCTGCTGGAGCAAATGCAAATGAAGTCCTATGATGGAAGAAGTATATTAAGTTGCAAAGTGAGACGACTGCAGGCGGAAATCTAAACAAATCTGAAATAAATGTTAGCGAACCGCCCAGAGAAACGTGGACAAACGAGTCACAAGACCAAACAAAGTGTTTCGTCTTGTGACTCATTTGTCCACGTTTCTCTGGGCGGTTCGCTAACATTTATGTAAGATTTGAAGTATATTTAGTCTTTAAAGAAGGTGAACAGAAGATGTCTGAAACTAGTTTAAGTTGTGTTAGTCCTATGATGGATCTGAAACTAGTTTAAGTTGTGTTAGTCCTATGATGGATCTGAAACTAGTTTAAGTTGTGTTAGTCCTATGATGGATCTGAAACTAGTTTAAGTTGTGTTAGTCCTATGATGGATCTGAAACTAGTTTAAGTTGTGTTAGTCCTATGATGGATCTGAAACTAGTTTAAGTTGTGTTAGTCCTATGATGGATCTGAAACTAGTTTAAGTTGTGTTAGTCCTATGATGGATCTGAAACTAGTTTAAGTTGTGTTAGTCCTATGATGGAAGAAGTATATTTAGTCTTTAAAGACGGTGAACAGATGATGTCTGAAACTTTTTAAGTTGTGTGCTCGTCTGGATCAGCGGCTGTCGGTTTCAACAGTTTCTGTACACGTTAACTGTTGTTGCCAGTAATAGCTGATTAAAGGGTTAAGTGTTAATTAGGCCGCATCCATTAATGAATTCCTTTATGCTTGATTTGGTGCAGGTTTGGAAAATCTGGTTTTGAATTTGAAGAATTCATGATCAGATGGTCTGTTAAATCTTTATATCTGTCTTGGGGGGGGGGGGGTTATTTTGTTTCTGTCTCTCTATGACATGTATGTATGCACGCTTGCATGCACACACTCACACATGCGCACAGACACACACACACACACAAACACACACACACACACACACACACACACACACACACACACACAACATAAAACGCACATAACACATACACACACACGCACACTCACACACACAAACACGCACACACACACACGGGCGTGCACACACACACACACACACACACACACACACACACACACACACACACACACACACACACACACACATATGCACACACACACACTCACACACACACACACACACACACACACACACACACACACACACACACACACACACTGTTGTTATCATCATTGTATAGGTGAACACATTTCTTGTTGCAAATCATGATCTTCCTGACATGTCCTTGTGCAGGCAAAGAGCCATGGCTGGTCAATTCACTGGTGGATTATTTCTACAGAACACACTCTGCTCAAGCAAAGGAGATTTTGGTGGAAGTCCGAGAGCCATTGGATAAGGTAAAAACTTCTTTTTAACGCCTTCCATACATAGTTAATTGTGTTTTTTTCTGCATTGTGTTTTGTTTTTTTTACAAAAAAAATCACAGTCGGCGGGGGCTCTAAGCAACTTTACTAACTCAAAAAAATCTTGAGAACTCATTTCTAGGGTGTGTATCAATTTTATTTCACTTTCCGATTTCTACATATGATTTAGTTCACTCAAAAATGCTTGTAGTTTGGGTTCAGGGTGAATAATGTTGCACTTGCGAACATCTGTCTAAAACAAAACAAAAAACAAAACTTTGCCCATAGTGTGGGGATTGTCTTCAGTCGTGACAAGTTCCTATCATAACACCATCGGTCTCCAAAATCCCTCAAAGTCGGAGTGTGGCTGCCCACGTGGTGGGGTAATCAAAAACGGTCACACACATCATGTTCTCATCCCTAGCTGATAAATTTTTATCATGGTGTTCAACTGCTTCGGCTGTTCACATGATCCCTGGAGTCTTTTAGGCAGGGTACGACAACAATAACTGCTACAACAGTGATTGTTCAGGTTGTGGAATGAGCATGAGACTGTCCCTTCACAGAGAGCATCTCCATGACCCTCTGACAATGGTCCATGAACTTACCACTTCCAACAACTTCATTTTGATGTGACCACACAGACAGATGCAGAGAGAAAAAAATTGGAACAATGGTCAGCACAGAAGAAGAGCATGAAGGGCCACAGAATTTCAGTCTTTCTGTTTTCATGGTTGTCAGTGGGGGTAGGGATAACGAAAATGATACTTTGGAGTTCCACTCTGGTTTGAGAGTGTACGACAGGGCTGTCCTGTACCATGACACAGCCCCCCCCCCCCCCCCCCCCATCCCCCCAGGTCAGCTGAGGTGTAAACAAAATGAAATTAAATGAAGACTCTTCCTTTCATTGAATATCCTGATGTTGACCAGGCCCGAGAGATACAGGCACCTGCAGTGTTAGGAAATTCAGAGTTGCATACTTTGATACACGGTGTGTTTCCATTCTTTCCATTTCAGTCCTCAGCATACTCAGCTGCAGAGGAGCTTGGCGGGGGTAAAAAAAAAAAAAAAAAAAAAAAGAATTCCACAAATGCCTGCAATGGGACTTGAAACCCACAGCCTGCCAACCCTCAAGCCTGCAAGACAAACTGCTGCACCACGGCACTTTGTGTGGATTAGTTGGACATGACTGAAGTGTGCTGCATCGTACTGTCCCTCTGCAGGTAGTGATAGAAAAGATACAGGATGGACTGCCCCCCCGCAGGTAGTGACAGAGAAGATACAGGATGGACTGCCCTCCTGCAGGTAGTGATAGAGAAGATACAGGATGGACTGTCCCCCTGCAGGTAGTGACAGAGAAGATACAGGATGGACTGCCCTCCTGCAGGTAGTGATAGAGAAGATACAGGATGGACTGTCCCCCTGCAGGTAGTGATAGAGAAGATACAGGATGGACTGTCCCTCTGCAGGTAGTGATAGAGAAGATACAGGATGGACTGCCCCTCTGCAGGTAGTGATAGAGAAGATACAGGATGGACTGCCCTCCTGCAGGTAGTGACAGAGAAGATACAGGATGGACTCCCCCCCTGCAGGTAGTGATAGAGAAGATACAGGATGGACTGTCCCCCCGCAGGTAGTGATAGAGAAGATACAGGATGGACTGTCCCCCGCAGGTAGTGATAGAGAAGATACAGGATGGACTGCCCCTCTGCAGGTAGTGATAGAGAAGATACAGGATGGACTGTCCCTCTGCAGGTAGTGATAGAGAAGATACAGGATGGACTGCCCCTCTGCAGGTAGTGATAGAGAAGATACAGGATGGACTGCCCCTCTGCAGGTAGGGATAGAGAAGATACAGGATGGACTGCCCCTCTGCAGGTAGTGATAGAGAAGATACAGGATGGACTGCATGACATGACTAAAGTGTGCTGCATCATACTGTCCCCCTGCAGGTAGTGATAGAGAAGATACAGGATGGACTGCGGGCAGCAGAGACGCGTCTTCCGGCGATGCAGCTGCTGCTGTACATTGTGAATCAACAGCCGCCGTGGACCCATCGCTTGGTGGAGCGGCCCCTCTTCCCTGCCTTTCTCAAGTGTCTCAAGGTGATTGAGGAGTGTATTTGTGTGTGTGTGTGTGTGTGTGTGTGTGTGTGTGTGTGTGTGTGTGTGTGTGTGTGTGTGTGTGTTTTAAATCGAATCTCTTGTCCCACAATTTTTCATATTTAACCCATGAATTTAGTTTCTTTGACAGAAAATATAAAAGAAAATATCAGCTACACTTTCTTTTATCCTTTCTTTGTTTAAATACCTACAAAAATGAAGCTGAATCCAAAAACAGTGCAGAATTGTTTGAGGGGGGTGGGTGGGTAGGATATCTGAACTAAATGTATGGTTACCAAGTTTCAGAGAGAGAGAGAGAGAGCTGTTTCTTGAATGTGTTGGAGTTTCTCACTGCAGTTGACAGCCAGTGACAGCCTCTCTAAACTGTCCTTCCCCTTGGACAGAATGACCATTGTTAAGTCACACACTGAACTGCCTTTAAGGGAGATATCGTTTGAAGCAAAGTGCATCGTTTGAAGCAAAGTGCCATTTAGACGTGATCTTTTCCTCTTCCAGCTGGGAAGTCTGTGATGCTATCCATCACACAACTTCAGTTGGTGGATTATGTTAAAAAGAAAGAAAAAGCAGAAAAAAAACAAAGAAACTAGAGGTGGACTCTATACAGGGCTTTTTAAGCTGAAAATTTGTAGTAGTTGTGTTTAACATGCATAGGAGAGAAGGTTTGAAAGTCAGAATGATCAGTTTACTGTCTTGTTTTCAAATGTTATGGAATTGCAGAATTTGTTCACATCCTAAAGCCAGCTGAGATGAAGGGACTTTTTAAAATAAAACGGCTTAACAGAACTGTGGGTCATTTTTGCTCAGAATGAAATCGACATCCCCATCCTGATGACGGGGGTGATGGCCCTTGTCATCCTGCTTCCTGTCGTCCCTGTCAGCATCGGCAATCATCTGCAGGACGTCTTTGACATCTTCTCCCGCATCTCTGGCCTCATTATCAAGAAACCAGGTTGGCACAAGACGCGCTTTGTAGTGGTGTGCGCATTTGTCTGTGCAGTGTCTGTGCTTTTGTGTGTGTGTGTGTGTGTGTGTGTGCGTGTGTGTGCTGGCAGTCGTCTTTGAATCTGTTGTATTGCTATTGTCATCATGGGATTGTTCTTTTATTGTCAGTGACCATTGAAAATCTTTTAGTTTGATTTTTTATTAGTGGTTGTTCAGTTAATGGAAAATACAGGACTGACTTAGACTGAGTGGGGTTTTTTTTGTGTGTGTGTTTTTTTTCTCCGTGTACGCAGGCTGATACTCCTGCGGACACTCCCTGTATAGACAGGCAAGGATTCATCCCAGCTACCTAACAAGGGAGTGGAGTTTTGTGTGTATGACCTTTTTTTTATCCCGCCATTAAGGCAGCCATACTCCAGCTTTGGGGAAGGTGCATGCTATGTGTAACATTGTCATCCATACCAACGGCCAAACTGGCCTTCTCTTCCGAAAGTTGGTGATAGGATTTTACATGTGTGCAAGATGTTATGTAACCTCGATTTATAGTCTCATTCGAAAGACTGTATGGGAAATGGAGAGAACCAATGTTAACTCACTGAGCACATGATAAGCATTTGCTTGTTGTTGCTTCAGTTCAGTAATTTGTACACATCTGTTCAATAAAGAAATGCTTTTTAAAAAAAATACTCCGAGGTAAAAATCCCCCTGCACATACCGAAACGGCTTGACCAAGATTCGAATCTGCAACCCCAGGATCACCAAGATTACGAGTCCAGCGTTCTACCACTGAGCTGTTCCAGCTCTCAACTGAGTGGTATAGAAAACAAAAACAAAAAAATGCGTACGCAAGGACACAGAGTGCAAGTAACACACATTAACAATACAGAACAGACAAGTAATGTATCGTTTGCACAGTGTCTTTGGATACTGTTGCCTGCATGGACAGTGCGTCGTCCAGAAGCCAGATCAGGAGGGGATGTGTGTGTTACGTGCATAATATGTGTGTAATGTGTGTGTGTGTGTGTGTGTTGTGTGTATGTGAGCGCGTGTGTGTCTGTGTATGTTAGAGTTTTGTGTGTGTGTGTGTGTGAGGGGAGATGAACGGATTGTTGTATGTTTGCACACGTATGCAAGAGGTGTACGAATATCCCCCACCCCCACCCAAACCTTCCCACCTCACACCACACCTCATCCAGCGTTTTTCCAGGCATGGTGTGTGTGTGTGTGTCAGATCAAGTCAAAATTATCTTTATGGAGGGTTAAAGAATAAACCGTACAGCTTGTCTTCATCCTGCCCTTTGTGTGTGTGTGTCTTTGTTGGTTGCCCCCTCCCCAGGCAACGCCCCGGACATTTTCATGCTGCACCTGAACATCGGGGTGTACGTGCTGTTCCTGCGGCTGTACGGCATGTTCCCCTGCAGCTTCCTGCAGTTTCTGGCCACCAACTACTCCAAGAAGGAGAACCTCATGGCCTACAGTGAGATTGTGGCTGTGAGTAGCCTCTGTCACAGCAGAACCCTTTTTTCTTCTTCTGCTTCTGCTTCTTCTAATTCTTTTTCTGCGGTCTCCTGCCCCCATCCTGCTAGGAACATCACCATTTGGTCTGGCACTGCTCATTCCACCAGGCAAGCCTGACTTGCACTGCAGCTAACCCTCATAACTGGGGGCCTCCCCCTGTCTGCCACCCGGGGACCTTACTGGTTAGGAATGGTCGCCCCAGCTCCAGGCAAACCCATTTTGAGTGGGTCTTAATTTTGAAACTGTTCCAGCTTACGTCAGTATGACTGGGTCCTTTGTGAAAATTGGGTTTCATGGCGTAGCTTTAAACTCGTGTGGTGCAGTGCAGAAATCGTTTTGAAACTGAACTACCAAACTTTCATCTAGAGTTCATTGACAGTGTAAAGAATGTAGATAACGTAATTTGTTGTTATTTCCCAACCCCCAGTCCTCACCCTCCTCTTTCACACACAAACACATGCGCCTGTACTTACACACCCTGCACACACACGCACATGCACTCAGTAACGTGAATGTACACACATACATACACACTCGAACACGCATACACGCACATACACATGCACACATGTACGTACACACACACAAACACAAACACCAACACACACACACACACACACACACACACACACACACACACACACACACACACACACACACACACACACACACACTACTCACTCTCTCTCTCTCTCTCTCTCTCTCTCTCTCTCACATACACACACACACACACACAGAACAGTCACACACTTAAGTTTCAGCTCCCATGGATTGTGATATGCAGTCCACCATCCCTTTCCCTCAGTGAAAAAAAAAATGAATGAAATGGAGATGTCATAGTGTGGGTGGCAAAAGATGTAAACGCCTTGGACGTTAAATGTTCTGAAGAATGATGATAGTAATGAAAAAGACGAATGATTGGGGAAAAAAAAAAGGGAAGATAGAAGAAGAAAAAGAAAAATGAGGGTGCTCATAGGAAAAACAAAGGGGGTCAGTGGTTGGGAGGGGGTGGGTATTGATGGAAAAGGAAGGATTAGTTAAACAAAAAAACGAAACAAAAAAAAAAAACAAAGAGAGGGATGATTGACTGGAAAAAGGGAATGATTTGTGGAGAGAAAACTGATGACTGACTAAAAAGAAATGGTTGATGGACGATTCCCTGTGTGTCCCCGTCCAGCCTATCCTGGAGAAGGTCCGGCTGCACCCCAACCTGGTGCTGGGCTCCAAGGATGCAGAAACCAGCAAGTCCAGGTGAGTTGACTCCACGACTGCAGGAGACAAGGGCTGAGAGGATGGGGCTCAGCCGGGCTACAAGGTCACGGCTTGCAGATGTCTTTCAGATCTTTTCAAGTCCTTATGAATTGAATTTTGCAGATGTCTTTCAGATCTTTTCAAGTCCTTATGAATTGAATTATGCAGATGTCTTTCAGATCTTTTCAAGTCCTTATGAATTGAATTATGCAGATGTCTTTCAGATCTTCTCAAGTCCTTATGAATTGAATTTTGCAGATGTCTTTCAGATCTTTTCAAGTCCTTATGAATTGAATTTTGCAGATGTCTTTCAGATCTTCTTAAGTCCTTATGAATTGAATTATGCAGATGTCTTTCAGATCGTCTTAAGTCCTTATGAATTGAATTTTGCAGATGTCTTTCAGATCTTTTCAAGTCTTTATGAATTGAATTTTGTAGATGTCTTTCAGATCTTAAGTCCTTATGAATTGAATTATGCAGATGTCTTTCAGATCTTCTTAAGTCCTTATGAATTGAATTTTGTAGATGTCTTTTCAAATCTTCATAAGTCCTTATGAATTGAATTTTGGAGATGTCTTTCATGATCTTTCTGAGTTCTTATGAACTGAATTTAGGAAGAAAAAGATACAGCGGAAGGTGCGGGTAGGACCCAGAGATGCGCTGTCCTCACCTGCCAAGCAAACCGACTTGGTGCAGGATTGCTCCCAGCTGGTTTGTTCGACAGGTGAGGAGGACATTACCTCTCTGCGCCCTACCCGCACCTTCAGCTGTATCTTTTTCTTAAGAACTGAATTTAGTTCAAGGACCTTTGAACGTTAGGCAGTATCTGTGGCTTCAAACATCTCAAAATTTGCCCAATGAAATCAAAAGCTACATGTGTGCGAAAAATGCCAGGAAAGTGCTTTATTTTTCGCTCGTTTTTCCTTCTTTCATGCCTTCATTTCTTTTCTCCTTGCTGACTTTCTCTTCTTCCCTTCCTCTAGTTCTTTCTTTCTTTTTTTTACCCGCGTTTTTTTTTTTTGTCTTTGTTGTGTGTGACGCGTGTTGTCCATGTCTGCTCAGGTGGCGGAAGGTGGAGCCTCAGGACATTGTGGTCAACTGTGCCAAGATGTCGCTGGACCCATCGAAGGCACACGGGAGGACCAGCGGTGCCCCATCGTCCCCCGCCCCCCACCCCACATCATCGCCGACATGAAGCAGGCCAGCAAGCAGCAGCAACCGCAAGGTAACTTCTTCTTCTTCTTCTTCTTCTGCAGTCGATTTTATTTGGCTGTGTCAGATCTCCAGTCCAGTCACAAGGTAAAGAATTGGGTCACTTTTTCAATTAGGGATCCTACCTGTCTGGAATTACCTGTTAATTGCTGTGCTGCTGGTGTATATGTCTCTCTGGGTTGATCCAGGATTTGGTGTCTGTGAAAGGGAGGGGGGGTGTGTGTGTTAGTTTCAAATTTAACGTCTATCCACTCTAGGTGATATTAGATGAAAAGAAAAAAAAGAGAAAAAAAAGACACACCTCATCAACTCCAAAAACACACAAACCAACCAAACCCTAATGATAAAGCTAGAAAGCTACAAATTGTGTTGATGTGGGAGAGAAGAGTGAGAGATAGGGGACGGATGAAGATGGTCCTTTCGTATATTTTATGTAAATTTAGCAGTAGGTAAATGATTGACTCACTTAAAAGTAACCTCGTTAAGTATGAGATAATAAATGTAAGACACTATAAGTACTTACTTATTGGACTCTTTGATAAAGAAAGAAAGAATTCATAGGTTAATACCAGTCATTCAAAAATATTTGTAATAGTATATGTAGAAAGCATGGGTATGAATTGTTTGATAGCGGCACATGAGAGAATATGATCAGCTGTGATGCTTTGTCCACAAACACATGAGGCATTTTTGTGTGTGTGTGTCCGTGTGTGTCTGTGTGTGTGTCCTTGTGTGTGTGTGTGTCCATGTACGTGTGTGAGTGTGTGTATGTGTGTGTGTGGGAATAGTCCATGGTATTATTAAATCAGAAGCATGCAATTTTGCATCTATAACTTTTTATATTTTCAAGATGTATGATAAATCTGTGTATTTGTTTCCCTGATGTCTGTGATAAATGCCCTATTTCCTATCTACAAACATGATCACTACTTTTGTACCGTGTCTGTTCGACACCAAACCTGAATTGCTCTGCCCCCTGAGATACTTTTCAGTAGTCTGCTCTGTGTTTTAGTATGTGGCATTTTGCTCTGTATTGTAGTCTGGCATTGTAGCAGACACAGACTGGAAGTCTGCTCTGTGTTGTAGTGTGTGGCATTGTGTGGCAGACACAGACTGGAAGTCTGCTCTGTGTTTACTCTGTCATTTTGCTGTGTAGTGCTGTAGTCTGTGGCATTCTGCTCTGTACTGTATAGTCTATCACTGTGTGGCAGACACCGACTGGAAGGCCAAGCTGGAGCTCTTCCCCGTGGTGGAGGACCCCGCCTCCTATGGCTTTAGCCCCTCCCAGCTGCTGGGATTGGCCACGCCTCCGGCCTCCCAGTGTGCCACGCCCGCCGCCAGCTTCCATGAGACTTCCGCCAGTCTGCAGCAGTCTGCCGGGGGTGGGTCATGGGTCGTGTCAGAGGGGTTAACAGTAAACGTGGGACAGTGAAGACCTGCGTGTGATGATCGCTTCCTTGCTGTTTAAGGCTTTGTTGTTTGAGCTGGATTGGTTTTGCTTTTGTGGTGTGTGTGTGTGTGTGTGTAGGCAAAATGTGTATACTTCAAAAGAAATAACTTAGACAAAAGGATATCAGTTGACAAGCTCAAAAGACATACCGTACAACAAAAAAACCCAATATTTTAAATATGGAGCATTAGCCATTGACAGATGTTTCAAAGTAAAATGACGCTACAAGCTAACAACGAGCACAACATCACAGCCCAGGGGATGCCCACCCAGAAAAAATGACGCCACCTTTTTCAATCAGTGCCTTAGAGTGCTGTGTGTATAGCTTGGTGATAGGGCTGCCGTCGAAGCATGTACCCTGCTGACAAGTGTTGCAGAAGTGACTTTTAAAAGGACGTCTTCGATTTTTCCACACACAGGCACGGTGTCTGCCAGTCCCAGATGGTGACGCCCACACCAGAGGCCACGCCCAGGGAAATGCCAGTGGGAGAAGAGGTGGGTGTGATCTGGTCACCGTCGTCTGTCCGTGTGTGGGGTGGGGTGGGAGGTATGTATACAAGCACACCAGAGGCCACGCCCAGGGAAATGGCGGTAGGAGAAGAGGTGGGTGGGATCCAGTCTCTGTGTGTGTGTGGAGGGGTGGGAGCAGACCTGTTGACCGATACAATTTCGCTGTATTTTGTACACATTTGGCAAAAAATATGATGAATACGACGAACCGGAAGAAAAAAAAAATCAAAATAAAAAAAAAATCTGGAGATGAAGTTCTAGAGCGGTAGTGGCACTTTGGCAAAAAATATGAATACGATGAACCGGAAGAAAAAAAAAATCAAAATAAAAGAAAATCTGGAGATGAAGTTCTAGAGCGGTAGTGGCACTTGTGGCGTACAACCATTGTGTTTGAGCGCTACAACGGAAGAGTGACAGACAACTCGGACAACATCATGTGCGCGAACTCGCGTCTGGATGATGTTAGAACAGTAGCAGGGACCCCCTGCTTTTACAGAACCTGACAAAATGGAAGATGTGTACACACATTTGATGGAAAATACGCTGAGTTTGATTGAGAAATACACCAGTAGCAACTTCAGGGCAAACAGGTCAGTGGGAGGTAGGCATACACCCATGCCAGAGGCCACACCCAGAGAAATGGCGGTAGAGCACGGGGTGGGAAGGCACCAGTCGGTGTCCTCTGTCTGTGTGTTGTGGGGTGGGAGGTAGGCATACACCCATGCCAGAGGCCACGCCCAGAGAAATGCCTGTAGGGCACGAGGTGGGAAGGCTCCAGTCAGTGTCGTCTGTCTGTGTGTTGAGGGGTGGGAGGTAAGTGTACACCCAAACCAGAGGCCACGCCCAGGGAAATGCGGGTAGAAGAGGTGGGTAGAATCCAGTCAGTGTCCTCTGTGTGTGTGTGTTGAAGGGTGGGAGGTATGTGTACGTTGAGGGGCAGGAGTTATGTGTGTGTGTGTGTTGAGGAGAGGGAGGTGTTTGAGTTGAGGGTAGAGGTTGAGTATGTGTGTGTGTGCTTTCTAAGGTGAGAGAGACGTGTGTCTTGAGTGAGAGGTATGTGTTCAGGGGAGGGAATTGTGTGTGTGTGCATTGAGCGGACAGTGTTGTGTGTGTTGAGTGGAAGGAGGTATGTAGCTATGTTGAGGAGACAGAGGTTTGAGTGTGTGTGTGTTTTGGGGTGAGAGGTTTTGTAATGGGGTATATGTTTGGAGGAGGGAGGTATTTTGTGTGTGTTGTCGGGGAGGAGATGAGTGCCTGTTCTGTATCTGATATGCACCATTTTGAAAGCAAGTTTTAAAATGTTTCCAAGGAAGGGGGAGCATGCACGCTGGAACCCCTCCTTCCCTCCCTCCCTGTCCCTTCCACTCCTGAATTTCAGTGATTTTAGTCATGTTCCCATGCAGAGTCCAACCCTCAGAAATACCTGTTGCATGCCAAAGGTTCTTTTGTTTCATGATTTGAGGTACTGTTTCTTTAGTATTTCACAGAGTAAAACCCCTTAACCTGTGTGTGTGTGTGCTGAACAGTAATGTTGTCACCACACAGGCGATCTTTGGCTTTGAATCCATCTGGCAAAGGATGGCCACATTCTCTGTATAAGTCATCTCCAGCGCGCTGGATCGTAACACTCAAAGCCCATCAAAAGCCAGCATGTGAACAAAATTCATGGTCACCCTCAAGGGGTGATACAGGTGTAAAGGTACTGAAGTGGATTATGACAGACATGTGGGAAAGGATGGCAGGATTGTTAAAAGTTAAGAATTTTCTTTCTTTTTTTTTTTTTTTTTTCTTTTTTTTTTCTTTTTGCTGTCTCATCTTCTGTGCCACCTCAGTGGCAGTGCATCCACGCCGCTCATTCCGACCCCCGTCCGTAAGCCACACCCCGGCACCGGCAATCCACAGGGAGCAGTCAGAGTCAAGTCATCAAGAGGCAGCCCACCGGAAGAGACACTGCACTGCTGCTGAGTCACTTCTGTGGTGTTCAGTGGCGCCTGTTCTGATCCAGCATCCAGGACACCACCTACTAAGCCCCCTGCTGATGACAATAATTGCTTAGTTGGGGAGCCAGTGTGAGTGAGCTCGCCGCCCGGAGGGCACCACCACATCCGTCCAACGACAGCCCCCATGAACTTGCCGATAACGGTGACCTGACAGAATCAAATCAAAGTCATCATGAGAGCAGACCATGAAGGGCCACAGAATTTGAGACATTTTTTTAATGCTGATGGATGAGACTGAGGATGATGAAGGGTTAGCAGTGAGAAAAGTTCAGATACATCAGAGGGTTATAATGGAGATGTTCCATTGCATGATAGACGTGCTTTTTACAGACACAGGGCATGAGCACCAAGACCACACCTGTCCCGCCCCGCACAGGGCCCAAGACGACGCCAGTGACCGTCAACCGAACCCAGGGCTCTAGCGCCTTCACCTCCCCTTTCACCTTCCGACCCCCAGTGGCATCGCAGCCACCCAGTGTGGCACCGTCTCCCATGAAGCCCAACCTCTCTTCCGAGTCCTTGAGTAGCCAGGGTCAAGGTCAGGACTCAGGTGCAACCCGCGCTCTTGTGTTTGATAGGTGAGGTTTGTGTGTGTGTATGTGTGCCTGGAGGATGTGTGCGTGCGTGTGTGTGTGTGTGTGTGTGTGTGTGTGTGTGTGAGTGGTGTGTGTGTGTGTGAGAGTGGTGTGTGTGTGTGTGTGTGTGTGTGTGTGTGTGTGTGTTAAGAAGAGTAGAGGAGGGGAGGAGAACTAATGCAGATCTTGTGTAGAGAAAAGGCTGTGTATAGGTTTGTGTGTGGATGTATGTGTGGTTGTTGGTGTGAACTTGGGGTGATACAACATTTCAGTCATTGTAGCAAGTGTGTGTGTGGTTGGATGGATGTGGTTGGATAAGCCTCTATGTAAAATTCAGTGTAGGTAATTTGCTGTCTCAAATATATAGGCTTGTGTGTGTGTGTGTGTGTGTGTGTGTGTGTGTGTGTGCATGCGTGCGTGCGTGCGTGCGTGCATGTGTGTGTGATATGTACAATTATGGGTGTATGAGAACATGTAATTATATACATATGGATAGGAAGGAGTGGATACTTTTATGTATGTGATAGTGAGAGTGTGCGTGTGTCTGTGTATGTGTGTGTGCACATGCATTTACGTGTGATTGAGCAAGTTTGTATAGTCTGCATGGGGATGTTTTCCATTATGTATGCATGTGCTCGAGTGTGAGCACATGCCAGCTTGTGCCTGCATGAATGATGAATTTAGAAATGACTCCAGCTACACGCAGGCAAACTCCTGTAACTTGACCCACCTGTCTCTACAGGATAGCCGAGGCCAAAGAAGAGGGCGTGCCCAGACACATAGAGCTGCGCCTGGGCAAAGACTTGAACACAGGGGCAGGAGCAGCAGGCCCGGTGCCCATGGAATCCCTGCCCTCCATCGTGCGCGACCTGTCAGCACAGGACTCTGGTAAGGTCAAACTCCAGTGGCCCACAGTAAGGTCCGACAGCATGAGTTGAAGTTCTCAACACACACACACACAGCTCATATTAAAGTGGCACCGAGAAGGTTAACGTGTTGATCAGGCATCTGGTGAGCCTCCTTGGGTCCCCCTACTTTGCTCCTTCCTCATTCATTTATTTAGCTGTAACCCCTATTCGTTGTGGTCTCTTGACGTAGTAGATTGGGTGTTGTGTGTTTAAGGTCTGATCACACAAAGTAGTTGTATGAAACACGTAACTGTCAAAAAAATTGCCCTAGACCCAAGCTCTTCAAACATTAATAATAATAATAATGATTTCTTATATAGCGCTTAATCAAACGAATTTCTCTAAGCGCTTTACAAAGTCATACTACATTCACCCTTCTCTTATACAATAATACACCTTACACCCAACTACAAATACTATTACTACAATAACTAACAAATCCTAATCCTACCAATGTGACATTCACTTATTCTTCAAATATCACTACAAAAACTTAATCCTATAACGTTCAATCATACAACAAATACATATAATAGAGAACATACACATACGCTACATTTGAAAAGGCCCAGATGGCTATGAGTTAGGTTGTACCCCCCCCCCCCCCCCCCTCTCCCCACAGCATTGACTAATTATGAGAAAATAGATGGGTTTTAAGTTTAGACTTGAAAGAAGAGATAGAATCTGAATGTCTGAGACAGTCTGGCAGTCTGTTCCACGTCACTGGAGCTTGAAAAGAGAAAGATCTTTCACCAGTAGTAGTCCTGAAGCGAGTCATTCGCAGAAGGCGGTCGTCAGCACAGGAGCGTAGTTGTCGAGAGGGGGTGTAGATTTTAAGGAGATCTGAGAGATAAGAAGGTCCATTTTCAAAGAGAGCAGAGAAAGTGAGAGTTGAGATTTTGTACGAGATACGGTTTGAGACAGATAGCCAGTGAAGAGAGTAGAGGAGAGGCGAAATGTGAGCATGTTTTCTTGCTCTACAGACGACTCAGGCTGCATGATTTTGGATTCGCTGTAATCTTTCTATCAGGTATTTTGGAAGGCCGGCCAAAAGTGAGTTGCAGTAATCTATTCTAGATAAGACAAATGCACAAATGAGAGTTTCTGTAGCATCTGTAGAGAGAAGGTGACGTACAGAGCTGATTCTTCTTAGTTCTAAATAGGCAATCTTGCAAATATTTGAAACCTGTTTCTCAAAGGAGAGGGATTGGTCAAGTATGACCCCTAGACTGCGGACAGAGGTGGAGACAGAGACAGCACAGTCATTGATAGTGACAGTTGAAGGCAGAGAAGGATGGTTAGGCTGTTTTGTCACGAACATGAGTTCCGTCTTGTCGTCGTTTAGTTGTAGTTTGTTGGTTGTCATCCAGTCCTTCAGGTCTGCAATGCAGCCCCGCATCCGAGAAATTAGTGAGTCAGTTTCAGCAATGGGAGCCGACTGATGAAGCTGAGTATCGTCAGCAAAGCTCTCATGCGACATGGCGTGACCACTGATGACGTCAGACACAGGACTAGCATACAGCACAAAAAGGACTGGCCCAAGTACAGAACCCTGAGGCACACCGTACCTAAGAGGAGAACTGTCTGAGTATCTTCCCTGTACACACACTGTCTGAGTCCGTCCAGTCAAGTAAGAGATAATCCAGTCGAGAGCTGTGTCTTTGAATCCAAAGGAAGTTTGAAGCCGTGAGAACAAAATATTATGATCGATCGTGTCAAATGCTGCAGAGAGGTCTAACATCGCTAATAAGGAAACGTTCCCATCGTCAAGCCCGCAGAGGAGGTCATTGACTATACGGAGGAGTGCTGTCTCACAACTATGGCCTTGTCAGTAAGCAGATTGATGAGGATTCAAAAGGTGATTCTTTTCGAGATGTTCTAGAATTTGTTCCAAAACGATCTTCTCCAATAATTTTGATAGAAATGACAAATTTGATACAGGCCGATAATTCTTTAAAACATTTTTATCTAATGAAGGTTTCTTGATCAATGGACGTACCACTGCGGACCGGAAGATTTCAGGAACGTGACCAGAGGATAAAGAGGTATTGATAACATGAGTAAGATGGGGTAGGACATCATCAATGCACTGAAAGAGCAAGTTAGTGGGAATGGCATCAAGTTCACATGATTTAGGGCTGCATCGCAAACAAAGTTTTTTGACATAGTCTTGACTAACAGGACTAAAACAAGCCAAAGGAGGTCCACAGTAAACTTTGTCATTCAGAGGATGTACAGGTGCAGTAGAATCTAGCTTTTCATGGATAGTGTCAATTTTTCCATTGAAAAACTCTAAGAATTTCTGAGGGAGCTCTTGAGTTTGGAAGATGGTGGGAAGGGGGGAGTAGCTGACTTTGCCTAGGAGACTATTTGTGACATTAAATAGTTGCTTGGCCGTATTACAGGTCAATATCTTCTCTTAACTACTTAAATCAAGTGTGTGCTACAGGTACGGAAACAACATAACTAAAACGTAGGAGAACACAATTTTGTTTACATTTGTTTAGTTAATATGACAACAGCAAATGAGGAAGAAAATGGGCATAGAATTTCACTCTTACTTTGAATAGATGCAGAGAAAGCCTGAGGTATTCAATATGTGTAATCCAAGTGAAAAAAATAAATAAATAAATAAATCATTGCACACTGTATACACTTTTCACTGTTTTGGCTTCAAACGATACAACGTATAAAACTGTTAAATACAGCAAATAAATCAAACTCAAGATTCTTTTCGATGAACTTGTACATTTTTACCCCCCTCATCCTCTGAACCACTTTGCTGGACCAGTTCTAACACCTCATGTAATGCCACGTTTCTTCTTCTGCCCGACATGTTGGCGAGGCAGGAAATTCCACACATGCCTTTTGCAGAAATTCCCTATACCAGACAGGTCTCTTTGTTCGGACTACTCTGGGGTCACAAAGGTCATCGCTAGTGCATGCAAACTACCTTTGCAGTAGCTAGAACACTGTTCTGAATACTGAGGGCAGCTGCATCCTTTAGACCGTAGACGAGAGAACAGGGGATTTTTTTTTATGGTTGTGCTGTAACGGAGGCACTGCATGTCCAGCAGCATTGCGGTAACCATGGAACAGCTCGTCATGAACAGGTCGACTGAGTTGCCATCACTGTCGCTCAGCGTGTCGCAAAAAGGTTAAAAAAAAATCCTGAATTCTCAGTAGAATGTTACTTTTGAAAGGTGCTTGTAACGGTAACAGTGAGAGGGTAAGAGGATGAAGACAGTGTTACAGATTCCATTTCAGATTTAGGCAGTGCCAGGAATCAGTGGTGAGGAACCAGGTTCAATCCATGCCAAAGACAGTCGGTCTGGAAGAGATTGGCTCTTGGGTAACATCCATGCAGAGTCCACCCCGCTCCAAATTCTCCACTTGAGACTTGAAACTGAGGTCCTGTGTGTGAGCGCTTGTATTCTCTTTTTTTTTTCCCCCAGAACTTGTATGCCTGTGAATCCTATTTCAAAACAGTAGACTATAATGTGCAGGTGGAAGGGATAATACTCACACACACACACACAAAGACATCCGCACTAGTTCGGGGCTTTGACACCATTCCCAAAGATCAAATGCTGCTGCCTTAATGGTGTGGTTAAGAATGTTCACAAACAGAAATCTCACCAGTGGTGACAACCACAGTTACAGCATTTGAGACAAGGTGGCCAAAAAAAAAAACTGAAAAGGAAAAATGGAAACACTTGCCTTTAAATTCAAATGATGAATCGATGAAAATCATTTGTCACTGCCAATGATTGTGAATAAAGTCTGTGTAAAATCATGAGTATTAAAAAAAAAAAAAATCTGAAATTGAATTTTTGTTTAAAGTAAAAGTATTAGAAGTGTGAGTCGAAGTTGACCGACGATCTCGCCGATAAGTTGTCTACTACAGGTTAAAACTCAGAGTTGCTGGCCTTCATGAAGCTAGCATATATGATAGAATGATCTGCCGTCTTGAAATTGAGAAGCCAGCCTGCCGGAAGAGTTTGTTTAACATGGTTTGGCTGGAAGAAGAAGAGTACAAAGAATGGTTGAAGGCAGACCCAGGTGGAGACACACAAACAAGGCCTTTTGTCGCATACGCAAAAAAGTCCTTGACAGTGGATAATTTAATCAGTGCAGTTTTCTCATGATCAATTTTCTTAGAATTATCCTTGATATAAGTCCAATTTTTTTTTTAAAGTTAAAAAGCGCTTGAAAAGTCCTTAGAAAGTCCTTGAATTTTTCATCACGAAATCTGTATGAACCCTGTAGATGCTCTGTTATTATGATTATTATTATCGTTACAAGTCAGTGATGGTGGGCCATGTTTCAGACCCGTTGGACCAGGAGGTGAGTCGCATCACACAGGCGGAGGAGGCATTCAATTCCAGTCAGTGTCTGAGCGCTAAGGACGAAGCCACCAGCGCCAGCGCCCCCAAGCATCTGGAAATGCCGGAGTCGGTGATACAGTACATGAAGCAGGTATGTGGGTTGCGGGGTGTGTGTGGGGGGCGGGGGGTTGTGATTGTGTGTGTGTGTGTGAGTGTGTGTGCGTGTATGTGTGTCATTGTATGTGTATGTGCGTGTGTGATTGTATGTGTGTGTGCATGTGTGTGTGTTTGTGTGAGTGTGTGTGCACACACGCGTGCAAGGTAACATTATGGGGGCCGGAATAGCTCAGTTGGTAGAGCGCCGGACTCGTGATCCTGAGGTTACGGGTTCGAATTTCGGTACAGGGGGATTTTTCCCTCGGAGTTAACATTGGTTCTGACTCCATTCCCCACACAGTCCTTCGAATGAGACTATAAACCAAGGTTCCATGTGTGAACGCACGCATAACATCTTGCACACACGTAAAATCCCATCACCAACTTTCGGAAGAGAAGGCCAGTTTGGCCGTTGGTATGGATGACACCTTACACATAGCATGCACCCTGCGTGAGAAATTGAAAGAATGGAGAAAGTAAGGATATTGAGTAAACGATATTGGACGATATTGACTGTATGACACGGGAAACGACTGAATGAAGCGCCAGCTGGCAGCTCTTCAGTCGGCACTACCCAGGTAGGCAGCCCGTTGTGTAAACGAGTGTGGATTGTAAAGCGCTTAGAGCTTGGTCTCTAGCCGAGAATACGCGCTGTATAAGTATTCATTATTATTATTATTATTATTATGTACACATACTAAGATACGTGAAGTACACAGATGAAAACTTGAAAAACATGAACACAAAAATAATTGAAGGGTATGAGAACATATTGTAACTTTTAACTCATTTTGAAAGAACATAACGTAATTGAAACTAACAAGTCTGGCAACATAGCTCATTTTCAAGGTACTGATGTCAGAGCGAGTAGGCATTGCAGACATCTTGGTAGCTCTTTTTAGCACAGGAGAACCAGTGAAAAGCGCTTCCCCTTTCCATGTTGCTGACAAGGTCCTCTCACCATACAATGAGCAAGAGCATAACATCCAGTTTGGCGTCATATACTTTACCATGTCAGACCATAGCATTCAACGGCAGTTAGCCAGCTCTGTCAGGCCGAATTTTTTCCGTGGCCAATGCAGTCATAAGACAGTCACGTGATGTCCCCCACTTCCGGCCCCGGAAGAAGCCAGTGTCAACTTCCTATACGTCATTCATCTTCGGCCTGCCGTCAAAGCAAGATAAGTCTTGTGCTCTGTCTCGCCTATACTTGCTGTGTTTTGTTTCTACACTTGATTCAGTTGTGGCTTGCACTAGACCCTGAGTATTTTGCCGTGTGAGGCTCTTGGTGGGAGCGAAATTATTAAAAGAATTATCTTTTTTACCGGCACTCTCGGGAGCGTATTTATTAAAAGATTTGTCTCTTTTACCGGCACTCTCGCGACTTTGTTACTCGCGATCGTCGGCACCGCTCGCCGGTCGTGTTCCCCCACCATATTGCCGAGCCTCGGGTTCAACACGCATTTTGTGCTGGTTCCACTTATTAAGGTTTAGTGCTCAATAATACCCTTCACAGGTAGAACGTGTTCGAGTAAGGGTGCGTGACACTGATCTGCTTATTAAGATTTAGTGCCCAAAAAGAGATTGCTATTAATAGCCATACCAGTCACCCGACCGGTGGCGTGTACGGGTAGTTCGAGTTTCAGTCGATCTCTCGAGCACTTTGCACGACACCACACGGACGATCGAGATTAATTGATTTTCTCGATCGGCCACCTTGTCTCCTCTTTGCGGTCGTGTGTTCCGGGTTTGCTCTATCCACCTGTGCCCAACATGGTGAAGGACACCGCCGGGTCGAGCCACTCCACTGCTCGGAGTTCGCTCAATTTCCCGGAGAACCCGCGGGTCGATTCCATCTCAGAGCAATCCGTTCACACCGATGAACGTACGGTTCAGGTAGACAGAGACGACTCCTCCGCGGAAGGGACGCGTGATCTTTCCTCGTCTACCAAACCGACGGACGCACGACCGCGGCGTCCCAAGGCTGATAGGCAAGCGGCCACCATTTCAAAATGCCTTTCATTTGATCTGCCTGCAAAGTCTAAGGGCAAAGCTCCCCTCAAGGTGCTGCCCAAGAAGTCTAAGGGCAAGGCTCCCCTCAAGGGGCCCTGCCGAGCAAAGACTAGCCAACGGAATTCGCCCTCCCCCACCCCTTCTCCATCGGCCAGCTTGCCTTCTAGCCTACGGACTCGCTCGGAGACTTCTCACTATCATGCTGAGTCACGCGAATCTCGGCCCCCGGGGCACCTTGCCGAGCCGCGGACCAGCACGGGTGACGGATCTGGGATGGAATCACCATCCGTCACTCGCCTTGATGAGTCACGTATCTCCTTTTCCCCCCAAGTTGATACGTCCACTCATAGCGCTCGGCCCCACCGGGCACGGGTGCAGCCAACACCTGAGCTCGAGGAGCGCTTCGACTCCGGAAGCAGCCTTATGGTCACCCCGACGCACGACCTCGGTGGTGTCCATAATCCTGGGCGTGCGGGCACGCCGCGCCATGGGCCCGGCCGTGCCCATGCACAAGGACGGTCGACCTACCCCGATCGAACGTCACCTTCTTCCCTAGGGGTATTGGACGTTGGGGAACCGACCTTTTCGGATCCCCATTTGGGCAACGTCCGCGGTCCCGCTCCTCCGGGGGGAGGATCTACCAGCGGGACCAAGGGTAACCTGACATATTCCTCCAGGGGGAGGAACACGGGACCGCATCCTGACCAATCCGCACTTTCGCGGGTTGGGGGCTCGACTTCCGCATCCTCCTCCATACCATTATGGCCCTCCCAGGCCCATTCCAAGGACGTGTATGGTACAGTGCACGGACCTGGACGGGGACGACAGGCCACGGCCTCTCAAGACCCCCCAACAGTGATTCAGGTTACCCGGGTCCCCGGGGATTTTCTGCCTACACCCCAGGGCCGCCACAGCCCGTTTACCTCCCCGGGGACCGGTGGCTCTATGCCCCCGAGAGAGACCAGTGGCTTAACGCCAACACCCAGTACGACCAGCTATATGGTCGAATGTGGCACCCGGCCTCACTTGCCTGGGTCGACCTTGGTCTTCCTCCTCGGGAGCTGTCCGATCGGCAGGACGATGTCCCGGCCGCCGATTATAGGGCCACCGGGGACTCACTACAGGCACCCCTCGACTTACCTCCTGATGACGGGTGCTATGAACCCTCTCAGGACCAGTACCTCCCTGAGGCGGACGATGAGGAAGAACTAGCCTCCACCTCATTGTACGATGTCCGCACGATAGAACGGTGGCGACCAGACCTCGTTAGGAGGGAGGCCGCACCGCTGAAGAAGTTCTCTCCCTCTCCCATTTCGCCGGTCCCCCCCCGGCCCAGAGATCTAGACCAAAGATCGTTGCCCCCCAATCCCTCGCCTCAATTTGGGAAGGCCCAGCAACTCGCGCCAGGGGTGCGCACGCCATCCCTCCACCAGGACAGGGACCCCTCTCGGCCCCACATGCAGCCCAGGTCGGTTTCCTCCTCGGGGACCGCAAGAACCCCTCAGTCGCCTCCTTGTTTACGGACAATCCCGTGACCAGGGAGATGGGCATTTCCCAGTCGGACCGTCGGTTGATCCCCCACCTGCCCCCCCCTACTTCCGGCACCATCTCATTTAAGAACCTGAAGGAATGGGACCGAGTAGCCAGGATGGGCATCCTCCACACCACGGCGGGACACACCTACTTGGGCATGCTCCTTCAGCGAGCGGAGGCTCTATGGCCGGAGGATGATGGTGCCATCCCAGTACCGGGGGACTCGGGCTCTGAGGAGCACCAAGAGCCTGACCCTCGCTTGTTCAGCGATCCTTTCATGCGACACTTAGTTAACAGGATTTCGCATCACCTTTCGGCTGCGGCGGACAGCGCAGCCAGAAGCCACTTCAACTGCTTGTTGGTCGCGAGAGATGCCGTGCTGGCGCGGACCTCTCTCTCCCCGACGCTTAAGGCAGCCCTGCGATGCATCCCGGGCCAGGACCAATCGCTCTTTGGCGACTACTCGGCTGACGTCATAGCCCAAGCAGTTGAGGAACGCAAGCAGGCTGTGTCCTTTGCGCCCAGGCCACCGCCACGCCCTGCTAGACCCCCACTTCGTTCCTTCCCCAGGCACAGACCCTATCCCAGGCAATCGCCTTCCCGCACCGCACGGCCCGCCAAGCGACCTAATCTTCTCCCAAGGCCTAAGCCAAAACCCCATCAGCAAAATTTTCGGTTCGGCCAACAGTCACGCTCCCGGAGCTGACTAGGGAGACAGCCCGAGGTGGACTTAGATCAGGTAGCACCCCCCCTCGCCCTATCCCCCTCCCACCAGCCCAGACCCTCGCCCCCCCGGGCGGGCAGCCTCTCCCGGCATGCCCACCAGTGGAGACGTATGCGCCTCAACCCCTGGATAGTGGCGGTGCTACAGGAAGGGTTTCGCCTTCCTTGGGCCCACGAGCGTCCCCCCCTCATGCTATCTCCCCCTCCCTCCCCCAACGAACCCTCCCCCGCCAAAGCAGAAGCTCTTCGCACGGAAGTCCAAGAGCTCCTCAAGAAAGGGGCCATCGCGGAGGTTTCCGACCCAAACCCCGGCTTCTACTCTCACCTCTTTGTGATCCCAAAAGCCTCGGGAGGATGGAGGCCCATTCTAGATCTTTCGCCCCTCAACAAGTTCCTCAGGCCCACCAAGTTCAAGATGGAGACCCCCACCCAGATCCGAGACTCCATCCATCATCTCGACTGGGCCACATCCATAGACCTGAAGGACGCCTACTTTCAGATCCTGATTCACCCGGTCCACAGACGATTCCTACGGTTCGTCTGGCAGGGCCGAGTGTTCCAGTTCAGGGCCCTCCCTTTCGGCCTATCACTGGCACCCTTCCTCTTCACGAAGGTTGTCAAGGAGATGGCCTCCCTAGCCAGGCAGGAAGACATCCGCCTCCTAGTGTATCTGGACGACTGGCTCATCTTGGCCCCCTCCCGGGCCCAGTGCCAAGCCCACACCACCCGCCTCCTGAGTCTGTGCTCCACACTGGGGTTTGTCACAAACCCCAACAAGTGCGAACTCACTCCCAGCCAGAGGTTCTCCTTCCTGGGAATGAGTTTCGACACAATCTCCATGATAGTCTCCCCGACCCCGGAGAGGTCTGCACGCATAGTGGACCTCATCTCCCGCCTGTCACAGACACCCCACACCTCGGCCAGAACCCTGTCCTCCCTCCTAGGAATGATGGAGTCCCTGTCTCCCCTCATTCCCCTGGGGCGGGTCCCCAAACGCCAACTTCAGAGGGAGTTCCGCCGACGTTGGTCACAGACCTCCGACCGCTGGGACCAGGTCATTCCCCTCGGACACTGGTTCATTTCGGCGACGGAGGAGTGGCTCACTCCAACCACTCTCTCCACCGGGGTCCCCATCTCCCTCCCAACCCAACCACTGGAACTTTATACAGACGCCTCCAACTTGGGCTGGGGGGCCCACGTGGAGGAGAGTCACGCCTCGGGGGAGTGGGACTCACAAACTGCACGCCTCCACATCAACATCTTGGAGCTGGAAGCGGTCAGGCTAGCCCTTCTCCAATTCCAACACAAGGTCGCGCACCGACTTGTTCTCCTCCTCACGGACAATACGTCGGTAGCTTGCTATGTCAACAAAGGGGGAGGGGCCCGCTCCATAGGCCTCTCTCTCAGGACAGAGGCCCTCCTTCGCTGGTGTCACGCGCGGGGAATCACCCTCCGCGCGAGACACATAGCAGGGAAACGCAACATCCTGGCGGATTCCCTCAGCAGGTCGAAGTCTCTCCTCCACACGGAGTGGACCCTCAACAGACATACCCTGTCGGGGGTATGGGAGCATTGGTTTGTGCCCATGATCGACCTGTTTGCCACCAGGTTCAACCATCGCCTGCCCCTGTACGTCTCCCCCGTTCCAGATCCCCAGGCGTATGCAGTCGACGCACTATCCCTCCCCTGGACGGGCCTACTGGCATATGCCTTTCCCCCCTTCCCCATCCTACACAAGGTGATCAGGAAGGCGAGGCTGGAAAGACCCAGGCTGATCCTCGTAACGCCATGGTGGCCGACCCAGTCTTGGTTCCCGGACCTCAAGTCCCTCACCCACGTTCCCCCCCTCCGGCTCAGCCCTCGCTGGGACATGCTGAGACAACCCCGGTCAGGTCTTCCTCACTCCAATCCCAACATGCTTCGCCTACACGCGTGGCTTCTATGCCAGCCCAACTGCGAACATCTGCAGCTACCCCCCACTCGGACAGACCCCAGTCCGTCCTAGACACACTAGCCGGGGCAGGGGCCTCTCAGGGATTACGGGACTTAACCTCGGCATCTCGCAGAGCCAGCACCGAGTCCCTCTACAACTACCGTTGGGAGAGATGGATAGCCTGGTGCTCAGATAACTCTGTTCCCCATGACTGCCCCTCCAACATCCAAATAGGAAATTTCCTCTCCCACCTATCCTCTTCCCTTAAGCTGTCGGCTAGCTCCATTCGGGGCTACAGATCAGCTATCTGCACCACCATTCGTCAACTCGGGGGCCCTTCTTTTGACAATGACTTTCTGCTCAGAGAGGTGTCTAGAGGAGTTGCTCTACGGGAAGCCCAGTCCCCTAGGCGCATCCCCCTCTGGGACCTTTTTACGGTCCTCGATGCCCTCAGAAAACCCCCTTTTGAACCCATTGCTTCTATTCCTTTTGACCTCCTCTCCCTTAAGACCACCTTTCTCCTCGCCCTGGCCTCGGCCAGAAGACGAAGTGAGATTCACGCCCTCAGCGGTGACCCCAGAGATATCGCCTTCCACAGGGACGGCTCAGTCTCTCTCAAGTTCCTTCCGGAGTTCTTGGCAAAGAATCAAGAACCGGGCACCCCCTCTCCTTCTTCGTCATCCGTTCCCTGACGGACATCTTGGGAAAGGGAGAAAAAGATGGAGACATGGACCTTTGCCCCTCCAGGTGTCTCAGGTACTACTGGGAACGCACACGCCCCAGGCGCTCCTCCCAGAGACGACTCCTTATCTCCCTCAACCCCAACAATACTAGAGATATCTCGGCGGGAACTATCTCCAGGTGGCTCTCCAAGACGGTGAGATCTACCTACGCTCAGGCGTACAAGGATCTCCCTGTCCTATCACCCAGGGCCCACGAGGTCAGAGCACTGGCCACTTCCACAGCGTTCCAGTACTCTGTCCCCGTGCGCCACCTGCTGGAGGCAGCCTACTGGCGTTCGGAAAATCCCTTCATTAATTTTTACCTGAGGGATATCCGCATGACCAGAGCTGATGGGTCTAAGGGGATTTCCTTTGTGGCGGCCAATGCAGCCATATCGGTCAACCCCAAGAACCACTAGGGCGCTCGCCCTCCTCCGATTCCTTTAAATTCTGCTATGGTCTGACATGGTAAAGTATATGACGCCAAAATGGGGAGTTTGTGTTATACTCCCTGTTTGGCTAGTATACTTACCATGTCAGACTCTAATTCCCTCCCTACCTTCCCCTCTGGCGCCAAGGTTCTCGGGGTTACCATACACCAGGCCTCGCTGAATGACGTATAGGAAGTTGACACTGGCTTCTTCCGGGGCCGGAAGTGGGGGACATCACGTGACTGTCTTATGACTGCATTGGCCACGGAAAAAATTCGGCCTGACAGAGCTGGCTAACTGCCGTTGAATGCTATGGTCTGACATGGTAAGTATACTAGCCAAACAGGGAGTATAACACAAACTCCCCATCTTTAAAGGAAGTAAAATGCCGATTGATGCTTTTCAACAACACGTTGTTGTCTTCGTGGCAGAGCAGAGGCATAGCAGAACCAACATCAGTTGTTGTTTTTTTAAAACTTTACACACGTCTCTGACTATGAAAGTGACAAAAAGTGTACATGTAGGTTTGGAAACAACTTCATTTTTGGATAGACAGGAAATTGTGCCGTGTGGTCGATGGAGGTGGAAGAAGAGCATTCGTTGGTCAGGTCAGGTCAGGTCAGGTCAGGTCAGGTCAGAATGATCTTGATTGAGGATTAAAGGATATGGTTTCCAGCTTCTTTTCATCCTGCCCTCACAAGAAAAAAGGAATAAATATCAATTACAATAATGAAGAAAGAGAAATGCGAAGCGATGCATATGTAGAAATCCAAAATATACAAAGTAATGAAAACGATGAAACAATTAACAACTACCACAAATCAGTATTTTGATGACCAGTATACAGCATGTCAGACTCGGTGTATGTATATGTGGGTGATATGTGCTTGTGATCACGAGATGTTTTCACCGCTGCCATTTTGATGCCATCTTTCCTGTTCAGGTGAACCGCATCCGCTTCAACAGCCTGACCTCGCAGAACAGCGAGCCAGTCATGTACGCCAGTGAGAAACACGCCCGCCCCGGCCGCGCCCGCTCCTGCCCCCCACTCCATCGCAAGGCTCTGCCCGGGGAACCCCACCCCAGCCCTCGTTCCAACGCTGCGGCCAATTCCAAACTGGACACTGTGTCGGAATCGGCTGTTCCCCTGGACACCAAGAGCATGATGGGAAGCGAGAGGCGGTTCCTGGCCTCCCAGCTGTCTCGCGAGCTCTCCCACAATGGGAGCAAGGAAGGGAACGAGGCCAACTCCAGCAGCCAGAGCAAGGTCTGCACGTGCCATCACCACCAGGGGGAGCTGGAGGAGCCGTGGCCAGGGCGGCTCAGGCCGATGGCGTCGGTCTTCCAGTGCATGCTGGCTCCGGTGAAGGTGGCACTGTGCCACAAATGCCAGCAGCCGCTGCTTAGCACCTCCCCAGGGCGTGAAGGGGAGGGGGCGGCCCGATCAGAGGAACCTGCCGCCGAATCCTGGATCTCCTGGCCTGGTGGGTGATGTGGGGTGAAAGGTGGGGGGGGGGGGAAGGATGGAGTGGATGGTTGGGGGACGTCATGCAGAATTTCTCTTCTTTCATGTAAACATGATAATAATGAGGACCATTTCTACAGCGCCCATCCTAACACTGTAGGCTACCAGGCGCTTTATAGGTTTCAACAAATCGACATCTGAAATGTACGCAGGACACACACACATGCATGCACGCACGCACGCGCTCTCTCTCTCTCTCTCTCTCTCTCTCTCTTTCTCTCTCTCTCTCTCTCTCTCTCTCTCTCACACACACACACACACAAACACACACACACACACACTTCTGCATTCACGTCATAAACATATGCATGCACTTGCTCACACACATGCAAACACAACACAACACACACACACACACACACACATACACATGCACGTAAACACACACACACACACACACACACACACACACACACACACACACACACACACACACACACACACACACCACACACACACACTCACTTTGCAACTAGATCTGTAGAAATTTAGTCATATTTCAGGTGGTATTCTGCAACTGGCGTTTGATCAGATAATATCACAGAACATGCTGTCACAGAACATGCTGCTTCCTTAAGACCAGGTCCTAGAGGTGCTGTGACTAATACTTTGACAGTCTGCAATCTCTGCAGCTTCCTGAACACAGCCATGTACAAACACAGAGAGAGAGGTGTTGAATCAATCCAGTCCTTCATGTTGTTCATAGGGGACTTCTCCCTGTCTACCTCCATAGTGTCCCAATCAGTCCTGTTCTTCATGTTGTTCATAGGGGACTTCTCCCTGTCTACCTCCATGGTGTCCCATTCAATCCAGTCCTTTGTGTTGTTCATAGGGGACTTCTCCCTGTCTATCTCCATAGTGTCCCAATCTGTCCAGTCCTTAGTGTTGTTCATAGGGGACTTCTTCCTGTCTACCTCCATAGTGTCCCAATCTGTCCAGTCCTTTGTGTTGTTCATAGGGGACTTCTCCCTGTCTATCTCCATAGTGTCCCAATCTGTCCAGTCCTTTGTGTTGTTCATAGGGGACTTCTTCCTGTCTACCTCCATAGTGTCCCAATCTGTCCAGTCCTTCATGTTGTTCATAGGGGACTTCTCCCTGTCTATCTCCATAGTGTCCCAATCTGTCCAGTCCTTTGTGTTGTTCATAGGGGACTTCTTCCTGTCTACCTCCATAGTGTCCCAATCTGTCCAGTCCTTCATGTTGTTCATAGGGGACTTCTCCCTGTCTACCTCCATAGAGTCCCAATCAGTCCAGTCCTTCATGTTGTTCATAGGGGACTTCTCCCTGTCTACCTCCATACTGTCCCAATCCGTTAGCTCCTCCATGTTGTTCATAGGGGACTTCTCCCTGTCTACCTCCATACTGTCCCAATCCGTCCGCTCCTCCATGTTGTTCATAGGGGACTTCTCCATGTCTGTCTCCCTGGTGTCCCAATCAGTCCACGTCTTCATGTTTTTCATAGGGGACTTCTCCCTGTCTACCTCCATAGTGTCCCAATCAGTCTACTCCTTCATGTCATAGGTGACTTCTCTCTGTCTACCTTTATAGTGTCCCAATCAGTCTACTCCTTCATGTCATAGGGGACTTCTCCCTGTCTACCTCCGTAGTGTCCCAATCAGTCCAGTCCTTCATGTTGTTCATAGGGGACTTCTCCCTGTCTACCTCCATAGTGTCCCAATCAGTCCCGTCCTTCATGTTGTTCATCGGGGACTTCTCCCTGTCTACCTTTATAGTGTCCCAATCAGTCCAGTCCTTCATATTGTTCATAGGGGACTTCTCCCTGTCTACCTCCATAGTTACTTCTCCCTGTCTACCTCCATAGTGTCCCAATCAGTCAACTCCTTCATGTTCTTCATAGGGGACTTCTCCCTGTCTACCTCCAGTGTGTCCCAATCAGTCCCGTCCTTCATGTTCATAGGGGACTTCTCCCTGTCTACCTCCAGAGTGTCCCAATCTGTCCCGTCCTTCATGTTGTTCATAGGGGACTTCTCCGTGTCTACCTCCATAGTGTCCCAATCAGTCTACTCCTCCATGTTGCTCATAGGGGACTTCTCCCTGTCTACCTCCATAGTGTCCCAATCAGTCCCGTCCTTCGTGTTGTTCATAGGGGACTTATCCCCGTCTACCTCCATAGTGTCCCAATCAATCCAGTCCTTTGTGTTGTTCATAGGGGACTTATCCCTGTCTACCTCCATAGTGTCCCAATCAGTCCTGTCCTTCATGTTGTTC
This sequence comes from Conus canariensis, assembly GCA_033310375.1. Classification (NCBI taxonomy): domain Eukaryota; kingdom Metazoa; phylum Mollusca; class Gastropoda; order Neogastropoda; family Conidae; genus Conus; species Conus canariensis. The sequence continues at coordinate 40,713,401 of CM065746.1, read as the reverse complement.
ATAGGGGACTTCTCTCTGTCTACCTTTATAGTGTCCCAGTCAGTCCACTCCTTCATGTCATAGGGGACTTCTCAATGTCTACCTCCATAGTGTCCCAATCTGTTCCATCCTTCATGTTGTTCATAGGGGACTTCTCAATGTCTACCTCCATAGTATCTCAATCAGTCCACTCCTTCATGTTGTTCATAGGGGACTTCTTCCTGTCTACCTCCATAGTGTCCCAATCAGTCCGCTCCTCCATGGTGTTCATAGGGGACTTCTCCCTGTCTACCTCCATAGTCTCCCAATCAGTCCTGTCCTTCATGTTGTTCATAGGGGACTTCTCCCTGTCTACCTCCATACTGTCCCAATCAGTCCGCTCCTCCATGTTGTTCATAGGGGACTTCTCCCTGTCTACCTCCATACTGTCCCAATCTGTCCCATCCTTCATGTTGTTCATAGGGGACTTCTCATAGTGTTCCAGTCTGTCCAGTCCTTCATGTTGTTCATAGGGGACTTCTCCCTGTCTACCTCCATAGTGTCTTAGTCAGTCCAGTCCTTCATGTTGTTCATAGGGGACTTCTCCCTGTCTACCTCCATAGTGTCTCAATCAGTCCAGTCCTTCATGTTGTTCATAGGGGACTTCTCCCTGTCTACCTCCATAGTGTCCCAATTAGCCCACTCCTTCCTGATGTTCATAGGGGACTTCTCCCTGTCTACTTCCATAGAGTCCCAATCAGTCCTGTCTTTCATTTTGTTCATAGGGGACTTCTCCCTGTCTACCTCTATAGTGTCCCAATCAGTCTACTCCTTCATGTCATAGGGGACTTCTCCCTGTCTACCTCCATAGTGTCCCAGTCAGTCCAGTCCTTCATGTTTTTCATAGGGGACGTCTTCCTGTCTATCTCTAAAGTGTCCTCCTTCTGTGACCTGTAGGATGTCTCTTCAGGGTCCCCATTTCAAAGAGAGCATGCTTCTGGTGACTGCGAAGAGAGATTATTGTCTCCCAGCCTGTGTGTCACATGTTGGAAAAATCTGGCTTTCCCTGTGTTCCATCAGAAGTCAGGGAGGAGGTACCGACCATAGAAAGTTTCTCTGCTTCTGTGCCATCCAGACTACATAACAGAAGTCCAACATGACCTTGTGGACTGTAGAGAAGTTTTCACAGAAAAATCCTCTTCTCACCTCTTGACAACTTCAGGTTGGGGAAGGGAAGTGGGTTGTATGAAGAAATCCCCCACCCCACCTCACCCCACCCCACCCCACCACGCAGCTCCATCCTTGCTCACATCCATTAACTAATAAATTGTTGCTGGATGACTTTGTGTTGAAGTAAAAGGGAGTTACTTGGAGGATCGGCAATACTAGCTTTGTTTTTAGATGTGTGTGTGTATTTTCCCTATCATGTTCTATGGTTGGTTTGTGCATGATAGTTGATTTGCTATGGGTTTATGGTTCGGAAACCACAGGTTTTTTGTTTTTTTTGTTTCATTTGGGTAGAAAAGTGTGTGTATGTGCTGAATTTTTTCAGCTCACTAATGCAGAATATCATCAAAACGTTAAAAAGAGAAAAGAACTGAAAGAAAGAAGAAACACAAACAACAATTTTGTGTGCCTGTGTGATAGAGATACTCCCTCACTGTGGTATTTTCAAGGTTGTTTAGTAGTAGATTTTTATTTTGAAAAAGATTGTCACTTCTGACAAGTTGTCAGTCAAAGATTCTGGAAGCCATTGACTCTTTAAATGCTTTTTTTTTTTTTTTTAACGTAGCATTTCTGCAACTATGTAATTAATTTTTTAACAGCTCTTAAATAAATGTTAGCGAACCGCCCAGAGAATGTGGACAAACGAGTCACAAGACGAAACACAACTAGTTTCGACCTCTTAGGTCTTCATCAGGTGAGACATTGACGAATTTTAACAGCATTAAAAACTTGGAACTGCAAGTAAAAATCAGGCCAGGCTTTATATAAAGATGCATTGGTGGATGTAGTTTACTGAGCATATATATATGTTGTTAAAATTTTGATAATCACTGAAGTAACTTCCACAGCTTCTGCACAGACTGGTAGGTGTTCATATATATCGTTATCAGTTCACCGGCAGTTGAAGACTCGCTTGTGCACAGAAGTGGACTGTTTGTGTCGTAAGATGTCAGTATGCTCCCACTTTCTTTTTTATGTTCATGAAGTCAAATCTGATTTTTCACACGTTACGTATCCTTTCTAATGTCAGTGATTACAGTTATTATGAAAGTGTAGTTCATGGCAAGATGTTTTTGAAAATAAGCTGAATAATGTGGAATAGGTTTGGCAGTTTGAAAGTGAAAATCTGGTATGAATCTCGCTAAAAAAAAAAACGCAACAATGATTTCATCTCATGAATAAATGTATTGATGTTTTATTAAAAAAAAGAAAGTATTTTTATCTCATGAATGAATATATTGATGTTTTAGTGACAAAAAAAATATGCTCCATTTTTTCTCGTTATTTTGTATTCGTTAAATTTGTTTGTTTCTTGTTTTAGATGGGTGATGCAACACAGGCTGTTTTGAATGTGGAACATAAAAAAAAGACGCAAACCAATGAACTGCGTGTGTTTTCAGCAGTGGAACGTGCGCTGTACACGATGCTGTCCCCCCCAGAGCTGTTAGACAGACACCTGACCCAGGGCAGTGACCTCCACACCAAGGAGTTGTCGCACATTCCACTGACAAGCCAGGAGAACATTTCATGGACTCACTTTGGAGGTGAGCGGCTTCTGGCACTAGTTTCAGGGTGGAAATCTCTCCCCTTTGACCTGGCACTGGCATGGGAGGTTCAGGTGGTGTCTGTGCGCAAACAATTAAGCGTTGAAAATTGAACAGAAAGGGGGGAGTGTTATTCAGAAGGGTTACATTGTAGTTTTTAAGCATGCGTACAGTACTCCAAATAGGCCTGTTATTTACTCTGGTGGAACCTCTTTCAGTTGTAACTTTGCAGTGGAAAACTCAGTTTGATTGACGTCAGGACCAAGACCCTGAGGCAGAATTTATTTTCAGATTTCTGGCTTCTTACTTGGCCCTAGGTTTGGTGAGGCATGTCGATCAAGATGGCGGGTCACATGGACGAGCAGGGAACAAAGACGGAACATAGAAAAGAATATAGGTGAATCAAATCAAAAGATGTTCAAGAAAAGAATATAGGTGAATCAAATCAAAAGATGTTCATTGAAACCATCCAAGACCCAGTCATTCTGATGAAAACAAAAAAAAAAAGAAGTTGGTGCAAGCCACTAAGACAGAAGAAAACCAACAAACGAGGATTGTTAGGTGAACAAAGTGAATGCGAGACAGAGTGAAAAGCTGATGGGTTGTGCTTGATCAGTGTTTGGCCATACAACGCTTGGAAGAGGATTCAGCACTGAGCTGTAGGCTGGAAAGGTAAGAAGGCCCAGTGGGGTACCTCAGTCCTCCATTAGCCTGAGACTTTGTCCAGAGACAGCAAACTGGTTGCTGCTTGCTAGGGGTTGACATGGTAAGTAGACATAACCCATTCTCATTGATCACAATTTTTTTTAAAGTCTCAAACTATGTGGCCCTTAATGTCCTGCTTTCATGGTGACCTCAGTTTTGATGTCCTCAGCATGTCTGTGACCTTGATTTCATTCCAAAGGGGTCACCGATGTCGGCAAATTCATGGGGGTTGTCATTAGATGGATATGATGCGCCCTCCAAAGGGAGAGTTCACTCACACTGGCTCTGTGACTGAGCAATTATTGTCGTCTGTGGGGGGCTCAGTAGGTGGTGTCCTGCGGATGTTGGATCAGAACAGGCACCACTGAATACTACCAAAGTGACACTGCAGCAGTGTAGTGTCTCCTCCGCTGGGTTGCCTCTTGACGACTTGCCTGCTCCCTGTGGATTGCCAGGGCTGTGGTGGGCTGGGCCTGGCTGTGGCTGTGGAAGGGTTGGAATTAATGACGTGGGTGCAATGCCCCTGAGGTAGCACAAAAGATGGGACAGCAAAAAAAATGAAAAAACAAAAGCGAATCGAATAACCAAACATGGAATATAATGTAAAACTCCCATTTCTACATTCAGTCTCTGATGAGCAAGTCCTCGGACCGTGTGAGTGACTGTCCACTAAAAAAAATGGTGAATTAGCCACTCCAGGAAAGTGCAACGGAAGGGGGAGGGGGCAGAGGGGGGGAGGTGGTGGGTATGGTTGGCCTAGAAAGGCGTCGGTCTCTTGTTCCAAGTTCTGAGGGGTGATTACCGCTGGAGACAGCCACATTGAAAAAGATTCGCTCTTCACAGTCAATTTCTCTGCCAAATGCAGTTCCGTCTCAGTCCTTTAGATAAGACTTTACAACAGACCAGCCGCCGTGGCGAAGTGGTTAGTGTCGCGGACTCCTGGCTGGGAGGTCGTAGGTTCAAATCCCATCAGAGTCACGTGGGTTTTTCTGCCCCGACTGGCTCCTACCCAGAGTTGAGTTTGCTGCGGACTCAGTTGGGAAGACTGGGACCACACAGTCGAGTTTCATCCACTTAATGGATGCGTTTCTGAGAGTGTTGCTCAAATTTCCTGACCAACACTGCAGGTGTCTGTATCTCTCGGGCCTGGTTGACGCTGGGATATATTATGAAAGGAAGCGTAGAGTACAGCCCTGTCATGTAGTCTCAGACCGAAATGGAAATCCGTAGCATCATCTTAATCATCCTCGTTCTCATCGAACAGCATTAAAAAAAAAAATGTCTCAAATTCTGTGGCCCTTCATGCCCTGCTCTCATGGTGGCCTCAGTTTCGATGTCCTCTCCACGTCTGTGGCCTTGGTTTGATTCCGTCGGGGTCACCGGTATCGGCGAGTCCATGGAGGCTGTCGTTGGACGGACGTGGTGGCGCCCTCCGGAGGGAGAGCTCACTCACGCCGGCTCCGCTACTAAGCAATTATTGTTGTCAGTAGGGGGCTTAGTAGGTGGTGTCCTGCTTATGTGAGATCAGAACAGGCGCCACTGAACACAGCCGAAGTGACTCGGCAGCAGTGCGGTGTCTTCTCGGTGGGTTGCCTTGATGACTTGACATTGACTGCTCCCTGTGGATTGTCGGTGCCGGGGCTACGTCGGGGCCGACCGGGCTGTGGCTGTGGACGGGTGTCGGAATGAGCGGCGTGTGTGCACTGCCTCTGAGGTGGCGCAGAGGTTGGGACAGCAAAAAAAAAAAAAGACTTTACAACAGAGTACTTGTGTATTTGAATGCATGTACCCCGGAAGAAAAAATCTTGCATGCACATTTAACCTTGTTTCACCTTTCAGTGCAGAGTAGGCAACAAGATGTGCCAATGGGACGGATGACACTACAATATAGCACAGGCACACTGGTGTCCTGTTTAGACATCATCTCTGAACACAGAATGTGGCCACCTAAATGGTGGGACTAAAAGCGATTGCATACACATAAATCTCACTGACTATGAACCACAGAGTTCTAGCCAAGGAATGAAGAAGGAAAAAATGATAACAAAAATTTGTAGATTGTTCATCTTTCAAGATTCATAGGAGATGCAGTATAATGTAATACAATGCACATCATACAAAATAAAACTGTGGCAAACTGTCCCATGCAACATGCTGAACTGTACAAACCAACACCCTACAGAAGCCCTAAAATAGAACACACTGTCCAGGTGGACCCCCGGTGGATGAGATCAACATCCTGCGGGGGGAGATCCTGCTGCTGCAGAACCAGGTGATGTACGAACGTCACAAGCGCTCCAACCATGCCATGCGCAACCGACGACTGCTGCGTCGCATTGCCCACGTGTCAGCCCTGGAGGAACAAGTGCAGGCGTTGGTAAGTGGAAATGTACACTGCACAGAAAAAAGTATAACCAGGCTGCTGTAAAGAAAGAACAACTCTCTACATTTTCATTATAAAATTTGAACAGTTCAAGATACTAAGATGAAAATGAAATGTGTCAACCAGCTGCCGTGGCAAAGTGGTTGTGGTTGTGGACTCACAGCTGGGAAGTCATGGGTTCGATTCCCATCAGAATCATGTGGCATTTTTCTGCCCTGACCGGCTCCTACCCAGAGTCGAGTTTGCTACTGGCTCAGTTGAGAAGGCTGGGACCACACTGTCGAGTTTCATCCACGTAATGAATGCACCTCTCAGAGTGTTGCTCAGATTTCCTGACCAACACCACAGGTGTAAGTATCTCTTGGGCCTGGTTGACGCCAGGATATGTTAAGGATGTAAGCGTAGAGTACAACCCTGTCATGCAGTCGCAGACCGGAATGGAAATCCATAGCATGATATTCATGATTCTCATCCTCATTGATCGGCATGAAATTAAGTCTCAAATTCTATAGCCCATCGCGCCTTGCTCTGATGGTGACTTCAGTTTTGATGTCCTTTCCACACCTGTGGGCTTTGTTGTGATTCCATCAGGGTCACCGGTATCGACGAGTCTGTGGGGGTTGTCCTTGGACGGATGTAGTGGTGCTCTCCGGAGGGAGCGCTTGCTCATGCCAGCTCCATGCCAAATCAATTATTGTCATCAGTAGGGGGCTTAGTAGGTGGTGTCCTGCATATATTGGATCAGAACAGATGCCACTGAACACCACCGAAGTGACTCGGCAGCAGTGCAGTGTCTCCTCCGGTCGGTTGCCTCTTGACATCGACTGCTCCCTTTGGATTGCCGGTGCAGGGGCTGCAGCGGGTCGGACTGGGCTGTGGCTGTGGATGGGGTATCGGAATGAGAGGCGTGGATGCACTGCCTCTGAGGTGGCAGAGAAAATAAGATATAAAAAAAAAAAAGAAAAGGAATTGTGTGTCAGGGTCTAGTGTGGCCCAGGAAGCATGGCAAGGGCCTTAATAGACTGCAGAAGGAAGGGAATAGTAATGTCCCGTTTGCTGGGTTGACAGACGGACCAGTTGGAGGGGCGGGGCAAGGACATCCAGAACCTGCAGGTGTCCCTGAAGCTGCTGCAGGACCACAACCATCGCCTGCAGCAGACCAACGACTCCGATGAATATGAGAAGCTGGTCGACTTCAAGTGGGTGGAGAATGCTCTACTTGTCTTTTTCTCTCTCCCACCCCTCCCTCTGTCTCTCTCTTTTCCTGCCTATTTTCTTGTTTCACCCTCCTCTCTCTCTCTCTCACTCTCTCTCTCTTTTCTTTTTTCCCCCTTCTCTTTCTGTATCTCCCACTCCCCCCTCTCTCTTTCTGTATCTTGACTTGTTTGTTCTTGCTGGGGTTTTTTTCCCTTTGCTTTGAAAATGGTTCATGTATAGTAGATATTACAGATCTTGTGTGTACATGCGCCTGTGAATTCATATGCATACTGTTAATACAGTTTTTGAAGATTTTTCATTACTTTGTTCTTCAGAACTTGTCTTTTAGTTTGTTTAATCTTTCTTTGTGAGGATCTAGTTCCCCCTCTATTTCTGACGGTTTCCACCTTCCTGGTTGATTGTACACTGCAGCATCATCTGTCTAGCTCTCTGCTTCTTGTTCAGACTCCTCTGGGGTGCTGTGTCTGTTTCATCTTTCCCCTCCATTGCCCGGCACCCCCGTCCTGGTCCTACACACATGCATGAGCCTGTGTATGTCTGCATGCATGTTTTTCTGTGGCTGACTACATCGGCAAATTAAGTTGTGCTGACAGTTATGCTGTGTTGGTTTGATGGACAGTATTATAACTGTGTCTTGGTCTGTTGGTTTCTTGCACATGCACACACACATGTACACACACAGACAGACACACACACACACACACACACTCTCTCTCTCTCTCTCTCTCTCTCGCACACACACACTCACATATGCACATGTACACACACACACACAACACACACACACACTCACTCACTCACTCACTCATACACACAATATACACACACACATACACACTGACATCCTTGCATGACATGTCCACAGGACGACCATTCAGCAGAACAAGGACCTGCAGGAGGCCAACATAGAACTGAAGAACTTGCTGCTCACCCAGAAAGCCGAGAATGACGAACTGAAGAAGGTGGGTGCTGACGATGAAATCACATAAGGTCAGTTGCAGTGAGGCGACTGCAGGCAGAGATCTAAACAAATTTCAAAAAGTCATTATAATGACTCCACCAAACAACGTGGACAAACGAATCACAAACCATGACGTCTTTTGACCTCTTAGGTCTTCTTCAGGCAAGATATACAACACTCAGGACAATGAAAATGAAAGAACTAACGATCACTTATCTTTGTTGACAATGCCCATCTTGCGCTGAATTGTACAAAGATAAGTGATTGCTTGTTCTTCATTGTTGTTGTCCTGAGTGTTGTTTATCTTGCCTGAAGAAGACCTAACGAGATCAAAACACATCGTGTTTTGTCTTATGATTCATTTGTCCATGTTGTTTGATGGAGTCATTATAATTACTTTTTGAAATTCACATAAGGTAAACTTTAAACCACACCAGCATCTTCAGAGGGCAGATCAACATTGCCAAATATCTCTTTCCTTTTTGGTAACTCTCAGGTGTGCTGCTATGGATACACTGGCAGCAACAGCTCTTCATCGCATTACCAAGAAGAAGGAAGAAACTCTAGGGAGAGTTTGACGGCAGAAAGTCTTCAGAGAAGAAACTCCCCTCAGACAAGTGTTTCGGCCCTGAACTCCATACACTCGAAGGGGACCGGGCCGCATCCAGATCATGACTCCCAGATGCCCTTCTACTGCCAACTTGGCGCTGTTGGGATTCGAACCCGCAACTTCTGGATGGGTGGGTGTCTCAAGGCGTGCCTTTTTAGATCGGTGTCTTGCCCCACTACTAATGGGACACCTGTTCTAAGTTGGGACATTTAAGCCTTATGAAGTTCACTTTTGTTCCTCCTCGACCAGATCCAGCTGGAACTCTTTTCGGCTGCCTCTGCCATTGCCTTCAGGGTTCTGGTCCTTGTCTCACCTGAAATCCTGGAGCTGTTTCTTGAGGTCATAGGCTGATGAGCCTACAAATCCCCTCGCTCCAACCTCTACGGCGAAGATCCAAGCCTGAAAGCCGGATTCCCTCAAGCTGAGAACAGTAACTTTCAGCGCCACTTTGACCCATTACTTATGGGGAAATTTCAGATGATTATCTGATCTAAAGCATCTGGAGCATGGCACCCTCTGGTTTCCTAGACCTCAGATTTCCTAGACCTCTCAGTGACAGAATTCCCCAGGCAGAGCTTGACTGCTGTACTGTTGTGCAGGAGCTTCAAGAGGTGCTTGCAGCCTGTTGATGACTTGATATCAATTGTTCCCTGTTCTGGTTCAGGGGCTACAGCAGGATGTTACTGGGTGTGGCTGTGCGTTAGGGAGGTGGAATGAGCAGCGTGGGAGGAATGCCACTGAGACAACACAGAAGATGAGAAGGCAGAACGATCATTCCCTTGAACTGTCAGTGACAGAGTTCCCTTGACTGCTGTTCTGTTGCACAGGAGCTTCAAGAGGTGCGTGCTGCCTGCTTTGACCTGGAGAAAGACAACCAGATGATGTGCATGGACATGGCCACCGCCAAGAAGTGGAAAGAGCAGGTAGGCGGTGATGAATTGGGCGCAGAAGAAAGCAAGGGGGTCAGGAAAACAGGGCTTGGTTTTGAGGTGTATGTGTTTCACAGCCTCTTGCAGGTGTGTGTCTGTGCGCGCGTGTGTGTGTGTGTGTGCGTGCGTGCGTGAGTGAGTGAGTGCGTGCGTGTGCGCATGCGCGTGCGCACGTGCATGTGTGTGTGCTAAAATAACAGTGATGTCATTATGTGAAGTATATCAGTGCTATCTGTCGACCATTACTGATTCATTCTCATTTTTACTCTGTTCAGAGGTCGGTGCAAATCACCATTTTGATGTGCTGTTGTGGGATATCTGATATAGCTTGTAGAGAACCTCTGTGCTTTTTGGATGTAGGGGATTGTGGACATGTGTCCAGTGAACCATGTACAGTACCTCTGTACTCTTCCCACCTAAAGTGATCATGGAATGTCTGAAAGAGATTAACATTTTTCATCTGAGCTAAGATTTTACAGAAGACAGATTTTAACGAAGGTTCCAGTGTGTTTTTAGAAGGTATATTTTAAAGGGTTGTGTGAATGTGTGTCTTGGGGAGGGGGGGGGGGGGGGGGGGTTTAATGACTTGTGAGTTGACTTGGACACGGTTACAGCCCTGATATGGCCCTTTGCAGTTGGCTGGGCTGTAAGCAGCATTACTTACTTACATACTTACCTCTGTACTCTTGGATTTAGGGTGTCATGGCAAGATACCTGCCAGTGCCATGCAAGCGTACTGCGAGGAGAGGTTGTGGTCTGTGCCAGACAACTGTCATTTCATGATCCATATGTGAGGTGTGGAGAATCCATCTGAAGCACCAGTTTTCCAAAGCTTGGATTTTTCTTATACCAGTCCACAACACTACACAACAGGAATGAAGATGCTCTGCTGTTTGGAGAAATTCCACTTATGGTAACACAGTCTCAGCACACATACACACACACCACCCTCACCCCCACCTTGTCCTCCCCCTTTCCCTCCCCCGACTCCACCCTTTCCCCCTCATCCTCCACTCACACAACACTCTGCAGCCCACTTCATCTCCCTCCCTCCCCCCCCCCCCCCCCAACCACCACCCCCTTCCTCAGTCAGGATTTCTTGCATGTTGCTGAAAGTGAAATCTGGAGTGAATTCTTCAGACAGTTAGGACAATTTTTTTTTTTTTTTTTTTTTTTGGGGGGGGGGGTGGGGGGGGGGGGGGGAGTAAATTTGGGAGGAATACCCCCTAGAGCCCCTAGGACTGAAGCGTCTATGATGTAGACATGCATTTCTTCCAACGCACTGAGCATCCTCCTTTTCTCTGCTTTTATGCCTGACCATATCAGGTTGTGTCAGTCAGTTGACAGGTGCCCCTCTTGTGGGTCGGTGCGTCTGTGGGCACGTGTCAGGCTGTGTCAGTCAGTTGATAGGTGCCCCTCTGTGTGGGTCTGTGTGTCTGTGGGCACATGTCAGGCTGTCAGTTGACAGGTGCCCCTCTATGTCTGTGGGCACGTGTCAGGCTGTGTCAGTCAGTTGACAGGTGCCCCTCTATGTCTGTGGGCACGTGTCAGGCTGTGTCAGTCAGTTGACAGGTGCCCCTCTATGTCTGTGGGCACGTGTCAGGCTGTGTCAGTCAGTTGACAGGTGCCCCTCTATGTGGGTCTGTGTGTCTGTGGGCACGTGCAGGTGGAGGAGCTGCAGAAGGAGATGCTGCTGATGGGGGAGGCCCAGGAGCGCCTGCAGAACCTGCTGGACCAGCAGCAGAGGATTGGCCAGGAGAACGTGGTGCTGGTCAACAACATGCTGGTCGAGTCCCTCCGCTACGAAAACAAAGGTCACTGTATGCTTGTGAAAGGGATTTGGGGGTCGGGGTGGGTGAGTGAGTCGGGGGGATGGTGCAGTACATTAGCATGCGTGTGTGTGTGTGTGTGAAGGTAAGTGGGAGAAGGAGGAGGGGGAGAGAGGAGAGGCACCAGTGTGATTGAGTCATTACATCCTTTTTTTTTATTCAATAAAAGTTGTTTTTTAATAAAAAGGTAGTGTTTGTGGTGGAGTTTTTGGTTTGTTTTTTGTTTTGGTCTGGGGTGTTATTCGTTTTTGTAAATTAAAAAAAAATGAAAGTGGAAGAAAACAAATGCAGACAAACAATTCCTTTGTCATTATGGCAGCTACTTAGCAGACATTATTGAAAGAAAAAAAAAAAAGGTGAAGAATGGGTTGATGTGAAGGGGTTTGGAATGAGATGAACAACATACTGGTCCAGTCCATCCGCAGTGAGAACAAAGGTCACGCTGTGCTTGGGAAAGGGAATGGCGTGTGTGTGTGTGTGTGTTTGTGTGTGTGTGTGTGTGTGTGTGTGTGGTGTGAGGAGATGTATTTGGAATGTGTGTGTATTAGGGATGGTGGAGGAGGAGGGAGAAAGTGGGAGAGGGAGAGAGAGGAGACACCAATGTAGGCTTGGTCGGAGTTATAGCATTTTTTTCGTGTGTTTTGTGTGTGTGGTGGTGGTGTTTTTTTTTTAGAAAGGGATGGGGGGGGGGGGGGGGGATGTATTTGGGATGTGTGTGTATTAGGGATGGTGGAGGAGGATGGAGAAAGTGGGGGAGGGAGGAGGGGGAGAGAAGAGACATCAATGTAGGCACAGACTTATATATATAATTTTTTTGTTTGTTTTGTGTGTGTGTGTGTGGGGGGGGGGGGGGGGGGTGTTAGATGAATGCTGATATTTATGGTGCTGTTTTTTTTTCTCAATTATTTTTCAGTTATGTAAAACAATTAAGTGGCGGAAGAAAGCAAGTGTAGACAAAGATTTCCTCTGTAATTACGGTAGCTACCTGGCAAAGATCGTAATTTTTCAAAAAGCGAAGAAACGGTTAATGTGGAGAGGTAGGAATGGAGATGAAGAAAAGGGCGTTTTACACAAGGGAAGATTGCCTGTTGTACTCCTTTCATAGACAAGAGGTTTTTCTCAGTCACAGAACAAGGGCAGTTTTGTTGCAGAAAATATCAAGAATGCTGTAAAATGCTAACAGAACGCGTGCACTATGAGATAATGCGCTTGGATTGTAAACAATGAAATTCAACTTTGATATTCCATGCAAAGAATCTGTGTAATAGGGAGTGGGGGTGTACTAAAGGAAATCATCCCAAGTGTAGATGTTAAGTTTTCTTCGACAGCAGATGGGAATTTGAAAGTCTTGTCTTTTTAACAGAACCGCTGGTGGCTTTCATTTATATCAGTACATACACAGGGAAAGTAAGTTGGTCTTTTTTTTTTTGACAGGAGGCAGATGTAGAATATACAACACAGGCAAAAATGTCACAGACAAAGACAGGTCTTTGAAGGAAGGTGGGAACCTTTGTTGGAACAAAGACAACAAAGGCAAAAATGTTCCCACTTGGAAGAGAGCGTTCATGTTGTGGTAAATTCAGTGCAAGAGAAAAATGCACACAGAAAAAGGGGGAAGGGGGGGGGGGGGGGGGGCAGTCTACACAGGGAGCATATCTTTATCAGGAAGTCTTTCTGCATCACATCATAAAAGATTTATCATACATGGAATTCCGTTCTCCCAAAAACTTCTTAACTAAAGTTCCGTCAACAAGCTGCTACACGGCGCCAGAGTTGGAATGATAGCGATGGTGCTGATGGTGTGCAGACTTGAAGAAGAGCAAGACGGACCTGGCCCTCAAACTGGACGCTTTCCACTGCCGCCTCATTGACCTGGAGGAGTTTGCCAAGTCGAAGGTTAGATGGTTGTGCATGTGTACATTTACGCTAAGTGTGCATGTGTGTGTGTGTGTGTGTGTGTGTGTGTGTGTGTGTGTGTGTGTGTGTGTGTGTGCGTGCTTTCCACTGTCGCCTCATAGACCTGGAGGAGTTTGCCAAGTTGAAGGTTAGATGGTTGTGCGAGTGTGCATTTATGCTAAGTGTGTGTGTGTGTATGTGTGTGTGTGTTTGTGTGCATGCTTTCCACTGTGGCCTCTTAGACAAGGAGGAGTTTGCCAAGTCGAAGGTTAGATGGTTGTGCAAGTGTGCATTTACGCTAAGTGTGCGTGTGTGTGTGTGTGTGTGTGTGTGTGTGTGTGTGTGTGTGTGTGTTTAGATGTTTGTGCAAGTGTGCATCTACTCTTAAGTGCTTGTGTGTGTGTATGCGCGTGTGTACGTGTATGTGTGCGTGCGTGCGCTCAAGAGGGCACTACAAGACGGCGTTATTGGTTTGAGTTATTTGTTCGTGAAACAACGCAATAACCTGAGAATGAAGCACATTTTACAGTGAAATTCGTATTGTGAACTCAAAATCATGTCTTGGCACTGATCTCAGTAAAGTGTTCATCATTTGTCCTGTACATAATCCCCTTGTTCCATTTGTGTCTGGCAGGACGTGGTCATGGCGGAGATGAAGAACAACTATGAGGCGTCTAAAGCAGCCCATGCGGAGGAGCGGAAGGTAGGAGGGGACAGAAGGGATGAGAGCAAAGTAGACACCGTGAGAAGGACATAGACACAGTGAGAAGTAGACAGGACCTAGACACAGTGAGAAGTAGACACCTTGAGAAGGACCTAGACACAGTGAGAAGTAGACGCCTTGAGAAGGACATAGACACAGTGAGAAGTAGACACCTTGAGAAGGACATAGACACTGTGAGAAGTAGACACCTTGAGAAGGACATAGACACAGTGAGAAGTAGACAGGACCTAGACAGTGTAAAGTCAAAAAAGAAATTAGACACAGTATCAAGTGAGTAGAAAACAGACCTAGTGTGGAGTGGGTAGGAAACATATTGAATGTAAACCAGGGAGGAAACAGTGTAGAGTGGGGGGGGGGGGGGAACAGACAGTGTTACAATGTAAAGTGGGGAGGAAACAGATAAAGTGTAAAGTGTTGGAAGAAACAGTTTAGGTGGGGATGGGGGGAGGGCAGCAGACACAGTATAAAGTTGGGAGCGAACAGATGCGGTGTGAAATGGGGAGGAATCTAAAGTTGGTAAGAAATAGACACAGTGTGCAGTGGGTTGTTAAACACAGTCACAAGATAATACAGAATGGGAATTGATGGGGTGTATAGTGACTAGCAAACAAGACACGATGCGAAGTGGAAAGAACGCAGACACAGTGTAAACCGGGAAGCAGACACAGTGGAAAGGGGAAAGAAAGCGGAGGTCAAGTGTAAAATGGAAAGAAAACAGGCACAATGAAAAGTAGAAAGAGAACAGACACAATGAAAAATAGAAAGAGAACAGACACAATGAAAAGTAGAAAGAAAACAGACACAATGAAAAGTAGAAAGAAAATAAACACAATGGAAAGTAGAAAGAGAACAGATACAATGAAAAGTAGAAAGAAAACAGACAACAGACACAATGAAAAGTAGAAAGAAAACAGACAACAGACACAATGAAAAGTAGAAAGAAAACAGACAACAGACACAATGAAAAGTAGAAAGAAAACAGACACAATGAAAAGTAGAAAGAAAACAGACACAATGAAAAGTAGAAAGAAAACAGACACAATGAAAAGTAGAAAGAAAATAAACACAATGGAAAGTAGAAAGAAAACAGATACAATGAAAAGTAGAAAGAAAATAAACACAATGGAAAGTAGAAAGAAAATGAACACAATGAAAAGTAGACAGAAAACAGACACAATGAAAAGTAGAAAGAAAATGAACACAATGAAAAGTAGAAAGAAAATGAACACAATGAAAAGTGGAAAGAAAATGAACACAATGGAAAGTGGAAAGAAAATGAACACAGTGGAAAGTGGAAAGAAAATGAGCACAATGAAAAGTGAAAAGAAAATAAGCACAGTGTAAAGTGGAAAGAAAATGAGCACAGTGTAAAGTGGAAAGAAAATGAACACAATGTGAAGTGGAAAGAAAATGAGCACAATGAAAAGTGGAAAGAAAATGAGCACAATGAAAAGTGGAAAGAAAATGAGCACAGTGTAAAGTAGAAAGAAAATGAACACAATGTGAAGTGGAAAGAAAATGAACACAATGTGAAGTGGAAAGAAAATGAACACAATGAAAAGTGGAAAGAAAACAGACACAGTGTAAAGTGGAAAGAAAACAGACACAATGCAAAGCGGAAACAAAGCAGACACAATGTAAAGTGGAAAGAAAACAAACACAGTGAAAAGTGGAAAAAAAAAAGGACAGAATCTAAAACAGAAAAAACAGATGCGATGTAAAGTGGAAAGAAACTGGGCACATGTACAGTGGAAAGAAATCAGACGCACTGTAAAATAGGACGGAAACTTGTAAAGAAGGTGGAAAACAATTCCTTCTAAAAAACAAAGGAAACTTGTAAAGCAAGAAGGAAACGTGTTCACTTCAGAATTTTTTTTTAAACAACTTCTGTTTTATGTCACTTGAAAAAGACTCTAAGAGTCGAAACGTTGTACATCGTTTTGTTTCCTTTTTACCCCCCTTTTGTTTCGGTCTTTACTACTTTGCCCTCAAATTATATAGTTGTTCAGTGGGAAGGAAACGCAGTGTAAAGTAATCATATAAATAATAATGATATAGCATTTATGAATAATATTAGTATAGCGTTTATGAATAATAATGATATAGCATTTATGAATAATATTAACATAGCATTTATCAATGATAATAATATAGCATTTATAAAGCGTCTTGCCAAAGGTTCTAGGCGCTGACAATCCACACTCTCGTGTACACAACCGGCTGCCTACCTGCGTAGTGCCGACTGAAGAACTGCCTGCCGGTGCTTCATTCAGTCATTTTCTGTATTGTCCAGTCGATATCGTTCACTCAGTGTCCTTGCTTACTTCATTCTTTCCATTTCTCACGCGGAGTGCATGCTATGTGTAGCGTGTCATCCACACCAACAGCCAAACTGTTCTTTTCTTCCGGAAAGTTGGTGGTGGGATTTAGCGTGTGTAAGTGGTATGGCAACAGACACTGTGTAAAGCAGGTTTGTGTATGTGTTTTGTGTGTGTGTGTGTGTGTGCACACAGGCGGTGGAGGACAAGTACAACAGCATGGTGCACATCAACCAGGAGCTGCAGGGGGAGATCCTGCGCCTGCAGGCCGACTACAACTGCCTCCAGCAGAAGCTGGCCTCCTCCCAGCTCCGCGCCTCACTCCGACGCCAACGCCGCCACGACAGAGACGGGTCGCCCCAGGCGGGCGCTGGCTCCCCCGCCGAACCCTCCCCCACCACCCCCGATGCCAAGGCTTCCTCCCCGGCCGAGGGGAAGGATGCCACCGGGGCGGAAGAACAGCCGGGCGCGCCTTCCGGTCAGCACAGCCCCAGGCGCATGTCTCAGCTGAGCAAAGACAGCGGCAGGGGCAGCATGCTGACCTCTACCCACGCTGCCCCTGGTACTCTGGAATCGCTTCCTTCCAGGTCGGCCAAGTCTTCATCTGCCTCATCCAAGCCGGCAGCTCACTCTAAGGAAGGGGTTTCCCAGGAGAAGACGAGATGCGTCAAAAGCAAGGAGCGGCAGGGAGATGAAGGGTCGGAGCTGTCGGACAGTGCGCAGGGTCTGACGGACTCCCGCGCCATGCTGAACACAGACAGTGAGGACAACGGCTCCCAGTCGTCCAACAGTGTCTTCACTGTGGACAGTGGGGTCTACAGCAAAGTGGACCATGCTCACTAGACGCTGGGATTAAAGGCGTACAGTGGAACCTGACCTTTAACCTCCAGACTGTCAACAGTGGGGTCTACAGCAAATTGGACCAGGTGCATTAGACTCTGTGGGGTAAAAGGCTTACAGGGGAACCTGACCTTTAACCTCTGGTTATACTGACCACCACCACCACCCCGCTTTTTCCCACTCCCTTACGAAAAATCAGGTCATCCGTTGGAACAAGTGTTCATTGGGAGATAAATCTTGCATGATCTTCAACCCTTCCAAGTGTTTCAGGAATGTTTGTCGTACCCAAAGTCCCAGAGTTGATGGATAAAGCCCAGTTCCCCAAATTTTGTTATCAAAAGTTGCGCGTGTTTGTGTCAGTTTGTCTGTGAGAGGGATGATGAAATGTTTGCAGAAATAAAAGTTGAAATGATGATCTGCAAGTGTCACCAAACTACATGTAGGGGGAGATTCTTGTTCCTTGAAATCCTGGCATTCAAAGCTCGTGTAGAACCACCAGTTGAAGCTATGGGGGATGAAAACGCTGTCCGTTAAGGAAAAGCCCTTCTGTCTGTTCACCTCGTTCATTGATGTGTTCCTCGATCCCTGAATCATAACGTCACAGGACTGGGTGCTATGACGTAGTAGAATGGAGAAAAAAAAATGTTTTTCCCCCAACCGCCCTCTCCACCCCCTGTCTCCCCACAAAGAGAGATGAAAGGGAGGGAATCTGAATGGCAGATGTTTTGTCCAGCTGAGGGTTGTCCGTTTTCGTTGTTTTACCCATGTGCAGAAGATGTTCACCATTGTGGCGGGGGTGAGAGAGGAAAAATAAACCCACCTGAAGCAGAAAATGGCTAAACACAACGACAGCAGTTGTGAGTTGATGTTCTAAGTCAAGGCTGGTTTACTAGAGGTTAGTGAAAGTGAAAGGGAGGGAATGAATTGTGGATAGATGTGGCATAACTGGGATCGAGAGAGGTCAGTCTTGATGTTCGCATGGTGCTGTTCAGACTGAGGGTTGAGTACAGTGTATGTGAGAATGAACATCGAACATTTGAGGGAGAACAAAATGAGTTATCCATTGATACTGTGATCGACTGCTTATTAATGCTTACACCTTCTCCTCTCACACACACACACACACACACATACACACACACACACACACTCACACTTACACACACATTCACACACACACACACACACACACACACCTACAGATGTGCATGCCTACAAATACACAATTTTTTTTTTCCAGAGAAGTTTACTTATGTGCAAAAGGTGCTTAGCTTGTATTTAAATTTAATGTTATTTATTTATCACAAACGTTTTAGAACTGCAAAGTGGAATGATTTTGAGCACAGTAAAACAGTGCTAAACTTCAATGTCTTCTTTACTTGTCCTTTTAAAAAAAGGAATGAATGCAGACGGAAACAAACACAAGAGAGGTCATGTGCTAGATGCTACGCAAAGGAAAAAAAAGAAAAAGAACAACTGATAAAGGAGTACAGAGATCACACAGAAAAGTTATTCAACTGCTTGTTTACATTGTCAGTAAGTTTATGTGCTCATTTTGATGCTTTTGTGGCTGTTTTTGCAACAACAACAAAAAAGTGTTAACCTCAAGATGGTCCTCTGAACATGTGGCTGGTTTTCGTTTGATGGCTTTACCTCCGTGGTACGCTAGTTGACAACAGTATATCCTACCGTCAGTATTAAATGACCATTGTATTTGTCAGGATCTTGTCTAGGACTGAGTGGATGTGACTTCATGGATTGGATTTTGGAATAGTTCCCGTTGAAAGTGGGATTGCCACTGCAGGTAGTATTGAAAGAATATTTCAAAGATGGCATTTGTTCGTTGTTGCATTTTTTTTTTTAATGTATTGTAAAAGTATCACGCATTTGCCCACCCCTCTGAAAACACAACATTGGCAGGGAAGTTGGGAGGGTGTCGACAACTTATTTTACCTTTGCAGGAAAAAAAAAAAAGTACCTTATTGTACCTTTGCAGGAAAAAAAAAAGAGTACCTAGTATGTTGTCCAGTAACTCGTTTTATTCGTTTTAGTGATGGCAGAACAACATGAAACAAAGACTTGAAGTTAGGTTAATACTCCCCTGCTCAAAATAGCAGTAGATAATGGTGGGATGGGCTTTTTACGCAGTAAGTTTCTCTTATCATAAAGTTCGACCTATGTTTGGGATGGATGTTATTCGGCTTATACATGACACTTCACTGTACTTCCTTGTTTACTTGCTTAGTGGCGTGAGAGTGTATGTGCACATGCAAAATTCTATGTGTGTGTGTTGGGACTGAACAGAATGATTGTGCATAGCTTCATGTAGTTTCCCTCTGTAAAAGATATTGATTGTGCCAATCATCGATGTGTGGATCCTTCCTACATTGATGTCAGCTTCTAATCTTATTAAACTTATTTTCAAATTTCTCGTCAGTATTGCTTGGAAGTGAGTGTGGATCAGATGTAGACTGGATCAGTTGTTTTTGGTATGTCCGAACATCAGACCTTCAAATCACTGGATCAGTTGTTTTTGATATGTCCGAACACCAAACCTTCAAATCACTGGATCGGTTGTTTTTGATATGTGCGAACACCAAACCTTCAGATCACTGGATCAGTTTTTGATATTTCCGAACATCAAACCTTCAGATCACTGGATCAGTTGTTTTTGATATGTCAGAACATCAGACCTTCAAATCACTGGATCAGTTGTTTTTGATATGTCCGAACATCAAACCTTCAAATCACTGGATCAGTTGTTTTTGATATGTCAGAACATCAGACCTTCAAATCACTGGATCAGTTGTTTTTGATATGTCCGAACATCAGACCTTCAAATCACTGGATCAGTTGTTTTTGATATGTCAGAACATCAGACCTTCAAATCACTGGATCAGTTGTTTTTAATGTCAGAACATCAAACCTTCAAATCACTGGATCGGTTGTTTTTGATATGTCACAACATCAGACCTTCAAATCACTGGATCGGTTGTTTTTGATATGTCAGAACATCAGACCTTCAAATCAATGGATCAGTTGTTTTTGATATGTCAGAACATCAGACCTTCAAATCACTGGATCAGTTGTTTTTGATATGTCAGAACATCAGACCTTCAAATCACTGGATCAGTTGTATTTGATATGTCAGAACATCAGACCTTCAAATCACTGGATCAGTTGTTTTTGATGTCAGAACATCAGACCTTCAAATCACTGGATCAGTTGTTTTTGTTATGTCCGAACATCAAACCTTCAAATCACTGGATCGGTTGTTTTTTATATGTCCGAACATCAAACCTTCAAATCACTAGATCAGTTGTTTTTGATATGTCCAAATGTCAAACCTTCAAATCACTGGATCGGTTGTTTTTGATATGTCCGAACGTCAAACCTTCAAATCACTGGATCGGTTGTTTCTGATATGTCAGAACATCAGACCTTCAAATCACTGGATCGGTTGTTCTTGATATGTTAGAACATCAGACCTTCAAATCACTGGATCAGTTGTTTTTGATATGTCACAACATCAGACCTTCAAATCACTGGATCAGTTGTTTTTGATATGTCCGAACATCAAACCTTCAAATCACTGGATCAGTTGTTTTTAATGTCAGAACATCAAACCTTCAAATCACTGGATCAGTTGTTTTTTGATATGTCACAACATCAGACCTTCAAATCACTGGATTGGTTGTTTTTGATATGTCACAACATCAGACCTTCAAATCACTGGATCAGTTGTTTTTGATATGTCACAACATCAAACCTTCAAATCACTGGATTGGTTGTTTTTGATGTGTCACAACATCAAACCTTCAAATCACTGGATCAGTTGTTTTTGATATGTCAGAACATCAGACCTTCAAATCACTGGATCGGTTGTTTTTGGTATGTCACAACATCAAACCTTTAAATCACTGGATCGGTTGTTTTTGGTATGTCACAACATCAAACCTTCAAATCAGCGGAAATCTTCTGACTCCCTCCCTCCAGTTCTCTCCAACACAGAGCTCCCCCTCTTTCACAAAGTTGCACATTTCAATAAAATGAAAATCCATGAAAGAAAAAAAATTCTGTGAAAAAAAAGTATACAGAGGAGAAAAACAAGTGGCAGCTTGGAGCGCTCCGTGTGTGTGTGTGTGTATGTGTGTGTGTGTGCAAGCATGTGACTGCAGACAACGATGACATCATTAAATCTCATGTAGCTAGTAAACTTCTTGGTTAGAACAGGCAGTCACAATTCTGTCTTCCCGATTGAAGGCGAAACAATGTCTTGCTCCCATGTCATGCATTGGCAACTCACTGCAAAAGTGAAAGAGAACAAAAGATGCACAAACAAATTATCTGGTCATAGGTTTGACCAAATAGTAGATGATACATCATTCGATGTTGAGATTTGTGCTCCATTTTGAAAGCAAGTTTCAGTGGGGTTTTTTCGTTGAAGAGGGATAACATGCCAGCTGAACCTCCTTAGAATTTCGGCGAATTTTTAGTTCCCATTGTGGGAACACTGAGCTGGTTTTAAGCTTTTAGAGCTGCAAAGAGGAGCAGCAGACCCAGAGATGAAAAAGGCCGGTTAATTCCTCACTCCCATGGTGCCAGGGGAACCCCAACTACTCCCCCCTCCTCTCTTTCAAAACTACCCCTGGAAGAGGTCACACGACAAATAATCAGCATGATGGCACACGCTGGATGACCCAGAGAAATGATCTCCAAGACTGGAACCACTTCACACTAAACTAGCCACACCTTCGACCACTGCTGCCATTAAAGCAGTCCCACTGTGTGACCCATCTCCCCCCCCCCCCAACCACCCCCCTCAACAAACAACTGTTCTTTCCACCATCAAGGGCCACCACTCCCACCTCCTAATCACCTCGCCCCCATCATGATGACCGTTTCACAGGCGTTGTCTTGGAACAAATTGGTCTGTGAAGTTTATTTCTTGCAAGCACAGTGTTCCATCGAATTATGATCTTGATTGGGGTATAGCCCTCTGTGTGTGAGAGCATTAAAAAAAAAAAAATTTCATCATTATTTCTTATGATAAAAAATTATTCAAAATTACACAAAGTAGGAAACAGTCTGTCATATCAGTAGTACATCTTTTTTTTTTTCTTTTTGTAGGCACAGGTTTATCATGCCAAAAAACAGATGAAATGACTTCATAAAACACACTGCAAGATGGAAGACACAGATGGAATAATGCTGGAACAGTAGAAGAATGCAAACAAAACATCCTACTGATGTGTTAGCCTTAAGCCCTCATGACCTACTTTAAGACAACTCCCCTCCCTTCCTATATGTTGTTTCGTGATTATTTGTTCGTACACAAAATGATGTAGGATTTATACTCCAATGCCCATTATTTTGCAGTGCAGGAGTTATAGAATTCAACTGTGAATACAGATATTGTATGGACATCTTTCTGGTCTCATGTCATTTCTTCTGCCAGAATAATGTAGTCTTTGTTTTTCTTCTCAGCAATCAGTTATGTGTCCTTTTAACAATCTTGTTTATCCCCGTCTGTCTGTGTGCAAGAGTAGAATCAATGTTGACGATGTTCAAGCCCTGATAAGGCCCCCTGTGGTTGGCTGGGCTATAAACAACAGGAATTGTCTCCACTTGCATGCTGTCCCAGTGTCGATACTCTCATGCCACTCATTCTGGTTCTCTCTGACATAGCCACACCCAGACCCACCTTTCTCAGAGCCGCAGCACAGGCAATACACAGGGAGCAGTTGTGTCAGGTCGTCGTCTTCTGCGTACGCAGGCTGATACTCCTGCGGACACCCCCTGTATAGGGAGTGGAGTTTTGTGTGTATGACCGTTTTTTATCCCGCCATTAAGGCAGCCATACTCCAACTTCGGGGAAGGTGTATGCTATGTGTAATGTGTCATCCATACCAATGGCCAAACTGGCCTTCTCTTCCGAAAGTTGGTGATGGGAATTTTACGTGCGTGCAAGATGTTATGCGTGCGTTCACACACGTTAATAGTCTCATTCAAAGGACTGTAAGGGAAATGGAGTCAGAACCAATGTTAACTCCGAGGGAAAAATCCCCTTGTACCAAAACGGCCCGGCAGAGATTCGAACCCGCATCTGCAGTTTATGCGAAGGGACACTGCACTGCTGCCGAGTCATTTCTGTGGTGTTGGATGGTGCCTGTTCTGATTCATCAGGCTATGCGGGATACCATCAACCTCTTCAGTCCCGCCCCACACCCTACTGGCAATGATTGCTTTGTTGCACAGTCAGCATAGTGAGCATCCTCCTCTGGAGCACATCACACCGTCCGTTCAACATCAGTCCCCATGTTCTTGCCAGTACGTACAACTTTGACATGAATCCACCGTGAACTTGATCATGAAGAGGAAATGGAAAATGAGGTCAACGCAAGAACAGGGTTTGAACAAATCTTAAATAAATGTCAGCGAACCGCCAAGAGAAACGTGGACAAACGAGTCGCAAGACAAGTCTCATCCTGCTCATACTGACTCTCCGACATAGCCACACCCAGACCCCACATATCTCAGAGCCACACCACAGGAAGTTACACAGGGAGCAGTCGTGTCAGGTAATTGTCTTGTGACTTGTTTGTCCACGTTTCTCTTGGCGGTTCGCTAACATTTATTTAAGATTTGTTTAGATTTCCGCCTGCAGTCGTCTCACTTTGCAACTAGGGTTTGAACAGTCACAGATTTTATTTCTTTTTTTTAATATTTTTTTTATTTTTAAATGATGATCAGGGCGATGGTATGGTGTTCCATTCTGTATTGAGACTGCATGACACAAGCGCGCTGTACACTTCATTGCATAATAGTAATTCTGTATTGAGACTGCATGACACAAGTGCGCTGTACACTTCATTGCATAATAGTAATTCTGTATTGAGACTGCATGACACTAGTGTGCTGTACGCTTCATTGCATAATAATAATAATTCTGTATTGAGACTGCATGACACAAGTGCGCTGTACGCTTCATTGCATAATAATAATTCTGTATTGAGACTGCATGACACTAGTGTGCTGTACGCTTCATTGCATAATAATAATAATTCTGTATTGAGACTGCATGACACTGGTGCGCTGTACGCTTCATTGCATAATAATAATTCTGTATTGAGACTGCATGACACTAGTGCACTGAACGCTTCATTGCATAATAATAATTCTGTATCGAGACTGCATGACACTAGTGTGCTGTACGCTTCATTGCATAATAATAATAATTCTGTATTGAGACTGCATGACACAAGCGCGCTGTACGCTTCATAGCATAATAATAATTCTGTATCGAGACTGCATGACACTAGTGCGATGTATGCTTCATTGCATAATAATAATTCTGTACCGAGACTGCATGACACAAGCGCGCTGTACGCTTCATTGCATAATAATAATAATTCTGTATCGAGACTGTGTGACACAAGCGCGCTGTATGCTTCATTGCATAATAATAATAATACTGTATTGAGACTGCATGACACAAGTGCGCTGTACGCTTCATTGCATAATAATAATTCTGTATTGAGACTGCATGACACTAGTGTGCTGTACGCTTCATTGCATAATAATAATAATTCTGTATTGAGACTGCATGACACAAGTGCGCTGTACGCTTCATTGCATAATAATAATTCTGTATTGAGACTGCATGACACTAGTGTGCTGTACGCTTCATTGCATAATAATAATAATTCTGTATTGAGACTGCATGACACAAGTGCGCTGTACACTTCATTGCATAATAATAATTCTGTATCGAGACTGCATGACACAAGTGCGCTGTACGCTTCATTGCATAATAATAATAATTCTGTATTGAGACTGCATGACACAAGTGCGCTGTACGCTTCATTACATAATAATAATAATTCTGTATCGAGACTGCATGACACAAGTGCGCTGTACGCTTCATTGCATAATAATAATAATTCTGTATCGAGACTGCATGACACAAGTGCGCTGTACGCTTCATTGCATAATAATAATTCTGTATTGAGACTGCATGACACAAGTGCGCTGTACGCTTCATTGCATAATAGTAATTCTGTATTGAGACTGCATGACACTAGTGCGCTGTACGCTTCATTGCATAATAATAATAATTCTGTATCGAGACTGCATGACACTAGGTGCTGTACGCTTCATTGCATAATAATAATAATTCTGTATCGAGACTGCATGACACTAGTGTGCTGTACGCTTCATTGCATAATATAATAATATTCTGTATTGAGACTGCATGACACAAGCGCGCTGTACGCTTCATAGCATAATAATAATTCTGTATCGAGACTGCATGACACTAGTGCGATGTATGCTTCATTGCATAATAATAATTCTGTATTGAGACTGCATGACACAAGCGCGCTGTACGCTTCATTGCATAATAATAATAATTCTGTATCGAGACTGTGTGACACAAGCGCGCTGTATGCTTCATTGCATAATAATAATAATACTGTATTGAGACTGCATGACACAAGTGCGCTGTACGCTTCATTGCATAAATAATAATTCTGTATTGAGACTGCATGACACTAGTGTGCTGTACGCTTCATTGCATAATAATAATAATTCTGTATTGAGACTGCATGACACAAGTGCGCTGTACGCTTCATTGCATAATAATAATTCTGTATCGAGACTGCATGACACTAGTGTGCTGTACGCTTCATTGCATAATAATGATAATTCTGTATTGAGACTGCATGACACAAGTGCGCTGTACACTTCATTGCATAATAATAATTCTGTATTAGAGACTGCATGACACAAGTGCGCTGTACGCTTCATTGCATAATAATAATAATTCTGTATCGAGACTGCATGACACAAGTGCACTGTACGCTTCATTGCATAATAATAATAATTCTGTATTGAGACTGCATGACACAAGTGCGCTGTACGCTTCATTGCATAATAATAATTCTGTATTGAGACTGCATGACACAAGTGCGCTGTACGCTTCATTGCATAATAATAATAATTCTGTATCGAGACTGCATGACACAAAGTGCGCTGTATACGCTTCATTGCATAATAATAATAATTCTGTATCGTTGACTGCATGACACAAGTGCGCTGTAACGCTTCATTGCATAATAATAATAATTCTGTATTGAGACTGCATGACACAAGTGCG
This sequence comes from Conus canariensis, assembly GCA_033310375.1. Taxonomy (NCBI): domain Eukaryota; kingdom Metazoa; phylum Mollusca; class Gastropoda; order Neogastropoda; family Conidae; genus Conus; species Conus canariensis. The sequence goes on along the minus strand of CM065746.1, from coordinate 40,687,102 downwards.
CTGTAGCGCTTCATTGCATAATAATAATTCTGTATTGAGACTGCATGACACAAGTGCGCTGTACACTTCATTGCATAATAGTAATTCTGTATTGAGACTGCATGACACTAGTGCGCTGTACGCTTCATTGCATAATAATAATAATTCTGTATCGAGACTGCATGACACTAGTGCGCTGTACGCTTCATTGCATAATAATAATAATTCTGTATCGAGACTGCATGACACTAGTGTGCTGTACGCTTCATTGCATAATAATAATAATTCTGTATCGAGACTGCATGACACTAGTGTGCTGTACGCTTCATTGCATAATAATAATAATTCTGTATTGAGACTGCATGACACAAGCGCCCTGTACGCTTCATAGCATAATAATAATTCTGTTTCGAGACTGCATGACACTAGTGCGATGTATGCTTCATTGCATAATAATAATTCTGTATTGAGACTGCATGACACAAGCGCGCTGTACGCTTCATTGCATAATAATAATAATTCTGTATCGAGACTGTGTGACACAAGCGCGCTGTATGCTTCATTGCATAATAATAATAATACTGTATTGAGACTGCATGACACAAGTGCGCTGTACGCTTCATTGCATAATAATAATTCTGTATTGAGACTGCATGACACTAGTGTGCTGTACGCTTCATTGCATAATAATAATAATTCTGTATTGAGACTGCATGACACAAGTGCGCTGTACGCTTCATTGCATCATAATAATTCTGTATCGAGACTGCATGACACTAGTGTGCTGTACGCTTCATTGCATAATAATAATAATTCTGTATTGAGACTGCATGACACAAGTGCGCTGTACGCTTCATTGCATAATAAATAATAATTCTGTATTGAGACTGCATGACACAAGTGCGCTGTACGCTTCATTGCATAATAATAATTCTGTATCGAGACTGCATGACACAAGCACGCTGTACACTTCATTGCATAATAATAATAATTCTGTATTGAGACTGCATGACACAAGCGCGCTGTACGCTTCATTGCATAGTAATAATTCTGTATTGAGACTGCATGGCACGAGTGCGCTGTACGCTTCATTGCATAATAATAATAATTCTGTATTGAGACTGCATGGCACGAGTGCGCTGTACGCTTCATTGCATAATGATGTCCTAGCATCATTCAGGCCTAAGAAGAAATGCAGACACCCACAGTGCTGGTCAGGAAAATAGAGCAAAACTTCCAGAAATATAACTGATAAGTAGACGTAATTCAATTGTATGGTTCCAGTCTTCCTGTTTTAGAAGAGCCGGTTGTGGCTAAAAAAAATCACATAAATACCTGCCTCTGATGGGAATTGAACCCACAACCTCTCAGTACATAGCCCGCAATGTTAAGTATAGCACAATGGCAGCCAGTGTAAGTATTAAACTCAATCATCGAACACGAACATTATGAAACTTTCATATTTGTGAATGATAAACAAATGACACATACTGAAAGGTTTTGGGTTTGTTTTGCTGTCCCAACCTCTGCGCCACCTCAGAGGCAGTGCACCCATGCCGCTCATTCCGACACCCCGTCCACAGCCACAGCCCGGTTGGCCCCGCCGCAGCCCTAGCACCGGCAATCCACAGGGAGCAGTCAATGTCAAGTCGTCAAGAGGCAACCCACCGGAGGGGACACTGCACTGCTGCCGAGTCACTTCGGTGGTGTTCAGTGGTGCCTGTTCTGATCTAACATACGTAGTACACCACCTACTAAGCCCCCTACTGACGGCAATAATTGCTTAGTCGAGGAGCCGGCATGAGTGAGCTCTCCCTCTGGGGGGCGCCACCGCGTCCGTCCAACGACAGCTCCCATGGACTCGCCGATACCGGTCACCCCGATGGAACCAAACCAAGGCCACAGACGTGGAGAGGATATCGAAATTGAGGTCACCATGAGAGCAGGGCATGAAGGGCCACAGAATTTGAGACATTTTTTTTTTTTTTTAATGCTGATCGATGAGAATGAGGATGAATAAGATGATGCTACGGATTTCCATTTCGGTCTGAGACTACATGACAGGGCTGTACTCTACACTTCCTTTCATAATATATCCAGGCGTCAACCAGGCTCGAGAGATACAGGCACCTGCAGTGTTGGTCAGGAAATTTGAGCAACACTCTCAGAAACGCATCCATTAAGTGGATGAAATTCGACTGTGTGGTCCCAGTCTTCCCAACTGAGTCCGCAGCAAACTCAACTCTGGGTAGGAGCCGGTCAGGGCAGAAAAACCCACATGACTCTGATGGGATTCGAACCCACGACCTCCCAGCTGGGAGTCCGCGACGCTAACCACTTCACCACGGCGGCTGCTTGACACATACTGAAAGTTAATCGTACCCACCTTATACCCCCAGCTGTGGACCTGTCCACACTGTGTGATCAGTGTTCAATGAAAAAAGCTGTCTTCGTCTGCCACTGCTGTAACCCTATCAGAGCTGGGAAGAAAAAAGAAGCCAAGATATTGTATATTTTATTTTAGACTTTTGAATTTTGCAACTTGTCTTTTCTTTAACAGTAAGGATGAATAACTGCGACCAAACAGGAAAATAAAATACCGGTTTAGGAAAGTGGAGGTATTTCAGTCTAGTAGTGTAAATGAAGAGAAAATATGATTTCCTGTGATTGTAATGATGTAAAAAAAACAACAACAACAACACTTTTTTGAGTTCTGAAAGATGCACGTTTTGAGCATTTTAATTAGAATAGCTTTACGGTCTTTATTGAAAGCTGATAGAATCATTGACATATAGAACCCTCATTGAAAGGAAAAGGTTATATATAGAGACACGGTGACACACAGACATGGTCACATACAGACATGGTAACAGACACTTTTCGGAGCAATTTGACTGTAAAACACCAGTCTGTTGTAATCTGTTAATATTGTGACATTCTAATTATGGTCTTTTTTTCGTTCACATTATCAGACTTTAAAAAAATATGTCAGTCTTGATACCAAGGAACTGATTCCTTCCTGTATGTGGTGTGTGTGTGTGTGTGTGTGTGTGTGGGAGGGGGGGGGGGGTTATTAAAAGGACATCTGCAAAATCGCAGACCGCAGGTCAAAGGTCGAACAGATCCTAAGTGGACCCGCTCTCTGATCCGGAACTGATCCAAAATCTATTTAGCTCATCTGTGGGGCACACGCCACCTTTCCCCAAAATTTGTTTCTAACCGGTTCAGTAGTTCTTGCATAATCTAACTGACTGACAAACAGACAGACAAATGAATCGACTGATGTGAGTGTAAAAATAACCTCCATGGCAAAAGTAATTAAATTGACCGAGGGTGAATACTTTATAGAAGGGAGTCTGTGTGGTGTGTGTCAGAGAGAGAGAGAGAGAGTATGTGTGTGTTGTGCGAGTGCACGCAGAGACTTTTTTGTTTTCAACGCAATGACACTATAGATGTTTTAAAAAAAAAAAAAAAAAAAAAAAAAACCTAAAAATTCAACCCTGAGCTGACCTCCATGGTTGCCTGGGCCATAGGGGCCTAAAAAATATGTCTTAAATTGCATGGCCAAGACTGAAATTACACTGCCAAAGCAAAATAATGTTTAAAAAAAAAAAAAGTCCAACAGGGATGCCAAGTAAACTCTGATTCATTTTCAGAACAAAATCTGCCGTTAGAAGGAAGAAGCCTTAGGGGCAACTTGATAGCTGAAGGTCTTCAGAGAAGACCCCCCAGCAACTTCTGGATGGGTGGGCGTCTCAGGGAGTTAATTTTAGAGACGAATGTGTTACCCACCATGGCACATGTTCTAAGCTGTCACATTGAAAGACGAGATTTACGTCCTATTGATAAAGTAAGGTAATGCTGCTTACAGCCCAGCCGACCGCAAAGGGCCATATCAAGGTTGTCCTATTGGTTAAAGCCCTTAAAGACAAGGTATCCACTCAGACCAAAGTCTATACGTTTGGTGGCAGGTCTGGTCATTGGCAGTAGTCTTGGGTTTGGTTCCAGATGGGGGCGATTGCATCTCGATTCTGGTTCCGTGCGGATTATGGTTTAGTTTTACGTCCTCATTGCTAAAGCTTTTAGGGACATGTTTCACGGTAGTCTTGTGTTCCGTGCGGACTGGAGTTCAGTTTATATAGCACTGGTCAGCCCACTGTGCGCATCGGTTTTCTTCACCTCGTCCCCCCAAAACACGAAAGGCCCGTCTTGAGGGCCACCAGGCAGCCTTTTCCTGTGTCACTTGAGGAAGCAGGCCAAAAGTCGTTGGAGCGCTGCTCACGTCTCGGGAAAAGTATTAACAGAAAAGTTTGTCCAAGGATGAGAGGGCAATTTTCCAGCCCAATCCCGCGAGGGGTACACACACAGACACACACGCGCGCGTGCACACACACACACCACACACACACACACACACACACACTCGCACTCGCTCTCTCTCTCATACTGACAGTTTTATTGTCAACAGAAATATGTACTGTAATGTGTCATTTTCAACATAATAAGAAGATAATTCTTGTTCACATGCCACCTTTTTATTCACTTGGAAACTGAAAAGACGCACGACGATCAGGTGATGAAACAATGGAATACTCGGGGATGAAAATCTCACGCAGCGAGCGATCATTTATTCAGGTATTGGCTCCATCGCTCTAGCGGCGGTGGATACAGGATTCTCTCGCCTCCTGTTCCTCCCATTTCTCCGATTCCACTGAAGGGGCTTGCAAGGGGGATAAGGTAAGAAGACCCGTCACACAACTGAGAGTTGTCTACCGATACCCCTAGTTCAGAGATGTTAAGTGGAATAAATCGCTGCGTGCGCAGCATCTTGTTGACATCCTGCAACTTCATTGTGTTGTGCGTTAGCAGTCGGTGGAGGGCCAGGTGGGCGTTTTGTTTGCAGACAGTAGGGCAGTGTTGGAGGTTATATCCGACTTGAGCTACTCCAGTCTTATTAAAAAAATAAAAAAAATAAAAAAAGGTGTGTGTGTGTGTGTCTGTGATGTTTCAACAAGTCCCATTCAATTTCTTTGGGACTACAAAGTTCAGTTCTCGATGAAACTGAAACAGAAGCAAATTGAAAACCTGAATGCACGAGTCAGTGTGTGCTAGTAGTACTAGAACTGCTTTATTTAAGCATGCTGTACCAGCTTTATTTCTTCTTCCGTAAAGTCTCCACAATGAACAGGCTGATTATTATGAGACTGTGAAACGGGGGATCTCATCATCATCATCCATTGAGTGCCCACAATCATGAAGTTGATGCTTAGAGAAAAAAAACAAACTGTTTTGCTTCCTATTTCTTTAGCACAAGATTACTCACATTCATACCACAAAGTGACCCCCCCCCCCCCTCCCCTCCAATCCCTACCTTACCTACACACACACACACACACACACACACACACACAAAAGGTAAAAGCTAAGTGCGGAGCTGCCAGCAGGCTACCACGGTTATGCAGATCTAGGCAAATATCAACAATGTAGAAACGTGGCAACTAGCTCAATGATATCACATTCCAGCAAGCCCCATTCAACCTTATTTTGGGCCTACAAGTTCAGTGTCGGTTCTCTTCCGACCCCAAGGGCACGAAGTTGAAGTGACCCATCATGACCATTACATATATGTCAGACTTTCTTTTGCACCACCCATCCAGTACAAGAACTTCTTTTGATCGAAAATCAGTGTTAGTTGGCTTGCAGAAAATGCTGTGAATGTTAAAAAATGCCAAGAGAACCTTTGAGACCAACTTAGATATTTAACCGAAACACTTTTTTTTTTCTTTTGGAATAGCATGGCATACTATATAGAGCCTTATGTTTAAATAGGGGAGAATGATTGGCCAGGCTATATCAGTCACACTTCAGTTAAGATAAATGACAGGCTGGAGCAATGCTAGTCAGGATTTAGCCATGCAGAATGCTACATTGGCATGATTAGTCAGGTCATAAAATGCTGAAACGTGTGTGTGTGTCACTTTGTGACTGTGTGTGTGTGTGTGTGTGTGTGTGTGTGTGTGTGTGTGTAATGGTGTGTGTATGTGTGTGTGTGTGTGTGGTTCTGTTTTCCTTGGTGGGGGAGGGTGGGGGCAGTGCACTTTGTGAACATGCTGCCAGAGTAATTATTGCAATGATTGTGGGTGCTGAAGTTGTGATGGAGAGGAAAAGGTTGTCACAGTCATGACAGTTTGGATCTGTGAAGATAAATGTTCTGTGCCCCTGGACTTGGACAGGAATCTGGAATGATCATCTTCTTAGCTGATCTCATTCTGAAAGTCTGTGATGAAAAAAGTCTGATCTGGTATGTCCCTTGAATCACATAGCTCTTGGGACATCACTTCTCTTGGTTTTAGCCCTATATTTTGCTTGATTTTATGACAATGCCTTTATTTGCTCCCTAAGTATTTTCATACTTTTGAAAACAATTTTTTTAAAAACCCTCGATGTTATAAGCATTCTGTTTGACATTTTAAGCATACATACACATAGTGCTTTGCTAACCATTCAGATGTTCATTTGAAATTTATTCATTTAAAGTCTGTCTTTGGAAATGTAAATAGTAAAGTTCATACGTGATATCTAAAAATTCTTTTTGTATATAAACCTACAGCATGTTTTGAAATAAGTGTCTTTGTCTTCAACAGGATGTTGCAGCCTTCTTTTGTCCTGCTGGTCGGAATGATCATGGTTCTATCTACCTTTGGCATCTGGAGTGTTTTTTCTCACAAAGTGGACGAGACCCCGAAGAATATGCAGATTATCCAGCAGGGGAAAAGGCAAGCAGCTTATAGCGGTAAACCAGTCGTCGATCACTTTGCTGACAATAGGGGTTGGAATCCATATGCCTACAGACTTCCACAAGATGGGACTGCTGATGGTTTATACCACGGTATAGTTCTAAACTTCTAGTTTCTTGCGTGCAATTTGGTGTTTTTGTTAATGTTTGTGATACATTTGTTTGTTGTTAGCATGTGGCCAACTGTTTGCTGACGTATTGTTCTAAACTACCAGTTTCTCGTGTGTAATGTGGTATTTTCATTCATGTTCATGATACACTTGTTTGTTCCTTGTTAGCATATATATGGCCAGCTGTTTACAGTGTAAGCACATCTTAAACATGTCCAAAGAAAATTGCTCACTCTGGTGACTCAAATGTGAGTTTGGCAAGCAGGACTCCCGGTGCACCCTTTCTGAGTAATTCATGCTTTGGAGCTCAAATTCAGTCCTTTTGTTTGCAGTGCACATGTGAGATTCACCCCTTTGAACACTGTATCAGGTGTTGGATCACCTTTTAAAAGTGCAGCTGGGTGCTTAGTTTACTCAAACTGAAAAAAAAGCTGCGAAGTTGGAAGCTTCTTAGATATATATATATATATGTGTGTGTGTGTGTGTGTATATATACATATATATATATATATATATATATATACACCAGAGTTGGGTGGAATTTCTAAATCCAGGTGATGCGTGCAAGCCACCCAGTCAGCCAGATTAATGATAGGGTTTTTATTGAGTCAGAGTACACTGCACAGTAAATTTAGCTGGGAATCCACTACTATCACCACAGTGTTAGTAAGACAATGAGGATAGATGGAGTGGGGAGAGAGGGAGGGAGTTTCAGTGTTTCTGTAATAGTTTGGGAGACGTATGGAGACATGCAACATTGATGGATTCAGGTAGGCTTTGATGAAAGAGAAGAGGATGATTAGACCTTTGCTGAGGTCTGCCCTGTCCCTGGTGTGCGTCTGATTCCCTCCTGTGTTTGTTGTTGTCATTGCACTTTGCATCATCATTTCATCATTGACGGAGCTGAAACTGTGCACACACACACAAACACGCATGCGCATACACACATGCACACATGTATACCCCCACCTACAAAGGCACACACACATACACACATATGTGTGTGCAGGAGCATGCTCACACAAGCCCACAAATCACACACAAACATGCACATGTACTTCTGCACAGGCACACACACGCACACAAGCAGGCATAGGCGCATGCGCACACACACACATATATGCATACGCATACACATGCATCATGCACATGCACAGACGCTCGCACACACACACACACACATGCCTGTGCACACACACCCATACACATATGTGTACACTCACCACACACAATGATAAGAATGGCATAACCAGTGTTAGATAGGTGCTCGAGCTCTGACCAGTGCGTTGGGCTAACACTTAGGTCAGACATCTGCCAAGTCATTGCCATCTGCTTAGTTGTTGCTGTGAGAGACCTTCATAAATTCTCTCATCTCGGTCTTTAATTCATTTATCCATCAGCTTCAAATCATGCGCAGTGTGGTCTCAAAACTCAGCGGATGTGGTGTAGCATATATGGACTAGTCCGCACGCAGTGACACCTCTTTGATGAAGCTGAAACCGTGCAGGGCATCCAGGTGCTGTGGGCAGTCCCAAGTCCAAAGAGAGGTCCTGTTACCTCGGGCGAGACGAGTCGGTCCGCTTTTTCCCCTGCAAGGCGGAGAAGCTGGGACCTAGACTTCTGCCGTGGAACACCAGCGTGATCGAAACTCCAGTGTGAGTGCAAAGCCATGGGTTCTGTGTTACTGGGTTGGTTTGTCCTTTTTGATTCCTGCCAACATGGGTATGTCTGTGCTCTTGTCTGTTGCTTGTTTGATTGTTTGTCTTCCTTCTGTCAACAAGATCATGCAAAAAGTGCTGAAGCGATCCTAATGTAACTTGATGGGAAGATTGAAGCCAGCCCACAGACGAACCCATGAAACGGTGGTGCATAGGCATGTGACAGAGCCAGTCCATGGTCGGTTCTGCTAGAGGCTGCCGAAACTATTGATCTGATTTTAACCCATTCCTGGTGGAAAGATGGGGTGTGGCCTAGGCATGAACAGGTTAGATTGTGGTGTGGATCTGGGGAGCAGATCCACAGTAGAGAGTGGATCCAGAGTTGGTTTGACGGTGACGGAAGTCTGCACTCTCCCATGTGCCAGTATAGTCTGTGTTTTTCTTTTTTCACTGTTTTGTGTTAAGTTGTGTTTACTCTCATTACAGGGATGTACAGTGGGAAAAATGTGTGTGTGAGTGTGTGTGTGTGTGTGTGTGTGTGTGTGAGTGTGTGTGTGTGTGTGTGTGTGTGTGTGTGTGTGTGTGTGTGTGTGTGTGTGTGTGTATGTGTGTGTGTAAACAGCTCTCCAGCTGCATGAGTTTGTCTGGCATTCTGGAAAAATTAATTTGGTGGTTTGGTCCGTGTTACCTCTGAAAGCCAGCCTCAAGAGCTGCAGCATGGACACACAGGCAGCTGAGAACACACTGTTCTGGACAGACCTGGCTGGGGACAGCTGTACCATCAGGGCACTCCGACACTGGAGATGACCAGAGCACATCTTTCCTGTGCAGCTGTACCATCAGGGCACTCCGACACTGGAGATGACCAGAGCACATCTTTCCTGTGCAGCTGTACCATCAGGGCACTCAGACACTGGAGAGGACCAGAGCACATCTTTCCTGTGCAGCTGTACCATCAGGGCACTCCGACACTGGAGATGACCAGAGCACATCTTTCCTGTGCAACGTCTGTGGCCAGTTAACTCTTTCATCCCTACAACCCGGTTTTCCGGTTTGCAGAAATCTTACCCTTCCTTCCTGCAGCCCGGAAAACCGGGCAGCACAAAATCCCTCCTTTCCTTCCTGCAGCCCGGAAAATCGGTTCTCGCGGTAAGCGCATTGAACTTCGTGCGAGTCGCGTCATCGGTACACATCACGACCGGGTCGCTCGCGCGGCAGTGTGTATGAATGGAATGGATGCCAGACGGCCTCTACAGAGTGGGAAAGTGGTCGCCGCTTATTCTGGCCGGTTTGCTACTGCATATGTGGCAGTTCTTACTTTACACGTCTTTGTTTTTCTCTATAAATCCAGGAATGAAGGGAATACTCGTATTATAGGAATCTAGGAACAAGAGGAAGTAATGGTTCATAGAAAAGTAGGAATGAAAGAGTTAATGGCCTCAGTGATGGACCTCCATTCCCAGAGTCGACCACTCTGGCAAAGAACCTGCCTGCCTACCGACTGTCCATTTGACAGTTGAGCCCATTACATCAACCAAAAAAAAAGCCCAAACTAGGCAGTTAAAAGGTAACAGCAGATGTTCAATTGATGATTCATCTGTAGTATTTCCTTTTACATAGTCCTACTCTTGCATGACAAGAGTTGATCAGATTGCTCTGAAACCCAAAGCCCAGGCTTACGTCAAAGACCTCTGGCAAGAGGAATGGAACTTGCAGAGGGATAACAAACAGTTTAAAATCCGTCCAAACCTGAAAGAGTTTTTACCAAGTTCCTGAGGCGGCTGTAAAGAACAAACAGTCTTGTGCCATTTGCGAACAGGCCACTCCTCTTACACCTTCAGAAGATGAAGAAGCTCTGTGTTGCATTCCATGTCATGGACCACTCACAGTGAAACATGTTCTTTTAGAGTGTCGGGACTTGCATGATGTGAGACATAAACACTTTACAGCAGACTCCATGAAAACCTTGTTCAGAGATGTCCCACCTGATTAGGAAGAAAGGTGGCAGAGTGGTTAAGACTTTCACCTGCCAATCCAACGTGTGAGAAGTGGGTGGGTTCGAGCCCTGCCTTTCTCGTCCCAGTTTGAATGACAAATCGAACTGAACGTCAAGTCCATCGGATGGGGACTATAAGCGAGTCGGACCCGTGTGCTTTCCTGGCCCCCTGCACACGTTAAAGAACCCACGGCAGTTGAAAATTGAAAAGAGCAGGGGGGTTCCCCGCTGCCCTGGCAAAATTGATGTAGATTGAAGATAGCCGCCTGGTATTTCGTACCAAGCCACAAAAATTGTCACTTACTGTTATCGTGTGCCATCGTGTACCGGTGGAAGTAGAGGACACGTATAAACATCGCATGCATCCTATGTGAGAAACTGGAGGAATAAATGAGATAAATGAAAATGAGTGACTGATATTTGAGTGGCACGGGAAATGACTGAATGAGCGCCAGTAGGCTGCTCTTTGGCCGGCTCTACCTGGGTAGGCAGCCTGTTGAGTGAGTGAGGTAGTGTGTTTATTGTAAAGCACTTAGAGCTTGGTCTGTGACTGAGGATAGGCGCTATATAAATACCCAATATAATAATATAATAATAATAATGTGATCGTTGGGTTTCTGAGGGAGATTAACATTTTTCATCTGATCTAAGATTTTACGGAAGAAAGATTTTTAACAAAATTTCCGGTGCGTTTTTGAAGGTGCATTTGAAAAGGTTGTGTATTTATATTTGTTTTTGTTTTGTTTTGTTTTTGTTTTTTGTTAAATATGACTTTAGAGTTGACCAGTGCAATGACAGCCCTGGTATGGCCCTTTGCGGTCAGCTGGGCTATAGGCAACATTCTCTTACCTTAACTTATGTATGCTGACATTCCCTGGCAACAACTTTTAAGACCAAAAAAGAAAAAAAAACTGGTTGCAGGTTACCATCGAGCTCGAGACTGTTCCCGGAAATAGGCAATGGTCATGTGGCCACAGTGGTTCGGAGTAAGTCCGTCTTCATGAACGGCTTGTACAACGGTGCCAATGTCACCAGCCACCGTGCCCGTATTCCTTCCACTGCTGCCGTCATTGCCAAGATTGCCAGCCCCAGCAACAATGTGACCACAGTGTTTCGCCTGGACGTAGGCAGAGGTGGGTTATTATAGTTATCATTGCTGTTGCCGAAGTGTTCATGTTGTGAGATCCATAGTTTTGATAAGAAATGTGTTCATCCACCAGTAACGTGAGCACGTGCCCACCCTTTCAGATACACATAGACTTACACACACATGCACACACACACACACATGCACACACACATGAATGCACGCATGAACCTTCTGAGATGAATAGTTGTGAAAAGAGATGTCATCATCTTGGAAAGCTGTGCATCTCCCATCTGGAATGATGTGCATGTTTCTTCTGGAAGGATGTGCATTTTACTTCTGTAAAGATGTGCATTTTACTTCTGGAAGAATGTGCATCTCACTACTAGAAAGATGTGCATTTTACTTCTGGAAGGATATGCATCTCACTACTAGAAGGATGTGCATTTTGTGTCTGGAGGGATGTGCATTTTACTTCTGGAAGGATGTGCATTTTACTTCTGGAAGGAAGTGCATTTTACTTCTGGAAGGATGTGCAAGTTACTTCTGGAAGGATGTGCAAGTTACTTCTGGAAGGATATCCATCTCACTCCTAGAAGGATGTGCATTTTACTTCTGGAGGAAGGATGTCCATCTCACTCCCAGAAGGATGTTCATTTTACTTCTGGAAGGATGTCCATCTCACTCCTAGAAGGATGTGCATTTTACTTCTGGAAGGATGTTCATTTTACTTCTGGAAGGATGTCCATCTCACTCCTAGAAGGATGTGCATTTTACTTCTGGAAGGAAGTGCATTTTATTTCTGGAAAGATATGCATCTCGCTCCTAGAAGGATGCACATTTTCCTTCTGAAAGGATGTGCATTTTACTTCTGGAAGGAAGTGCATTTTACTTCTGGAAGGGAGTGCATCTTACTTCTGGAAGGAAGTGCATTTTACTTCTGGAAGGATGTACATTCTACTTCTGGAATATGCGCATTTTACTTCTGGAAGGATGCGCATTTTACTTCTGGAAGGATGCGCATTTTACTTCTGGAAGATGCGCGTTTTACTTCTGAAAGGATGCGCGTTTTACTTCTGGAAGGAAGCGCATTTTACTTCTGGAAAGATGCGCATTTTACTTCTGGAAAGATGCGCATTTTGCTTCTGGAAGGATGCGCATTTTGCTTCTGGAAGGATGTGTATTTTACTTCTAGAAGGATGTGCATTTTATTTCTAGAAGGATGTGCATTTCATTTCTAGAAGGATGTGCATCGCACGTCTGAAAGGATGTGCCTCTTACTCCAGGTTGGATGTGCTTGTTTTGCTTCAGAAAGCTTGCTCATGTCACTCCCAAAGAATGTTGGTCTCTCCTGGTAGAGTTTTCAGCTCGCTCTTTTTTTTTTTTTTTCTTTTTTTTCTTTTTTTTTGGATGTACATCCCACTCCTGTAAGGTCGTTGTACCATGGGTGAGCCACCATCCCTGATCCGTTTGAGGGAGATCTCACAATGGAACAGAAGGACTGTGACTGGTAACATATGGATTTCTTATGGTTTAAAACCTTTTTTTTTTTTGTACCAGCTTGCATTGTTCCATGATGATCAGCGCTGTCAAGATCATCACTGTGCTCCTCTTTCCACACAGGGGTTTTCGCTGAGGTTTACCGTGGCTCTGGGTTCACCGTCGAAGTTCGCCGCTATGCTCACCGGGAGCTGAGGTGTCTACTGGTGACGGAGGTGGTGGTGGAGAGAGTGAACTCCACCCTCCCCATTGTCCTCTCCTTCTCCGTGGACATGGGCAACGATTCAGAGGACATCGACTTTGTCCTGGAAAAACAAGGGTGAGTTGGGGTGAGGTTTTTTTCTGTGTTGTTCCTGAATTTCCAGACACACTGTTAAAAAAAAAGATGATTTAGTAAAAAGAATTATGTTCATTTGCTGAAATGTGAAGATGTCATGTGGGCAGGTATGTAAGGTATTATTTTTTAACTAAAAGTAGTGATGTTGGGTTTGTTTGGTTTTATTGTTTGGGGTTTTTCTATAGATTTTTTTTTAGTAGAAAATATATGATGACTTGAGTCAATAGCCAGTTAAATTCGGATCTGTATTTCCTGGTCGGTGTGTCTTCTATCGATGGACTATGCCATCAAGCCTTTCAGAATACCATGATTATGTTGATGCGTGTGTGTGTATGTATGTATGATCTACTGTTTGTGTAACCATGCATATGAGCTGGGTCACGAGGATAAAACATGAACTTTGACTCTAAAAGAGAAATCCCGTTTTGAAATATATACCAATGCCCAACGCTACCCATTTACCAATACCAACTAACAACTGCTTGCCCTGTACCCTCCATCTGCCGTTATCAGGTAACCACCATTTTAACATATACAGCCTGTTGAAGGTGACTCTCTAAATCGTTTTCAGATGTGTTATTTGGGAAGGTTTGAGCATTAAGACGTCTTGAAGTCAACAGCTGCTCCAGAAGTGGCAGCCATTTGCAAAATGCTTTGATTCTAGTCTTGAGAAGTTTTTAAGTGTTATTTTTCAGCTAATATCACATGTTGCTATGAATGGCACTGATGGGTGATGGTGCATTCCTTAGAATTATTGAGTGTTCAGCACCCCAAGTACAGCTGAATTGATAGCAGTGGCTGGGAAACCCCTGTAGTCTGTATGGATGCTCTGCACTGGCTTGAGAGTTCAATCACAGTTTTTGAGATGAACAAGAAATGGGGGAAAAAAAAATAGAAAGAGAGGGGGTTAGTTACCGCCAAGGACATTGACAAACAAAGCACAGGACAAGACACAATGCATTTCAACCTCTTGGGTCTTCTTCAGGCAAAAAAACAGATTACATTTAACATTTAGGACAGTACAAACAAAGAACAAAGAGTGACTTATCTGTCCATGTGTTCAGAAAAAATGGCCGCCAGCGTCTGCTACACCATCAAGCGTGGTGAAAGAAACACTACAAATCGCCATTACAATGTGACTGAAGCCCTTGAATTGTTGAAAACAGTGGAATAATTTCAGGGCATAAAACCAGTTAATGTGATTTTTTTTTGTTCATAGGGTGTGCACCACGCCTATTTTTACATGACATGCAAAATCTCATTTTCTTGTCATGCATACTGTTGCCAAAGAAATAGAAAAATAGCTTTGCTATATTGTTTGTGATTTCTCTATCATTTATAAACATAACTTGAAAAAATCACAAGTCTGTGATTATTCTTTTTTTTTTTTTTTTATAATAATTTTTGAAAAATATACATAGAAATGGTCAGTTTCTGGTTGGAAGTAAGGGGAGATAATAGCTGGTATAGAATGAGATTAGGTGACTGCAGAGGGTTTGGGCTCTTGCAGGTTGAGAAGGAAGGAAGGACAGTGACCTTTGTTTTAATCTTGTGATCGTGCAGGCTATGGACGGGCAAAACCAAAGAGGCGGAGTACCCGGCGAGGCAGGGCACGACCCCAGTGACCGTGGTCCATTCTCTGGTGCCCCCTGACCTCACGTATGGGCCCTCCATTCAAGGCAGCGTCGCGTTCTTGACCTCCATCAGTCCCTTCAAAGCACAGGCCCTGGAACATTTCAATGAAGGTGAGGGCATCGGCTTTATTTGATTGAGGGTTTGGATTAGTATTGTAGGATATTGAATGCAACTTGGGTGAGGGAGGGGGTGATGTGGATGGGGGATAGGGGAGGGGAGGACATCTGTTTGCTGTGTTATATCTTTCTTTCTGTTGTGTTTCCCGGGGCTGTGTTATATGAGGCAAACCTTGTCAAATCTTGCAGTTGATCTGTATTCTGGAATATAATGCATTTTGAAATACGTGTACATCAGCATTGCAGTCAAGGAAAATGGGAGTCTGTGCAGTGAAATGAAACTCAGTCAAGCTTCTGGGTTGCTTGGTTTGTGTCTGTGTGTGTGTGTGTGTGTTTTCCTTTAATTTTACTAGCAATTTTAGATCCCTAGGAGATGATTGTTCGTGGCTCCTGATCATGAGCATGAAAGTCTTCCTCGCCTGTCTCCAGTCACTATAGCGCAATCAGGTTGACGTGCAGCAGAGGCTTCACCACGGCAACTTTGAGTTTGAGACAGTGACAGGCTTCTTGGGTATGGTTTCTGGCCCTAAAATGCTGGTGGAGAGGCTGTGAGATTGGGCAGGTGCAAAACGAAGGATGTGATGATGGTGTGAAGCAGAACAGGTCTGGTACTGACTGGTGTAGGTGTAAACATTTTCAGGGCTCCCAAGATTCTGAGAATTCTTGGATTTCCCCCATCAAAAAACAAAAAAACAAAAACAAAAAAAGAAAAAGAAAAAAGATGAAAAAAAAAACCCTCTTCCTCCACACCCTCGCCAATTCATGGGGGAGGAAAAAAAAAGCTGCAGCGGAATCCACATAGCGCTGGTCACGTTTTTGATGTACAGATGCACAACATAGATGTTGTTAGGTCTCATAATAAAAAAAACTTATCTGTGAAGTGATGTAGGAGGATTCTCAAGCCAGGAAAGGGAGGGGAGGGGGGACAAATCACAAAGCGAGAAGAAGGGGAGGGGTGGTAAAGGTAAGGGTTCTAACGGAAAGAACAATGGTGCTTGTGTGAAGGTTGAAAAGACTGAAAGTTCATACAGGAGAACTTCAAGTACTTATGGAGGGGAGGGCTGGTGTGAAGGTTGAAAAGACAGAAAGTTCATACAGGAGAACTTCAAATACTAATGGAGGGGAGGGCTTGTGTAAAGGTTGAAAAGACAGAAAGTTCCTACAGGAGAACTTCAAATACTAATGGAGGGGGGGGGGGGGGGGGGGGGGGGGTTGTGTGAAGGTTGAAAAAGACAGAAAGTTCGTACAGGAGAACTTCAAATACTAATGGAGGAAGTGACCACCTGAAACCTGCTCTTGGAGCTGCTTAGGCCTCAGTGGGGTCAAGGGGCAACAACCTAGTTAAAATGTTGGGGAAGGGGGGAGGGGGTAGGGGAGGGGACAAAAGACAATATTTGTATTCGGAAGGCGGGTTAACAAAAAATGTTGCAGTTTGTCTCACTTGAATAAATTACACTGGCTCAAAATTGAGCACAGGATTCAGTATAAGTCTGCATGTCTTTGTTGTAAGGTTATCACAGGAAAAGTGCCTGACAATCTCTCAGACCTCTTCGAAATGTATATTCCTAAACGTCCCCTCCATTCTTCCTCTGATGACCGAATTTTTCTAATTCCCTTATATGACCAAAAGCAGCATGGTTCTAGAGCATTCTCATTCTCTGCAACGACACTCTGGAATTCGCTACCTTTCTGTCTACGTCATACCCCTTCTTTCCCGACTTTCAGGTCTGCACTTAAAACTTATCTGTTTAAATGCCAGATCAGAAATATTACTAAAGTACCACCAGAAATATTACTAAAGTACTTGCACACATTGCTTGTATACGGATGAGCTGTTCACCTTGTTATATAGTGTATGTGTTTATGTATGTGACATTGTGTCCCAATGTGAGTGTGTGTGTGTATGTGTGTGTGTGTGTATGTGTGTGTGTGTGTGTGTGCGTGCGTGTGTGTGCATGTGCGTGTGCGCGTGTGTATGCATACGCATGAGTCGTGAACACAAAAGTGTGTGTTTGTGTTATTGATTTGTGAAAACTTGTGAAGCGCCCTGTAGCCTACATTGCTAGAATAGGTACTGTAGAAGTTGACCTCATTATTGTTATTATTATTGCTACTATTATTATTTTGAAAAAAGACATGGTGAAAATTCCATTCAGGTAAAGCACGATTCCACAAGGGCACGCTGTTTGCCTCTCACGTCAGCGCGTGGGAGGCACTGTGGCAGCAAGGTCGAATTGAGATGAAGGGAAACGATTCGCTAGCCCTGGCCACCAACACCGCTATGTATTACCTCCTGACTGCTCTCCCTTTGAAAGCAGATGCTGATTGGCCGTTTGTGGGCATGGCGCCAGGAGGGCTGGGGCACGGCGAGCGTGGCCGCGTGAGTAAAGTTTTGCATTTCATCATATTGTGTTTCATTATATTACATTGTTTCATGTTGCCTTGTGTTGTATTGATTTGTGTTATTGCATTAGTTTGCCTTGCATAGCCTTGTATTGCATTTTTTTCTTTTTATTTACATTGTATTATGATAACATTGCATCAGATTCATAAAACGACAAAGAGCAGAAATTTTCAACTGTCCAAGCCGGTTTCTTGAATATCACACGGTCCAGTATTCCCATCAGTCAGAAGCACATGCACAATAGGCAGACAACGTAACATGCAGATGATACAGGAGACTGACATTAGCGTAGGTCAGCATTCACCCTGTCATTATGGGTTGCAGTGCTGAAGTATTGTGCTGTGTGGATGATGCAGAATTCAGACCACTCTTTCCATCTGTGTTAGTTTCAGTTCAGTTCCATCAAAGAGGCGTCACACTGTGTGCGGACTAGTCCATATGTGCTACACCAATTCCGCTAAGGTTTGAGACCACATTGCGCATGTGTCAGAATTGTCCACTCTCAGATTTTGACTGACAAGTTTTCCAGAGAAGAAATTTCAGTGTTTTCACATCTCAGACCAGATTTTCATAGAAGCAAAGACACTTGCATGACATTAAAAAAAAAACCCACAAATGTCAGATTTGTATTTCCACACACCTGGTCAACAAATAGATCCAACCTTTATGCCTTTCTTATGGAGTTTTGATATGAATCGACCATAGTCCTTTTTGGCATCCTTATGCTTCAATCACTGCATCGTCAGTCTCATATTTTCATTATTTCATTGCAGAGTGTAGTACAAAAGTCAATATATTGCTGACAAAATGGTGCACGTTGAAAATATTTCTGATGTCTTCCAAGTCTCAAAATGCCAAAGGAAGCAACTCTGGATGATATTTGTGGAACTGTAACATCTGAAGACTAAAAACTGTCAAAACGAATCTAGTTTCTGGCGAAAGATCAGATGATCAGTATATGTATCTGAAGCTAAATATATGCCGTTGCTGCCATTGTGAATTGCGTACAAATACAACCAGTCTGCATATATGGTAGAAAGGTCTTAGGTATGTACTATTATTTCTGTAGGTGGAAAAAGTAATTTTTTAGGTGGGAAAAGTAATTTCATTATGAATTATGAACAGATTGGTGGGGTAGATTCAGTGTTTTTCTGGTCTTGGGGAATGCCTAGGCTCTGTCTCAAACGCCAGTCTAGTTGTAGTCATCCACTGTCACCTAACACTGACTGCAGGATTACTTGGGCCACGTGTTTTGGGATCAAGACACGTGGATGTTCCCTCCCATGATGCTGCTGCATGGAGACATCGGGCGTCTGATTGTGGGGTCAAGGCTGCGCACTTTGGATGCTGCCATGGCTTACGCCCAGAAGACCGGCCTGAAAGGGGCGCGCTACCCCTGGGAGTCAGGGTTCACTGGTGAGTCTGCAGGCAGCGTGGGGTCTGACAGTGTAGATTCGAGGTCTGCACCAAACTGTTTGGTACGCAGGGCAGGGTGGTGTGGAGATTGTTTTTGACTGTGGGATGCTTTTGGCAAAAGTCTTCATTGTCCTGGATTGGCAAGAAGGTTTTCAGAACACAGGGTGTGGCTGTCAGCAGTGGAAAGGATTAGGAAATGGCCGTATCTTAAACTCTTTCTCTCTGAGTGAAATATACTCTTGACTTGGCATTTAATTCTCATACCTTTAACTCTTTCTCTCTCGGTGAAACATACTCTTGACTTGGCATTTTAATTCTCAAAGTGTGTGTAGAAGATAGGTCCACACTTCCATGCAAAACAACAACAACAGAAAACTAACATCAGCAGCTGGTAAAGCAGCAGTCTATGACTTTATGTTGTTACTTCCGCTACGGCTGTTATCTTTTCACCTGCATCTGTGAAGTGGTTTGTTTGTTAGCAAGACTGTGAAAAACTAATTGACCAATTTAAACCAAACTCAGTGGAAAGGTGGAGTAGGGCCCAAAAAGGAACCCATTGCATTTGGCTAGGACTAGGGATCAGAGGTCATAACCAAGTGTTCATTTTTCCTTTTTCTCCAGCATTACAAAATACGGCATCTCTTGACGCTGTCATACATTTCTTACAGAGTTGTCAACATCATGCTTTTGGCGTGGCATGCCAGGATTTCATCAACTATGCTGTGCTACTACACTTTGTGGGAAAACGCTATGCCCAAAACAAAACAAAAAAAACCCCTCTTCATGGACTTGGCAGAAGATCAAATGAAATCAAGAGAGCATAAATCTATAGATTGGTAGAATTTTTTTTTTTTTTTTTTTTTTTTCAGAAAATGGTCTAGTTTGGAGGAGGAAGAAAAAGCTGAAGAGAAACCATTGAAGATGATGGCGATTTTGCCACCTTAGGGATGGCTTTCATTGTCCTCCATTTTGATTTTTTGGTTGGTCCAGTCAAAACCACAGTGTAACTAGCAAGGTTTCAGCAATCCTGCCGTGTGTGAAGTGTGCAGTGAGAGGGCTGTTGACTTTCACTTATGATACTGCTCACGAGTGCTATGCTTAGATCTGGAATGCTGAGCGGAAAATTGCCAAAATGCTGCTGTGCTCGTTGTTGTGCAAACAGTGTGGGTGGGATCATGTGTTTTGTGTGTGCGTGGGTGTGTGTCAGTATGTGCCCTTATTTGTAGATGCATGGTACTTATTGCAATATTCATCTTCTTATTGGTTTCATTTATGTTTTTGTTAACCTTTTATGTATTTGTAAGCGCTTAGGGCTTATGATGTAAGATCAAGCGCCATAAATAGTCATTATTATTTTTATACTTTGTGTTTTTGAGGCCTCAACAGCTCAGTTCTCAAGAAGTGATCCACTGATCTAAAAAAGGAAAAAAAATTCAGGAGTATTAGACACACTGGGGTCTGTGAGTTTGTAAGTAGTCTGTTTTGCCCTAATCCTTTGCTGTGCAGGTGAGTGATTTCCAAGGTTTTCTGTGAGTTTGTAAGTAGTGCGTGTTGCCTTAATCCTTTGCTGTGCAGGTCACTGACTGATTTCCAAGGTTTTCTAATGGGGAAAAAGTAACAGAAATGTTGATCAAGATACTGTGTTATAGTGTTTTCTGTGTGAAGAAACTGCCATTTGAAATGGCCCTTTCAGAGCTTTGAAGGTCCATGTAAGTTCGTGTTGAGAATGCGGTCATGTGGATGGGACCCATGCCTGCTGTGGGGTTGTTGTGGAACCAGCAAGAGTGAGCCTTCCCACTCCATCTCAGCCAAAGGGAGACTGCTTCTAAACCCATTCAACAACAGTCTCCTTGAACTGTCACTAACATGGCAGTCTTTGACCACAGGTGCACTTAAATTTTACTGAAGTAAGATAAAAGAGTTCAAGAGAAAGATAGAAAATATTCAAAAGACAACCAGAAATGTTTTAATTGTCAGATATGATGGCTGAGTCATTAATTTAAGAAATTTTGTTATTGATTTTGAGTAGGTTTTCCTGTCAGTCCATCCTACGACACACGGACGTACGAAATTCATGTGACGGGCGACGCTGCGTGGATGATGCGTCAGTATCTGCAGCTGACCAACGACACCAGCTTTCTCACCCAGGCCGACGGCTACAAAGCCCTGGCAGAGATCGCCGACTTCTGGGTCTCAAGGAGCATCTATAATAAGACAAAGAGGCTGTACGAGATCAGAGGTATGATCTGTTCAGAAGGTATGCCAGCAATTCCCCCCCCCCCTCCCCCCCCCTCCCCCACAAACCTTCAAGTCTTATTTTCACCAAAACTCCTAGGAACATCTATAAGTGAATGTTGTTTTATGTGCATGTTTTTTTTTCTTTTTTTTTTTTTGTTTTTGCATTTTATCCCTCTCATGTCTGGTTTTTTTTGTTTTTGCATTTTTATCCCTCTCATGTTGTTAGCCTGCACTTGTTTTCTCCTACTACTTAATTGTTCAGCATTATAATGTTTGGTCAATCAGTGGGAGATTGCATCTCTTAGGAGATCCAAGTAAAGGTTGTTCTGTACAGTTTTTAGCCACTCACAATGCTTGGGTTATTGAACAGCAGAGCTGACCACTCAGACTGTTCCATATCTTTTGATCTCCCTTGCATCCTTGAATGGATCCTCAAGCATAGGCTCAAAGATGTCCCCTACATTTTATACTGTTTGCATAATGCTTTTAGTTTTTCAGCAGCTTTTTTCCTCGCCACACTTTCGTTTTGCTCCATTTACTACCCTCCGCTGGCTGCTTTGGGGGTGCTGTTGGATTCTTTTTTGAACCCTTGGTGGTGAGAACACCACAGAATTACGGACTGTGGTGTGTCTCTATTTGACACCAAGAACGCAGACACAATCAGCCGTGTCTCCCTGATGAGTCCGATCCAGCGGACGAAAGGCCTAGGAGCAGGCAATACAAATAGATCTGCCTTTGAAGGGGAGTACGATGGTTCCCTCAGGCAGCTAGTGAAGGGTTTCTCATATTATAATATATTCCCCTCATCTTCAATGTTTTTTTTGTGTTTTGTTTTGTTTTGTTTTAATTCAAATCTTTGCCAAGTCATTACTCTAATGACTGAAGAATTGTTAGCCTGCACTTGTTTTCTCCCACTACTTAATTGTTCAGCATTCTCATGTCTGTTTCATGTGCATTTTTTTTTTTTTTTTTTCATTTTTATCTCTCTCACGTCTGTTGTAGGTTTTCTGTCTGATGTCATTGTTCTAAGTCAAGAGTTACTTCATTAGTGATGTATAATGTTCTGGTTTGCACAGCACAGTGAGCACTGGGGTTCTAGGTCACTCAGAGGTGCTCCTTCAGTAGTTTTGATCCAGGTACACATTCACTGCGCCTGCTGCTGACTGGTCTGCTGATTGGAACACCTGCATTGGACATGACATCGTTCAGGATGGAAATCCTGTTTTAAGGAGCTGGTCACAAAAGTCCCTGTAATCAAGGGAGTTAACGCATAGGGAATGCAACTAAGAGACAATCGTGTCTTACACTTGGCATTAGAGGTATCCGAGGTCTGTACATGCAATGCTGGAAAATGCCACTTCTTTGGAGGATAAGATTTCTTCTTTTTTTTTTATCTCTTTTAATTTGTTTTAACTCTTTCATTCCTACTTTTCTATGAACCATTACTTCCTCTTGTTCCTAGATTCTTATAATATGAGTATTCCCTTCATTCCTGGATTTAGAGAAAAAAAAAGAGTAGTGTAAAGTGAGAACTGCCACGTACGCAGTAGCAAACCGGCCAGAATAGAGCGGCGACCACTTTCCCACGTCTGGCATCCATTCCATTCATAAACACTGTCGCGTGAGCAACCCGGTCATGACGTGTACCAATGACGCGACTCGCGTGAAGTTCAAAGCGCTTACCGCGAGAACCGATTTTCCGGGCTGCAGGAAGGAAAGGAGGGATTTTGTGCTGCCCGGTTTTCCAGGCTGCAGGAAGGAAGGGTAGGATTTCTGCAAACTGGAAAACCGGGTTTTAGGGATGAAAGAGTTAATTTGTTTTAAAAGAAAAATTCTTATATAACAGTATTGGTGCTGACTAGTCAAAATTAACCTGCATGCATCTGTGTTGTAATTCAGAGGAAGAAAGAATCACATGGTAACAAAGAACATCAACATGTTTATTCGGAAAAGGAAAAAAAAAGTGATGTCTGGGACCTGGGTTTCAGACGTGATGGGCCCCGACGAGTACCACAATCGCGTGGACAACTCTGTGTACACCAACATGATCGCCGTGCAGAGTCTCCGTTCTGCGCAGTACGCTGCGGCGCTGGCCGGGCAGACGCCGAAAGCAGAATGGGAGACGGTGGCCTCCAGTATGTACATCAACTTGGACCCCAAGTACAACTACCACCCTGAGTTTGACAACTACACAAGAGGTCAGTGGTTCAGGGGGTCAGAGGATATGTGATTGACCGGGGGTGGAGGTGGAGTGTGGTTGGGGGGAGGGGGTTGTGGGTAGGAGAGGAGAGTTGGGGGGGGGGGGGGGGGGGTGTTGTGTTTTGACTTGTGTATGTAGCATAGCTTTGTGATCACCTGGATTCACATGTGAAAAAAGAACACCAACTCTGTTTCTGGTGTGTGTGTGTGAGAGAGAGTGAGTGTGTGTGTGTGTGTGTGTGTGTGTGTGTGTGTGTGTGTGTGTGTGTGTGTGTGTGTGTGTGTGTGTTTGTATGTGTGTGTGTATGTTTTTGTGTGTGTTGTTCTTGTTTTCGTTTGGGGCGGGGGGGGGGGGGGGGGGGGGGGTGAAGGGGGGGGGGGGGATGTTTGTACTGGTGTGCCTGTGTTCATGGTGAATATTGAAGCTGGCAGTTTGGGGGCAATTATTGATGCTAACATAATGCAGCTGGGCAGGATGATTAATTTTGAGATCTCTCCAGCTATCTACATGAAGACACCACTAACCAGTAAAGCCCAAAAATCTTCAGTATTACAACATCGACTGGGGCCAGAATGGCTCAGTTGGTAAAGCGCCGGACTCGTAATCTTGGGGTTGCGGGTTCGAATCTCCACTGGGCCGTTTCGGTACAGGGGGATTTTTCCCTCAGAGCTAACATTAGTTCTGACTCCATTTCCCATACAGTGCTTCGAATGAGACTATAAACTGAGGTTCCGTGTGTGAACGCACGCATAACATCTTGCACACACGTAAAATCCCATCACCAACTTTCGGAAGAGAAGGCCAGTTTGGCCGTTGGTATGGATGACACATTACACATAGCATGCACTTTCCCCGAAGATGGAGTATGGCTGCCTTAATGGCGGGATAAAAAATGGTCATACACGCAAAACTCCAGTCCCTTTGTTGGGTAGATGGGATTAATCCTTGCCTGTCTCTACAGAGAGTGTCCGCAGGAGTATCGGCCTGCGTACGCAAAAAAAAAAAAAAAAAAAAAGAACATTGACTTTACCGCTAACTAGTAAAGTCTAGAACTCGTTACTATTAGAAAATTGACTTTTCTCAGAAAATATGACCAGTTGTAATTATCACTTATTGCTCTGACAATTGATTTCATGATTGGTTAGTTGAATGTTATTCAAATATTGAAAAAGTGCAATGAATCATTAACTGCATTGTACCAAGATATTATAGTTGAATGCAGTGTCGACCAAACAATAGAGCAGATATAAGCAGACACTGGATTGGTGATGGAAATGAAATAAAGTACATTATGTTTCAGGATCAGGTGATTCTTCCTCGGTCACTATCATTTTAAGGGACTTTTCTCTGAATGTGTTCTTAGTTCTTCTTCTTCTTGTCTCTCTCTCTCTCTCTCTCTCTCTCTCTCTCTCTCTCTGTCTCTGTCTCTCTTCTCTCTCTGTCTCTTTCTCTCTTCTCTCTCTCTCTCATTCTGTCTCTCTCTCTCTCTTTCTCTCTCCCTCTCTCTCTCTTGCTCTCCCTCTTTCTCTCTCTCTTTTTTCTTTTTTTTTTTTTTTTTTTACTCGCATGTCTAACAAAGCCAGTCAATGTCACTTTCCCATTCAGGCTGTTCTAGTGTACATATATGTTTGTGTATGCACGTGTCCATGGAAAACACAACAGGTTCAGTGCCAGCTTTGGACCCACCATTCAGTGCAGGCATTTAAAAAAAAACAAACAGACAAACAAACAATTCTCATTATGAACATATCATCTTTGCACAGCTGGAGTAGGCCATCGTTGTGCCAATGTGGTTCACAGCACACAGAACAAAAAAAACATGTGTGCTGGTCTCTTCACTGAGAATGCAATGTGGATGTCTTGATGGTGGGTTCAAAACAGAACAAAAAAAAAACATGTGTGCTGGTCTCTTCACTGAGAATGCAGTGTGGATGTCTTGATGGTGGGTTCAAAACAGAACAAAAAAAAACACATGTGTGCTGGTCTCACTGAGAATGCAGTGTGAATGTCTTGATGGTGGATTCTGTGTGCGCAGATTGTTATGCGTGTGTTCACACAGGGAACTTCAGTTTATAAAAGTCTCATTCGAAGGACTGTATCGGAAATGGAGTGAGAACCAATGTTAACTCCGAGGGAAAAATCCCCCTGTAACGGAACGGCCCGGCGGAGATTCGAACCCGCAACCCCAGGATCACCAAGATTACGAGTCTGGCATTCTACCGCTGAGTTATTCTGGCCCCCACAGAATCCTCTTGATGGTGAATGTCAGATTTTTTTTGTTGAGGAACATGGAAGTAAAAAATAGTACATGGAAGTCACAGATCACAAAGTCAACAATGAAATTCAGATATCGCAGCATGCAATTTTTTTTTTGTTGTTTAAGGAATAAGTGAAGAAGATTTTTTGTATTGTGTAACTCTCAAGTATATATGTGCATATTCTCCATCAGTGTATTTCTCTTCAATAACACAAACGTTTTACTCCAGGGGCTCTCTTGCCATGAGAGGGGCATGGTGGAACCTTTGGGGAGGGAGGCTTTCTGACACCAGACACTGGCTTCTGGAGTGAGCAGTTATTGCCGTTAGTAGCAGGTGTCCTGAACACCCCCAGCTAAACACTCTACAGGAGGACATGGAAACAGCGACACCCAAGTTCCAACCAGGCTGACTGCTACTACCACCAAAGCAGAGAAGATCAAGTGCTACCGTTCTGACTAAGGACTGAATGCACACATATACAAAAAGTACAAGATCGGCCAGTCTGCGATGTGCCAATGCAGAGAGGCTGAAATGGACACTGAGCACATACTACAGGATTGTCACCTCCATGCTACTGCCAGGCAGGACACATGGCCGGAGCCAGTGGCTCCGAGGGCCAGGCTCTGCAGGGACCTGGCGGACCTTCGGAGGACAGCCAACTTTGTGCGGGCAACTGGCATCACCCATCTGGGTGTTCGAGAAGAAGAAGAAGACCCCCAGACAGGGCATCAGTGCACTGTCTCCTCCAGTGGGTAGCCTCATGATGGCCTGATCCTGATGCTGAGTCTGTGACAGGTATGAGGCTAGGTGTGTCAGGACATGGGAGAGTTGGAATGAGTGGCGTGAGATCAACCTGTTCACATGGTTTTGAGTTTCTATTTCCCCTCATTGACAGGCACAGTGGTCAAACAAGCTGACGTGGTTCTCCTGGGGTTCCCCTTCATGTGGCCCATGCTGGAAGCCATATTCCGGAACGATCTCATCTACTATGCCACAGTAAGTGCCCTTCCAATCTCCACAGGGGAAGAGGGGGTAGTAGTGCGATGGGGAGAGTTGGCTTGTTCCGCCTGGTCTTTCGGATTGCACGGCTGGTTAAACTGTGCTGAAAGTTGTGTGTGACATTCAGCAAGGAGCCGGGTGATGTTGTTGTTGCTGCTGTTGTTTTTTTAACTGGCATTGATGTTTGTGTAGTGGTGTACATGCGTGTGGACCGAGGGGTGGAGGGGAGGGGTGCAATCAAGCAGGTGAAAGGGATTGAGGAGGAGGGGGGGGGGGGCATTAGTGTGGGTGTATCTGTATGTACAGAGGAGGCGGAGGGTGTGTGCATCGGTGTGGGTGTATCTGTATGTACAGAGGAGGGGGGGGGGGGGGTGCATCAGTGTGGGTGTATCTGTGTGTACAGAGGAGGTATGTACAGTGGAGGGGAGTGTGGGTGTATCTGTATGTACAGAGGAGGGAGAGGGTGTGTGCATCAGTGTGGGTGTATCTGTATGTACAGAGGAGGGGGAGGGTGTGTGCATCAGTGTGGGTGTATCTGTGTGTACAGAGGAGGTATGTACAGTGGAGGGGAGTGTGGGTGTATCTGTATGTACAGAGGAGGGAGAGGGTGTGTGCATCAGTGTGGGTGTATCTGTATGTACAGAGGAGGGAGAGGATGTGTGTGTTAGTTTGGGTGTATCTGTATGTACAGAGGAGGGAGAGGGTGTGTGCATCGGTGTGGGTGTATCTGTATGTACAGAGGAGGGGGGTTTGGGTGTATCTGTATGTACAGGTGTATCAATGTTCAGGTGACAATCAGTGTTAAGGTGACAGTCCATGATCAAATGACAATCAATTTTAAGTTAACAATCCATGTTCCGGTGACAGTCAGTGTTCAAGTGATGATAAGTTCATTTTAACATGACAATCCATGTTCAGTTGACAATCAGTGTTAAGGTGACAGTCCATGATCAAATGACAATCAATTTTAAGTTAACAATCCATGTTCCGGTGACAGTCAGTGTTCAAGTGATGATAAGTTCATTTTAACATGACAATCCATGTTCAGGTGACAGTCAGTTCATTTTCAAGTGACAATCTATGTTCAGGTGACAGACAATCCAGGTTCAGACGACAGTCCACATCCAGGTAACAGAACAATCTGACGACAACCAATCCATGTTTTGCCGACAATCTGTGTTCTGTTGACTGTCCATGTTTGGGTAACAAAGTATGTCACATGTTCAAACACTCCATGTTCAGGTAACTCCAGGAGGGCCAGCCATGACGTGGAGTATCTTTGCCATCGGTTGGCTGCGGCTGGGAGAAAGAGGAAAAGCCGAGGAAGCCTTCCACAACAGCACACGGAACATTCAAGAGCCGTTCAAGGTCAGCAAGCATGCATCTGAAATGTTTCTAGAATTAAAGACCTTTTTCCCCACCAGATTTGAGAATAGGTTAGATTAACCTTTTCGCGACGCACTGTGCGATAGTTGCACCAACTCAGTCGACCCGTTCACGACGAGCCATTCCGTGGTTACAGCAATGCTGCCATACTCCTTGGACCATCTGCCACAACTGTAGAAAAATACCCTGTTCTCCCGTCTACAGTCTAAGGGATGCAGCTGCCATAAATATTTAGAACAGGGTTCTAGCCATTGGAAAAAGTAAGTTTTCATGCGCCTTTGTGACCCCCAGAGTAGTCTGAACAAAGAGATACTAACCAAACAAACGTAAACAAGATTGTGTTCTACTACATTTTACTTACGTTGTTTCCAAAACTTAAACATTGCTAGTTTACCAAAAATTGTTTAAGCGTACGCTCATTGCACACTTTGCGTTTTTGCCCATTCCTTTGATATATAACAATAGGTTGTTACATTTATATTAGGGGATATAAAATGAAATGAAAAAGTGCGAAAATCACGTGTCTGCAATGGTTGTAAGCATGAGCGGAGCACAAGGCAGCAGGGAAGTGATGTTGCGCTGCCACGCCCGTTGCAAAAGAATAAACATCATTCATCACCTGAGGTGATATAGTTGGTGGAGATGACCATACTGGGAAAATGAAGGGAGGGGAGTTATCTTGCATTACATATTACCACCAGAACACTCGCATATCAAGTCGTTCATTCCCATGCGTGGCTGTATCCCTGGGTGAGGGGTTTCCACATTTAAAGACAAGTTTTAAGAAGCTGAGGGTTGGTCCTTAACAGGATTTACAGTTAAAGACCTCTATAAAATTTGCAGAGTTTTAAAACCAGGTTCGACTGAATTTCCAAACACTACAGCAACGACTGCAGACAAGTCACACTAAATACATCCATGCGTATAGCCTTGCCTTTATTTCAGAGTAAGCCTATGTGCTTTGACTGATGAAGGAATCACGATCTATTGGTAGGGTCTAATTTTCAAACTGTCTCCAAGTGACAAACAAGTTTCAGCAGGCTGACTTTGAATCTATGCTGAACGGTAAATTCATTTGCAAGAACCACAATTTTTTTTTTATTCTGACAAACCCAATTACTTTTTACAGACTTTCAGGCTTTAGAGAGAGTGCCTCAGTTTCTTATATCAAACCTTTCCAAACCTTGAATGACTAATAAACTCTTACGGAGCACAGCCGTCGGCCATGGTACTGTGCTTAGCATCATGGCAAGTAGGGTGGCTGAGGTCAGACAGTAAGGATGTCAGGTCATCATGACGATAACGGTGGTGATTAAATTGTAAGCTATAGTTGTAGCAGTACTTTCATTTTACGTCTTTTCACAAAATTATGAGACATTAGATAAGAGAGAGAAAGAGAAAGATAGAGAAAGTGGGCTTACCTACGCAAGCGTTTGTACATGCATTTGTGCGTTTGCAGGTGTGGGTGTTTACATATAGTCACAGAAAGATGGACAATACTGTTTTAACATAAATACCTAACTGGACTATATATCAAACAAAAGGTAACTTTAAAAGCAAGATCAGAATCAGAAAAAAAACATCAGTTACAGACATGGTAGGTACGTCCTATGCTGCACACATTCAAACAATATAGGATGTCTTGATTTGTTTGTTTCACCACATATACATTTTGTTGAAGCATTAAATTTAGTTCTAAGAGCATCTGGTTTTAGTCCAGAAAATGTTGAAACAAGAAGCAGTAGTGAGAACATAAAGATGAACATTGTTTGCAGGTGTGGTCGGAAAATGCTGATGGCTCAGGGGCGTACAACTTTCACACAGGGATGGGCGGATACCTGCAGTCCTTGCTGTACGGTTACCTGGGCATGAGCCTGTTCGACGACCACATTGACCTTGACCCCCAGCTCCCTCCCTCCCTGACAGCCATGGCGGCCAGGGGTGTGGACTACGTCGGAGGGTCGCTGGACGTCGAATACGATGCACGTCAGATGAACGTTACGCTGACCCAGGCAGCGAGAGTGCCACTGTGTCTGATTTTCAAGGGAAAGACGCAGAAGGTAGACCTGAAAGTCGGGAGCACTGTCACGCTGGATCGTCAGATGGCCATGATTCAGCCTCAGCCCCATGTGTAAGACACTGCCGTCAGACTGCAGTTCTGATGTGTCTGTGAGTCTGTCCTCGTCCCCTTTATCTTCACTATCTTCACCTTTATCTTCACCATATATGGCCATGATTCGCCCTCAGCCCAATATGTAAGACACTGCCGTCAGACTGCAGTTCTGATGTGTCTGTGAGTCTGTCCTCGTCACCTTTATCTTTATATATGGCCATGAGCGCCATGCGTCAAACACTGCCAGCAAATTGCAGTTCTGATACTATCTTTGAGTCTGTCCTTGTCACCTTTATCTTCACTATATATGCCCACGATTCAGCCTTGGCCACTGCATCAAACACTGCCGGCAGTTCTGATATGTCTGTGGATCTGTTCTCGTCACCTTTGTCATCGCCAGACATCTTGCTTATTCTTTGAAGCTCCAAGTTTCTTTTTTATGTGATGCTCTGGTAATTTCCGAATGAATTTTTTAGAGTGCTAGTTGAACTCTTGAAACTTTGGCGTTTTGTTGAAAAAATGACAAAATCAGTTCAATTTTGAATATTTTTTTCTTTTGTGGTCAGATTGAAGCACTTTGCAAATGGTGGCCGCTTTCTCAACAACAGTTGTCTTCAGACGTAGCGACTTATTACTCGGAACATCCAAAATAACCCACACAGAAATATCATTACAGGCTGAATGGTACTTAATGGAATGGCAGAACAATAGTTGAAATGTTTACTGGGTTACCTGTATTTTCAGATGCCATTTTACGGTTGTATTGGTGTTTGTGTGTGTGATTGGTGGAAAATCATGTATTCTTTAAGCATATACGGAACAGACATTGAACATTTAAGATGTTTTCTGTTATGTTGTGGTTTATGCAGACATGTATATGTGTGCGAGTTAACCTGCTTGAGTGCAAGAAAATCAAATGCTGTTGAAAAACAGGAATCACGAAACAAAAAGCATCACAGTTATTATGAAATGGTTGTCCTTTGGGCGGCAGCCATGGAGGTGAATGGGATGAAAGTTCTCTTTGGCCCTTTCTGTATTTCTGTGGTCCGGTTGCCTTCACATCACTCTCCAAGGAGCCATCAACAAACTTCTGGGTTTGATTGGTACTTGTGCCATCAGGATTTTATGGTCTGTCAGTGTGGCGTGAACTTATCTGCTTTCCACTCCTTTGTTGCTGGTGTTCCACCATTACAGTGAAACCTTCCAACACAGAGCCTCTGCATAACGACTCCCTCCCTTGAAAGATATGCATTGGAAGTATTTCTCTCTGTTGGTGCAGGATTTATCTACAGCTCACAAAGACTTCCTCTCTCTGAAGAGCCCAGGTGTCACGTTTTCCTGGATGTTTGGTACCACTCTCTGTCGCTTCCTAGGAGAAAAAACAAGATACACGCCAAAGGCTAGGGAATGAAGGGGATCTTCCTTGAAAGACTCGTGTATTGCAATGTCTGACAAGAGAGGGATGGAAATGCCGTGTTGTTCATGCATTTAGCTGGACAGCTGCATCATGAAAAATACGAATGTGGATTATTTACATGATTTTGTTTGTGTGTAGGAGAGAGACTCATCAACATCGGTTTTGCATTATTTTTCTTTTTTTTTTTAAAGCAGCCAGAGGATGGTCATCAAATAATTGAAATCAAATTTTTTTTTAATTAGTAGATGACATGAAATGTTCTTGTTGTACAGATTTCTCTTACGAATCAAGAGGACAGCACCAACCAATTAAACGAAGTGTACAGAGAGCTTTCTATAGTGCTGTGTCCGCATCTTTATGCTGTCCTCATTACAGTCCAAGCTGCTTTCGACAATCTGTCGATGCTTAGGTCATGACAAGTCTTCAATATGATGCCACCTTTGCATGACAAATGAGTGAACAGTATTGAAAGGAGGGGTGAAGTGGGAGCCAAAGGACCAAAATGGTTTCCCATAGTGTGTCAGGGGCTCTGCATCTCATCTATGCTCAGGGGCGTTCCTTCACTCTTTGCTCTCAATTTGCGAAGGGTATATTCACCCTGGTTGAAAAATTCACCAATTTGGAAATTTTAAAGGGTGAAAACCATGTATCTTGCCCATACAGTGATCAGAGTGCTAGTTAATACTTTTTTTTTTCCTACTTATTCCAAGGCACTGCATCAATGTATTGTTGTAGGCTTTGCTGCTCTGGTATTTTGGACCTTTCTTTGGACAAGTCAGTGTCCATGTTCAGTGAAGCGACAATAGCTACACTGCTTTTTCTATATATCATACTTGGACAAAAAAAAGAATTGTCACTGAACTATCCATGTATGTATGGCAAGAATTAAATCAGAAATTGGAGTACAAGTACTGAAATACTCCCCAAAACTCTGCATGGATTTACCATTTGAGAATATGCCATTATAATTGCTGAATGTGCTTACTCTTGGGGTAATGCCGATTCTGCCTCTTCTACTAGTGTGCTGTCTGTGGGTATGTGTCTGGCTGGTTTTTCTACTCTAAGAAGTCGTAAATTGATTTGTAATGGGAAATATGATCAGAAGTCATCCGTTTTCACAACTGCTTGTAATTGTAATGATTGAAAATCTTATGTAAATAAAATGCAAAATCTTAGCTTGCATGTTGATCACTGCATGGGCAGTGTATATGGTTGACTTCTGTTCTTGCTTTTGTTTCTGTCTGCTTTTCTCTCTCAGCAGATGGCTCAACATCTCCACCAGTCTGGCTTTCTGTTTTTAGCATAGTTTCCAGCCTTTTCTGAGGAGATGTCAACAAAATAATTTCTTGGTCAAAGTGGAGGAAAGTGGATGAAATATGTGGAGGCGACCACATGTATGAAAAAGGCGAAAAGTTTTCTAGACAGTATCTTTTCACCAATTAGAACTGACTGGATGCTGCATGTGAAAACCAAGCAGAACAGCTACCATGCTGTGTGTTCTGTATAGTTATAGCAATGGGGTGACTAGCTGGGTGGCTCACTCATGTCTAGCAGCATCAGAAACTCTCCGATGAAGGAAGCTTCCGACTTCACTGCTCGCTTTTGCTTTGTTAACTTACTGCACAGTTTAAAAGGTGATAAAATGGGCAATACCCAGTCGTGAAGAATGATCTCATGCGCACATTGAAAATGACAGGAGGCCCAGTGCATAAAATGCTCACAACGTGGGCGTCATTTGGGTGCCTTCTCTGTCAAGAGATTTGATTGTCCCCCCTCTCCGAACTGTGTTCTTATCCACAACTGCCTGTCTTTTGGTCTTTTTTTCCCTTTTAACTTCATTGTTGCCATCCAGGATTGTGTAACTTCATCATCATTAGAGAAGCAGCTGCTTGACATATGGGCTGCTGTCCCTGGGGAAAGGGCATTGCGTGAATGCGGTGTCACCCATTTGTCTGTCTGTCTGTCTTTCTGCACTAGCTTGTTAGCAGTTCTGTCAGAGAAATTTCACCTGCGTTACTCTCCCTTTCCTGAGCAGTGTTCAGCAACTGTTGATTGCGGGAGGGGGTTTCTGAAAAATGTGCACAGAATGCCTCTTTTGCTCATTATTTCAGTAGAACTTTGGTGTGAATGTGTAAACCTGAATGAGATGATGTTAAATGTATTGTGAAATGTGTAAAGGTTGTGAAAATGTCATGATGTGAAAATGAGATAGAACGTTAACCATCTACCAGTTGTCACTGGATTGGCAGTTAAAGCCAAATCTGCACCATCTTCGCTCATACCATTGCATGCTTCTGTGTGCTCTGTTGTCATAAAATCGACAAAACCAGCTGTTTCTGTCATGTCTTCTTCCCATGTTCCATCAGAGTCTGTCAGAATTAATATATGGGATTTTTTTCAAAACGGAAAATGGTAATGAACAGCTTTTTTTGTATGTTGACTTTTTTTTTCTTTTCTTTTCTTTTTGTTGGTTGGTTGTTGTTGTTTTTTTTAGTCGTCTTCAGGCTGATATGTTTATTGTAGTTGTTTCCCTTTTTCCCCACCAAAGGCTGTATGGTGCAGTTTTTGTCCTGGGCGATAAATTGACACCCATGGTCACAGATGTGTTGAGAGATTTACTGTGTTAACCAAAACTTTGTTATGATCCGCAATTGCCTTCTCGACATTTTGGTTCGTTTTTTTTTTACATTATTATTGGTATCCAAGATTGTATAACTTCCATCATCAGAACAGATGTCACCATGTGGGCTGGTTCCCTGAGGAGGAGACACTGGCTAGTTGTGGTGTCACCCATTGGTGTACCCCCCCTGTCTTCCTCAACTGACCCAGGCCTTAGAAGAAGAGCTGTTCGTTGAAGCTAAAGCCTCCCAGTAACGAATACATTTTTCACATCATACTTGTGTTGTTTAATTACTCTGCCATGGAGGTAATGTTTTCACCTGTGTCAACGAATTTGTCTGTCTGTCTTCGAGCGAGATTGCACTAAAACTTCTGAACCAGTGACTCCAAGTTGGACAATGGACTGGGACCCAAGGACACATTCATGAAAGTTTGCTGCAGATCCAAGTTAAAAGAGCAGACCTTTCCAAGATCCATTAAACCATGGTAGAGGTCTGCACTCCCCTTAAAGTCCGTCTAGGTTGTTTTATGGCAGGTTTAGATTCTGCTGTCGACATCTTGTCCAAACCAGGAAAGAAGTTTCTCGGACAGGGGAGGGGGGGGGAATGACCAAGAAAAATGGAAACGAATGTCCGGATCTGTTGACAAAAAAAATTCTTTTTCTTGTTCTTCTTTCCAAGTTTTTTTTTTCCCCAATCAGACTAAAATACAAAGCCTCAGTGTTTAGCATCAACAACTTGTCTTTTCTTATCTTGGCATTTCTGTTTTAAGTGCACTCAGCTGCTACAATGGTCTTAAATCTTTCAAGAGCAACGAGATGAACAAGAAGGGAGTGCATTCCTCTCTACTGTCAGTGAAAGGTTTTTGTATGACTGCTGCGTGTCATTTTTCTGAATGGAACATTCCTGAAGCATGTGTCGTACATGCGCGTTGACAAATTTTGTTGTTCACCCGTTTTCTTCCTTAACCTATGTAGTATTTTGTCAGTCAATGTCCTGTCACTGGCATGTGTCGCGGCTTAGGACATGCCTTCTACAAGGTTCAGCATTTGCATTGCATTTGAAAATCTGACGAGCAAGTACGGACTTGTTTAAGTGTGAGATTTTGATGACTGGCTGATGTTGTATGCGACAGTAGACAAACATGACAAGAGGGGAAATAACTGCTAAGACAAAAGGTGTTGATGTCTTGTGTTTGGAAAATAATGGCTGTTGTTTCATGGATGTGGGTTGGGCTGTGAACAGCCTGACCTGTACCAAGGAACCCAGAGTATGCATAGTTACTCTTTTGTTATTGTGGATCAGTAAGTACTTTTTTTATGCCATTGTCATAGACTTTTGTGATCAAATCATACAATCTATCATTAAACCCACAATTCTTTAAAATACTCCCTTTGTACATATTTATCACAATACTGAAATCCCTTTTCCAGGATTCTGCTCTGATGTCCTTTTTGGGGGAAGGATTTCTTAGATTACCTCTTTCTGTTGTTGTTGTGTGTTTCATTTTTTGTTTTGTTTTGACAAAGTAATCATTTACAAAAGCAAACTTGAATATTAAAAAATCTGTATTTATGTATTATAAATAATATACCTATTTGTTCTCACATGAAGATGTTTGCAAAAGCAAACCGAGTGCCATAAAAAGATGTTTCTGTAAAGACACCCATTTGTACTAATGTGTATATATAGCAAAAGAGAGAGAGAGAGACATTTCACTTTGAAACATACCAGTTGCTTGCTTGAAAATTAAAACAAAATAACGACATTTACCAGTGTTTTGTGTGTGAATATGAAGACTCCCATCTCTTTCTCCTAATTGTTTGCCCCATTCTACTTCTAGGCGCTAGTAGCTGTGACATTCCATGGCATAATTTCAAAATGCATCTGAAACACCCGCACGCATATACTCGGTCTCCATCAAAACTAGAACTTTCATGTTCCTATGCTCCCCACTCACACTGTTCTCTCATAATTCCACTCGAGCATAATACTGAAAACCACAAAGGACTTTTCACAGTAGAATATATTTCCACAACATTCGCACGCAACACATTCACCAGTACAGGCAAACGCTACAACACTTTCCCGCTGGTTTCATCCCAGTACTGGCTGTAGTCGTACACTCGGAAAGGTACGTTCTTCTCCAAGTAACCTGTAACAGCCGGGTCAGTCAGTCAACGCATGATGCAATGCGGCACATTCTAGACAAACATTCTGCTAACAACAGGGCCACCAGTCAGGTCAGATCCGACTGATGCATAAGATGAATAAAGAGTTTGGGTTTGCAGAAATTGCTTCGGTTTACAGATTTGGTTTCATTTTTTGTTTTGTTTTGTTTGTTATTTTTCCAGACTTGATGTTGTTCCATGTTTTAGCAAAAACTGATGTTGATAGAGGCATGCAAACCCAGCAAGCTGAAGTCGTATGTCGAAATTGTGTCCCCTTGCTGTTTTGATGCATTTGGTATCATTCTGTCAATGCATTTGGTATCATTCTGTCAAAGTGTGATGATACTGACCCTACAAACCCCGTAGACTCTGACCCTACAGATCTTTCCATTGACCCTACAAACCATCCTGTAGACACACCCTACAAACCACTCTGTAGACACCCACCCTACAAACCACCCTGCAGACACCCACCCTACAAACCATCCTGTAGACACACACCCTACAAACCACCCTGTAGACACCCACCCTACAAACCACCCTGTAGCCATCCACCTTACAAACCACCCTGTAGACACCCACCCTACAAACCACCCTGTAGACACCCACCCTACAAACCACCCTGTAGACACCCACCTTACAAACCACCCTGTAGACGCCCACCTTACAAACCACCCTGTAGACGCCCACCTTACAAACCACCCTGTAGACGCCCACCCTACAAACCACCCTGTAGACGCCCACCCTACAAACCACCCTGTCGACACCCACCCTACAAACCACCCTGTAGGAACCCACCCTACAAACCACCCTGTAGACACCCACCCTACAAACCACCCTGTAGGCCTCCACCCCACAAACCACCCTGTAGACACTGACCCTCAAACAATTCAGCAGATGCCAACTTTACAAACCACTGTGTAAATACCAACCCAAACTGTCTACACAGGGGAGTTATAATGTGAGAATAATGTCACTGGGAGACAAAAGGAAGGAGACAGACAGAGCTGCCAACCTCTGAAGAGACTTGAGAGGAATGCTGTTGAAAATTGGGCGGAATTTCTGACAGCTGAGAGGAATACATGCACTGTCGCACTCAAAACAAAACAATGACATTGCAGACACTTCACTTTCTTTCCTTTTGTCAAATGCTTTCATGGAATCGCTGTCTCTGCTGCCAACACATTGTTGCTCTTTCACATTTTTGAAACACACTGTCACTAAGTTTCATTTATAATGACGTGGCTCATTTTTGCACTTCAGAATCATCAGTGCCGCTGTAGTGTCTTGACCCAAGGTCTGACGAAAACCTGTAACATTCTTCCTGACAAGGCTGAACGCATTCACCGGCCGAATTGCTGACAGGGATCAGCAGCACTCCCATCATGATAGCAGAAAGCAACCTGAATCTTCAATTTTGTTCTAAATTCTTTTTCTTCTTTCCTGTCACTGGGTTAATCAGTCCAGCAGGTCGTTATGACATGATGGCAGTGGAGGAAGCTGAACCGGAAGTAAGATTCCAAACAGCTCTTTGGCTATACGAACAGCAGAAGTGAAAACTCTGCGAATAAACTAACTTTTTTTCACAAGAAGAATTTTTTTTTAAATCAAGCAGAATGACTTGCATTTGACCATGATAAATTCCGCTGAAAGTGGGATGGTTGGCAGCTCTGAGGGAAGGAGAGGGCTGTGGGAGCAGGGTGTGGTGGGAAGGGAAGGGACAACACTGGTGAACAGTGGTTTGTTTGTTTCCCCTGGCAGAACTCACCACAGTCCTGAGCCTTCATGACCTCCACCAGCAGCTTGCGGTGCTGCTTCTGACAGATCCCAGTCTTCTTCGTCTCCAGGACCTCCCCCGTGTACGGGGAGATGAACTGCTCCAGCAGCTTCACGTTCTGCACAGAGGCACACAAGATGTTCACTGTTGTAATACATTTCCTGGCTTGACCCGTTTTATATAGTTCACATCATGCACACCTAGGAAGCATGTTATATTGAGGAAACTGGAAATCCCATGCGGAAAAAGAACAAAGGGTATGTTGAACTCATGAGAATAAAAACCCAAAGGGCAATGCATTTATTCAAAGGAATTCACTTCGCAAAGGTTTTGATAGCAAGATACCTGGGTTTAACACTATTCTGACTGGCACTGCCTCTGTCTGACATTCCTGCTCCCCTGAGCCTGCCTCTAAGAAACTTCAAGAAAACCAGTAGTTGAAAACAAACCTGTCTAGCAGCCCTAAATATAGTGCAATCAACACCAAATATGGTGTACTTAATGTAAAATGGATGCTGAGCTTAGCTGTAGTATTTATAACTTGACTGCCTGATCTTGAGTCTGAGACGAGCACAGAACACCCCTGGCCCTACCACAGTCAGTCTGTCCACTTATACTGGCTAGGGAAGTAAAATTCAACACGGACGCAGTTTCTACATGTTTTATCTTCATCACTTTCACTACCACTTTCTTCACGTGAAAAAGGCTCATCAGAATCCCTGTTAGCAACATCTAGCAGACCAAGAATTCCTTCTCTTGACATTGGGTGTTTTCGGTCCTTTTTTTTTCTGATATCACAAAAATCACATTTTCAAACTTCATAATTATTTCCAAATAGGGCTAGCCATAACAAGGGAAGCAACTCAATTGCAACCAAAAGTGCTACAGTAAAAGCAAACACAAGTTTTGTACCTTAAACATCTGCTACGAGTATACCGGTAGTCAATCCATGTGTGCTGCTGACTGACTAGGAGTATATGCATAGTCAGTCACAGATGTGTTAAGCATGCAAACGTTGCAGTTCCAACCCAAAACTACCTTTTTCCTGTTAAAAATGTTTCATATGTGAGCGTTCCAACACCAGCATTTGCCTATGACAAATAAATTTATAAATCCCAGAACAACGATATATTCTACTATTAACACAGAAGTACTCCAAGTTTTTTTTCTCATTTCTGCATTGAAAAAAAAACATTCTTTTCTGAGAACATCAAAAATCAGAGGCCATGATGGCAGAGTTGTTTCTGCTCTTTCGACTGGTTCCTTTCAATTGCTGCCATGTTTTGTTCTGTGAGTGGTGGTTGGTTTTGAAGACGGTATTCATGGCTTCTTTAAGAGCATGCTTTTGGCTGCTTGCTGCTGTCAAACAAATGATGGTCTTGGCTACAATAAATGCTGGGCATACATCATTCTTGCTGACTGGAAATCAGAAGTGCTGCTGTTCATAGGAACCATCAGTCGAACAGTGACTCCATAAATTGTGGTAAACATTACCTACAGACCGGAAGTGAAGTATTTTGCAGTCATATGGACTACCATGATATGCTGATCTGGTCACTGAAGAATAATCAACATATGCACAATATAAGCAGAGCTTCTGTAACTCCCAAAATGTTTTCAACACAACGGCATCATGCAGAAGATAAAATTTCCACATTCCTCACCTAATCTTCACCTCCCACTCCCAACAAAAAATGGGGTCCTGAAAGTGGGTACATTTATCCTCTTTGGAATCTGGAGAACAGAACCTTGCAACATGAGGGAGAGATGCTAGGTTCAGACCTGAACATCATGTTATCAGCATTATGCCAAGAGTAATCAAAATTCAATAGCATCTAAACCACCAGACCTTTGGCAAACCCCATCAACAGGGATCAACTCATTTGATTGCATACGTGAAGGCTGTCTGGGCGTCAATTAACATCATTTTCAGCTGTGCCTGAACAGCATTCCAGTTCTTCAGCTCATGAATATGTCTTGAACTGCCCGGGAAAATCAGGCAGTATGCACAGAACCTTCTCATAGGCATGTTTAATTTTGCCAAGTAATTCTAACATTTGTTGTGATTTCTTATGCCTGCGTTAAAAACACGGAGTCCTGCAAAAAAAAATTCAATAATATTTTGCATTTGTCAAAGCAACTAAAATCTAAAACAGCATCATTTTATATTACATTCTGATAAGCTGATACACAACCATTTTGCAAATACCGTACAAAATTGTCAGCCTCTTAGTTTTTTTAGATTCAACACTAAGTACTCTGTGTTGCCTACTTAAAAAAAAGTTCTGGGCACTTTAAAAAAAACAGTTACGCAAACACAAATTAGCAAACATTTGCAAAGAGACACAAGAAATCCTAAACATCTCATGGATCAAAAAACAAAATCTTCACTGCAACACACCTAATTTCTCTACATGCATGAATACACCCACATCCACACACACACACACACACACACACACACACACACACACACACAGAGGGATGCACTGAATCTGGAGTGGCATAATCATTTTGTTACTTGTGTCGAAAATAGAGAAGGTAAACATTTTTAAGTCTAAAACTTAGTAAAAGATGACAGCCAGGGATTGGGCATGATCAGACTAAGAATGTAACTATTTGGAAACTGAGAATATATGCAGTATCAAAAAAACTTAATCGATTTTCTGCAGCTGAACACATACTTGTGTCATTCAAAAGTTGCTTACTATGTAGACAGAATTTAAAAAACAAACAAACAAAAAACACCACACACAGAAAAATGACACCCACAGTCATACATCATCTGTCCACAGTCTGCAAATTACTGTTTTAAAAAGGGAAACTACTGAAAGAAAACAAGCTGCCTGTACTCATCACTGGTCAAATTTCACCGAACCAGACAGCACAGACCCACATTCTTCCATGGATGAGTCATATTGTCAAAACAGAACAGTTACCCCAAACATTGCCAGTCCTGCCATGACAGGCCTCTCTCGCTTTTCTGTGCACATAATGTGTGTGAAGACATCACAAAACTTCCATGTGACGACATGGTCACATGCTAGAATATCATGCAGTGTTTCATTCTTCATGTTAACAGTGTGGCAATTTTCGGAATTTTGCTGAACCAGAAACTTTTGGAGTATTTGCATTCAAATAGGGCGGACCAAAAAAGAAAACTGATGTTTTCCTTCTTTTCTATGCAGAACAAAAACAGTGACCCGATTTTGCAGCAGTTTGTCATCAACTGTGGGGAACTGGTCCAGGGTGTGGACCAGACTTCACACACCTTGACTCATTTCAATTTCTTTCTGCTGTGAGAAGAGCAGAGTGGAGGCCATCAGGAGAAAAAAAAAAAAAAAAAAAGCTGGTACAGACTGGTGATTCATCACTCTGTAAGTCTCATGGACAAAAACCAGCTGGCCAAAAACCTTGATCCCCATCACTCCATCAACAGACGGGTTGACTACTTCTGTGCATGTCTTCAAATCCTTTGCACACCACACCAACCTCCTAACCCCAGTCTGACTCACCTTGTAGTCCACAACCAGGTACTCATCTCGGCAGACAGGACATGGACTACCTGTGGCGATTTCACCTTTCCGCTGCACAAAACATAAGTGGACACTCGTTTTCCATGGCTGACTGTCAATCATATTCTTGAAGCAAGAATGAAAGACTAATGAAAATAAAAAGAACTGCTTGACTGCTTCCATGTTTGTGGGTATGTTTGTATTGTGTGTTAGTGTGTGTGAGAGCATGTGTGCATTTGTGAGAGGACACAAAAGCATGAGCAGCATGTATGTCGGCACAACCATGCATTTTTCTTTTTTAATTAAGATGTCATCTGTCACGCACAAATTTCTTCTGAAACTTAAGGCAGCCAATATTGGTCTGCTGATGATTCTGGTTCCATTAAATTTGGAACCAAGAGGAGCTCCAGTTTCAAAGCGCTTCTAGTCCTGAATGTTCAAGCTTTCCTCTTCTCTCCAATTCCCTTAACCCCACGTTCAATGATGATTATGATCGAGAGGAAGGACACTAAAGCCACCCATACAGAGATCACATATGGGTATACTGGTAACAGAAATTCAGTCTTCTTTTTCCCCATCAGTCCCTGGACCAGTCCGTCAGAAAAATGCACTGCACAAGAATTTTTTTCATGGCTACTATGATCAAGGCTTGACAGAGGTAATGAGAGAGAAAAAGAAAATCACTGTAGTCTTCAATTAGAATCCATCCTATATGGACAATTCTCATGTGAAAACTGCTTGGAGAACTCATTACATGAGAACCTTCCTGAACCCCCATTCCCCTGCCCTGCTTCCTACTAAAAGCAACTGCATACTTTTATTCGATATTCAAAGGCTAGTCCAAACTACCACAATACAAAAATATTATCGGAAATGTGGATATCAGACTGCAAGAGAAAGACAGATGCATGACCAAGTTAACATACCTGCAGGTTATCACTAAGATACACATCTTTTATCATATGTTATGCTTTACATGCATCAGCTCACAATCATGCAGGTGTTTACGTTGTCAATGACTTTTAGCCCCATAGGTCTGCTGGTCTAGCTCTGGCTTGTGGTGTGTAGATGGTGTGACGTCAGTCACTTCAAATATCTTCAGGCTGAGATTTTGGATTCAACATGTACCCTGAGTAGTATTAGACAGCACAGAGAGAGAGAGAGAGAGAGAGAGAGAGAGAGAAAGACAGACAGAGAGAGAGAGAAAGATAGAGAGGGAGGGTGGGAGGGAGGGAGAGAAAGAGAGAGAAAGGAGGGGGGGAGAAAGGAGATAGCGAGGGGGCAGTGAGACGGAGAAGAAAGGAAACGAAGAGGTACAGGTCACCACTACTCACTATACATGTCTTCCTGGTTTCTGGAGCAAACTGTCCTTTGAAATTGCGTCTGTAGTAAAACCACACAGGCTTGTCTCCATAGGCCTCCGAATAAGCTGCACATAACATTCAGGCAAGGTACATTGCAAGTTTCTGAACACTAGCAACTTTTTTCTTTTTGTGTTATTTTTCTTTTGTGTCTAATTTTCTGTTTGTTTTGCGGTTTCATCCTACGTGCCACCTCAGTGGCACTGCGATGCACTCATGCTGCTCAGTCTGGCTCCCTAGCCACAGTCACATCCTGGCTTGTCACACCACAGCCTCCAACACCGGCAATCCACAGGGAGCAGTCAATGTTAATCATCATATGGCAACCCACCAGAGGAGACACTGCACTGCTGTCGAGTCACTTCGGTGGTGTTCTGTGATGCCTGTTCTGATCTAACTTATTCAGTTCTTCACCCCCCCCCCCCCCCCAACCCGATGCTTCCAAC
Organism: Conus canariensis; assembly: GCA_033310375.1. Taxonomy (NCBI): domain Eukaryota; kingdom Metazoa; phylum Mollusca; class Gastropoda; order Neogastropoda; family Conidae; genus Conus; species Conus canariensis. Next base: position 40,643,569 of record CM065746.1, on the reverse strand, counting down.
ATTCCAACCTGTGCCTCTTGGAAGCATCAGGCACTTTCAAGTCCTAGTCAACCTATGACCCATGTCTTGCCCAGACAGCTGTCCAACACCTGTTCCAAGTTGGGAAATTTAAGCCTTAAGAAGCTAATTTTTGTTCTTCCTCTGTCTGACCACTGTGGAACTCTTTTTCAACTGCTCCTGCTACTATCTTAACAGCTCTGGACCCCCCTCCCTCCCCCCCAAGAAACTGAGTTTTGTTCATGAGGTCATCAGTAGACATACCGACAGCCTCCCCTCCCCTCTCTCTTTGCCCAAACCTCTATAGTGAGGATTTTGGGCTTGGAAGCCAGATTTCCTCAGGCTGCTGGCCAGACTGACATACCTCAAAGTCTTTTAGATGTGTGCTTCCTCCATTCTGCTTCTTTGTGAGTTCAACCAGAATCGCTTGTTTTGGTGACGTTGAGTGCAACACCATATTAATCTGATCTCAGACCATTTTTGCCTGTGATTTATATTCTGCCCATTCTGGGTGGTCTGCTGTGCACTCATCCACTTCATCCTGAGAATCCTACTTCCATGCTCTTGATTTCACAGCTGTCCCAGGCCAATGAATCACTGCTTCCAGCTCTTTAGAACATTGTTACCGGTGCGTCTGCAAGCATGGCGTCTTCTCTGGCAGCGCTAATCATGTGTGATCGTTTTTCAAAACTTGATTCAGCCTCTGTGTGTCTGCCTTGGGTTAGCACTGCCCTGCACGTTCCACTTATTGTTGGACCCGATGGAGCAAAAGCTCAGGTTAATCTGGTATCTCCTAATTCATCAGGTTTGTATTCAAGGACAGATAAGATAATGTTGCTTATAGCCCAGCCGACCGCAAGGGGCCACATCAGGGCTGTCACCACGTTAAAATCAACTCACAAGTCATTTTTTTAAAAAAAAACCACACACCTTTCACACATCTCTTTAAAAGACATCTTCTAGAAACGCACCAGAAACTTCGGTAAAAATCTTTCATCCGTAAAATCTTAAATCAGATGAAAAATGTTAATCTCTCTCAAAAACTCAAAGATCACGTCAGGTGGGACATCCCTGAACAGGATTTTCATGGACTCCGCTGTAAAATGTTTGTGTCTCACATCGTGCAAGTTCCAACACTCTAAAAGAATATGTTTCATTGTGAGTGGCACATGCCATGGAATGCACCACAGCGCTTCTTCACTCTTTAAAAGGTACGAATGGGTAAAATACGAATGGCCGGTGTGCAGCCGGCACAGAACTGTTTCTTCTTTACGACCACCTGACGTAGATGGGAGGAACTCTGTAAGGTTTGGACGGATATGAAAGAGTTTGTTATCCGTCTGTGTATTCCAATCCTCCTGCCAGAGGTCTCTCACATAATCGTTAATTTTGGGTTTCAGATCTGAGCAAGGGATATATATACGTTGGACAATTTCTCTCTTGTGGCATTCTTGGCTAAACGATCAACCATTTCGTTCCCTCCGATGCCAACATGACCAGGAACCCAAGCTAGAGTAATATTGTAACCATCCGCTTTCAACTTGCTAAAAAGTTCAAAGAAATGTAAAAGTTCTGGATGCTGAAGGTTGCGGCCAGCTATGGCCTCCAAAGCTGACAGCGAATCCGACAGAACCAGAAAGTCCCTCTTCTTAGATTGTGAAATTATCTTCAATGCCAGAACCAGAGCAGTAAGTTCAGCAGAATAGACAGAAGCATCTGGAGGGATATGTTTTAACAGTATCTGAGAAGGAGCACCAGGGCGTATTCAAGGACAGGAGGTCATATAGGGGTATCATGTTAACGCAGATGATAGGGGAAAAATATTCATTTTCAAGTCTAAATTTAACTGTGTTTCGCAAATTAAATTATTGAATTAATTTGTGAATAAAATTTTGCTTTGCTTTTAATGTAAAAAATATAACTCAAGAACTAACACAATGACAGTGACTCTCAAGAGGAGTTTAACGATGAAACTAATTAGTAAGCCAGTCAGGAGCCACCATAAAGAAAAAAAACCCAACAAATCTGGCTGTAGTTTTTTTTCTAGCTGGAGGAACTTGGTTAAAGAGTTCTTTGTGGATGCCCAACTAACTCTTCAAAGAGTTAGAGGAGACAAAAAAGAAGAAAACATTTCTTCTGTCGAACTAGCAGCTTGCGTATAAACATGCTTCAAATTAAACCAACCTTTGCTTTCCATGTAACGGATGCTGGTGTCAGGATCTACCACCAAGCGTTTTGTTTCGGACGGCTTTTCTTCCCCTTCCCCTTCATCTGCAGCAGTACACTGTCTGTGAACCGCAGTGCTGCTGAATCCTCTGAATGCAAGCGGATTCCGGCACTGTAGAAGAAACACATTCAGACTACATAAATCTTACAGTGGTTAAACCAATGACCAGCCACTTCTATCAGAATCACCATTTGAAAGTTCGAATTAAACACCATAAGAAATCAAGATACTGGGTTACAGGAGAGAGTGGTAATGTTGCACACTGCCCAGCTGACTGCAAAGGGCCATGTCAGGGTTGTCACCTTGTTGAAGTCAACTCTTAAAATACAAAAAAAAAAAAAAAAAAAAACCACCACCACTACCACCACACACAAACAACTCGTTAAAACATATCTTCTCAAAAACACACCAGAATTTCATTGAATATTTTTCTCCCATAAAATCTTAAATCAGATGAAAAATATTGATCTCTTTCAGAAACTCAAGAAACCATATACGGTCAGACATCGCTGAATCAGATTTTCATGGAGTTCTGCTGTCGTGGTGTTCATCACTGCACTGTATAACTTCTGGGATTGTTCCACTTTGAGGTTGATTCTAGGCAAAGTCCATGGGCACCCCCTCCTAGCCCTGTCCCCCTACCACCATGAGAATGATGGAGGCATTCTTTCACTGAGAACAGTAAGAAGAGAACAGGAAGCAAAGACGGGGAAGAGGTGGGGTAGGATGGGGGAGGGATGCTGCTAAAAAGAGAACTAGCCTGACATTATGATGCAATGAGCAGCTACACAAAATGCTTGAACAAAGTCTCAGTTCAGCAGCCCCCCCCCCCCCCCCCCCCCACCACCACCACCACCACCACAACCACTCCCTTACGCTATTTCTCTTCCACTGGTCATGTTTTCAGTTTTCTTACCCCTACAAGTTCCAGTCAAAGTAGACAAGAGCCATAATGAAAGTTGAATTTGCATATTATCATATCTGTATAAATTCCTTTCTGGTTTCAACTGATTCTCCCGACCCCCCCCCCCCCCCCTTTTTTTTTTTTTTTCCTTATTCATAAGAGAGAGAGAAAGAGAGAGAATGTGGAATATTGTAATGTTATACATGTGTGTGTGAGAGAAAGAGGGACAGAGAGAAAGAGAGAGACAGAGAGTGAGAGAGATATGGAAATTGAGAGAGGGAGTGTGTGTGTGTGTGTGTGTGTGTGTGAGCGCACGCGCGTGCTGGCACATTAAGCAATGTCCTGGATACCTTTTAACCAAAATCAAAGGAAACTGAATAGAAAAAGCTGAAGAAACTGTCACAAGCATTCAGACATTGTGTAACACTGGTTGTAGTCAGGTACCCTTTATAAATAGTGACCTGGGATTCCCAGTGCCCTTTGGAACTGCCGAGTTGGGGGTCCCAGGACCCACCAAGTAAAACAGCTGTGCGGAGCCCTGCCTTACTTTAAAAAGCTCAGTGTCCTGTGTTCAGGTCCTGTAGTCCATACACATTGTCCAAGAGATGGAAGGCTGGAGAAAGAGATGGGCCACTTTGGGCTGGGGAGGGACTTTCTGGGCTGCCATTGTGCCAAAGCCCAGATTCTCTGGTGGGAGACAGACTGAACTTTGGTAGGAGAGAGAGGGGTGGCGGATCTGGGCCAAGTGAGACAGCAAAGGCTTGCCCAAACTGTCCCATCACAGACAGTATATGATACCCTATATATACAATATATTAAACTGGTAAATATTGCCCCCTTCCTCAGTCCCCCCAACCTCCCTCCGGGTAGCAAGGGCTACGGCTTGCCTGGGGACAGCATGTTTGTGTTGTGTTATATCACGTATTGGTTCGCAACATCTTGATCACTCTGAATCAAAATCTGTATTAATGCAACAAAGAGCACAGACTAAAGGATTGCAGGCAGTCTTAGTTCAACACAAGACTACCTGCAGTCCCTGCATTTGTTGATTGTATGTTCTTCGTGGAGCGGCGTTTGTTTTGGGGGTTTTTTTGTAAGTAACACCAGTACTGATTTTCTTAGCGTCAAAAAATTCAAGTCTACATTGCATCCTTTTTTCTTTCTTCTCACCAAAAACTTTGAAAGGACATTTCGTGACAAAAGACACAGTCCGGTTGACCATACGGCTGCCATGTTGTCTCGGTGAAATAGTTTTGGTGAACCAACAGGGGCGACAATCTGGAAATCGAAAATCCAAATGCGTAAACGTGCTCTGCAAAACAGACATTAAATTAAAAAGATTATTTTGCGTACTTTCCAAAATCAGACAGCTTTGAAAAATTAAAAAAAAAACACTCTTTTATTTTGTGTAATCATGTTTATCTCTTTTATAGTGTCCTCACCCCGCCCTCTTTTAATCTCTTCAATTATATATGTAGAAAATATTAAACCGTCAGTACTGCCAAAATTTATAATACCACGTGTTACAGATTTATTATCGGACGTTTCTTTCTTAAATATAAACTAAAACATGCTACAGTTATTATGCTTTTTATGAAATATTTATTAATCTCTTGACCAAAGTGAAGTGAAGCTCGAAAGGAAATGTTTCTCAAGTACAGAATAAACTACATTTTGCTAACTACACAATTTATCCATCTTAAGTTTCTGCTTGTTTCTGTTTCTTATTTTACTCAGAAGTGAAGTACCGTAATTAGATTAAAGTATTTAGCAAACTGAAATTATTTGGATTTTAGAATTAAGTTTTTTATCCTTACTAGCGCTTCTTGTCCGATTGTGACGTCAGATAGTGACGATCGACAATGTTCTGTAGGATTCCAACTAGGCATATGGCGATAAAATCAGCAGAAATTGTCATATTTTCTAAAGTATTTGCTTTGTTGATGCATCACACTAGGAAACTCTGACGAAAGGAAAAGGACTGGAGGTTCATTTGGCCGCTTTCCGCAACACATCTCGGGAATTTGAGGGCGACAAGCTCAGGGTTAGAACCCGTGCCACATGAGCACGGTTTTTTTGACAGCTTGATAGAAGAATGGAATAGGCCTAGGTGTGAATAGCAAGACCACTGAAGGTTAATACAGTAGGATATATCATCATCTATTAATTAGATAAGGTCGAATCGGCCTATGAAGTTAACAGGTTGACGTGTCGTTCCGAAACATCAAAGATGAAGAAGTACACCTTGAGCGAAGTGCCATATCCCGTCGTCGGTTATGAATTAGGGGTCTGAGCGGGAGTGTATTGTATTGACCGCCGTGTCTGTAAAACACAAATTCGAAGAAGAAAAGGTGGTGAGGAGGAGTCGGGGTGAAATGCTGTGAAATCATGAGGCGATCTACTGCATTATAACGAGCAAATCTGCTATTATTTACTTATATACTTTTTTTAATCGACAGGTTTGCATGGAGGGAAAACGGGCGCCGCCATTCCCGTGCAGGCTCGTGAGCATGACTGAGCATAAGGAGTATTAACTTCTTCAAGGTGGTCGAGAATGCAGTCCTGAAATATGTTTGAATGCATGCTTGAACGTTTTCCAACAGCTAATGCGTTTGGTTTGTTGCTTTATGAGTGTGTTGGTTTTCTGTAACTTTCGTGTTCGTGTGATGCCAGTGTCAAAGTGTCGATGCCCATATATGGTAGTACTGGTAACCGTTGCTATGCCCGAAGAAAAGAGTTGCAAGGGCAGATAAGGTGTGTCTGTGCACATATTAACAATGAATTAATTGAATATTGCATGCCATGACAATGATTAGTTAATTAATAATGTTTGAATTGTGACTGCAACATTTGCCATGAATACCATGAATTGTATAATTTAGAGTTACTTGCACATTGTGAGACAAGGTACTATTGATCTTTAGTTCTTGACCAAGCCTCGCACATTCTCTCTTGAACTGTGAAATGGAAGCAGTTAACAGGGAAAAGGAGGTGGGTGGGGAGGGGGGAAAAAGGGAGATGAAGGGGTCACAGAAAAAGGCATTTTGACTGGGGGGGGGGGGGGGGGGGGGGTTGAAAATGCCCCCATTGGCTGCATACAACTTGAAAAAGGGGGATGTACTTGACCATTTGCAGGAACTTTCTATTCATTGAAATGAACTTGAATGATGTTTGTGTGGAAGGAATGAACCTGTTCAGTTCTTCTAAATGTGTGCAGTCGTTAGCTCCAAGCAGGTTTGATCTGCAGGAACAGAAGGTGTGCTTAATCAGAACTTATCTCAGCTTTTCATCCACAAGTTCTGTTGTTTTTTTTTCTTGGAAAAAGTTTGCTACAGTAGGATCCTTCTGATTTTTTTTTATGCTTTGACAAAGTCAAACATTGCATTTTTTCATAGCTGCATTTATTTTATATTAGAGGTAAATGTGCATTATATGCCGGAATCTTGAAATGTTGACACTGTCATTTTTCTTTGGCTGAGCCAAATTTGATGGTTCTTCCATGCGTACTGGAGGAACTGCGGTAACAGTCTTTGAGATGACCTTTAATATTCACAGCCTTTCCTTCCTGCCAGGTTTCTCAGATTGGCTAGCTCGTGCTTTTGACAGTGGTGACATTCCTTCCATCTTTCGTGGAAGAATGTTTTGTGAATTGTTTGTCAGATCTTAAAAACACTGGTTGAGAATCATTGCTAGAAACCATTAGGATGTCGTCAAAAACCAGTATGACAGCAGGCCAGTGTGGTTTTGCCATGATGATTGGAAATCTTAAAAAGCTGGAAGAGACACTTAGATTGACTGAATTACACAGCAAGATTTTCTCTGATGCAATTTGAATTGGAAGGAATTTAGTTACTTCCCTTGACTGTAAGTTTATGTTTAAGTTTGGAATGGGTTTTTAAAAAAAAACGTCTGAGCATTGCTTGACTGCAGGTTGGTAATATTTACTGTTCAATGGCACCTAGGCGTTGTAGGGGCGAAGGGTTCAAAGAGCAAAGTCCCCATGTCCTGATTGAATTCAGTGTTATGAATTATTCTTTATACTATAGAATTAATTTTTGTTATTGGATTGAATAATGGTATTGGTAATAATATGATTATTTCAGGATCATGCCATTGGTGCAAAACTTCGGAAATAATTTATAAATTAGTTGTGCACTGACAGTTTCTAGCACACATCGGGCTGAATTATGTATTTTAACCATATTCAAGATGCGTTCAGTTAGACTAGTTCGAGTGTTTGCTTGCTTGTTTGTTCGTTAGTTTTTCTAAAAATATAAACATGTGGAAAACATTTGAAGAAGTTTTTTCAATACGTTATTCTGATATTGTCGCATTGTTAGTTGGATCGGTTGAAATGAAGCAGAAGAGAAATGAATGCTTATAAAGCAGTGGGGTTCTGAGCTGGCAAATTTTGTGAAACTACCCATTGTTTTCTGTTGTCCACGTCTTCTCATCCAGTTTTTCAACATTGCTTGATGGTTTCTCCTGTAGCGTGTTGAACATCAGAACAATCAGTAAGGAAGTGTAGATCAATGGTTTTTGATTGTTGTATTTGACCCAGGTTTGATGAGCCAGGTTGATGCCTTCATGTACTGTTGATGTCTTCATTTATTACAGTAGGATGTGCTGCTATTTGGAATAGCGTAATATTCCGTAAAAATCATTACTTCATAGAAAGTTACAGATTTGTAACAGTAACTTCCGTGATCACATTCAGTGGTACGTTTTGTGACCATAGATAATGTGAACAAATCCTGAATCTTTTGATTTAAATCTGCACGATGGGTTCGTTCTTGGGTCACATTCCATTTATCCACCAAACTTAGTCTAAATCAGTTCTGTAGTTTCAGCGTAATCAATATACATTTTTTAAACATTCTTGCAAAAAGACCAAGGATCTGCCATTCGATCTGGATCCACACCAAAATGTAATGGATTTGATGTCAAGCCCGCCCTCTGTTCTTTTGACAAAGTATGGTTGAAATAGGTTCAGTGGTTTTTGCGTAAACCTGCTGAAAATTATATAATCGAAATAAGGTGAAAACAGATTTACTACATTTTATGCCAGTAACAACCATAGCTAAGAATGAGTCATTTTGATGAAAGAATGCAAATCTGGTCTAAGGAAATCCTGTCGATGTACATAAAAAAAGGGGGGATGGAGGTATTTATGGAAATCCCAGTGTTCATAAGGAAGGGGGAAAAAGATCAATCTTAAAACTTTTTTGTCATATAAGCACCACATTTTATATTTTCTTATTGAAAGAAAGTTTGTGTGGAGTAACTCCCTTGGTCCGTATCAATTAATATTTAACTCGAATGGGTAAATAATTTTTTTTTTTTCACTCAGGAACTGACCAGAAATTGGATCAAAGATTCTTCTGACCTTAGCAGAGATCTGCGCTCTCGGAAGTCCCATTGTAGTGCAGGCATAGTTCTGATTATAAGTTCCTTTCAGCCCAGCTATGGCCACTGTGGTCAGCTGGAGTAAAAACAGTACGACTGTGACCAGCCTATTGATGACATAACTCTTGAGATGTTCAGAGATACCAATTTGCGTAGCCACTATAGCCAAGGTCATATAAAAAGTTGAATCAGAACAGGGCAGACACCACAGACCACCAGCACTCTGGCTTGTTACTAGTAGTGTTTCCTTTCGTTGCAGGTCTAATGTCGGCAGCAAATTTAAGTTGTTCCCAAGAAAGTGTTGATATTGGAAGTACAACAGGTGGAGCTGGCATGCGACTGGAGCATTTCAGTTTCAGTATTCTTTATGCTGTACAATGCCTAGTTATTAGGCATTGGCTGGAGATTTCCATTTTCTCTGTCTGCTGCTGCTCTGGGGGCCATCTTGAGAGTCGGTCCTTTATTCTGTAGCTCTGTGTCTCTCAGCTGTTTCTGTTCAAGATTTCTGTGGGTTGCCTTTAGTTTCTTTTCTCCTGAGATGGCCAGCGTAGGTCTTTGAAGTCCAGTGAGTTAGGAGGCATGCGACAAATGTGTCCATACCATCTCTGTAGGCTTACATGTTTCCCAACACTAAAAAAGACTTTTGTTGTAGAAAAATTGCGTGTGACTGGAGTGGAGAAGGATGGGTTGATTTAATACCACTCGGAATGTAAACTTCAGAAGCAAAAAATGAAATGCATAGACACACAAAAAAAAACATTCAAATATATATAAAACTAGTGTTGTGAACTTTATCAGAAGTTGTCAATAGCAGGTAACTTGTAGCAGCATTTCGATTACCTGAGGAATGCCATAAATCCGGTTGAATTTTTAGTCTACAGCATGACACACATAAAGGATAGGGAAAAAATGAATGTTACTCTGTTATGAGGGAGCCAAACAGGTATTTCTTTTATATGGTTCATACGAATATGTTGATAGATCTGTATCTTAGAAATTTCACCCAGTTTGAAGATCAGTATCTGAGTGTAAATTGTAACAATTCATAGCTTGGGTAGCATCAAGATGGGAGGTGAGTACTTCTACAGGCATCAGATTTGTCTTTCAAAAGCGTTCAGTGTCATAAACTGCACCATGCATGCAAGCTTAGGCCACTTGCTGGCTCTAGTGTATGGTCAGTTTTTCATAAAATCTTTAAAAAAATTTTGGTCCATTCAACTACAGGTCATTGAGAATGTGGAGAGGCAAAGTTCTTTTCTTTCTAGTTTGTTTCTTCTCTTTAAAATTTTTTTTTTATTATTATTGTTGAGAATTATTGGCAGTCCTATGCTAATGATTTTTCATGTGAGAAATATGTTTTCTGCACAGCTTCAAGTATGTGCCTGCTAAATGCACTCATAGAATGAATGACTTGATCTTCCTCTGCAAAGCTTTCCGTTTGAACATGTTACTGATTGTTCTCATTGCAGGCTTGGAATATTTTCACACAGGTTTTGAACAAGTGAACTGGGTACTGGACATGGGCGGACACCTTGATTTGATTATTTTATGCCATGTTGACACACAAAGCTGATGCTACAAGTTTACATTATTGAAGAGAACTCGATTTGAAGGCAGGAAAATTGTTTGCCGACTCCCAGTTTGTAGGATGAATAGTGATGGCAAAGAGAATTTGGTGTATGTAGATGTGGCTAGTAGTTGCCTTTTAGTTGACGGCCACATCAAATTGTACAATGAGGTGCTAGAGACACTAGTAGCTTCAGCTTTTGTGTTCAGCAGCAAGAACCTGCAAGAAGGATTTTTGTTCACTTGACATTTTATTGATTTGGTGAAGTATAAACTTCTGAAGAGATTGGTCCTTTTTTCCAGAAGAATCTGTGAGTTTGTGGAAAGACCAGAACTACACTTTTCAATGTACAAAGTTTAGGGAGAAAGGAAAAAAAGGTCTTACATTGGACAAGTCACTCACATGGTATGACTTTGTTGCAGCTTTTTTGCAGGTGGCATCACCATGAACAAAAGACTTGATGAGGTTGAAACGATGAAAAGTTTACACTCTCTGATTGGTCGTCATAGATCACTTCAGAGCAGAGGCTTACTTGATTAATAGATTCCACATGTTGCTGTTACTGGGACATTCTTTTCATGTTCAAATGTTCTGTGGACGTGTTCCTGTGGACTTCTGGCTGGTGAGATATCTGCAGTAGGGTTCAGTTTTCTAGAGTCCAGCTGCTTTTTAATGTCTAAGGCCATAACTGTTGCTTATGTTGAGGAGTTTGATGGATATTCAAGATTTGGATCATCAAGTGTTTCTGTTCTTTGAACTGGACCAGACTTTATAGCAAGTGTGCAAATTCTTTAGGTTGTACATGAGGATGAACAAGAGGTGATAGGACAGTGGAGGTGGGTGTCTCATATACATCTGATTGTCAAATTATAGAAGACCATGAAAAAAAAAATCTGAAAGATAAAAAAATAAAAGGAAAAACTGCTGGTACTGAAAGAAAAAGTGATTTTTTTTTTCATTGAATTGCAAAATAAGATCTAGTTGCAAAGTGAGGTGACTGCAGGTGGAAATCTGAATGTTAGTGATAGCACACCGCAAAAAAAAAAATCGTACACAAGCGAATCACAAGACAAAACATGACACGTTTCGATCTGTTGGGTCTTCTTCAGGCAAAACACTCGGCACAACGAAAATGAACAAGCAATCACTTACCTTCATCCACTTAGCGCAAGGTAGGCGTTGAATCACGCGTACCTTGCACCAAAGTAATAATGCCTATCTTGCGCTGAAGTGTATGAAGATAAGTGATTGCTCGTTCATTTTCGTTGTGCTGAGTGTTTAGTATCTTGCCTGAAGAAGACTGAAGAGGTCGAAACGCGTTATGTTTTGTGATTCATTTGTCTACGTTTTGCAATGCGCTATCACTAACATTTAAAATTTGCAAAATAAGGATTAGAGAAGGCCATGTACCATGGTTCAATATTTGCATCTTATTCAGTAACTGGAAGCGGTGCACAGTTTCGTCGGTCTCAGACTTGCTTTCTGCATCTCTTTGTTGCTTTTAGTTGATGATTAAGTCCTTGTATCAATGATTCATTTCCTGTACGTAAAAACTTGTAGTGCAGGTGCAAGGTAGAACCCTACTGTTCACCTTTGCTTTTAATATAAGTTTGGTGAATGTTAACGTATGCTCAGCTGTTCTGCATTTCAGTTGGTTCCATGCGTGTATATGTTGTGCTGCCTTATTTTTTGTCAAAGTGGAGGACATTTCATTTTGTACTCGCACTTTAACAACGGCGTCAACTTCAGGACAAAATAATGTCCCTCGACAACAGGTAAGGTGGTTTATTTTGTGGGGGTATTAAAAAAAAAAAAAAAAAAAAAAAAGTGGCGTAATATTCTTCACAATAGCAACTCGGTTATATCAAATCAGAATGCTGTATGCTTGTTGACCAATATGGAAATTATAGATAATAGATCCCAACACATGAATGACCACACCTAGCACCGTCAGTTAAAAGCACAGCAGTTACATTATAACTGTTACATTATAAACTGGCAGTGTGACAACAGGAACTGGGGTATATCTTATCAATTATATGCTTTTTAACCAGTGTGCAAATTATAGATCCCATCAGATAAATGACTACACCTAGTGCCATCACTTCAAAGCACAGCAGTTATAAATGGGCAGTGAAAGAAGATGAAAATTTAAGGATTGGCCCTAACAAAGATTTAATTCAAGCCAATACTACAATCGATTTATGTTCACTAAAAATATGCTCTTCGAAAAAGAAATAGTTGTTGATGTTATACTGTACTCTTCTGCAGAGCATTGGGAATATTCCAAAGTGTAAGATAGTGTATGGAACTGGAATCCTTGCGGTGATTTTTTTAATTTTTTAGTTAACTACAAACCGTAGTGTTTAAAACCTGGTTGATGAAGTAAGAAATGACATGAAATTTTGGGTTCCCATGACTTTGGGAACTACAGAGTTCAAAAGCAACGCATTTGAAATCGTAACAGGAACTGGAATCCAAATTTGCTGAAATTTGGAGCTATATTATGTCTGTGGAACATGTTGAGAAAATAATGAAGGAATGTTATGTAAAATAATGGAAGTCAAAAAGACTGTGGAAATTAATTCTTCATACAAGTACATTTTGTTGTTGAAACAACCAGGATAGTCATTGGGAGAGTAGATTAAGAAAAAAAAAAGCTAAAGTTTGCAGTCCGAGCATTGTATGCTGTGCAATATTTTCAACTGATTTATACTGTCACAAATTGTCCTGTGTTCAAGATAATGTGCTCGCACTTGCATTTTGGGGGGGGCCGGGGGGGGGGGAGGGGGGGGGGTGGAATTGTGACTGCATTGGTGGTCCTTGCTTATTTCTCATTGCCATATATTTCACTATAGCAAAAACCTATGCGAATTTGCACTGCCTCTCACCATAACTCCTACATACGCTGTTTTTAGTTAATCACTCGTAGACTTAAGACTCGCTCCTTGTACTAAAGCTGCATGCCTTCTGGAAGTTTTTCTTTTTTTCCTCTCCACCTCCCAACAAAGACATGCTGATCTAAAAATTTAATTTTCAAACATTTCTAGAAGAGGTGATAGAGGCTGAGAGATTCCGATGCAAATGAAAATAATAAAGTTGATCAGTTTTTATACCAGTGTTCAAGTGAACCAGTGAGCAGGCTTGATACAGAATTGGACAGGGGCTTCAGATAAAACTTTATGTGTAGTCTGATGTTCATTTGTCTGGAGGTCCTTGGTTGGCGGCCTGTACCCCAGGAAGGGTGATAGGTGATGTTCATTGATTAAAAAAAAAGATTGTTTTGTTGGCCACAATAGCAATTCATGAGTGAAACAGATATGACAAGATAGCTGAGCAACTTCATGTTGGCATTTTTTTTTTTGCACCAGTAGATTTAGATTTGCACAGCACTTGCTGTGCAGTGTGTAGGAAGAAATTTCACTTGAATTGGAAATGTCCTGTACATGACTATTGCAGGGATGTCAGCAGCTTGGGTTTAATGCCCAAAGTGTATGTTTTCATGTGTCATTTCCCTGTGGAACTGGTATGCTGGGAATGTGTCAGAATTGCTTCCTTTCTTTGTGCAATACTTGAGAGTTTGTGCATTCATATTCAGAGCATCATAGTACATTCTCAGATTTGGTGAACTTGAACATTTTTAGGTTTGGCAGACAGTTACAGGGTCAGTGGCTGCATATGTTACAAGTTGTTTTTTTTCTTCTAGGAGTAAGAAGTTTCTGTTTTGGTGCTTAAATACAGAAGTACTGTGCTTTGTGAAGAATCATTCTCTTCCCTTCTTTCCTCCACCATCAAAAAAAATAAGTCAGGCGCCCCCCCCCCCCCCCCCCCCCCCCCCCCCCCCCAAAAAAAAAAAAATCAGTCGCCCAATGACTGCTTTGCAATTCCAGGAGCAAAAAGGAGTTGAATTCACAAATGTGTTTGCTGCAGGGAAACCAAAGTTTCAAGAGGAAAAACAAGAGAAAATAAGGATATGCCCAAGAACAAGTTTGAGATCTTGATCCAGACAATAGGTTTCAGTGCCAGAAAACCAGAAGCCTGTTTAAGATTGGATGCCTGTTCAGAGATGTGTCCCCTTGCAATTCGAATAAAATGGACAAGACAATGTGGCCAGTGATAGACACAACAAAAAGCCAGTACATCAATAATGGATTCAAAAATTATGAGATTTGCCTCAAGATGGAATGTTGTTAAGTTGGCCAACATATGTTGCCACACATGTACAAGTGTGCTGAATCTGTATGTTGTTTGGGTTTGGTTTGTGACATCTCCAGTGATGTTAGCTGAGCTTCAAACCTTCACAAGCAGGAATCCAGTTCAGACCATGGTGTCTGCACTCCTTTTTTGTCTTGTAGTCATAACTTTCTAACTTATAGCTATGCAGTGTACGAGATCTACTAGGCAAAGTGATGATTATTTCAGGTTCTCTATGGTCAAAAGTATTTCCTAGCTAATCTATAGTCGTCGCACTCCATTGTCTGTGCTGTCTTTGTAATCCTTCAAAATTACCAATAGGTCAACATAAAATATCTGGATAACTTGCAACCCATCTCTCTCGCTCACTGTCTCTGTTTCTCTTCTCTCAAAACAAGTATTGCTTCAAAAAAAAAGAACAAGGAAATTGCCATCATGAGATGGGCTTGTCGAAAAATTCAACGGCAGCAAATGTATATAATAACCCAAATAAAGTTGCCACTAAACCAAACACGTTATTGGCACGAAGGCATTTTTTTTTCACGTGCTTGCCCATTTCAGTCTGTGTGAAGAAGAGAAAAGTATTTTCAGACGCGCTCTCTCTCTCTCACTCTCTCTCTTATGTACACACACACACACACACACACACACCAACTGCACTAACAGTAAGATTATGGGGCGGGATGCAATATCGCAAAGAGGAAAGCAGAACCCCCAGGCAGTCGAGGGTCGTTGTGCGTGCGTGACGAATACCAACAATGGTCTCACTAATGTAACGTAGAACGGACGCTCAGTTGGCACGGTGTGTACCTGAACAACAACATCGATCGTAGCCGCCGCGCGTGTCGCAGGCCTGTTTAGTTGTGCATGTTTTATGTGTGACGTGGCAGGGGGAGGGTCAAGGTCGTAAGACGGAGCTGGCGCTCCACTGTTGCGGCTGGCTACAAACGCGGGGTCGGGTTCTGCAAGCGCAACTGGTGCATGAAGCAGTGACGCGGGATCAATATTGTAGAGGGGGGTCGTAGTTGTAACAAGAAAACGCTTGTGGTTTCTCAATAAAGACAGCGAGTCGGAGATCAAGGAGGTCGAGTACAAGAAAGGGAAGGGTGGATAACCAACTTTCGTTACAACGGGGTGGGAAAAGAGGAGGGTGTCTGGTTGTACTCCATGCTTTACATTAGTACAGTATTTCCGATTTGATATGATAGGTAACCTGTGCGAAGATGGTGCAAATCAAAATCGAGAAAGGCGTGTGCGTGCTTGCAGTGAACGAGGGTTGCCTGTATCCCCCACCTACGCATGAACTTGATAGAGCCTAGACAAAACATCACGTCTAAGCCACTGCTATAGCCGGGATTAGTATGCTCCAGCTTTTCATACTTGTCTTTTATATTGATCTGCCAATATGGAGTTTAGAAGACTAATCGTGACATGTTGGTGCGACAGTCGGCCCTGGTCAGTGAAAACGGTTCAGGGCAATTCGGAACTACTGAACTCCACACCTCGAGACACTCCTACCCTGCCCTTCTTTTGAATTTTTTTTTTCCGGTGACTTGACTTGACTGGATCGACGATTTTAGGCCTCTATCATGTCCCCTCTCAGCCTCCGGTGTTCCAAACTTGGTAACCCCAACAATTTCAATCTCTCAGGGTAAGGCTTCTCTTTCAGTGAACTTAGGAGTTTTGTTGCTCGCCTCTGAACATCTTCAATGTCACTGCATAGCGTTTTATGAAACGGTTGCCAGACACAGTGGCGATATTCCAGTAATGGTCGGACGAGGCTTTTGTACAGCTGAATGAACGTTGCCTCAGTCAGAAAATCAAACGATCGCCTTATAAGCCCAACCATTCTGTTTGCTTTAGCTGTCGACTGTGCAACATGATCTTTAAAACTCAGTTTGTCGTCAATGAGCACTCCCAGGTCCTTTTCGCTTACCGTCTCTTTCAGTGTCACCCATGTACTGTTGCCCTCATTTTTGCCCGTCATGTAGTATGTTGCCTCTGACCTCTGAACAAGATCGGCCCAAGCACACTCCCCTGGGGGATGCCACTGCTCACGCGGCTTCCTGTGACTGCGTGCCATTCACAATAACACGCTGCTTCCTGTGAACTCCCCTTCATTTAACTTCGGGGGGGGGGGGGGGGGGGGGGGGACGGAGTCAACTCTGCCGAGAAGCCCGGCTATAATATTAGGTCAAACATCAATGTTCGAACACCGAGTCGAGTCTGAAGTCCGCTGGGGACGTGTCATGGCTGAAGCGTATTTTGTAGTATCGGAAAATGTGTGACGTTGACCCGTCGGGGGGGAGGGGACTACTTGTTCGGGTCACTTGTTGATTTCAGGGATAAGCCACATCAAATTTCAAGATGTCACTTATGTCGATTTGGGGGGAGGGGGACTATTCCGCCGAACGAATGAATCTGGATCTGAATCGGTACTTGACAAAACTCTAGAGAGCATCACGTCAAGGGGATGAAAAACGCATTACACCACGAAACACGACGCGTTTTGACCTCTTGTTTTCTGGTAAGACAACATTTAAAACGATGAACACGAAGGACGAACAACCACGTGTCTCCTCAGATCGGGCGCAGAATGGGCGTGGATTTAATGTGTTAAAATGTAAACAGTCGGGATGGGTACCCTCAGTAAATCTGACACATTTCGGGTGAGGGTAGGGTGGGTTGGTTGCCCAAGCGCTAAGCCCTTGGTACGTGCTCTCGTTAAAATAAGGAATCTGTTGTACTACAGTTCCTCGTAACGCACGCGGAATGGCGTGAACAGATCGTGCGTTCCGTCATGAAGCTTGCTAGGTGTCCACGCATACATTTGAACTCGGTATCTCCTTTTTGTGTTTGTTTTTGTTGCTGCTCCTTGAAGCCTTTTCGATCGCCGGTTAGGGTGCATAGAGGGATATGCTATGTACATAGATGAAATTGACAGGAATCAAGAGTTGAAAGAAAGAAAAAGCTCCGATCAGACATGGGTAAAATGGAGATAAATCTTGGGAAACAAGAATTCTGTTAACTCATGCAAACCGGTTTTCGGGGGGGGGGGGGGGGGGGGGGGGGGGGGGGGGGAGCCAGTTATGACAGGTTGACGGATTTTCGTCGGCAATATAGTGGCACGAATCGTTATACAATGCAGCTGGCAGCCGTCCAAGTTGTGCGTAACAAAGCCGGTCTTGCTTCATGACCTTTGCTGTAAAGGTCATGTCGCCGAGTACAGGCAAGAGAGGCGTCACGGATCGCGCTGTTGTAGGTATTCGCGGTAACGGGAGGCGTTTTATCGCGACGGTTTCTTAGGTAGTGAGAGCAATCGTAATCGATGACGGGTCACGGTAGACCAAACCGATAGTCCAGCTAGACACGCGGCTTTGTGAAATATGACTGGTAAAATTGCAACAGTTACTGGTCTGTGTTCGCGGCGGGGTTCGTTTACGTAATGTATCGCACAGTCCGCTAAAGTACGGTGCACGGTGTGCCCATTGCCAAGGTCATGCGGGGAATGTCGAGACGTTTCGCAGCGGAATTCTTGGCTGTTTGCCAAGCCCGCTGTTTGTCCCTTCAACGCACCCGTGCTCGACAAAAACACCAGGCAGACGGAAGTTTTTTGTTTGTTTGTTTGTTTTTTAAACGGATCTTTAGTCAATGAAAGTGGAGGCGCAAAAGTGATTAACATGGCGCACTACATTGGCGTTAGATTTTGGGGGGGGGGGGGGGGGGGTAGTCAATAACGCTAGTCCCCCCTCCCTTTTTTTTAAATTGCGGGGGGGGGGGGGGGGGGGGGGGATTCATCTTCTAAATTTTCGGGAGTGGGGCAAATTTTTTTTTTTTTTTTTTTTTGGGGGGGGGGGACATTTTCTGAAGGGGGTGAGGGTGATGATAGTCCGCTCCCTCTTCCCGCCTTATAGGGCGGGGGGGGGGGGGGGGGGCTCATGTGTCCGCTCCCCTTCTACGCCCTATATGGGGGCTCATGCGTACCCAGTCCAACCTCGTTCCGATGCCACTGCACTAAAGGCAAAACGCTGCACGCACAGACGGATCCCCCTCCCCTTGGATTTGTGGAAGATCTGAGGCAAGATGATGAGTAGACCGCTTCCGACGAGTGTTCTAGGGATTTCCGAAGTTTTTCAACGATTGACTTGGGGAGCATAGGAGGAAAATAAGCTTGTATTAGGCAAGGGCAAGAGGGGGGTGGGGGTGGCTTTTTTTCCCCGTCGAGTATTCGTATTATCTGTGGGGGGAAAAAATCGCACATTGTGCAAAATCATGTAATTGCAAGGGTGGAGGTCACAGTGCAGAACAATATCGCAACTAGTTGACCATTGAAACGAATTGACTAGAAACTAAAGATCAGTGGAAATGCTTTATCTGGAAAGTGCTAGTACACATCGGTGTCCATATAGATCCAGATCAGTTGAAACCTTGGATTGTGAGAGAAGTTGGAAGGAAAATATATTACAATCGGTTTTATTGAAGGATGACGTGATGAGTGGGCGCCTCAGATTGTGCATAGAACAGTAGCCATGGAGACCTTATTGGGGTACGTGGCGCTGTTGAGACATTCGGGCTTCTAAGTTTGTCATAAGCTGCGCGCATTCATTCATCAAGGGGAGAAACCTGATTTGGACACGAACGTTCATCATTACATTTCAGTACACCGTGAACCTCTCCCATTCGTAAACAAAGTTGAGAAACTTTGCCATCGTTCATTGTTTCAGGAACCGGGGGGGGGGGGGGGGGGGGGGGGGGTACATTCGTAAACAAAGGTAAGAAACTTTGCCATCGTTCATTGTTTCAGGAACCGGGGATATGGGGACTAAGCGCAGCCAGCCGTCGGTGTTTTTAAGTCCCGTCTTCACTACTTGATAGACTCGATGTAGGTCACGAGCTCAGGGACTTTCGACGCTTATTTGACATAACCTTTGCTTGTGTCTTATAGTATGTGCATAGGCTTATCAACAGAGTTATTCAAGGGATCAACATTTTAGTATTCAAGTTGGTTTGTAATTTAATTCGTAAAGGTGCATTGCTATTGAAACCGCGTATGACATGCACATTGATGATTGAACATCCGCCGACGCCATAATCATGCACACGGAGAAGCCACGAACGTTCGTTCTTCGCACATTCCTGTGCACGTGGAAATCTTAGGCGTTGAAACTTGTTGATGTGCGCGTGTGTTCAAAGTAGCATGCAGATTTTTAATTCCTGACACTATCCCGAACCACAAACTTTTAAAATGTTTTGGAAACGGATAACCAATTAGGCTTCTTAACTCGCCAATTGTGTAGATGATATAGGGTTGATACAGAAACATGGCGGAGGGTGTAAAGGTCAATGGCTGGGCCCAACGGGAAAGGAAGCACCGGCTTTTACGTGAGAGTGGTCACATGACGGAGTGAGAATGGTAACCAACGAATGAGGTGGGCGCGAACTCCCAACGTGATCCACGTGACGATGAGAGCTGGACATCCGGCAGGTTGTCACTTTGTTTTAGGCGCCTGCACCACGTTGACATCGAAGTCGAGAGTCGCGCTTGCGAGAGGACCAGGAATTAAAAAAAACGAAGGGCGAAAGGAACCGGCGACAAGAACGCACGAATCTGTCTCTGCACCTCTATAGACATACTGGGTTTTTTTCTGGACAACGTTATATTACAGGAGCATTCTGTTCTGTTGAAATCCACACGACAGTGCCATTGTAATTATATCGATCAGTAGAAACCCGAGGTCGTTGAGGTTTAGATAGGAACCATGAGG
This sequence comes from Conus canariensis, assembly GCA_033310375.1. Taxonomy (NCBI): domain Eukaryota; kingdom Metazoa; phylum Mollusca; class Gastropoda; order Neogastropoda; family Conidae; genus Conus; species Conus canariensis. The sequence continues at coordinate 40,623,509 of CM065746.1, read as the reverse complement.
TAAAGTTAATTTTACAGGCTTCTTTTTTTCCGTTATCTACGGTAACACTCGACTGAATAGATCAACTTTTAAAAAAGCAGCTAGCCATTGTGCGTGTGCGTGTCATTGGACAGTTCAGATAATGCCGCCATCGCATCGCGAGCGATTGGCGTGTTATCGATTAACCGGTTGTACGTTGCTTTTTAGCTTAATCAGATAATCAGACTAAAGGACGAACAAGAGCTGTAGCAATTGGTAGTACGTTGTCTTTGTTTCTTAAAGATTAGTTGATTAAAGGATGAAGAAGAGCTGTTGCTTTAAACTGATGAAATTATAAGCTTGCAAAGAACAGTCGCTGAAAACGGCAGAGGGAAATGATACTAGGCCACTGACACGTGCGTTTTCCACCCACCCAACACTTGCCTTTCTGATATGCCTAAACTGAATGTCTCATTTTCATAAAATTGTAAAATCGACATGCAGCAAAGAAAGATTTTGATCACGACTATACTTTTTCGATTAGTCTTAGGGTACATAATTCAGATGGGACAGTTTGAGAGTATGGTAAGTGGATTGGTCTCAATTTCAAAGAAGTAAATAGCTTTGATTAAAAAGATAATATTACTTGAGAGAAATACCAAGTAAATCATTGGATTGAGTTGACTTTATTTTTAGAAGTTTTGAAGAAAAGGCGAGGTGATATAGATCTTTTTTTTTTTTTTTTCTTTTTTTTTGATATGAAAACTTCATTGCCCAAACTACAAGCAATTCATTTTCACTTACTACTAGAGGTCGTCCAGTGAAATCAACTTAACTGTATGAAGGAACCTTTTTGGGGTGGTGATTGTTTAGTTTTGTTTTTTAATTTTTGTTTTTACTTGCATTTGGAACTCCATGTCATGCACTATAGTAGGCTACTATTAGCATCTTCAGGAACACTTGGTAGTTTGGGTTTGTTTGTTTTTTCCGCGATACTGCTGCAGACACTCCCAGTATAGACAGGCAAGGATTAATCCCATCTACCCAACAAAGGGAGTGGAGTTTCGTGTGTATGACTGTTGTTTATCCCGCCATTAAATAATAAAAAGCAGCCATTCTCCAACTTTAGGGAAGGTGCATGCTGTGTGTAACCAGCGGTCAAACTGGCTTTCTCTTCTGAAAGTTGGTGATGGGATTTTACGTGTGTGCAAGATGTTATGCGTGCGTTCACACGTGGAACCTCGGGTTTATAGTCTCATTCGAAGGACTGTATGAGAAATGGAGTCGGAACCAAAGTTAACTCCAAGGGGAAAATCCTCCTGTACCGAAATGGTCTGGCGGAGATTTGAACCCGCAACCCCAAGATTACAAGTCTGGCGCTTTACCACTGGGTTATTCCGGCCTCCACTCAGTAGTTTCAAATATGAACTTTACAAACATTGGGAAAAATATGTTTACAAACAACTTCATAAAGGGAGTGGAGTTTACCATTCCAGTGCTGCAATGCACCCTCTAGTTGCAGTTTGCTTTCTTAGCTGTAACCAGACTGGGCAGGTAGAAGGCTCTTCACCATATTATGTGCAGAATATTTTTTTGTTGGTGGGTTAAGATGTTGAGGAACATGATTTGTTTTCCTTTCGAGGGAAATGCGTCAGTGGATTCATAGTCATCCATAGAAATCAGCCAGTTCGCTTGGTGCATCTCTTTTGGAAGATAGCTGGCCTGCATGGTCTATTTTCCCTTTTTAACACAAACATCTGTGTAATATGAGAATGGTATTTCATTTGAGTACGATTATGCATTATCGGTGATCTGAAAAAGAAAGAAAGAAAAAAAAATGGTAGCAGATTGTGTTATGTAGGCTTGAGTCTTTTGGCCTTTCTCTCCCCCCTCCCCCCCCCCCCCCCCTCTCTTCTCTCTCTCTCTCTCTCTCTCTCTCTCTCTCTCTCTCTCTCTCTCAACAGTTTCTAAGGGTAGATGGTAAAACTGATAACTTCCAATGTTAGAATTTGTGTAAAAGTAGCAGTAATCTTGGTGTCTTGTCAGGTTCCTACTGGGGAAAAAAAGTTCTTTCAGTCATAATAGTACAGGATGAGGACTTCACAAAGGTGCATTGCAATTTGTATATATCAGCAAGTGTGCAAAAAATGGTTCATTTATAAATATTCTGTAGTGTTAGAGCAGCTGGGAAAGGTTGATGACTTTGTTTGGTATCAATGGAAATTTTGAGTGTTTTCGGACCACACATAGCGAGATGACAGAATAACTCTCCTTACCTGGCATGTTTTACCTGCTCAGCTGGAAAATCGCAGGGTTACTTTACTGTCATAATTTTGGATCGGCAGATCAACAGAGAGATGAATTTGCTTGGGTGTACCAATATATTTTTTCATCACTTCTTCACTTTCTTTTCCAACAGGCTGTATTGCCATTTATGATGCATCAAATGCAAAAAGAGACTTGAATCACTTCCACATTATCACTCTGTTGTACATGACACTGCAACGTGGCAAAACCCAAACTAACAGGTCTCTTCAAAATGAAAAAAGTGTAACAAATGCAATGGCAAAGCCCCTTTGTTTGCAAACAAAATCTTGTCTGATGTAGGTATATACCTACTGTGCATGAATGCACTCATTCATTTCTCTCTGACAAGTGTGAAGTGAGCATGCGGGCCAAACTGATGATTGACAGAATGATGAGAGATAGGGACATTCAAATGTTGAAATGGGTCAGACATTCAAAGTGGCGCATGATATGCATGACACCGACATTGAACATAGAGCTCAGTATAATCACCACCACCCTCTACCCCATGTCCCTCACCTTGCCCTGGGGAACTGCACGAGGCACTGGTGCACACAGCACGGCATGCAGAATTTGACTCTCGTCATATTACATAGTTCTTGCAGACAATGGGTGTATTTATCTGCCTGCGTCTCCTTACCTGGTTGGCTTGGTGATGATGAAAGCGGTACTAAATTTCGCTGTAATTATCCCAATTCTCAAACTTTTCTTTGGAACAGCTTTATGCAAGCATCCTTAGATCTATGTCTGAATGGTGTGGACTGATGTACCCAGCAGCTTGAAGCATGTTTGACTTGAAAATGGATGCGTGGTGTAGAGTGAAGTCTTCAGTCAAACAACCCACTTTTGACTGTCAGTTTGTTTTATTTTGCTTGTTTTCATTTTAAACGATAAATGTTCTCTTGCCAGGCAAACGAGTGATCTAGAAGTTCACCAACAGACTGCTGTGGCAGAACCGGTGTTTGGCTGAATGTTTTGTTACCAGCATTAACACATTAAAACTCAAAATGTTCACATTGCAGGTGAAGGTGCTATTGTGAAGTTAACTGCCAAATGTCACCAAGCAGGATTGGAGAAGCCGGAAGACGATTACAGGGTTCATACAGGTCTTAAATTGTCTGGAAATTTGAAATCCATTTTCCAGACCCTGGAAAATCGCACTTTAGCCTGGAAATTGAAGAATCGAGCTCAGTTGCTTGACATTATGCATGGCTGCTTTAATTTTCAGCATCATTTAGCATTTACAATGCAAAAGAAAGATTATTCTGTGCCTTCAGACGTGATATTTTGTCTCTTGTGCGTTTGTGTGTATAACATCACTATAAGACATTGCGTTTTGAACAGTTTTGAAAGTGGTGTTGAAAATGCAGGTCTTGGCCAGGGAAAAGTCTGGAATTTTGAATTGCATGTCCTGTATGAACCCTGGATTAGTTACTCTGCTGAAGGATGTTTTGAATATGTGTGTCTCAGCAACTGTTTGATGACTGCATATCCTGAAATACCCGTGTGTTCCAAGAACATTTTTGTGTGCAGCAAGCTTGTTTTTGTTGTCTCAAAAGCTGTCTTAATATATTCATTTACCTTTGCTGTCAGGTGCAGTGGTGTGTTTGATCCTGTGCAAGCTGCTGTTGTTATACCTTTCAGGTGCAGTGGTGTGTTTGATCCTGCCTCATGGTTTCCAGCATTTTAAAACTGCTCCACACTAGTGAATTCATGTATACTTGGGAACCGAAGCAACTGTGCATTAGTTGAAATTTATTTTAAAAAAAAAAAAAACTACTTCAGTTGAAGTCTTTCACATCCGTAATCCCGGCATCAATCCGTTGATCAACTTTGCAACACGCACTGAACTTTGGATAAACTTTCGGTTATCACTTCATGTTTCTCAAAGTACACCCACCATAACTAGTTAAAGAGGCCACTTTACAAAACATGGATTTCAAATGCATATTCATAGAAACCAATTCGTGCACATCCAAGTTTTACTGACCACATTTGCTGCTATTAATAACAAAAGATTGAAAACGGGGGAAATAACACGCTTTTTCTTTTTTCATAATGCAATTCATGTTTGCTTTAGCAAGTTTGGTCAGTATCCACCTTCATGAAACTTGCACATTTACACAAGGCATTTACAAGACAAAAAAAAAAAAAAAAAAAGTGCAGGTACATAACTGCACAGAACAAGTGATATATTGCCTTTATATTTTAGTATATAAATTATATATATATATATAAAGTGCAGGCAAATAACTGCACTATAAACAGGAGTGAGATGAAAACATCTATAATGGGGAGTGAATGCAGTGATATGTAGGTTTTCAGGATGGGGGCAGGTGGGGTGGTGGTGGAGGAGGTGAATTTGAAGTACATCAGATATTGTCTACACAGGAACATAGGGTTGCAATGCCAACAGGGACACCCACACACAGTCGCATCCATTCAATTATATTATGCAGCTTTGATAATTTTTGGAGAACCTGAAAAGACTTGCATTAAGAGCTCCAAGAGGGAGGCCACTTCTGTTGAAACATTTATGATGAAGACAACTCTGTAGAGTTGCATTTTTGGTCCAAGTGGTAGGTGGTATGGGCTACTCTGTTTCCTATCATGATTATTAATATATACATACCTGTGCAAGTACAAAATCACATAGCGTAGAGATCTCTTAATTTTGTAGTTAACATTGGTAGAGTGCCCTGTAATAGATGAAATTATGAGATTTATTGAAATCTGACAATCCGACCCAAGATCGGTAAACTACATTCAGTTTTAATCGGATGAAAGACACCCTTGCAGATGGTGTCTTCTCTCTGATCCACAATTGGTATTACAAGGCGATCCACAGTAGGTGTTACAAGGTATACCATCGTGGCAGCAGTCAGGTCCAACACCCAAGAGAGGCCCTAGTGTGGGAGAGTTGGGGTATTTGAATAACACTTAAAAAGACGCATCATTTCAGAGGTAAGGGACTGTATGGATCCAGCCTTCTCAACATGAATTGACAGCATCCTCAACAGTAGGGGGAATGACAAGGGTCATAATCCTACAGTGATGATGGGGATTTAACCTTGCAATCTCCAGTTATCACTTTGTGATGCTAACCTCTTCGACTAGGTGGCTGATGAAGAACTGGATTAGTTTAGGACAGTGAAACCAAATAAAGACCTTTTTCGGCTACACCCTCTCTTTTGAAGACTTTTTAAAAACATTTTTCTCCATGTACTGATTGACTTTCCAATTAATGCGTCCTACCCTAATTAAGGATTTATGGATAACCTCGGAAAGATTCCACAACACCTCCAATTTTAGTAATGCTGACTTATGACATTGTGCAGACTGGCATGACAGTGGGCCTTGGGGGGGGGGGGGGGGGGGGTGTTTGAATTCTATAAATGTTGTGTCCCTTGCGGAGGAAAGTGGTGGAAGGAGCAATATGAATTCTAATGAAAAACATTCCATAAAGGCATTGTAATGCTTATGCAATGGGTCTTTAATACTGTTTTCTGCTCCAAGACAGCTTGAAGTATCGATAAAGTGTAAATACCAATATTCAACACTTCCATGGTACTGTCGTTCAGACTGGTCACATTGCAAAGGTAAAGGGCTTTTCTGGGAAAGGTATTGGGTGGCGGGGTAATATCTGAATATTTCTGTGTGAGGTGACGGTCCTGTCACTTGGAGGGCTGTGGGGGATATTCATGAAAAGAAAGTTGTTACGTGGCAATTGCGTAGACCATAATTTAGGCAGGGGCAAATAATTGATCCTCAGATTTACTTTATGACCTAAGCTTTGTTTTTGATGGTACTGTGCAACCACTAGGAGGAGAACAGCAGAGCTGAATCAAACTTTTTTTTTTTTGTAATGATAAAGCACATGGGAAGTAAAACTGCAAGTGGGGAGCACTGTCCACTAGGGAGTGAGGGTTAGCTCTCTGTTTTTTTTTGTAAAGAAGTATACACTGCTACTTGACATTGGTGTACTTGCTTGGGTTTGATGTTTTTGGCAGTAACAGTATTTGCTTTGGAGGAAAGTTGTTTGAAGTGGGGGGGGGGGGGTGTCAGGAACGTATTCCTGTGTGGCCAGAATTTTAACAATATTCACACCATGAAGTAGTCATTTAATATATGTTGAGAGAGATGTGTAACTTTTTTGGTCATCTTTTTAGAGCAGTATAAGGACTTTGAACACCACCCTTTCCACCTAGTCCTCAATCCACCCCTGAACAGCAAATCGTAAAAAAGATATAGGCATTTGAAATGTTTCAACTTTAAGTGCAGTTGTAGTGGCCTTTCGTATGGTAGTTGAAAGAAAAAAGCATTGCTGGAAGGATGTCTCAAAATGTATTGGTTGGGCCAAGCACTGTAGTAGTTCGTATATACATATATATAGAGAGAGAGATATCAATGTTTCCCATTCAAAGTCAAGACCACTAGAAGAAGACAAAGGCATCAAAGTGTTCAGCAGTGGAGTAGGGTGCATGAGTGCAAGCACCTCACTGCCTGAAAACTGCAAGGGAAGTTCATAATCGGTCATTTTTGTCAGAGGCCATTCTAAAAGCCCAGTGTGTGGGACTGGAAGAGGTCGGGAGATGATGAAAAATGCATAGCTAATCAATCATGATTATTGTGAAGTCTTCAGCAGGACAGTTCAACACATCAGACTGTTTTGGTTGTTGGGGAAAACTTACATCACCACCGTTCAAGGCTAGATTAATCTGAAACTTTATGTCGTTTGAAAGGACCTCTTAAAGTTGGCTCGGCTGTAAACAACAGTTCCAAATCAGTTTATTTTTTGCAAAGGTGGTGGTGGAAGGTTTTCCAACCACCAGAACAGTCTCCTTTGTTGAATGAGAGTGAAGGAAGCTTACAAAATGAAAGGATCTTCCATGTTCATACTTGATTCCACACCCCACACCCCGCATTTTGATTTTTAGGACAGTCAGCTTGAAAGTTAATCAGGATTAATGTTTATCACGGAAAGTTAATAATAAACCTACCCAAGATAGATTGTTAGTACTGATGCGAGGGGGGGGGATGATGCTTAGAAACATAGATAATGATAGATTTGATACCAACCAGAGTAATGCATTAGTTCACATCACAATGGTAATTTGGAGGTTGTGTGTCAGCAATACATTAGGGGTATATTTTCTGCCTCAGCAGAACTTGCCATGAGTTGAGCAAGGTATTGAATACTGGCATTGAATGGCAGAGTCTCAGCCACGTCATAGACACAGTTTGGAGGGAATGTGGGGTTTTTGTTTGTTTTTCTATTAGATTTCTTGACCATCTCCGTGGAAATCTGTATCACTGGGGTTGGTGATGCTTAGACATTTTATGAAAGGAAGCATAGAACGAGGCCCTGTCACGTAACATCAAACACAAAGGGAACTCCACCAGATAAACGTAATTCCCATCCTTATCCTTGTCATGAAATATTGGATATTGTCTTGGATTCTCTGTGCTTACCCTGCCTTTAATGAGTTTGTCTCGGCGCCTTTGGACATGTGGGTGTCAACAAATACATGGGTTTCTGTCTGCACATGGGTATGGACTTCTGTGTACACTTATTCGTCGGTAGATACATGGGTTTCTGTGTACATATAGGCATCAAGGGTTTCTAGCACTTGCAGGTGTTGTTACATACATGAAAATTGTCACTGGAGGGAAGCAGTGGCCTTCTTCACTCATGGAGAGAGATTTGCTCAATCAGGCTGTGACCAGACAAGGTCAGGGAGGGAGGGAATGGATAACTTCAGGGCTGCCTGATTTTGGTTGCTCCCTGTGGACTGCTTGGGCAAGGACTACAAGAAGATGGGCCAAGGTGTGGCTGTGTGTGGCCAGGGTTGGACTAAATGATGTGAGGTGATGCCAGGGAAGGAAAAAGCATCGGGAGACAAAAGGGGATGTTCTGTGAAAATCGCTCCGTGGCACATCAGTAAAAACAGTGGTTGGTGGTAATGTGGACCTCTTCCTGTCCAGCATGTTGCTTTCTGGCAAGCAGTATGCAGGGTAGTACCACCCCTTACACTCTGAAGTACCCAGAGCTGAAGAGGGATGGAAAAATCCATTCTCAAGGGGGATTTAAACCGGGGACCTCTTGTGACATCTCATTTTCCAGGCAGCTGCTTTCTCAGCAGGTGTTCAGATGATGGGCCGTCGCTGCATGTTGAATAGAAAAAAAAGTGTTGCTAAAACACAGCAAAGTAACTCGGCAGAGGTTGAGGTTTATCATCGATGTATTATATAACCTAACAAGTCTCTTACATTCACATTGAGATCATTCTCACAGAAGGCAAGACAGCACCTAGAGACAACCATATGAGGAGGGTATGATGGGGAGTTGGGTCAGAGGGAGATGGGTGGATCATGCCGTAATTGATACTTCATTGGTATCAACAGAACAGGAACACGTCAATATGGAGCGAGAAAGGGTGGTCCGTAGGTCGGGCATAATTGGGATTTAAACCAGACAAGCTATGGTATGGTTGGGTGTAAGACGTATGGCGAGATTACCCCATTGGCAGGGGGCACAAAATGAGGCAGCACACGCACACAGAAAACTGTTCATGTTCCATTCAGTTAATGCAGAGGATGCATTGCAAAGCTGCTGTATAGGTAGGTGTGAACAGAGCAATTCCTGCTGGTTCTTGATGGTGGGAAGGGTAGCAAGAACAGAGCAGTATAATAAAACAAATGTAAGAAGGGAACACTGGATGAATACGAAAAAACACACACTTTCACCTTTCTTCCTTTGACAAATCTAAACAGATTTTTTTTGCAAGCAAGAGAACTATTGGGTGAAAAGAAAATGCCAGTGCTTTTTTAACTGAAAACCAGAAAGGAAGTTGCTAATGACACTAAGGATTGCAATTCAACAGAAAGACTGGAATGGCTTGAAGCTGCAGAGGGGAAGAAAGAGGGCGGGAGGGTGTTGGTCTTTGGGTGGTATGCAGGTCAATCTTCAAATCATTTTCCTTGTAAAATGGATCAAAAACAGGCTTGGAGGGAGGAAGGAGGGCACCATTGGTCCCAAAACAAGGCATTTGGCAGTATTGATGGAAGATTGAGTTGATTTATTAGATCTTGGGGAGGGGGGGGGGGGGGGGGGGGGAGAACAAATTAAGACTAAATTCAGCCATAGAAAAAAAAAAGGATTTAAACTGTAATCGCACACAGTTAAAAGAAGTAAGTAATGTTGCTTATAGCCCAGCTGACCAAAGGGCCATATCAGGGCTGTCACCACAACCAAGTCAACTCAAGTCGGTGGGGGGGGGGGGGGGGGGGGGGGGGGGCATTCACACAACCTTTTAAAATACACCTTAAACCACACCGGAACCTTCATTAAAAATCTTTCTCTGTTGAAATTTTAGATGAAATATTAAAAGAACAAAACAGAACTGCAAATTCATGTGTTGAAATAATCCTGCTAAACTATCATTACACATAATAAAGAGAGAACGAAATTATATGAAAGTTTCAAGAGATATTTTATCAAAATTACATGAAAGTTTTTATTGACATAGAACAGATTCAGATTTATATGGCACAATGCAATTGAACATCGACATATACAGTAAACAATGAAACCGGGGGGGGGGGGGGGGTTACAACATCCATATTCCTCTCACCCCCCACCCCCCACCCCATGGACTCTTCTGTTTAACCCTGCGCACTCTTAAGCTATAAATACAGAAACAGAACTTTCTCAGACTAACATATTTTGAGTGTATGCAGGTTTAAGAATGCTTTCCTATGGTTTAAACAGAAGAGTAGTCTGATGAGGTAGATGTGGAGATTGTCGAAATATGAAACTAAACGTTCTTTGGAATGAACATTACATCTATTGATAATGAACGAGGGGGATAAGAGAAACCAGTTCGAAGTCGAAGCAGCATGTCAAGGGGCACAGGTTGAACTGGAAGGAGAGGTTGGGTGAGGCAGAGACGGCAAGGAAGTGGTCATGAATGCAATGGAGGAAAACGAAGGGCTTGTGTCATCAAAAGGGAACCACCATTTCTTTGTCCATAGCAGATTGTGTGTAGGACTTGAACGCAAGAATATGATCCTGTACTTCAGCAATATGCAGTGTTGTAGAATGGTTCCTTTTCCCTTTTCCTGTTTAAGTGTATGAGAGCAAAGCGTTAAGTGTATGAGAGCAAAGCGTCTACTATTAATGTATTCAATGTCTGTCCACAGACGGAATCAGCCGAGAAAGTGTAAACAACCGTCAGCAAGCATGGTGAGCCTTGAGTCTCTGCAATTTGTTGTTGTTCTGATCCCGTTTTGTTTTTTTTTTGTCCGATTTTCATTCAGTTCTTGTATGGTTTGTGCCTCCCTCCCACCCCCCCTTTATTTCTGTCTTCCATTTGTGTTTTCACTTCTGTCTCTTTCTTTTGTTTGTCGTAAATGTTGATGCATATTTTTCTTTCCTCCTGCATTTGGGGACGGGCGGTAGTGTCTGTATGGGTTTTTTGTTGTTGTTTTTTTTCTTGGGGGGGAGGGGGGTTGGTTGGTTGTTCGCTTTTCAAAACTAGAATTTGATTATTCAGGGCAAATGCTGTCTTGTCATTCACAAAAAAAAAAGAAATCAATTTACTAGTTTTTGCATACAAGACATGCAGTACCCAAAATTATGAAAAGCCATCTTTGAGTCATGAAAAACTTCCAAATGAATATGCTTTACTTTGCATTTTTATTCAGCATCCAAGAGGAATACCACGGTGAACAAAAAAAAAAACTCCCTGATTTACGTGGAACTGTTCTGCAGTTTTGAGTGGCTAACTATATGCGTATGCTCAGTAGTTTGGGAACCCTTTAGAAGTGTAGTTCTTTGTGTAGTGATTTTAGTGTGAAGCCTTTGTTGTTCCAGCCCGCTGTCACTCCAGGGCAGCTGCTGAAAGTATTGCAACCCTTGCTGAATGACAGTGGAGGCATGCAAGATGTGGAGTCGTCCACGAGGATCGTGAGGTGAGATGGTGTTTGTTGAATGGGTGAGGGAGGAGTACGGAGAATTTTTTTCACTGCAGTGGTTGGAAGTCAGCCTTTGAGCCCTTCTCATTCTTCGTCTAACGAGATACGTACTTTCCCCCCTAGCTCTTCAATAACAGCTTCTGTAAAATGGTTGGAAACTTGGTTACCGAATGTCTATCACAGGACAAAAGATTTGGTTTTTGTTTGTTTTCTGCTTATTGGGAAGAATTATTTCAGGTCAGAAGAAAGTCTTTGTGTTTAGTGTTTATGGCATAGTATTGACAGTCTTTGTGTTTAATGTTCATGGCATAGTGTTGACAGTCTTTGTGTTTAATGTTCATGGCATAGTATTGACAGTCTTTGTGTTAAGTGTTTATGGCATAGTATTGACAGTCTTTGTGTTAAGTGTTTATGGCATAGTATTGACATTTGTGTTTAATGTTTATGGCATAGTATTGAGTCTTTGTGTTTAATGTTCATGGCATAGTATTGACAGTCTTTGTGTTTAATGTTCATGGCATAGTATTGACAGTCTTTGTGTTAAGTGTTTATGGCGTAGTATTGACAGTCTTTGTGTTAAGTGTTTATGGCATAGTATTGACAGTCTTTGTGTTTAGTGTTTATAGCATAGTATTGACAGTCTTTGTGTTTAATGTTCATGGCATAGTACTGACAGTCTTTGTGTTTAATGTTCATGGCATAGTATTGACAGTCTTTGTGTTAAGTGTTTATGGCATAGTATTGACAGTCTTTGTATTTAGTGTTTATGGCATAGTATTGACAGTCTTTGTGTTTAATGTTCATGGCATAGTATTGACAGTCTTTGTGTTTAATGTTCATGGCATAGTATTGACAGTCTTGGTGTTTAATGTTCATGGCATAGTATTGACAGTCTTGGTGTTTAATGTTCATGGCATAGTATTGACAGTCTTTGTGTTTAATGTTCATGGCATAGTATTGACAGTCTTGGTGTTTAATGTTCATGGCATAGTATTGACAGTCTTGGGGTTTAATGTTCATGGCATAGTATTTTAAACAAAGCTTTTTTTGTTTTTGTTGTTCACAAAGTCTTTGATGAACTTTCAAAGAAGGGAGTGATATGTTTCATGTGGTAATGAACTTTATTCTTTTTATTTTTCAGTTTGATGAAAGACGCCACAAAGATGGTCAGCAAGTGTATGTACGTGAACATCTGTTTAAATACAGCTTCAGAGGAGGTGTTACAAAAGTGAGTTACCCCGCAAAACATAGATTATCAGTCAATGACATTTTTTGAATAATGATGGTTCCCTAACTTTTAAGACGACAACAAGAACAGCTTGTTAGCACTGTTTCTGTCCTGTAAGTTGCTAACCAGATAAGATGGCATAAAAATGTAATTAGATTCAAACTGACAAGCAAATATTGTGTTTGTGTACTTTAGGATTTTTTAGAAAATTTTATTTTGTATTTTAGATTATGAAAAGTGGAAACAAGGGGAAGAGGTGTACGAAAAAGTGGTCAGAGATGATAGGTCATTAAATTGATGACTCGATGAAATGTCATGACAACAGTGTTTAGTTCAAACTGATGTACCAGTAATGTGTCCGGTGAATTTAGGAACTGGTTTGTTTTGTTAATAATGAAACTTGAAAGTGGGAAAAGTGACATCAAAATAAAATTTATCATAGCGACTTATATTTTAAAGCAAATAGAATCATGCCGTTTGATGTTAATTGACAGATATATTTCTTATATTTCATTTTATACTTTACATTGCACAAGGTCTTTGCTTTGTCATTCCATTTTAAATGTCACTGTTGCTCAAGGTCTTCCACATTTTCCTTCTGTTTTAAATGTCACACAGATGTATTTTTTTGCTTTTTTTTTTTAATTACACATAGCTATGAGTGTGCTGTGTGTAGACTTTTGATTACATCAAGAGACAGATGGGTTAAGTTAGAGGAACAGAGTGGTTAAAGGATAATTCATGTCTGTCTGCCCTCAGTTGAGGGATAGTTCATGTCTGCAGTGGATAGTTCATGTCTGTTTGTGCTGTCATTACTCCAAGATAAGATCATGCTGTCCACACATTTATAAGTGGAGAGGGTGTGTGCGACCAGTCTCTGTTGATGTTTTATTTTCACATATGTCGCTCCCCGTAAAGCCAGGGGGCTGTGTCAAGGTTGATATGAGGGGGGGTGGGGGTGTTTGGATGGGTCATTCATGTTGCAGACTAGATTTCATTCCCATGTGTGCCGTTGACCCTACAGCTGTCGTGCTTGCTGTGTGTGCAGGTTCATCTCCGGTGGAGGCTGGAACATGCTGAGCCAGTGGCTGCAGGACGCCAAGGACGATGACAACATCGTGTTCATCATAGAGCTGCTCAAGGTCTACCAGTGTCTGCCTGTGTCCATCGATGTCCTCAAGCAGGACAACACTGCACGCTTCATCAAGGGGCTGACCAAACACAGCGATGAAGGTACGGTCATGTTTGGAAGTGCGCCCAGGTCAAATTATTATTGTTTGATTTATGTATTTAAGGTGTTTATTGTTCTGTGATGCCATTTTTTGACTTGATTGCCATTGGTGAGAGGTCTGTTCTTCTTTTCTTTTCTTTTTGTTTTTTTTAACTTGTTGGCGCTTTGTTCACACATCAGAGCAGGAGAAACATAGTGAAACATTAAGACAGTGTGAATCGTTGTTACTCCTCAGATTGATATGAATCAACACAGAAAATGTGAATCATGATTAATCTTCAGATTAATATGAGTTGACATGAAGACTAATTGTATTGTTAAATGAGTACCTCTGAACAGACATCTGGGGAATAAGGGTAACCAGTGTGATATAAACTATTACCAAGAGGATTTTCGTCACTTCAGTGGGTTTTTTTTTTTTTTTGGGGGGGGGGGGGGGGGGGTCTTTCATTTTGCATTTGCAGTGAATGACCTGTTTCACACTGATGTCATCAGATGATAGATGTGGACATCATTGTCCCAATTTGTTTAACTTTGTACTGAAAGGATGAAAAAAACCACACACACACAAGATTGACATTATCTCTTATGGTTCAAGGTTTAGGCAAAAATCGCTTTCTGGCAGTAGGTCACTAAAGATTAATTTCATGTCAGAAGTGACAACCACATGATTCTTGTGAACTAAATTTTTTTAAAAGACTAGAGAAAAGTTTGTGCCATGACAGCAGATAACATATTTCACTCATGATTTGAAGCAGGAAGGCAGGAAATCTTCATAAATTTAACTTATCAGTGGTGTGTGAAAAGTGCGCTGAAGATGGACAGTTTGTTCTTTAGAGTATGCTTTGCAGTTTTGTATTGATAAAAGAATGAAAAATACAAAAAGAAAAGTCTTATTCTATATTCAGTTTAAACCGGGCATAAAATCTGAATAGCTTTAATCATTTTTGTCTTGTAACAGATATTGGGTAATTGCCAGCTAAGGAATAATTATCCAGTGATACTTTTTTATTTTGTCCAATCTAATTTTCAGAAGTGAAAACTTTGTCTGGTACGGTGGTTGACAGCTGGATGAAGAAAATCAAAAACAAAAGCAATGGCGACCATGATAATGGTAAGTGATCAGTTGACAGGTCTTTGGTCTGTTCAGAATTCATGAAGCCGTTCTGAATCTGTCATCAGACAAACGTGATCCATCACCATAGAGGTACATTGTCAGAATGTTCAGGTTTAGATCATGATTGAACAAAACTCTGAAATTTCTTTTTCTAATCTAGGTTTTTTTGTTGTTGTTGTTTATTGATCTGATATTTTGGAAAGTGGGGCTCATGTTTTACCAAATTTGAGCACACAGACTAGATGCCTGTATTCTTAGAGCATCCTTAATAGCCATTGAAGCATATTTATATGTTTTTTTACATTTTGTTTCATGAAATAAAGGGTGCTGCTCCCAGATTAAAAAAAAAAGATTGGTTTTACTTCTTTACTTACTTCTCAACAGTGTTTTTGCTTCACTGACAATTTTCATTTCTTTACTTACCCCATCATTTCAGATCTTTTTTTTTTTAGACACGGAGAATATTTGAATATGTCTTGGGTGTAAGCTTGTGTATGAGTTCTCCCTGTGTTGATGTTATTCGTATAAGTTTTTTTTGGTCTACAACTTTGTCACAGATAAAGCCAAGAAGAAGAAGAAGAAGGACAAGGACCGCGAGAAAGACCACGACAAGGACAAAGAAAAAGACAAGCAGAAAGAGCAAGACAAGGACAGAGCGAAAGACAAGGAGAGAGAGAAGGACAAGGAGAAAGAGAAGGACAAGGAGAAAGACAAAGATCGACACCGCCACAGAAGCTCCGACAAGAAAGACTCCTCACATCATTCCCATGGTTCCAAATCCCATCACCACAGCTCCAAAAAGGACTCTTCCTCCAGCGAAAAGAAAGCCTCCCACACATCCACAGACAGTGCACATAAAGACAGACACACTAGCAGTGACAGTAAAGAGGACAATTCTGAGAATGCAGAGGCCAGGTTAGCAGGTGACGCTGATGTCACGCTAAACAAATCCCCGTCCAGTAGTAAACCTAGCTCTGTGAAAGAAGAGGACGATGAGAAAATGAAGAGGAAGCCCAAAACGGCGCGCGTGTTCACAAGCAAATTCAGGTCTGTGTTTGACGAGGATGATCCCACTCCATTACCCGTCAAGAAGAAAACAGGAGACGAGTTGAAGGCTCATCTTCCTCTGCCAAAGAGAACAGGGTGAGACTGTGATTTTTGTGTGTGTACTGCTTTGGTTGGTTAGTTTGTGTGTGTGTGTGTGCATGTGTTCTTGTGTTTGTGTTTATATTTGTCTTTCAGTCGGTGCACAGATATGTATTGGTCATTTGCTCTGTTAAAGCTGGAAAGTATGGAATGTTGTAAATCCCTAGAATCCCCAGAAAGATTAGTTTGTTTGTGTCTGTGTGTGTTTTTGATCTCCCTTGGTGAAATGTCGGAGTGGATTGCAAGTCTGGGAACAAAAGTGGTTGCCTGATGAAGTGTCATGAGTCGATGACCTTCATGTATAAGCTTATTTCATGCACAAAGTCAACACAGTTTCTATCCCAGTCTTTGGTCCAAAGCTTGTTGGATGGTTCTGGAATTGGCACACAGCAGTAGTGTGATGGTAAGCTTTTAACCACTATTTTTCAGATTTCTGTTGGGTCTGTATGTTATGATTGAAAAAAAAAGGCCTGGGGTAGCTTTGCATTAGAAATGTCTGAACAGGGAACACAGATCTACAACGGTGTTAACATTTCATTTCCACAGCATTGAGACCATGAGGGAAGAACCGCCGGAGAAAATACCTCGCTTGACGCTCAAGATCATACCATCTGACCACTCGGACTCCTTGACCAGTCCTACAGACTCGTCGGCCCCAGAAGTCACCCATGGAAGGATCAAAATCATACCTCCAAAAAGACGTAGGTGGACATCTTCACTGTTTTGTGTTGTGCTAGAACTGGTACTACAGGTACTTTATTCTGTTTATTGCATGTCTTTTGGAATTATTTCACAAGCTGGCCTTGTAAAACTTAGTTTTCTTACACTTGCTTGTTTTTCCCTTTTTATGTTTTTTATCTTTGGAGTTTCATTTTTATTCATGTTCCATGTGAACGTTAATGATGGGGCAATAGAAATTTATATTAGCTTGGAAGTTCGTAAAGTTGGGAAAATAGAAGTGTTTGCTTGGGAGTTTAAGAAGAAATGTTTAAACCATTAAATAATGAGAAAACAAGAACAATAAAGATGAATTATCAGTTTGATCAATGTACACACTATAACATACTCTAATCATCATTTATGAAATTTATTGTTGTTATTTAAGTTCTGTGATGAGTCGATAAATGCCCTAGTGGTTTGTAGCTCAACAATCAAAATGAGATGTCTCAATTTCAGAGTCATGGTTTGGTGCAAAATTCTTCAGGGTAAATTAAAAAAAAATATTTATAATGGCTCCACCTTGAACAACATGGACAAACGAATCATACGACAAAGCATTTTGACCTTCTAGGTCTTCTCCAGGCAAAATAAACAACACTCGGGACAACGAAAATGAAGAGTGAGCAGTCGTGTCGTGTTTTGGTTTGTGATTCGTTTGTCCACGTTTGGCAGAGTCATTATAAATACTTTTTAAAAAATTTGTTTAGGTTTCTGCTTGCAGTCGCCTCACTTTGCAGCTAGCCTTCTTCAGGGTAATTAACAGCAGTTTCTTTGCCATGTTTGAAATTCTCATTTTGCCCCTGTGCAGCGCCAGCCCATGAAATCCACGACAGCAACGTGTTCATGAACGAGCTGACCAAGTCCTCCTACATGCACGGCACCATCAAGCGCAAGAAGAAGGCCACCGCTCTGCCGCCAACGTTCCCGTCTTCCAAAGAACCCACAGCTGCTGCTGCCCTTAAGACCCCTTCATCCGCGACACCTTCAACACCCACCACACCAACGACGCCACCGTCCACCATATCTCTCTCTCCGGGACCCCCTGTCTCCCCGCTCACGCCACCGCCACATAAGCTGCCCTGTGTTCCTTCTGTAAGGGTTGTGAAGCTTTCTGTTTTTTTTCTTCTTCTGTCTTTTTCTGGGGGTCTGGATTTTTGTGAACAGTTGTTCAGGCTGTATTTGTTTATTTCTGAAGTGAGGAGTAGGCTTGTTTTTATTGGTGTTTTTATTTTGATCTTTTGCTCTTAATGTTGGGTCTGAATGAAAGTGTAGGTTAGCTTTTCCATAAGATGTGGTTAATTGCTGGGGGGAAAAAATGGTCAACATTCACATGAGTAGCTACTTGTTACCATTATTGTCAAGAAAATTGTGAACAAGTCTTTAGATAAATCTGTGCATATGATGTAGAAGAGAGCAGCAACACACCTACTTAATATTCTTCCACTCACCCTTTTCTCCAAAGTTTTATGTTAGTCTTGCTAGCAAATTTGATATGGGAAGCCCATTATTTTAAAAAGTTTCCCAAATGCATGTCGTTTGTATGCGTTTTTTTTTTTTCTTTTAATAATGTCCATCCTCCAAAGTGCCCGAAAGTGACGAAGTAAAAGACAGTGGCATGCCTTGCGCATTAGCTGTGCAGCCATCAGCAGCAGCATGAAACGCACACTAGAGATAGAGAAACAGGCGACAGCTGCAACAATGTAAGTGAGTCAGAGTACACAGCATTCCACAATCACGATTTTTCCAGTTTTACCGAGACACGTTGGAGACTTCGGAGGACCCTGAGCCAGCGCCGTCGCGTGAGGAGCGCAGCCCTCCCTCCTTGGAGAAGATGGACACCAGTGAGCCTGACGAGGCCATGGCCGTGGACGAGCAGGCCCTGGAGCACAGCGAACCCCCCACCATTGACATGGAAACCAGTGAGGCCCCGGCACAGGAGGAAGCAGGTCAGTATCTGTGTGTGTGTATGGGGGGGGGGGGGGGGGGTGTCTTTGATGTAGCATTGGGCGGTTCTGTTGGGGGAGTCTTGTCGAAGGGAAATCATTCAGAGGGATTGAAGGGGTTACAATATCACATTAAGAGACAGGACATAGATCCCTTCTCATCTGGGTTTTGTTTGTTTGTTGTTGCTGAGTGTTCTTTATTTTTTTTTCATCATTGGGGGTGTGGTCTTCGTAATTGTTATGGGCATATCCATGCAGAGTGGAATGAAGGCACTTGTCTGAAACGAATTTCAGAAAGAATGAACCTTTTCTTTTAAATTTTCTTTTCACAATGTGCAGGTGGAAAATGTAGGCCATTAATATCTTCTTTTTTTGTTTGTTTTTTAACCCAGGTGACTTGAACACATCAGCCACATCGGAAGCAGGTGAGGAGGCCAAAGAGAAAGGGGACTCGGCAGAGGGGTCGCCAGAGATGATGGAAAGGGAGAACCAGGATGCTAACGGAAAGAATGGCAAGAAACGTGTCCGATGGGCAGAAGAGTCGCGTCTTCGGCAGGTCTTTTACTTCGAACTTGACGAAACGGAAAGAGGTATGTATCATGTTCTGTGGTGGGGTTATTGGTGTAGTTTTAGTTTTACAGTTTTCATAACCGGTGTCAGAAGGGTGTTGTAACAGGTATTACTGTTAGTATCAATGACAGAATATTAGTGGTGAGCAGGAAATGCTTGGCCTTGCTCTTCTCTTCTCCGAGTGTCCTTGTGCCTGCTGGCATTTTGTTTTCATTAGCATCGAAATACGGACATGGGTTACAGGGTGTTTCACATGCATGTTGGATCCTTCGCAAGTGTAAAGAGGTGAAGCCTCCAGAAGGTTTGCACAAATAATGATCTTGGGGGAGGGGGGGGGGGGGGGGGTGCTCAACGTTTCATTCTTCAGGTGCTGCCTAGGCTCACACTCGCACCCCACAGATGGAGAAGATGATGGTCTAATCACTTGATTATCACTTTGTTGATATTTATGAAAGGGTATGGGAAGTGTCGGCTTTGTACCTGCACATAGATATTAGCGGTGGACTTCGTAACAGAAATGTGGACTTTGGCCTTCTGCGCTAGGTGTGCGTTATTACTCATCTCAGAAGTGATGTGTTGGAAATTGATATGTAGCGATGCTAGAATTGTAACAGATGGCCATAGTGTGGTTACCATTGTTGCAGTGCTCAGTGAGATATACTGCTGTGACATGGCAGTGTCTTAGTTTGTGTTAGCTTTTTGTCATAAAATTTAATTTTCAGGACTAAAATGAGAGTGTTAAAGGTGAGGATGATAAGTTTGGCATACAAAATTAATGACCATATATGCTTAACCCTCTTCAGTATGCACTTACCTGAGCTTAGTTATGCCGAAAACCATCGGCAAGATAAGTAACTCCATAATTTGAACATGGTTACCCAATTTTAAAATTAATTTAAAAGAGAGGAAAGGAAATAGTGAAATGAAAATAATTTTAAAATTCCTACGAATATATACGTTGCTATATCATAAGTTTGAAGAATGTCACATGAGCCATTTACTCGGGGGGGGGGGGGGGGGGGGGGGGGGGATCTTCTTCTTCAGAACATTCTTCCGAATCGTTGTTTATCATACCTGGAACCTCATCCCAGTCGAAACCTAGGTCACTCCAAGCTTCATTACCCAGCACTTTCACTAAGTCTTATGCCGTAAATCCTACAAATCACAGTATCTTCATCACTAAATCTCATTATAGAACGGCAGAAATCAAGGTTAGCCATGGTGAAGAACAGCATTTCGACCACAAAACTTTAAAAATTCATAATTCGAGAACTACGGCACGAATCGACTCGCGGTTTTTTGCAAACGGAAGTAAATGGCCACAGGAAGAAGGAAGTCACGTTCTCGCGAGACTTCCTTTTCTACGAGAAACATGGCGGCGCCCATTGTTGCCACGTGTTTTACTGGGTGCTGGCAGGCGCTCAGCCTTTTGGCTGTGTGATTTCCGGTTGGGCACTAGCGGGCGCTCGCTTGTCAAGAGAGTTGAGTAACAAATAAGAATTTTTGCTTTTTTCCCTTCCCGCATTTTTCAAAATGAGCTGTCTTTCTGCAGAATGTTTGCAGGTTGTTTTTTTTTCTTTAAGCAATAGTTTCATAGTGTGGAAAGCAATATACATGCATCATATGTTCAGCATTGTGATTTGACATCTGTGTTTGTGTTGACAAGACAGGGAAAGTTACAGGTATTATTTGTCAGGCTCCGAGAAGAGAGGCCTGTCATCGGACAGAGCAAAAATTTTTATGTGGAGCTGATGGTCATTAGTTCGAACCACTGATGTGATCGGATGTTTTCAGCTTAAACACCCTCTCTTTCCACCCAGCAGGAAATGGGTACCTGATTCAGTACAGGGAAAGTTAAAGGCGTTAGAGGGAGATGGATGGGCTGTGCCTTCCTTCATGAAGTGTCGTGGACACGGTGAACCTACCACAGTTCACTACCCCTGTGGGGTGTGGGAACTTTTAACTTTTTTTCTTTCAGTGTCAGATTCAGGTCATCACTTTACTTTTGAGAGAGAGAGAGAGACTGCTTTTCGTGTGTTCAGATGTGTGACTGCTAGAAATGAGAATTTGAAAGTAATGTCAAATGTTTTGTATATTTCAGAAAATGTCAACAGACCAAAGACGTTCAATGAGCTCAAAAAACAAGACATGCGGTCAGAAGGAAGGGTAAGTCAAAAGGTTCTCCTCTTTCACTTTTTCCCCAGTACAGAAAAATACAGAATGTATGTCTGAAGTATTTCACAAAATATGATATATCAAGCAAGATGGTTACTTCATGGTTAACAAAAGAAAAACTATAGGAGGGGCTGTATGGGGGAGAAGAAAGGTCAGATGTAAAAAGTTTTGAAAATAACAATACTTTAAACATAACACAAAATCTGCACAATCGGTTTCTTGAATAGATGAAGTCTTTCATATGTAATATTTTATCTGAACTAGAAAATCCAGTTCTGCCTTGTATTTGATATATGGACCGTTATGACTTGTTTTCACCATTCTTTTTCTCTTTCAGGCCATGGAAACGGCAAAACGGTTAATCAACGACAACATGGTGGAAGTTTTGCCGGTAGGTTGACTCTGTTACTGAAGCTAATCTTCTGTGTCTGTGCATATGATAAGGTGAAACCAACCTGGGTTTTTTTTTTTGTGTGGGAATAGTACATTTGAACAACACCAACTTCCCACCTGCTTTTATGTATTGTTGTCGTTGTTTTCAAGGTGCCAGGGAGATCTTTATGAAGTGGTGACACGGTCACCTCAGATGAGATCTGTAGTTGGCTATTATAACAGAGGTACACAGTCATTTCACTTCCGTAGCTTTCTTTCATGAAGCTGGTGTTTTATGTGCCTGTCTCTTTTTACCAAATTTTAGAGAGGACAAAACCAGATTTATTGAGATGCTTTTGTGTCACCTTTGTCAAATTTTTACTTCATGAAACAAGTTAGCAGCAAGGGGTCAGATGCAAGTGTAAACACTGGCATTAGTGTTTATCCACAGAGTTTTACACACTATCAAACCTTGCTACGAATCGCTGATATTTATCAGGCTGTGGACATACACTCCTCAAGAAAGTTGGAGACGCGAGTGAATGCTCCTGCAGAACGTGGGGGCGCAGGGCTTTGTGTTTCAGTTGTACACAGTTGCTGCATCACCCCTCCTCTCTTGCTCAGCCCCCACCTTCCTTCCCCCTCTTCTGCAAAAATCTTTGAAGTGTTGTTTTGTGTTTCAGTGGAGACGCCCTCCTATGATCGACAACATCACCATGGCCGTTGAACCAGGCTGTAACAGCGCGGAAAAGGGCATCCAGCAGCAGAGAGAGTTGGGCGTGCTTCAGGCCCTCTTCTTCTCCAAACAGATGTAAGCATTTCCCTGTAGACTATGATGGACAGTTTCAGCAAAAACTGTTTACTTTGTGTCCCATTCATACACATGAGCAGTGTCGTTTATCAGAAGTGCCTTTGTTTTCCTTGTACTTTTCGTGTGTATTTTTTGCATGTGAATACTGCAAGCATAATGGAACAGTGCAGAACATGTTTTTTCCTCCTCATCCCCCAACCACCCGCCCATCTCCACTGAAACAGAAGGAAAAGGAAGCTTTACATGAACAGGGGGGAGCCATGGAAAGCATGACGTTGAGAAAGATTGATTGGTGGAAGTACTGTAGCAGTCTTGAAAGTGTAATCAGAGTGTGCATGGGAAAAAATTCTGCTCTAAAAGAACACACTAAATAATATATGCAGATTGGTTATCATAAATGTATTTCTATGTCGTCAGATATCTTAACCAAGGATCCATATGTATGAGTCCTTAGCAGTGGGAAAGGAATTGAGAGTGACCAACAGCAACATCCATCTCTCCAAACAGTTTCATACAATCCTGGATGTGTGTGTGTGCAGGTTGCCAGACAGTCCCATTGAACCAGATTTGGAAAGTGTTGAGCCCACTGACATTAAGATCATCCCTCTTGTAGATGTGAGTCGGAGCTCTTCTTCCTCCCCATTTCAGTGTCTCATCCACACCCCTGCCAGTCCCACCCTATCACTCTGTCTCTCTCTCTCTCTCTCTCTCTCTCTCTCTCTCTCACTCACATATGATATTTTCTCAGCCAAGATGCAAATTTCATAGTTGCCTCCGTGCTCTCATCCCAGTCTTTTCTAAGCATGTTTTCTTATTTGATTGGTAGTATGAATTTGACATCACATAGTGTCAAATCAAACAAGTGATGACCTGCATGCTAGCTCTTGTTTGGATCAGTTGTGCAGCCACCTGATGTGACATGTCAGTGCTCTCCCTTTCTTTCAGCCCTGAGTGGTACCAGCCTTTTTTTTTTTTTCTTTTTTCTTCCTTTCCAATTTTTACATCCAAAGGGAAGAAAGGAAACTGAATTCACCTTTAGCCATCTCCCCTCCCCCCATCTCCCACCTTACCATTAGCACAAAGATTGATGTTTGAAATCTCTGGTCTCCAACGACATGTAAATAAACTGGTATTGTACATCTTTCTAGGACTTTCCCTTTCATTATCCATCATCCATTGTATTTTCTCTGAAGTCCAATGGCAGTATCACCCAGTAGAGAATTATTGCTGCAAAACTGTCATGCTCATCTGAACCTACTGTAATGACTGTTTCAGGAAACCTGCTCAGGGGAAGAATACGAACACACCTATAACGTGGACCCTGCCAACATGCCCTACGATCCTGCCTTTGACATCTCCCAGAACATGAACAACCCCAACCACATGGGAGGTGGTGGTCCAGCTGTCAGCGGCGGTGAAGGTGGTGGTGGTGGTGGTGGCAGTGGTGGTGGTGGTGGTGGTGGTGGTGGTAAAGGAGGCATTCAATTGCCCCCCGACATCAACAACATGCTGGCCTCCATCCAGCAACAGAGTATCGCCACTGGGGGGCGCTCTTTGCAGGCCAACAGCGCTGTCATGGCCAACGTGCAGAGTATCCTTTCTGCTATCATGGTGAGCTGTGTTTCCTTTATGCCATCTATGTCATGTACACGTTCATGCCTGTTCTTTGCGGTGCTTGTCAGTTTTAACAGCTTATGCATTTATTCACTCAAGGAGATATGCCTACATACATAACACACAGGCATACACACATGCACACACACGCATGCACTACAGAAGCACTCACACACACAGTTGAACATGGACACACATATGCAGTGATCCCAGAATTCTCTCATGCATACATGCATGCTGGAAATTACTGTTGAAGTGGAGGAATATTACGGTATATGTTGCAGAGGTTATGTGTATTAGTAAGAGAGACCTGTGTATAGTGACCTTGATATTTGTGTGCTTGTAAAATAACATACATGGCATTGGTATTTGTGTATGGCTTGCTCATATGTGAATTGTATGTTAAGACTTCTGAAAATGGGTATTAGTTTACTGTGCAGGAGAACTTGGTTGCTGAATGTAAGATGTTAAATGGTACCTGTTCATTGAAATCTAGTTTGAAATATTTTTTCCACACTACTCCACTTGGCCACTGAACTTGAAGTGGTATTTATTCATTTTAAGTGGTACCAGTTCATCCTAAGTGGTACCCATTCATTTTAAGTGACACCCATTCAAATTTGTAAAAGTGTTTTTAAGGCTCCACCGAAAAACCTGGACAAAAAAAACAAGACGAAACACGATGCATTTTGACCTCTTAGGTCAGGCAAGGTACACAACACTCAGCACAACGAAAATGACCGAGCAGTCACTTGCCTTCATCCAATTGGGCACAAGTTGGGTGTTGAATGTCAGTTTGCAACAAGATCTCTCGTTCCCATTCATTTAAAGTGGTACCCGTTCATGAAAATGTAGTTTGAAATATTTTTTCCAGTACTATTCCACTGTTCAAATGTGCACATCTTGAAGTATTTATCGACTAGACTTGATATTGTGAACAGAAATCGGGGAAATGTTCATGTGTATCTGTGATCACTCCTCAGCACTCGGGACCCAACACCAACACCGAAGAGCTGATCAACAAGCTGAGGGTGGCCCTGGACCCCTTGAAGAACCAGATCAGCAGCGGCCCCATGCCCGGCCCCATGAACCCCAACGACGCCCAGTTCCAACCCCCGCCCCAGGCCCCACAGCGCCATGGCCTTCTGGGTAACGCTCCGCCAGGCTTCAACCCTATGATGGGGCCCCGCCAGTTTGGACCGCAAGGTACGCACAGTTTGTGGATGATAGGGTCCTGGGTTGGAATAGCTGGGGAAGACTTCTGCTGTCTTAGTTCTCTGCAGGTTTGATCAGATCAGACATGCTGTTGAAAGAGTTGTGTAGGTTTGATAAGGCACAGTTACTGTCAGGTCATAGTTTGTGTGTTGTACCTGCATGTGTAAAAAGATGGTCATTGCAATTGACTGACTGTGAATTAGTTTGAACTGAGGGTTCTTTTGTTTTGAGACATATATTGTTTATATAGCTTACAGAAGAATCATTTTGTTATCACTTTGCATGTCTGTAGTATTTATGTTTTAGTGCATTTCTATCCTTGTTCTTCCCGTGCTTGGGCTTTGATGGATGTCAGTCAAAAGTGTTCTTTGATTACGGTCTATTCACTTTTTGTGTGTGCGTGTGTGTAAATCGCATCTTCAGCTTATGCAGACTTAACAGAATTGGCTTTTTTTTTCTTTCATGATGTTCATTGTTTTCATTTGCATCAGGTTTACATCTGCTTCATCTTATTCAATGTTTGAGTCATCTGAGTAAGAAACAGGGTAAATGCTGCAACTTTTGTTGTCCCGTTTCGTTTCAGACCTGATTTCACTAACCAACGCATTCAGCATACACACTTGGTTTCTCAATCTCCCTCCTCGTGTTCATACACTCAGTGCATACACTCCAGTTTCCTCTGGCACTTGAAAAGACGCTAGCTGTCCTCGTTTGCCCAGTACTGTAGGCAACGATAACATGAGGCCTGTAAATTGCTATCCACAGGTTCATGATGAATATCAAATATTCAAGACTGGTAAGGTGCAAGATTTAGATGACAGTTCTCTTACAACAACAACAAAATGGGGGTTGTAGGGGGAATAGTAAATGGGAGGGGGAGGGGGTGTCCCTCATTCTGAGAATTTATTCTTTGACTCCCGTATTCTATGAAAAATTTCTGAAGTGTTGTCTGATGTTTTTGTATGGTTTATCAGAAGAAAGAAAAAGAGTTGCATGGAGTGGACAATCTGTTATACCTGTACCAGCAATGCTGTGGAATGTCGGGTCATGACAAGGAGGGAGTCTTCATTGGGAAGTCAGTCTGCTGTGGACGGAGAGAAAAATGTCCCGGAAAAAAAAAGTCTTTAAGCGAAGGAAGTGTGCGGTTTTTGGAGGGTCATTATTAGAAGGTTCCGCCATACAGTGAGGCTTTTATTGATCAGTGCAAGTATTTGGGTGTAAGAACGCTTTCATTCAAAAAGCTTTCTGTTCCCTCAGCACATTCTTGCTCTGGAATGCTTCCTTCAGAACGCAGACCAGTTGATATACATAGTGTCACTGTGATAGGAGAGGGTTTGGGAAACCATGTGTGAATGTGCTCAGGGCTTGTTTCAGTTCCAGTTTTGTTGCTGTTGAAATGTTCTTACAGAGTTCCACCCCAGTCCCAAATCAGTTTGGAAACCTTGTTGCCATTGCATGGTTACAAATGGCTCCTATTTAGTTGACCTTTTTAGTTTTTAATTTTTTGTTGCTTTGGGTTTTTTTTCCCAATGTGTTACCCAGCCTTCATCTCCAGGTAGGAGAGAAGTGAAAATGGATCGTCTAAAGCATAGCGATTCATCCCAGTTAGGACATAACCAATCCCTCCCACCCACCCCAACCTCCACCTCCCCCCCCCCCCTACATCTTCCCTCCTCCCCAAATGTTTCTTCCTCTGTCTGAAGCATGTTGTTGGTTCATTCCAGTTCAGATATTTGCCCCTAAACCCCACTCCTTACGCTTCTTCCTCAGTTTTTGTTGATTTGATGCCAGAAGTGAACATCTGTTGATAAAAATTGTCACCACTTCCCGGTCCTACAAAATGCTTGTGTAGGATTAGTATCTTAGTAATTGTTATAACATTTCGGCGCTACAACCTGCTTCCATTAATGGTGTCGACATTGAAATTTCAGTTTCTTCTCAGTTTCATTTTTAACAAAATGTCAGTCATGCTGTTGCCTGTCTAGCAAGTTTAGGTATGGATGTAATTTACAAACAACTGTAGCTTATAGGTTAGAATTTGATGCCTGTAACCCATTTGTTTTTTTCAGTGGATTGTTTTTATCTTTTTTTTTTTGGAGGGGGTAATGTTTTTGTTTTTGTTTTTGCTTTTGTTTGTTTAGGGTTTGTGTTTTTTTGTTTGCTTGCTTGTTTGGATATTTTTTGTTGTTGTTTTTGTTTGGAGGAGGGGGTTATAATCTTGCTGAACCATGCAAAGAATTATTCATTGATAAAAGATCAGCACTGAAGGAGGGAAATGATGGATGTTGTAATAGTTTTTTGTTTGTTTTTATCATTTTTCTGAGTATTTAAACCACAGCCTGCTGTAGTTATGAAATCACAAGCTGCATGATTGTGCAGGCTGGATTGGTGTCTGTACCATCTGCACCTCGTTGCTTTCTTTTTTCATGGGTATAAATGATAGTGTATCATGATCTCTTGCACGTATGTTATTGCATTATTTGTTGCAAATAGGACATCTTCGCAGAACTGTTCAGAACACAATTTAGTCAGTGAAATGTTATGTTTATTTCAGAGAGACTTGTCCATTCTCCATTTGTTTCTTTACTGCAGTGCAGAAGGCTGTGCATTATGTACCTCTTGTGTTTAATCAGAAGTTTTCAGGGTACACATGGAAAACAATGTAATATTTTGGATAATGCACCAAAGAAATTTGCCAGGTCTCTTTTTTTTTTTTTGCATGGAAAAGGACAGGTGAATAATTCTTAAAGGTCTTTGAACATTCTGTAGGTCTCGGTACATTGAAAACTAATTTTAATGGTGGGATTTTAAAGCTGATTTCTTTTGGTTGCTGTTGTTTCTCTTGTCTTTACATCATTTTGGGGTCTGGAGAAGTCCAGGAAAAGACTGTGGTGTTGTTTTTTTTTAATTAAAAGAATTGATATCAGTCCTGGGATCATAGAATTCTTGTTCGAAAGAGTTTAGTGATCAGTTGAACATTTTTATCATCTCAATACTGTGGTACTCAGAATTGTTTGAAGAGTTTACTGATCAGTTGAACATTGTTATCTGTATACTGTGGTTCTTAGAATCGTTTGAAGAGTTTAGTGATCAGTTGAACATTATTATCATGTGTATACTGTGGTACTCGGAATAAGAGTTCAAAGTAAAACTGAATAGATCTTTTGTGGAGAGTTCTGAATGACGGTGGATTCTGAAAAGTGACCATGTATGCATCATAGCTATGCTTACAGATGAAAGTTTCTTTTTGTTTTTGTTTTTACACCAAACGTACTGATAAATGGTTGAAGGTGGCATGACCCATCGCGAAGTGAACAAGCGTCCAGAGCACTGACAGAGTGTGTGGCTGTGTGCAGGTCCCATGATGGGAGGCGGCGGAGGAGGAGGAATGGACGGCGACTGGAACAACATGGGAGGCATGGGCAACATGCAGGGGGGCCCCGACATGGGCATGCGGGGCGGAGGGGGACCCATGGGTCCCGGGTTCCATCCCATGCAGGGGCCAGGAGGCATGCCAGGTCCTCCCCCGGGGCCCAACATGGGAGGCGGCGGGCCCGTCATGCAGGGGCCTCGCATGAGAAAGAACCAGAACATGATGAGGGGGCCAGGTGAGATTCGAACCATGCAGTTCTTTGGGTGGGGTGGATGTGATGGTTGACAATCGGTGGATTATTCCCTTTGGATGTGCTATAGTTATGTTACGGTACAGTTTGGTCGAGGATAGCACTGTTGTTGTATGTATGCATGCACTTGGTGTGCACATGTACATGACTGTGTATGTATGTCTTACAGGATTGTATTTCTTTTTGATCGTGTGCAGTTATTGACAGCAGTTTCTGGTACATGTTTTGTAATGGAGATTTGCAGTGTGATTTTATATGGTGAGAGTTAGGGAGGATCAGTTATTGACAACAGTTTCTGGTACATGTTTTGTAATGGAGATTTGCAGTGTATGATTTTATATGGTGAGAGTTAGGGAGGATCAGTTATTGACAACAGTTTCTGGTACATGTTTTGTAATGGAGATTTGCAGTGTGATTTTCTATGGTGAGAGTTAGGGAGGGTCAGCATGAAACAAATGAAAGGCGATTGTGACTGGAACAAGTTGTGATTCTCAGCTTGGAGAAGGGTATTTTACAGATATCGCCACCTGTCTTTTCTAGGGCTTTTGCACAGAATTTTTTAGTGGTTTTTACAGCTCACCACAATGTGTCTTTACTTTCTGTTTCTTTTCTCTTCATAATACTACAACCAGGTTCTTCAGATCATAATTCTTCTTTTTTTTTCTTTTTTTAAATTTAGTTTGTTGTTGCATCAGTGACAGCAACCTTTATGTGTATTCTCAAGGTGTTCAGTGATGATAAACCTTCATAATGTTTTCACTACAATTTAAACATTGATGTCTAAAGCTTTGTTGTCTTCTTTCAGATGGACGGTTTGTATGTCGACATTTTGTGGCCCCTTCAGGCTGCCGTTTTGGCAACGCCTGCGCATTTCTTCACCCTGGGGTCAATGGACCAGCGCTTCACTGACCCTGACCTTTGTGAATATTCTCATCATCTTCATCATCGTCATCATCATCATGTATGTCTTGGGTCGAGGTCACTGGGCCTGTGCCAGCTCCTCGTCCAGATGAGGTGGTGTACATTTCCATAAACTCCAGTCTGCCAAAGGAGGAGTATGTTTCGACCCCCCCCCTCCCCCAACTCCCCCCCCTCCCCCCTCCCCATCTCCTGCTCCCACCTGTGCTGTTGTTGTGCATGTGTCGTTCAGAAGTTCAGGGCATTTACTTCATGGAAAGAAACCAGTCTTCCTTCCCCCCCCCCCCATGCGTTTGTGATTTTGACTCTTGCCCTGACGCTTGGCTCAGGCAGCATCTTGAACCCTGACGGACCACGCAGGTTGTTCTGAAAAGTCACACTGCATAATGTGTTCTCAGCTTGAAAGGCCATTACCAATGAAAGTGTACAGGTGTGTTGTGTGGAGGAGGACATTGCTTCAACACGCCCATGTTCATGACGGTTTCAGGGAGGATCAAGCCGTGTGGAGATGTCCTCGCTTGTGATCACATGCTGGACCCGTCATCTGTGGCTGGTCCAGAAACTGCGTTGTGTGTCAGGTGTGTGAAAAGCGATCACTGCATATATTCAGGACTTGAATTGAAAACAAGTTTGGCCCACAGTATCTTCATAGAGATCTTGCTCTGGACCTTAAAACAAGTTTTGTCCCACAGTATCTTCATAGAGATCTTGTTCTGGACCTTTGTGCGACTTTAAAAAGCTATTCAAAGGTGTGTTTTTGGTTTGGTTTGGTTTTGTTTTGTTTTGTTTTTAATGTTCCTGTACAAATGAATTACTTATGCAAAGGGTGTTTACATAACTTAAAATGCTGATGTATATCAGAGAGTAGTGTGTAACAGATGAGATGTTTTGGTGGGTTGTATGAATGCAGTTGTGAGCTAGATTGACTGAGAGAAAGCTGGTTTGTTGTTTTTTGTTTGTTTGATTCCCACAAAGCAGGACACAGACCCATTTTGTAGTTGAAAGAAAATTCTATCTTGATTGAAAATATCACTGTAGAATTGTTGTATTACTGAACTAGGTGTAAGGTTGTTTTTTTTACCCTCTGATTCAAAGGAGAACACTGACCTGTAGATTTTGTTGTAGTGAAAACATTTGCACTAATTTTCTCGATCTCCCTTAATGTGTCCGAGAATGCTAGACTGCTCATCTTTAGTTTAATAAAGGTTTTGAACATTGACAGTTGATATTGCCCAGGGCCTTGGGTCCTTTTTTTTTTTTTTTTTTTTTTTTTTTTTTTTTTTTTTTGTGCTGTCCCAACCTCTGCGCCACCTCAGAGGCAGTGCACCCACGCAGCTCATTCCGACACCCCGTCCACAGCTACAGCCCGGTCGGCCCCGCCGCAGCCCCAGCACCGGCAATCCATAGGGAGCAGTCAATGTCAAGTTGTCAAGAGGCAACCCACCGGAGGAGACACTGCACTGCTGCCGAGTCACTTCGGTGGTGTTCAGTGGCGCCTGTTCTGATCTAACATACGCAGGACACCACCTACTAAGCCCCCTACTGACGACAATAATTGCTTAGTTGCGGAGCCGGCGTGAGTGAGCTCTCCCTCCGGAGGGCGCCACCATGTCCGTCCAACGACAGCCCCCATGGATCCGCCGATACCGGTGACCCCGACGGAACCAAACCAAGGCCACAGATGTGGAGAGGACATCGAAACAGGTCACCATGAGAGCAGGGCATGAAGGGCCACAGAATTTGAGACATTTTTTTTTATGCTGATCGATGAGAATGATGATAAGATGATGCTACGGATTTCCATCTTGGTCTGAGACTACATGACAGGGCTGTACTCTACACTTCCTTTCATAATATATCCCGGCGTCAACCAGGCCTGAGAGATACAGGCACCTGCAGTGTTGGTCAGGAAATTTGAGCAACACTCTCAGAAACGCATCCATTAAGTGGATGAAACTCGACCGTGTGGTCCCAGTCTTCCCAACTGAGTCCGCAGCAAACTCAACTCTGGGTAGGAGCCGGTCGGGGCAGAAAAACCCACATGACTCTGATGGGATTCGAACCCACGACCTCCCAGCCGGGAGTCCGCGACGCTAACCACTTCGCCACGGCGGCTGGTGGGCCTTGGATCCTGCTTTAGAGCTGTTGACCAGTTAGTTGCCTCCCATCATTTTCCATGCCATCAACTAGGAGGATGACATGGTACACTGATTCTAATGTGAGCGGTACTAACTGCTTGTCCGCTGCTGCTAGTGAAAGGTGGATGGGTGAAGAAATGATGCCACACTGTGTTGAGATAGGGCAAAGCACTGCAGTTTTGTAGATCACAACTTGACTGTATGATACTGAAATCTTCTCATGCTGAGACTTGTTTCCAGGTGGACAGCACCCATTATTTCAAAGAAGTACCTGATAAATATTGACTTTGGTGATTCATGTATGATTGTTGAGCACTCTCTTCCAACATTTAAAGGATCTTTTCAGATAATTAGGCGATTTGAAATGGTGTATTTTACTTTTTAGGGATTCAATGGGAATGGCAGACAAAATGTAGTTAGTGAATTGGGTTTGGAGAAAGTTACAATCAAGTAATCTTGTGTAAGTATGGAGTGAGTGCTGTATGTGGTGTGATACTGAAGTGCGGTGGAAAAAAAACTGGAGAAAGTTGGGACAGTAATCAGAGTGAGTATGGTCTGAAATGTGTTAGTGGTGTGATACTGTAGTGCGGTGAAAGGTGATTGAAGTTGGAGAAAGTTGTGACAATGTTGATCAAAGTGAGTATGGGTTGAGCGATGTTTGTGGTAAGATACTGTAGTGCTGTGAAAGAAGATGGAATTTGGAGGAAGTTGTGACAATGTTAATCAAAGTGAGTATGGATTGAGCGATGTTTGTGGTAAGATACTGTAGTGCGGTGAAAGATGATGGAATTTGGAGAAAGTTGTGACAATGTTAATCAAAGTGAGTATGGGTTGAGCGATGTTTGTGGTAAGATACTGTAGTGCTGTGAAAGAAGATTGATTTCCAAGAAAGTTGAGACTGTAACCAGAGTAAATATGGATTGAGAGGCGTTTGTGGTGGGATACTGTAGTGCAGTGAAAGATGATTGAAATTGGAGAAAGCTGTGACAGTGTAATCAGAGCGAGTATGGATTGAAAGGTGAATGTGGTGTGATACTGAAGTGTAGTGAAAAAAGATGGAATTTTTGAGGAAGTTGTGACAGTGTCATCAACATGAATACAGAATGAAAGGCATGTGTTTGATCAACACCTGATCTCCAAACCTGAATGACATCAAATGTTCCAGCTGCCATTGTGTGTGTGTGTGTGTGTGTGTGTGTGTGTGTGAATCAGAGTAAGGTTTCATCATCATTCAAGTCACAATGCTCAATCTGCCATTCTGTACAGTATCGGGTGTACATGTGTGTGCTTTTTCCACGGAGTTTTTAAGGGGTGTAGATGAAAGTTTGACATTTCATGAGTCGGTGAGTATGCTTACGCGAATGTTACGGATAAGAGTCAAACTGCAGCTGTCGATGTGAATTGTGATCATGATGAACTGTGCTATATCTGTTTGTGGGCAACTATAATGTCCAGCCTTGGAGACACTGCAGCATATTTAGGTATACCTTAGATTTTGTTGGTATCAATTTCACATCAATGCATAATACTTGGGTCTTGAGTAGGCTTTTTTTTCTTTTGACAAAGAAAAAAAGGTGAAGCAATCCAAAGTTTTCAGACACACAGAGGCATGTAGAGGTGATGAGTGGCATAGATTATACTTGGAATGGAGAAGGCATGGGCTGAAATTATCAGTTTGTGTTCTGCTTTACAACATGCAGATCTACAATGTGGTTAATTTTGTACTGTTGGAATTTAAGTATTCTGGTGCCATCTGTAGATCTGTATGTGCAAGGTTTATACAGATGTGCAAGTGACCGCATAACTCTCAAGCATAGATGGTGGAAAATGTATATATATGAGTATGAATCCTACCCCATTTGAAAATGGTGATTGAAAAGGTTTTCCAGTTGGCTGATTGTTCCAGTACCGGGTGTTTCAAGAAGAGTGTGATATTTGATTCCACGAAGTTCACCTAACGATGATGGGTTTTATATGATTATACATGCATGAAAGACTGAGGTGCTGAGAGAGAAGAGTGTGTGTGTGTGTGTGAGACAACAGAAAATGTTAATAAAATGCCTTGGTCAGGTTGACAGCAAAGGCAAAACTTTACATCTTTTTTCATGTGTGCAAGTGCTTTTTTTGAGTATGCCTGTGTGTGGTGCTTTTGTTTCTGCTGCAGTAAATTTATAACTGTCCTTTGCCAATTGGGTCTGCAGCTGTCCACCAGTTAACTGTCATGGACAATTGGATGGGTGGGTATTGAAAAGTACCATCAATGTATCGTATAATTAAACAATGTTAATACTTTCAGATAGACATGAATCTGTATAATTCATAACTGCAACAGATCATAACTCCACTGTGTCGATGGACTGATTTTTGGCGCATGCGAGATTGATTTTAAAGCACAGTATCATCGTCAGCATGTATACTTCATCTGTATGACTAAAGAGCACATTGCAGTTCTCTGTAAGTTATCCACAAAGAGCTCACTGTTGTTCACTGGAAATTTTATGCAAACTTGTGTGTTCCAGGAGGATATACAAATGCTCTGCTCCAACTGCTCGTATTGTGTGCAAATATATGTATACATATACACTCAAACACATCCACATACATGTACACCTATGCTCATATACATACATCCACTAACACTCACACGTGTTATGTACATGCACTCATGCAGTATCTCCGACAAGCAAGCATACAAACCACATGACCTGCCCATGGTGTTGGAGGCTAACTTCCTTTTACCTTCTTAACGTTTTATTTTCAAACTGAAATAAAGCGATCCCACAACCACTGACTCCCTCAGTGCAGAGAACAATGAACACCAAAAATGACAGGAACCCACACAAATGTTTAAAATGATAAAGTGTTTAAAATGACAAAACACACTTCCTTAGTTTAATGGAATACAGATACATTTCTTAAAAATGCGCACACAAAAACAGTATAAAGTTTGCTGATAATGCACCATTTAAAAAATGCAAACACAAAAATAAGTTTATTGATAATACACCTTAAAACAAATGCCAACACAAAAACAGTTCAAAGTTCGCTGATAATACACCATTATGCATGTTCACGGGGGACAAAATCAAAGCACACTTCTGTAGATTAATGGAATAAAGGTACATTTCAAAAAATAAATGCAAACACAAAAACAGTTCCCTGATAATACACCATTATGCATATATATGTTCTAGGGGAAAAAATCTTGACTATCCTAGTGGGATTAAAAATGTTGTCTATACCTTGCCTCATGAGAAACGGCCCATGGCTTGACATGACCTTTTTATTGAGATTTTCAAATTTGATAGAAACATCACAGAGTTTACAGCCAAGGCCTATCAACTTGAATCTGCATTTCTTCCATGCTTTTTTTTTGTTTTGTCTGTACACACTGACAGAAGCAGATAGATCCAGCCAAAGCCTATCAACTTAAATCCAGGGGGTCGGAATAGCTCAGTTGGTAGAGCGCCGGACTCATGATCCTGGGGTTGCGGGTTCGAATTTCGGTACAGGGGGATTTTTCCCTCGGAGTTAACATTGGTTCTGACTCCATTCTCCCATACAGTCCTTCGAATGAGACTATAAAAAACGAGGTTCCATGTGTGAACGCACGCACATCTTGCACACACGTAAAATCCCATCACCAACTTTCAGAAGAGAAGGCCAGTTTGGCTGTTGGTATGGATGACATGTTGCACATATGCACCTTCCCTGAAGATGGAGTATGGCTGCCTTAATGGCTGGATAAAAAAACAGTCATACACACAAGACTCCACTGCCTGTCTATATGCTAATACAGGCAGTGTCCGCAGAAGTATCGGCCTGCGTACGCAGAAAGAAACATGAATCTGCATTTCTTCCATGCTTGCTTTATCTGTACACACTGAATCAAGTTTTGCACTACAGTTGTGAACAGTAACTGCTGTGCAACTTCCCTCGCACTCCACAAAGAGCGACAGGAAATAATGCCAGATGCGTACAGTGGAGACCAATGGCATCAAACTGAAAGAAGCTGAAGCAGGTGAGACTGACTCCAATCCAGATTATGTGGGCTGATCTGTATGAATGTGATGAAGAGGAGGATCAAGCTCTGTAAGCTTACTTGGCCAACTGTAATTGCTGTCAGTTCTTGTGTAGTTGGTTATGATTCCATTCTTGTTCATTCATCTACATGAATATAAAATCTTTATTCATATTTCCTTTCTTGACATATACTTTCACAGCTCTGCTTTCATAGCATTACAGCTGTTGGCAAACCAGAAGAGTGGGAGTGATATCTGGGTTGCCCGCAGAATGTGTGCTCATCATGCGACTAGTAAAATGCATCGGATTTAAAGTTTTTTTTCAATAACGGACTTTCATCTGCTCAAGCACTTTCACATCAAATACTTGCTCCCATGTAACACCTGTCATATATACACAGCGACATACAAGGGGCATACTGTTTACAGACAGGTTCCACCTTTAACGAATGACCAGAACACGCATAAAAACCGGAGTAACCTGCAGTGCAAAAAATGTTTAGCCCAGCATATGACAACCCTCAAAGTGATTGACAAAAGTGAAAACCATGAACACAGCAACAACAAAGCAGGTAAGTTACAACTTTAGCCAAATAAATACCAGAAATCCAAAATGCACTAGTAGTCGGTCAGCTTGGCAGTACGAGTCAAACCTTAAAAACTGAATACAAGGGGCACCTGCAACATCAACGATTTGTGGCTGTCTTGGCATTCAGTTGTCAGAACAAAAGGACCTCTTTATCACAGTTAAAACAATGATTTCTTCATCACAGTCCCCATACATGACTAGGCCTTCTTCAACATTCAAAATCATAAATAACTGGAATTCATAGACATATGACAACATGAAAAGACCAAAATCAGGTTATGGGGGGGAAGCACACAAACAAAACTGACTTTTGAATTGGGGGAAAAAAATTATGAGATTCTACAGCATTCATTATGATTCTATATACAAACTTCACTATGCCCTTTCAACATAAGCAAATAACTTAACCTTGAAAAGAATGCACCACAATCTTAAAACAAGTTGTCAGCGTGAAAGTATGTGCAAGACTTAAAAAGGAATTGGCCATCCACTCTCCTACATACAAATCCATGAGGGCAGATGAAGTTAAGTTTTCTGGCTTATGTGCTGTTCTTTGGACTAAATCCAGGTTGGAAAAAAAAAAATGTAAAGGGATATAATTTCAGCAACTTTCTGTCTGAGTAACATCCCATAGTGGGCTTTCTGAGGTATATAACCCCCTATAACTTGCAAACGTCTTTGGTTGCAACAGGGGCAGTCTCTCCAACTTTTCATGTATTTCTTTACTCGATGTTTCCTTTTTGTATCAAGAAATGAGTGAAGTTAATTCTTTGACAGACATTTCCTTTCTGCATAAAAAACTGAAAATACAGAAAAATTAAAAAAAAAAAAAACAAGCATGCACACACACACACACACACACACACACACATGCACACAGCTTGGTATTTTTGCATGATATATGTATCAATTTCATAAACATTAATGGCTTTCCTGAAATCCTTGGAAGATAATGTACAGTTCAAATGTCTAGGTAAGGAAAATATTAATTCAGTAAACAGACAATGCAATCAAATACTGCTTGATATGTATTTGTAAATTTGGGGTTAGCTGCTGAATAATATAACTTCATGAAAATTGAAAACCAGTCAATATCTTGTATTTCACACACAGTTTATATTATCAAACACAAATGGTCAGATTCTATCTATAGAAAAAAAAAGATGGACAGAACTTTTTTTTTTTTTTTTTAAATCATACAATGTAAATTCAAGATCCATCAATTCAGGAATGTGTCTTTGGAGACTGTGGGTGTACAAATTTGAAATGTGTATAAACAGACACTGTACAAAGAAATAATACCAGTGGCTATGTATTGCATCAATCAGAATATGACATGTTTACATACAAACCTGGAATGTGTATAGGAAAAAAATTCCAAGAAACACTGGAAAAATCAACGGATATGTCTATGATCTCAATGGAATCTGGCCCCAAAACAGAAGACACCTTAACTTCCTGACTACAAAACAAGATATTCGAAAAACAAGCAAACAAAAAAAACTCTGATTGGAGCGTTCTATTCTGAAATGCCTTTTCCAATGTGGTTGCATCAATTTAGGCATCCAGCTGTGTAGACCAGTTAGCACACAAGACTTACAATCACATTAAATGTCTGCATCTGAACAAATTTCAAGGCACTGATCATCTAGTGCGCACATCAGTCCAGCACATCCCATGTTTCCATCTTGGTGTGCTCAAGTCTTGCCACATCTGCATGTTCTTGTCTATCAGATATACACCTACAAATTGCAGTTTGGTACTCAATTAAATTATGGTGTCTTATATTACACAGTGCCGTTTGCTACTCAATTAAATTATGGTGTCTTATATTACACAGTGCCTCATATATGGACGAAGTACTTTTTTTTCTTAAAAATA
Source organism: Conus canariensis (assembly GCA_033310375.1). Lineage (NCBI taxonomy): Eukaryota > Metazoa > Mollusca > Gastropoda > Neogastropoda > Conidae > Conus > Conus canariensis. The sequence goes on along the minus strand of CM065746.1, from coordinate 40,584,955 downwards.
AAGAGGTACCCACTACGGTCCAAACGCCCTGTAGTCTGAAAACTATAATCATAATAATGGATGTTACAAACACCCAAACACAAGCACAGACAAATGAACAGAACCCTACAATTTCTTTAATATCATTTTGTAAATCATGGCCCAAGAAAAAGCCATCATAATTGCACATTGGTCAAAATATGAAACAAAAATGGAAGAAAAAGTTGCGTAAAACTGACACCAAAGTCACCTAAAGATACAATACTTGACCACTCAACTTTGGTAGGTTGACAGGTATTCATCAAGGGAATGCATGATCAAAACGCTTCCACAACTGAATTACTTGTTTCAGTCTGACTTTAACAATCTTGCCAACACGATGACAAAATCCACTGTTAAAGACAGCCACACTGGATATGCAAGTGGCAGCACAAGGTGGTAAATATATTTTGGTATGACTTGACTTCTTCACTCGTCATGAAACACCTCACAGGAAATGCGATCAGCTACATCTCAAAATGTGCATGCTATCTGGAAAAGATCCCAATAGCAATGCAGTGATGCACGGATGCTGTGAACACAGGTGACCTTGGCAGAAGGGTGTGCCTCACTTGAGAAGTATTCACTGACAGTCAGGTAAAGCAACAGACAACTCTGGCAGTACAACACCAAGGCTTATAAAGGGTAGGTCTCCAACCTGTAGTTTGTTCAGGAGAACAATGTCATGCTGAGGACACAGACCAGTGCTGGGGCCTCCCATTCACAGGAGATGGTCTCACCATAGCACTCTGACTAACTTGGACAGCTGCAGACGGTTACGCCGGCTTGGACACTGCTATGACCAGACCTGGAGACTCCGATAGTGACAGAGTGACGGACATGACTTAGCTCTATAGATGGCTTGGACACTGCTATGACCAGACCTGGAGGGAGACTCTGATATTGACAGAGTGATGGATTCTGTCTATGACTTAGCTCTACAGACGGCTTTGACACTGCTATGACCAGACCTGGAGACTCTGATAGTGACGGACTCTGTCTATGACTTAGCTCTACAGATGGCTTGGACACTGCTATGACCAGACCTGGAGACTCTGATAGTGACAGAGTGACGGACTCTGTCTATGACTTAGCTCTACAGATGGCTTGGACACTGCTATGACCAGACCTGGAGACTCTGATAGTGACAGAGTGATGGATTCTGTCTATGACTTAGCTCTATAGATGGCTTGGACACTGCTATGACCAGACCTGGAGACTCTGATAGTGACAGAGTGATGGATTCTGTCTATGACTTAGCTCTACACAGGGCTTGGCAAGAATCCTGACATGCCTTCCAAGCCAGTGTCTGGACTGACGCAGTAAGGTGAAGTCCACGTGCCTTTATGTGCAGTGCTTAAGTATATAAAGGAACACTCCAAAGTGTGCAGTAGACACTTTAGCAATACAAATGTACATGAATGTTCCCCCACCCCCACCCCCTCCACCCCCAAAAAAAGAGGTATGATAGAGGAAAGAAGAGGGAGGGGCATAGACACATAAGGACAGAAGAGGCAGAGATGTGAAGTAATATGACACAGAGAGAGAAAGAGAAGACAGATAACAAAACCAAAGAGTGAACAAGTTAAATCATTCCGACCCAACAACATGACCTGGCAAACCAGTGGGACTATGTCTACATGCGTTATAACCAATAAATCATTTAAATATCAAAATGATTTCATGGCTTGAAAAATAAAGGTCAGGGTACAATTAAATCTTTGTCATCCATTACAACCAGTGAATAATTCTGATGCTAAAGCCATGTCGCGACTTGTAAATTGAAGGTGGAATACAACTACACCTTCATAATTTATCACAACCACTGAATATTATGACTTCAACAAAAAAAGGGAAGGCAGCATGTAACTACGCCTTTGAAACTTATCACAACCAGTAACTCTGATACTAAAGCAAAGTCGTGACTTGAAACATAAAGATGGACCACCACAAAGCCTTGGTAATTTACCAGAACTACTAATTCTGATACTAAAGCAAAGGCATGACCCTGAATAAATCAGGGTGAACTACGACTAACGCTTTGCAAGTTGTCAAAACCAGAAAGTAATTCTGACAGGAAAGCAAAATCTGGACTTGAAAAATGTTAGTGGACTGCAGGTAAACCTTCATGTTTTCTCATGACCAGAAAGTAATTCTGATATTCAAAGCGGAAAAGTGAAGGCAGATCTCAGTAGAATCTTTGACTTTCATCATAACCAGTAAGACTGGTACACCATCAGATTAAATCTCTTCACACACAAATAAGAAAAACCAACAAACAACCCACAAATGTACACAATAAATGATAAATTAGCAAAAGCTGGAACTAAAGCTGCATTATTTCATCATACCGTGTCATAAAGCTGGAAGTACACCTGTCTCACATCACAAGGACTATAGCGTAGAAAAATACAATTCAAGTTCAGTAGTGTCATGGTACTACATTAGTGCAGTAAAGCTACAACTAAATCTTGTTGCTTTATACTTCTAAAGTGTAGTAAAGCTGTAACTAAAGCAGTATCATTTCATACTACTGAAGCACAGTGATGCAACAACATAACGTACATTTTGTGAAAAGATCGCAGAGTTTGTTATGTAACAGCATTAAATAAATTAACAAATAAACAAGAATAAACAATAATGAAACTAAAGCTGATTGTGTGACAGAACTAAAATGTAGCAATCAACAACTAGAGCAGCACTATGTCGTCCTTTTACGGCGTAGTAATCTACAATTACAGCTATACAATATGATCACACTCACATGTCATAACCTACAACTAAACCTGCTCTACTTCACCAGACTAAAAGGTAGTTTAGCTATGGGTAAAGCACCATAGAAAAGTTAAGAGAAGCTCCAGTCATTATGTTTTTCTTTAACAAATCTAATCAAGGATAAGCTTTTCTCAAACACACACACACACACACACACACACACACACACACACACACACAATATATATATATATATATATATATATATATATATATATATATATGTATGTATGTATGTATGTATGTATGTATGTATGTATGTATGTATGTACACACAAGTTCGTAGTTTCCCTCATTTCATTACAACTTTGTAAAAAAAAAAACCAACACACACAAGATGACAACACTAGCACAACCACTACCTCATGTCCTTGATCATTCACCAAGAACTACAACCCAAAAAGAAAAGATAACTACCTAGAACCCACAGTGGCATTATTCCTCTCGACACCTGATTCTACAGCCACTGTGAGGGTCAGCGAATCCCACTGTGACATCGAATCCAATACACACAGATGTTCTTCATCCACATAAATCTTCTAGCAGCATAGGTCAAGAGAAAAGACAAGACCAAATCTGTGACAGACATGTTAACAGCGTTTCCCAATCAACACAAGGCTTTGCCGCGGTGACCTGACCTTTGTCTTCAATTTTGCCTGATAACCGACACAAGTCGGACCTTGAGGCCCACACAACAAAGTGCAAACAACCTAGTCTTTTGTTCAGCTTGTCTCCCTTTGAAGCCCAGTTGATTCTCAATGTGAAAGAGATAAATGGTGTGCATAAGGACGTGAGGTAAGACGCAAAATCTTTGTCCTTTCTTTACCCTTTCGACCCCATTTGACCCTAGCACCAGTGGATTTCACAGTCACTCTCTGTAAACATTTGGAGCTTCACATCATTTCCCGTTGAATTCATGCTCCCGTTGAATTTATGCTGCAAGGCCCTTCAACGTAAAGATCCAGATCCGGATTTCTGAACCAATCGCCTTGCTATTTTGAGTAAACTAAAGCCAAGGGATCATGATTTAAACTCTGTCAGTGTTCTCCTTCCTCACACAATAGAGAGCTATCAGTCTCATAATCTTCTGATACAGAGTTGAATCTTCTGAAGATGGTGCCTGTGAGGTGACCACAGACACAATTCTGAGGTGACCACAGACACAATCCTGTGAGGTGACCAATCCTGTGAGGTGACCACAGATACAATCCTGTGAGGTGACCACAGATACAATCCGTGATGACCAATACAATCTGTGAGTGACCACAGATACAATCCTGTGAGGTGACCACAGACACAATCCTGTGAGGTGACCACAGATACAATCCTGTGAGGTGACCACAGATACAATCCTGTGTGGTGACCAATCCTGTGAGGTGACCACAGATACAATCCTGTGAGGTGACCACAGATACAATCCTGTGAGGTGACCACAGACACAATCCTGTGAGGTGACCACAGATACAATCCTGTGAGGTGACCACAGATACAATCCTGTGAGGTGACCACAGACACAGTCCTGTGAGGTGACCACAGACACAATCCTGTGAGGTGACCACAGATACAATCCTGTGAGGTGACCACAGACACAGTCCTGTGAGGTGACCACAGACACAATCCTGTGAGGTACCAAGATACAATCCTGAGGTACCACAGATACAATCCTGTGAGGTGACCAATCCTGTGAGGTGACCACAATAAATCCTGTGAGTACCATCCTGTGAGGTGACCACAGATACATCCTGTGAGGTGACCACAGATACAATTCTGAACCAATCGCCTTGCTATTTTGAGTAAACTAAAGCCAAGGGATCATGATTTAAACTCTGTCAGTGTTCTCTCTTCCTCACTCAATAGAGAGCTATCAGTCTCATAATCTTCTGATACAGAGTTGAATCTTCTGAAGATGGTGCCTGTGAGGTGACCACAGACACAATCCTGTGAGGTGACCACAGATACAATCCTGTGAGGTGACCACAGATACAATCCTGTGAGGTGACCACAGACACAGTCCTGTGAGGTGACCACAGACACAATCCTGTGAGGTGACCACAGATACAATCCTGTGAGGTGACCACAGATACAATCCTGTGAGGTGACCAATCCTGTGAGGTGACCACAGATACAATCCTGTGAGGTGACCAATCCTGTGAGGTGACCACAGATACAATCCTGTGAGGTGACCACAGATACAATTCTGAACCAATCGCCTTGCTATTTTGAGTAAACTAAAGCCAAGGGATCATGATTTAAACTCTGTCAGTGTTCTCTCTTCCTCACTCAATAGAGAGCTATCAGTCTCATAATCTTCTGATACAGAGTTGAATCTTCTGAAGATGGTGCCTGAGGTGACCACAGACACAATCCTGTGAGGTGACCACAGATACAATCCTGTGAGGTGACCACAGACGTAATCCTGTGAGGTGACCACAGATACAATCCTGTGAGGTGACCACAGACACAATACTGTCACCTGGGGAAAGGCATCCAGTGACCCTGGAACAGGATTTACCTTGAGATCATAGTGAAGCTTCAACCTGACAACTTCTCATGAAAAGATTGCGACACTACGGGCGCAACAACTATCTCCTTATGAAATGTAACATTCTAGGTCATCAATTGGCTGGGCATGCATCCCACCTCTCGACTCGATCCAAACAAAAATTTGACACAAGATTTCAGGCCCTGATGTTTCCCATGTGGGGGCACATAGTGACTGACCCCTCCCCTCCCCCTCCCCCCACTCACCCCTCCCTGCACTCCTCCCTAAAAGTTCAGCGTGAAACATGAACAATGCAACCTTACTTCACTCTTCAGCTGTTGTTGAGATCCAAATGCACGTCAGATCTTTCAAGGTAGTGATTCTCAGTTCACAAAATAAGCCTGACTTCTTTCTTTCTTTTTCTTTTTTTAAACTCAATTCATAATTTCTTAACTCATTCGCGCCTCGTCGATCACCTGGCAGGCGACGGGTTGAGCGCTTGGCACTGACGCGTCGCCCGCCAGGTGATCAACGATTTACTCGAATTTTCACATGTAGCTGTGCGGTCTAAGGGAAACAATCTTGGTATCTACAGAAAGCTGAGGATTTCCTCTATTAGGTGGTACTCTCCCTTGGTGTATATCTCGTGTTTAATTCTACTTTTTCGCTCATATTATGGGACAACTGGAGATAACTCTGGCTGCCCGTGTTCATCATGTTGTCGGGACCGAAGCGTCAGCGAGTGGTAGGAAACAGAAACATCTTATTTCAAGAAGTAATTGAAAGAATAATGGAAGAACGATCAAATGAAGAACTGGAACTGTTTTCCGAACTTGTTGAACTTTTCCAAACTGTTTTCCAAACTTGTTGAACTTTTCCGAACTGTTTTCCGAACTTGCCGAATCAGACAGAGAGGATATGAGTGACGATGGTGAGCTGCACATACCAAATGATGATGAAATTTTTGCATTTTTTCTTCAAATATGTGACAGCAGCTCTCTGTTTGAAGTTTGGACCATGCACACAGCTGTGTGTGTGAAAGATACATTGTTTTTCATGTGTTTGCTACACATTGTGTTGACTACAGTTATGATCATATTGATTTTCCATCCATACCTACGTGGAGAAAAAGTTTTTGCTGATAGCTGTTTTCCTACACTTTTCAAACCAGTGGTGAGTGAAGTATGTACTGAGCACAAGACTGTAGTATTTTTTTTTCGAAAAGAACATGATTTGAAGTTTTCAAAAACATAATAATTATTGTTGTATTCGGTTTGGTTCTGTCTGTATATTTTTTGTAAAAATACCCAAAATAGTGCGTCTCAGGTGTCGCGGTTGTGGCAGAAAGCTGTGTCTGCACTGAGTTAAGAAAGCTATGAAATGTTAAACCTTGTCCTGGTGCGCATTAGTGAGAATATGCAAACACAAAACTTCCTGGATCTGCCTTTTGATCCGGATCAGAACCAAACTGAAATGGATCTGTCTTTCGGCCACATTCCATCTTCTTACCGTGTTTCATCAAAATCGGTCGCCTTGTTTTCTTATAATCATGCCAGCAGATCAAGTCCGACAGAGATGGGTACAAAATGTGGCCCAAGAACAAACCCATGACGTTTTGGTGTGGATGGGCATCAAAGGGCAGATCCATGAATTTTCTTGAAGGACGGTTCAACACCAACCAGTCCACCTCTCCCAAAGGCCCTTCCTGTTGGGACTGTCATCAGAAGTACCACCCTCATCGTAACATAAACACAAATCTCAAACAGTGCCAAAAAAAAAAAAAAAAGGCATTGGTGGACAAATCCCTGATTCAAAGAGAAAATTGCACGTGCTGTAAATGTAAATGCCTCCCAGCTTGCTGGAGATTCCATGTCTTTGAACACTGGTTTCTTCACCATACACAGTACAGACAGGCAGTTGAAACACACACACACACACACACACACACACACAACACACACACACACACACACCACTCTCACACACACACACACACACACACACACACACACACACACACACACACACACAACACACAAACACACACTCTCACACACACACACACAAAGGTACAGCTGGCAGTGACGCTCGAGGGAAACAAAAATTGCATGAGAAAAATTCCCTGGCACAATTCCAACACAGGTTATGTCTCTTCTTGTGATAACAAAACCCACCCACCCCACCACACCCCACTCCCCCCCAAAAAATTCCACTGCCGTAGTTCCAATAAAATGACTGTTCAATGTGGCATGCACAGAAAACAGTCTGTGACAAATCAACCACAGACTGAGCCAGAAGAGAAAGACAGACACAAAATCAAGCAGATTTTTTTTTTAAGGGAGGGGGGGGGGGATATGTCTGACAGAAATGCAAATTGGGAAAAAGAAAAAGAAAAAGTAGAAGACAGACACGGCTGCAGAGAAATATTCTCATAGAAGAAAACACATCAGAGATAAATAAAATAAAGCTAAACCATTGATAGGGCTAGAGGTAAAAATTTTTTCTCTTCAGGTGAGAAAACCAACCAAACCCCACAGTTGTGTCGATGGCAACATTTTCACGTGTCCTGTGAGGTCTGGCTGTCAGGGGTGGACACAGCTATCAGCTTTCTCCTCAGCACTCCGTTCAGCCTCTCCAGTCTGCACACAACAACACTCAGCCCTACAGCTGTTTCTCCTTAGCACTCCGTTCAGCCTCTCCAGTCTGCACACAACAACACTCAGCCCTACAGCTGTTTCTCCTTAGCACTCCGTTCAGCATCTCCAGTCTGCACACAACAACACTCAGCCCTACAGCTGTTTCTCCTTAGCGCTCCGTTCAACACTCAGCCCTTTAGCTGTTTCTCCTTAGCACTCCATTCAACACTCAGCCCTACAGCTGTTTCTCCTGAGCACTCCATTCAACACTCAGCCATACAGCTGTTTCTCCTTAGCACTCCCTTCAGCCTCTCCAGCCTGCACACAACAACACTCAGCCCTACAGCTGTTTCTCCTTACCACTCCCTTCAGCCTCTCCAGCCTGCACACAACAACACTCAGCCCTACAGCTGTTTCTCCTTAGCACTCCCTTCAGCCTCTCCAGCCTGCACACAACAACACTCAGCCCTACAGCTGTTTCTCCTTAGCACTCCCTTCAGCCTCTCCAGCCTGCACACAACAACACTCAGCTGTTTCTCCTTAGCACTCCATTCAGCCTCTCCAGTCTGCACACAACAACTCTCAGCCCTACAGCTGTTTCTTCTTAACAAACCTCCACTGCATCCATCAATTTTGTCATCAACACTCCACAGCTGTACATTAATCAGCTGTGTCCTTAAACATTCCATTCAACTTTCCTGTATGCACACTACACACAGCTATACATCTATCAGCTTTCTTGCTCTCATTTCTCCAGTCAAATCAACCACCTTATCTGTTACTGTCATCACATGTACCAACCTCACCTATTCTTGTCCTCAAATCTACAACCTCACCTGTTCTTATTGTTCATTCCACCATCTTATCTGTTCTTGTCATCACATGAACCACCTCACCTATTCTTGTCGTCAAATCTACAACCTCACCTGTTCTTATTGTTCATTCCACCATCTTATCTGTTCTTTTCATCAAATCCACAACCTTACCCGTTTCTGACATCAAATCAACAACCTTACCCATTCTTGACATCAATTCCACAACCTTACCCATCCCTCTCATCAAATCCATAACCTGACCCGTTTCTGACATCAAATCCACAACCTTACCCATTCTTGACATCAATTCCACAAACTTACCCATCCCTCTCATCAAATCCACAACCTGACCCATTTCTGACATCAAATCCACAACCTGACCCATTTCTGACATTAAATCCACAACCTTACCCATTTCTGACATTAAATCCACAACCTTACCCATTTCTGACATTAAATCCACAACCTACCCATTTCTGTCATCAAATCCACAACCTTACCCATTTCTGTCATCAAATCCACAACCTTACCCATTTCTGACATCAAATCCACAACCTTACCCATTTCTGTCATCAAATCCACAGCCTTACCCATTTCTGACATCAAATCCAACACAACCTTACCCATTTCTGACATCAAATCCACAACCTTACCCATTTCTGACATCAAATCCACAACCTTACCCATTTCTTTACCCATTTCTGCCATCAAATCCACAACCTTACCCATTTCTGACATTAAATCCACAACCTTACCCATTTCTGACATTAAATCCACAACCTTACCCATTTCTGTCATCAAATCCACAACCTTACCCATTTCTGTCATCAAATCCACAACCTTACCCATTTCTGACATCAAATCCACAACCTTACCCATTTCTGACATCAAATCCACAACCTTACCCATTTCTGTCATCAAATCCACAACCTTACCCATTTCTGACATCAAATCCACAAACTTACCCATTTCTGACATCAAATCAAGAATCTTACCCATCCCTCTCATCAAATCCACAACCTTCCCCATTCTATCATTAAATCTACAACCTTACCTATGTCTGTCATCAAATCCATAACCTTACCCATTCTAAAACTAGATCCACAACCTTATGCACCTCTGACATCAAATCTACAACCTTACCTGTTCCTGTCATCCAATCCACAGCCTTACCTGTTCCTGTCATCCAGTGCACAGCCTTACCCACTCCTGTCATCAAACCCACGATCTTACCTGTTCTTGTCATCAAACCCACAGTCTCACCTGTTCTCATCATGAAGGTGATGTTAAGGTGATGTCATCCCATCCATAGCCTTACCTGTTCTTGTCATCCAATCCACAGCCTTACCCACTCCTGTCATCAAACCCACAATCTTACCTGTTCTTGTCATCCAATCCACAGCCTTACCCACTCCTGTCATCAAACCCACAATCTTACCTGTTCTTTTCATCAAACCCACAATCTTACCTGTTCTTGTCATCAAACCCACAATCTTACCTGTTCTTGTCATCAAACCCACAATCTTACCTGTTCTTGTCATCCAATCAACACTTACCCACACCTGTCATCAAACCCACAATCTTACCTGTTCTTGTCATCCAATCCACAGCCTTACCCACACCTGTCATCAAACCCACAATCTTACCTGTTCTTGTCATCAAACCCACAACCTTACCTGTTCTTGTCCTCCTTTTCCTGTTTGCACACTGCTTCCAGTTCCTCACATCTCCTTTGCAGAAACGTCTTCTCCTGGTTGGCTTGTCGCAGCTGTTCCAACAACTGGTTATCCTCCTTCATTGTCACAGGACCTTTGTCGTTGTTGTCGTCGTCATCCGCTGCCTTCATCTTCACCTTGCCGTTGGCGGGGCTGGTCTGCTCGCAGTCGTTGAGGGCGCTGTCTGGGAACAGGGCTTTGTGCAGGCTGTGGGACAAGAGACGTTGGTCAATCCTCTTTTCTCTCCATTCCTGACAACTTTATTTTCAACTTCAACTTCTCTGTTTTGTTTGCTTGTGTGGTTTTCCTCCTTTTTTAACTTTGGAAGTTTGTTGGTTTTGAGAGGGTAACAAAGAAGAAGAAGAACAACAACAACAAAAGAAACAAACTTTGAGAAAGGATACAAAAGAAAGAACCTCTTACAAATTACACATAAACAGCATGACATTAAACCAAAAATATCATAGAGAAAAGAATTAACGAAATAAATAGGATATTTTTTCCTAAACAGAAAAGAATTATGAATATTCTTAAAAACATTTCATATATCAGTTAAATGAACTTTCATTCAAAAAGAGTCTAAAGGGAAAGAATAGGCTATCAGGTAAATCATACATATAGTTATGCAAGACTCTTTTTTTTTCTCCCTAAATATTTCCCTTTCCGGGTGATTTAGAAAGAACTCTGGATCTGAAATGAGCAGCCAAATAAAGATGCAGTTTTCACGGTAAGAAAACACAACATATTCAGAGTAAAAAGCATCACAGTACCATTCTTGGTTCACTGCTGGGGAAACAAATCAGGAAAAATATGCTACACGTGTGATTTTAAAGACTGAAGACATTTTCTTAAATGTTAAAGGCCTGGTTTGATTCCGTCGTGGTCACCGGTATTGGCGAGTCCATGGGGGCTGTAATTGGACGGACATGGTGGCGCCCTCCGGAAGGACAGCTCACTCACACCAACTCTGCCACTAAGCAATTATTGTCGTCAGTTGGGGGCTTAGTAGGTGGTGTCCTGCATATGTTGGATCAGAACAGGCGCCACTGAACACCGCCAAAGTGACTTGGCAGCAGTGCAGTGTCTCCTCCGGTGGGTTGCCACTTGATGACGTGACACTGACTACTTCTGTGGATTGTCGGTGCCGGAGCTGCGGCGGCACTATCCGGGCTGTGGCTGTGGACGAGGTGTCAGAATGAGCGGCGTGGGTGCACTGCCACTGAGGTGGCACAGAAGATGAGACAGCGGAAAAAAAAAAAAAAAAAAAAAAAAAATGTTAAAGGCCAAAGCGCATAGCTGACCTGATGTAAAGGTTCCTCTCCACCTGTTCCTCTCTCAACTGACGTGCACTGTTCTCCGCTCGGTCTTTTTCTCGCTGCAGTACTGATATCTTAGCCTGAATGACATGAATATATGCATTTTGTACATGTGCAAGCATGAGCCTGTATATACACACATGCATGCATGCACTTGCACACACAGACACACACACACACATACACTGTCTCATGGGAGGGAGTGAGAAATGTTTGTAATACTGAAAAGTTTATGGCAGGGGTCCAGGGGTCCCTTAAGGCCCCTGGTGGGGTGCAGGGGCAATGGCCCCCAGATGTCGACGAAAACTTGACATTTAAGGACAGTTTACAGTGTTCTCCTTTGATGCAAACCCTGATTTTTATACTTCTCAGTACTATATAGTTAAAACTATTTCTGACAAAAAACAACAGAACAACTACAAACGTAATTCAAGAGGTATTTAACTAGCACTTAATTTTGACGTCAGTAACACAGTCACCCTTTGAAGGTCGTGCAAGCACAGGCTGTGCAGTATGGAGGGTGCTTGTGTGATCTTGAGCCGCTAAAACATCTCTGTGTGAGGGATCTGCATGAATATCCAAAGACTTGCATCCTTTTAATGCATACATGAGTTGCTTGGAACACAGCATACACCACGCCACACCTGGCTCGTCAATCCTTTTTCACCCATAAATCATATCTGTCCTCCCACTGAAGCCACTCATTCCCCCACTTATTTCTGATGGTTCTGTCGACTTTTCCAGCTTCTATTTCACTGCTAATGAAACACATTTTGGCAGACACATGGGAAGACTGTCGGACTCAACAAGATGGTAGCCAACGGAGTCGTTGTTGTTGTTGTTGTTGATGTTGTCGTACCCTGGCTAAAAGACTCCAGGGATCATCCGAACAGCCGAAGTATTTGAACACTATGGTACAAATGCATCAGCTGGGGATAAGAAATTACGTGTGTGTGACCATTTTTGATTACCCCGCCACATGGGCAGCCACACTCTGACTTCTGGGGATTTTGGAGACTGATAGTGTTATGCTAGGAGCTTGTCACAACTGAAGACAATCCCCACATAACTATGCAGAGCATAACATTTTGATGTAGCCTTGGTGTTCTAGCCTATGTCAATTGGTCTGACACAGCCTTAAGCCAAGGCTGGCAAACGGAGTCAAGGCGGAAGAGTAAATCAGCTTTAAACCCTGCGGCTTAAACAACGATGCGGCTTATTTGCGGATTTTTCCGATTTCAGAAGCATCACACCCTCGTCTATTCTTAGCTTCTCTGTAACTCACCATATCGTGTTTACTGTTCATGAATTTTTATGATGCTTTTAACTACGATTTTCTCTGTAATCGTGTAATGGAATCAGTAACCCGTTCAGAAATACAGGAATCGAGATAAGTAAAGCCCATTACTGATATCTTTTTTCATCAGTTTGTCTTCTACAAAAATACGATCGCTTCGAACGGCGCAATGTGTGGGCCGTTTCCGACCTGTTTAATCTTGACTAACACCAGCTGAATTACGAACAAAATAACTAAGCATTGGCACAGTATTAAGCGAAATAAAACAATCGAATCGTTTCATTAATGTTCTGGTTGTTATTATATGCGTTATCTTACCAAGTGCGTCTTGCAATTCAAAAGCGATTAGCGCATTCGACTCGGTCATTGTCAGACCTTGGCTTCGATCCGCCATTGTTGAAATCGTGGACAGGGAGTGAAGGTTTGCATTTGATACCTTCGCTTTGATTGGCTTGCGCTTTCGAGTACTCAACCAATCGCTTAGCTTGATACACCAATGAATGCAGGAGAGAACTGCCTTTCTAGCGCATCGTTAATGTGTTGTTTTTTTTCGGTATTTTTTTAAAAGCAATGATGTTGGAAAGACAACACTTGTAAGAAGCCTCATAAAAACTTCGATTCTAATTGATTTAAAACACATCGTACTAAAAAAAAAAAAAAAAAAAGACTGAAGTAAAGCTGGAAACATGCTCTTGTATTCTGACCTATTTAAACGCCAATGAATGCAATGAACACATTGTATGTGTTGATTTTCGACACTATGTTAACTCCACGCTCGGCCAGCTGCCCGCCTGCGGCACATCGGACTGTGCGGCTTATAAACCAGTGCGGCTTATTTGTGAAAAAAGTTCAGATTAAAAAAAAAATTTAGTGGGTGCAGCTTATATACAGGTGCGCTCAATAGACCGAACTTTACGGTAATGCAGAACTACTCCCACCCATGCTGTCTCACTCACACACACACACACACACACACACACACACACACACACATACACACACACACTGTCTCACACACACACACACACACACAACACACACACACACACACACACATGAGCGCGCACACACACACACACACACAAACACATAATTTCTCCTTATTTCTCTTCTTCATTGCTGGGGTAGAATTCTGATTTTCACCACTCATGAGATTTTGGCAGTTCTTACCATTTCTACTCCCACCACAAAGGTTTCTGTTTTCAGGAATGATATCTACACATAACACCAGCCTTTATGCCTGGCTGGTTGTTGTTTTTTTTCACTCAACACCTATCTTGCGCCAAATGCGGCAAGGTAAGTGATTGCTCGTTCTTCATGTTTGTTGTCCTGAATGTTGTTTATCTTGCCTGAAGAAGACTTAAGAGGTCGAAACACATCATGTTTTGTCTTGTGATTTGTTTGTTCATGTTTGGCGGATGTTCATTTGTTCATGTTTGGCAGATGTATTATTTAAACTTTAAAAGATTTTTTTTTGTTTGTTTGTTTTCTTAATGTGTCACCCACCCTACTGGCACAAGATGGCCTGATCTTTTACCCAGGATGGGAAGGGACACATGAGTGTTTCAAGACTGGGCTGGTGTTGTTTACATGTACTGTTTGTGTGAGTTAAAAAAATAGGAAACCTTGGTGGGCTAAAGTCTCATCCACGAGGCTGGAGGGGGGGGGTAGGGGGGACAGAGCCTGATCAGATGTTGACTGTGAAGAGATGTTCTCCTCTAGTCTGACTTGTGTCACATGAGGATTGAACTCACAAGTCTTGGATCAACAGAACAACACTTTATCCGCTGAGCTAATGAGACAGGTGTTACCTGTCTTGTCTGCCTGTCTAGAATAAAGCTCTGTCCATTGAGCTAAGAAGGCATATGTTTTCTGTCCGTCCATCTGTCTGTCTCTTCATACACGAAAACTCACCATCAGCATTTGTTCTCTCTGTGACGGCATTTGCAGTTGTTGCAGCTGGGTCTTTTGTCTTTCCGCTTGCAGCTTTTGACAAAATGAAAAAAAAAATGTAGAGAAAATAACACACAAAGAAAAAAACCTGTTGAACATACATACAAACTTAATGTGTAAGCATGCACATCTTAAAATGCTTGCACTCCTAAGGGGATACACACCAACATGTGCACGCATATAAAACACACACACTTCACAATGATTTTGCTGCTCCTTCACTTCTCCTTCCATGCACACACATAACATACATACACAACCAAAACTACCACATCATCCTTCGATTCCAAAATCAGCATGCTGCCCTCCCACACCCTCCCCACACACATCGACACACTCCAAATCATGCTCGCCTCCTCCACTTCTTCCCACAGACACCTCACACACACACACACACACACACATGCACACACACACAAACACACACACACACACATCACACACACACACATGCACACACACACAATCGTTGTCTGTGCTTTTGTTTTCTTAAAACTTTTATACATAAGCACACACATACACACACATCCTTCTGCTCCTCCCTTTCACACACACACACCCTACAGCTCTTTCACACACACACACCCTACAGCTTTTTCACACACACACACACACACACCCCTACAGTTCTTCCCCCCCCCCCCCCCCCCCACACCAACCCTACAGCTCTTTCACACATATACACATGCCTGACCAACAAGCACAGGTCAAACATCTGCTGTGTCTCATCCGTGAGACCTAATTCCCAGATCTTTTCTTTCTGTTTTTTTTTCCTTTCTTGTGTTCCTTGATTTCTCTGTCGAACTGTGATCCCCTTGTGCAGTGGTCTCATGGCTTAGCGGAAGGTTGTGGAAAATGCAGACTAATGCACTCCTAATGCAGTGATCTTCCTACGGATACACACACACACAACACTTCTCCTCTCTCCTTCCTGCATCCCTCATCCTCTTCCACCACCCTCCCCCTCCCCTCCATCCTTGCCCCATTCCTGAATCAACCTACCAGTCCACCCATCCAAATCCACACATCAATTCAGTCCACCCACTTATTCCACTCCACCACCCCCTGTTCCACTCCACCCCCCTGTTCCACTCCACCCCCTGTTCCACTCCACCCCCCTGTTCCACCCTTCCACCCACCCCCCTGTTCCACTCCACCCCTGTTCCACTCCACCCCCTGTTCCACCCACCCCCCTGTCATCCACTCCACCTGTTCCACTCCACCCCCTGTTCCACTCCACCCTCCTGTTCCACTCCACCCCCTGTTCCACTCCACCCCCCCCACCTGTTCCACTCCACCCCCTCCCTCCACCCCCCACCCCCTTCCACTCCCCCCCCCACCCCCCCCTGTTCCACTCCACCCCCCTGTCCACTCCACCTTCCACCCACCCCCCTTCCACTCCACCCCCCCTGTTCCACTCCACCCCCTGTTCCACTCCACCCCCCCCCGTTCCACTCCACCCCCTGTTCCCCCCCCCCCCCCCCCCCCCCCGTTCCACTCCACCCCCCCCCCCCCCTCCACCCCCTCCCCTCCCCCCCCCCCCCGTTCCACTCCACCCCCCTGCTCCACTCCACCCCCCCCCCCCCCCGTTCCACCCACCCCCCCTGTTCCACTCCACCCACCTGTTCCACTCCACCTCCCTGTTCCACTCCACCCACCTGTTCCCCCCCCCCCCCCCCCGTTCCACTCCACCCCCCCTGTTCCACTCCACCCCTCCGTTCCACTCCCACCCCCCTGTTCCACTCCACCCCACCTGTTCCACTCCACCCCCTCCCCCACCCCCCCCCGTTCCACTCCACCCAACTGTTCCACTCCACCCCCCTGTTCCACCACTGTCCACTCCACCCCCTGTTCCACTCCCCCCCCCTGTTCCACTCCACCCCCCTGTTCCACTCCACCACCCCCCTGTTCCACTCCACCCCCCTGTTCCAGCCACCCCACTCCCACCCTGTTCCACTCCACCCCCCTGTTCCACTCCAACCCCCCTGTTCCACTCCACCCCCCTGTTCCACTCCACCCCCCTGTTCCACTCCACCCCCCCCCCCCCCCTGTTCCACTCCACCCCCTGTTCCAGCACCTGTTCCACTCACCCCCCTGTTCCACTCCACCCCCCTGTTCCACCCACCCCCCCCCTGTTCCACTCCACCCCCCTGTTCCAGCACCTGTTCCACTCCACCCCCCTGTTCCACCACCTGTTCCACTCCACCCCCTGTTCCACTCCACCCCCTGTTCCACTCCACCCACCTGTTCCCCCCTGTTCCACTCCACCTCCCACCCTGTTCCACTCCACCACCTGTTCCACCCACCATGTTCCACCACCTGTTCCACTCCACCCACCTGTTCCACTACCTGTTCCACTCCACCCACCTGTTCCACCACCTGTTCCACTCCACCTACCTGTTCCAGTCCACCCACCTGTTCCAGTCCATCTTTTCCAGTCCACCCACCTGTTCCAGTCCATCTTTTCCAGTCCACCCACCTGTTCCAGTCCACCTTTTCCAGTCCACCCACCTGTTCCAGTCCATCTTTTCCAGTCCACCCACCTGTTCCAGTCCATCTTTTCCAGTCCACCTTTTCCAGTCCACCCACCTGTTCCAGTCCACCTTTTCCAGTCCACTCACCTGTTCCAGTCCACCTTTTCCAGTCCACTCACCTGTTCCACTCCACCCATTCCAGTCCACCTTTTCCAGTCCACTCACCTGTTCCACTCCACCCATTCCAGCCCACCTTTTCCAGTCCACTCACCTGTTCCAGGGCCTGATCCCTTTGTTCCATCACCACCTGAATCTCTTCCTGGTAGATCTCCACCTCTCTCCGCTGGCGATGCTCCACCTCTTTCAGCACATCCTTTAGGGAGGCTATTCTGCCGGCGTCGGAACTCCTCCTTGCCAAGGACGGGCTGGAGTGCTCTGCCTTGATGACCTATAGGGCAAAAACATGGTTGAAGATGTTCATATTAAAATCAACCGAGTCAGATTTAATTGTATCAAAGACCAGTAACATCACAACTGGCTGTGTCAAAACCTAGGTGTATGAAAAGAAGTTATATCAAGGCCACTTGTACCTCTGCGACTTTTCTCCTTGATGATGCGTTCTCCCTTCCCCTTCCCCCAAGTAGAATCTTGCCCGAAACATAAAAACTCTTGTACTGGAACAAGTCTTACAGAGAAGCTGCAACCTAATACAGCAAAGACGATAATGATAATTATACTGTGACTCTCCTGATTGATGTTGTGTTCTCCCTTCCCCTTCCCCCCCCCCCCCCCCCCCCCCCCCCAAGTACAATCTTGTCTAAAACATCAAAACTCACTTACTGGAGCAGGTCTTACAGAGAAGTGGCAACCTAACACAGTCAAAGAAAAGAACCGTAATCATACCTTCTTTTCTTCCTCTTCTTCCTCGTCAGAGTCTTCAGTTTCTGAAGCTGAAGACAGGTCCTTCATTCTCAGACGACGGCCAGACCTTAAATTAACAATCAAAAGATGGTAAGCATAGACAATCCATCAGAACTGATTGCCTACTTATGTGATCTAAAAACGAAGACATAATTATCCTTCAACACACACATGAAATACATATGGAACTCAGAACTCAGGAATACTTCAAGTTTCAGGCTATTTGGTCCCACAATATTCCTCAAAAAAAAAAAAAGGGGAACACAAAAATATTACTGACAAAGATACCATTCTTCGATACAGACTCATCTGTTTTTTAACTAATAGAAGAATTTCTCCTTGTAAAGTTTACTAGAAATAGTAAGTAACAGCGCGAATGTAAACATGGAAGGATGACTTCGGTTTTTGTTGTTTTGTTTTTTTATTGGTTCTCTTTGAAAATGTTTAAACTTGACGGCAAACAAACAAAGGAAGACAGACAGACAGACAGACAGAGAGACCATAAACAGAGAGACAGACAGACAGAAAGATAGACAGAGAGAGAGAGAGAGTTCATACAGCTTAAGGGCAAAGATGAAGCACATGCATTGCAATAGGGAAGAAAACAACAACTATAATATACCATCTTGACCATCTGAACACAAATCATCTAATACACACAAACGTGTCAATCATAATACTTGTCAGAGAGAGCGAGACAGACAGGAAAAAAACCTATTGAAGATAGGAGTGGAGAGAACTGGAAGAATCAGCAGGCACGGGGTAGAGGGCGGGAGGAAAACACACGAGGTGGAAACAGGCAGAAAGAGTAAGAGACACTTAGAGTACGACAGCACACTACACACACGCATACACACACACACACACACAAATCAGTAACACTTTCACAACAAGAAGTAGATCTCCAAAGAATCCTGACTCTAAAGTGACAGTCTGACAGCTTCAGTTTCATCAAGGTGGTATCACCGTTTGCGGACTAGTCCATATACCCTACACCACATCCACAAAGCCTCGAAACCACACACTGCATGATTTGAAGCTGATGGATTAATGACCAAGATGAGAGAATTTTGTTAAGAAGAGGGTCACATGGCTGCGACTTAGCAGATGTCTGACCTACGCATCAGCCCAACGTGCTGGTGAGACCCTGGGGACACAGTATGACCAGTATTTATGCGAAGAACACATCCCCTTACCGCTTCTCCACACCTGTCCTCAGCAGTGAGTCTTCAAAGTCTTGGATCAGCTGCTCTTTGTCCTGTTCCGCTTGAATGACTCTCGCTTCCAGCGTCTCCTGCCGCCGCTTCTCTGCAGCCCTCACCTCAGACATCAGCTCTGGTGGAGTGGGGAAGGGGAAGGGGAGGGTGGGAGAAAGCAAGGGGGGGGGGGGGGGGGTAAGCAGGTGGAGAAATCATATGTGAAAACACTTTAAGTCTGTAACTTTACTACTGACTGAATTTGAATCAGTTCACAAACAGTGAATCATTTCAACAGTTCGGAGGGTGTAAGATACAAAACTTTAAAATTAAAAAAAAATCAGTTGCAAAGTGAGGTGACTGCAGACGTAAATTTAAACAAAATTTAGCAGTTACTTGAACTAACTCTGACAGATAACATGGACAAACGAATTACAGGACAAAACATGACGTGTTACGACCTCTCAAGTTTTCTTCAGGCAAGATAAACAACACTCAGGACAATGAAAATGAAAAACAAGCAATCACTTCTCTTGTAAAATTTGGTGCAAGATGGGCGTTATCAAATTCGGCCCAAGATGCAGTAAACTTTACAAAAATGTCAACGAATGTGCTGTCCCACAATGCCACAGAAAGTGAACAAGTTCCTGGTCCTTTTGATCCAAATCCAGACTAAACGTCAATGGCTTCATTCTGGAGTCACATTCCTTCTTCTACTTCAATTTCATTTCAAAAACACCTCTGTAGCTTTTGCTTGATCTTGTCGACAGACAGATGAACAAGCCAACAGACATAGGTCAAGATAAAACCTCCTTGGCAGAGACAAGACCACCAACTACAATGGGACACAGTCAAAATTCAAACCTGCAAACTTCTGGGCAGCCTCTGAATCCACAGTGCCGTCCTTGGGAGTTTCTGTCAGCATCTGCAGCTTGAGTACCTCCACCTCTTTGGTGCACAGTGCCAGCTTCTCTTTCAGCTGAAATCACAGCAAAGCAAGCATGGGCAACACAGCATAGTGCCCATTTCTCTTTCAGCTGAAAACACAACAAAGCAAGCATGGGCAACACAGCATAGTGCCCGCTTCTCTTTCAGCTGAAATCACAGCAAAGCAAGCATGGGCAACACAGCATAGTGCCAGTTTCTCTTTCAGCTGAAATCACAGCAAAGCAAGCATGGGCAACACAGCATAGTGCCCGCCTCTCTTTCAGCTGAAAACACAGCAAAGCAAGCATGGGCAACACAGCATAGTGCCAGCCTCTCTTTCAGCTGAAAACACAACAAAGCAAGCATGGGCAACACAGTCATAGTGCCAGCCTCTCTTTCAGCTGAAAACACAACAAAGCAAGCATGGGCAACACAGCATAGTGCCCGCTTCTCTTTCAGCTGAAAACACAACAAAGCAAGCATGGGCACAGTGCCAGTTTCTCTTTCAGCTGAAATCACAGCAAAGCAAGCATGGGCACAGTGCCAGCTTCTCTTTCAGCTGAAAACACAACAAAGCAAGCACGGGCAAGACAGCATAGTGCAAGTTCTCTTCAGCTGAACACTCAAAGTAAGCACGCACACGCATAGTGCAGCTTTCTCAGCTGAAAACACAGCAAAGTAAGCACGGGCAACACACTAGTGCAGTTCTTATAGTGCCAGCTTCTCCTTCAGCTGAAAACACAGCAAAGTAAGCACGGGCAACACAGCATAGTGCCAGTTTCTCTTTCAGCTGAAATCACAGCAAAGCAAGCATGGACAACACAGCATAGTGCCAGCTTCTCCTTCAGCTGAAAACACAGCAAAGCAAGCATGGGCAACACAGCATAGTGCCAGTTTCTCCTTCAGCTGAAAACACAACAAAGCAAGCATGGGCAACACAGCATAGTGCCAGCCTCTCTTTCAGCTGAAAACACAACAAAGCAAGCATGGGCAACACAGCATAGTGCCCGCTTCTCCTTCAGCTGAAAACACAAGAAAGCAAGCATGGCAACACAGCATAGTGCCCGCTTCTCTTTCAGCTGAAAACACAACAAAGCAAGCATGGGCAACACAGCATAGTGCCAGCCTCTCTTTCAGCTGAAATCACAGTAAAGCAAGCATGGGCAACACAGCATAATGCCAGCTTCTCCTTCAGCTGAAAACACAGTAAAGCAAGCATGGGCAACACAGCATAATGCCAGCTTCTCCTTCAGCTGAAAACACAGTAAAGCAAGCATGGGCAACACAGCATAATGCCAGCTTCTCCTTCAGCTGAAATCACAGTAAAGCAAGCATGGGCAACACAGCATAATGCCAGCTTCTCCTTCAGCTGAAAACACAACAAAGCAAGCATGGGCAACACAGCATAGTGCCCGCTTCTCCTTCAGCTGAAAACACAACAAAGCAAGCATGGGCAACACAGCACAGAAAGGATGCAGTTCTGCCTTCTTTTTTCCTGGGCAGCTGCACTGCTAGAGCGCTGTTCAAAGTGTTTTAATTTTTAAAAAAATGTATCGGTACTTTAAACACCCTATCCTTAGGACATCAGTCTAATACAGAGACAAAGAGAACCATCTGCTTTAAACGTCTTCTCGTTAGGACATCAGTCTAATATAGAGACAAAGAAAACCATCTGCTTTAGACACCTTCCCATTAGGACATCAGTCTAGTATAGAGACAAAGTGAACAATCTTCTTAAAAAAAAAGTTTTCACAGGGAGTCTTTGCTGCATGGTCAGTATAGTACAGGCACAGAGAATATTGTTCCAGAAAATAAAAGATCTCTGAAATGTGTTTTTGTTGGGAGGTAAATCTGAACAGAGACAAACAAAAAATGTTCCAAATGAAAAAAAAATCTACGTGTATGAAGTCATTATCTGAAGTCTTAACAGGGAGGTTTCACAGGATACATTATTTAACATATGAAAGCTATTTGTGTACACACACACACACACCCACACCCACACATGCACACACACACACACAAATACACACACACCAAAGCCACACACACGCCACGCACACACACACACACACACACACACAACACACCACACAAAACACACACACAGGACCAATGTCTCTTGAACAGTTGAAGGACAAACCACAGTCCCTAACCTTCCATCATCCACTCCATACATAACCACCTCCCACCCCCATCACCCACCTGATGATTGGTTTCTTTCAGCCGCCCAATCTCATCCTGCAACAATGAAGTCTGCTGCGCTGATGCATCAGCAAGGGGACTTCTCCCCCCTGCACAGAGCAGCGGCACAGAATATGCCGGAACTGTCTGAGACACAGGAAGCCTGAACCTCTCACCAACGCCTGCTGTCTGAGCCCCACCCTCTCTGGGCAGAGCGGTGGGGAGAGCGTAATGGGACGACTCCATACTGCTGGCGCTCTGTGACATGAGCTCTGGCACGATGGCAGGTTTCTGAGCGGTGGGGTTCTGGCGGGAGGGGGTGGCAGAGTGCTGAGTGGCAGAGTTCTGGGGGTGTGAGCTTGAGGTAGTGGCATGGCCTGCAGCATCAGCAACCCCGAGGACTGGGGCAGTGCAGAGTCAGGCTGAAGTGCTGATCCAACGACAGAGCCTGTGTTAACTGATGGCTGCACCTTTACTGGGAATTCTGCAGGACAAAGCGCATGCAGGCACACGCACATGCCCACGCACACACACACACACACAAACACACACACACACCCCCATACGCACACACACACACACCCATGCGCACGTGCTTGCACGCACACACACACACACGCGCACACACACACACACACACACACACACACACACGCACACACACACACACATACACATACCCATGCGCACGTGCGTGCACACGCGCACACACACACACAATCAATTCCTGGTATATATGTGATTGTCAAAGTTCTGAACTGTACAGACAGCCCAGCATCCAACAAGGGTTTGCACTGCCCATATTACCAAAAATAATAATATAAAGAGCAAAAATCACATTAAAAAAAAGGATGGTACTTTGTCAAGTGAAGACCAAGGTCACAAGTCAAGTTGTGACGTGAACTCTTTCTCATCAACGTTTCATGGCAAACTCTATTTTTACAGTGATGTCAACATTTATTCTTCTACAGAGTCAAGCTACAACTGAAAAATCTTCTTGTTTCTACGCATATGAATGTTTTCTTATGTATAAATAACTATTTCATTACAATTCTTCAGGAAAACACTGGTTCCACATCAGCTCTTTCAGTTCAATTCTTCAGGAATGATTCTGTGTTTTTTCAACTCATACTCTCAGTAATTTCTCAATTTCACATTAACTTTCAATCCATACCTTCTCAATACCTCAATCCACCCGGTCAATTTTTCAACCCATTCCTTGTATATACCATGGATCTGCATCAATGACTTAAAGCCCATGCCTTCAGAAATAACTGAATTCAGCGCAAACTCAGTCAAATCCTTCAGGAATTCACAGATTCTAAATCAGTCCTCTCAACCCATACCTTCAAGAATATAAACTGAACCCACACCGATTCAATGAATCCAAATTTTGAAGGCACATGGAACATCAGCTAGCCAGTCTCCCTTCATATGGTGCCTTTATATCTCTTTTCTATTTTTTCTGTATCCAGCTTCTGCAGATCATTCCTACTGCTGCATGGGAACACATACACACACAAATTTTGTCTACATAATTTTGTTGTTCCCTGTCAGTCTCACCGACTGTACAATTACATCCCATGCGATGCTCTTTTATTTCATTTCTTAAAAAAAAAATTTATAATCTTTCCGCAAATACCTTCAGGCAAATGAGCCCCAGCTTCCGGCACGTTGACCTGGTCCCCGTTCAGCAGAGGGTAGGACCTGGACAGGGGGATTCCAGTTCGTGGCGCAGCTTCCTGCCTTTCTCCAGGGCTGTACGAGGTCGGTGCCATGCCCATGGAACTCACAGAACTCCACGGAGTCAGAGTGAAAGGGGCATGCATCGGAGCTATGTAGTGCCCTAGTGGATTGACCGGTACTCCCGGTACTCCTGGTGCGTAGTGTGGATAGTGAAGAGGAGGGTAAGCAGAATGTTCAGGAGAATACGAAGATGGAGACTTTATCTTTCCTCGGCGGTGTCTGCTTCTGGGTTCTCTTTGATGTTCTACGTTGTCTTCTTCTGATTCACATTCACTGTCTTCCCATTCAGCTTTGTCATTCAGGTTGCTCCTGCTAGAACGAGGTGACCTGGAGGGGTGCTGAAAATCTGAAATGTGAATATATTCAAGATTGATTTGTTGTGTTGTCTTGTTTACAAGTACATGTGAGACTGAGACTCAGACTTTCAGATTCAAATTTCAATGGTCATAAGAACCCTCAAGGTTGATACACACAACACAATAACATTCAACACATATATTCAGACAGATTATGGTTTATGCTTGAACCATATTTCATAAGGGCTCGTTCAGGGAGTCATAATTGTCTGTTCATATTCATACAATTATAAAACAAATTTTGTTATGTGGCAGAGTGTGTGTGTGTGTGTATGTGTGTGTGTGTGTGTGTGTGTGTGTGTGTGTGTGTGTGTGTGTGTGTGTGTGTGGTGTGGTGAGTGAGTGAGTGAGTGAGTGAGTGAGTGAGTGATGTGAGTGAGTGAGTGAGTAGTGTGTGTGTGTGTGTGCATGTGCGTGTGCGTGTTGCCACACTTAAACACCATTCAGAACATGCAAAATAAAAACTAAGATACTTACTCAAAACCCGCCGAGCTGTATTCTTGCTGCTTTTCATTCTTTTGGGGCTGAATGAGCTGTCAAACATAAACATTCTTTTTTAGTCTTAAGTGTTTAGGAACAGTTTAGGTTTTTGATTATTTACCCCTTTACTGGTGAACTTTTGTAACTTTAAACATCTCTGCAAAACAAAACTTATTTTCTTTTATGCCAGCTACCGTTGATTATTTACCCCTTTACTGGTGAACTTTTGTAACTTTAAACATCTCTGCAAAACAAAACTTATTTTCTTTTATGCCAGCTACCGTTGATTATTTACCCCTTTACTGGTGAACTTTTGTAACTTTAAACATCTCTGCAAAACAAAACTTATTTTCTTTTATGCCAGCTACCGTTGATTATTTACCCTTTTACTGGTGAACTTTTGTAACTTTAAACATCTCTGCAAAACAAAACTTATTTTCTTTTATGCCAGCTACCGTTGATTATTTACCCTTTACTGGAGTACTTAAGTGAAACCAAATAAGTGCATACAAACTGGAAGGTAAATAATTATTCTTTGTATAATCTTGAAAGATGTATCTGTCTCACTCCAGTAAACATATTCTGTTGCATGACAAAACAGCATATGACAGACCCTGAGACACTAGTACCTGATAACGTTACTTGCCTGAGCCATCCTTTAACAAGAACAAAGTTGCTATATATTTCCAGCCTTCTTTTTTTTTAAAGCAGTTAAGGGGTTTAAGTCACTAAGTGTGTGTGTAAGTGTGTGTGTGTGTGTGTGTGTGTGTGTGTGTGTGTGTGTGTGTGTGTGTGTGTGTGTGTAAGCATATGTGCATGTGCGCGCGAGTGTTAGCATATGTGTTTTGTGTGCATGTGTGTTAGTGTATGTATACGTGTGCGTGCACATGCGGCACATTTGTGTGTGTGTGTGTGTGTGTGTGTGTGTGTGTGTGTGTGTGTGTGTGTGTGTGTGTGTGTATGTGTGTGTGTGTGTGTGTCTGTGATTCTTCAATGTGTGTTCACGCGTGCGCGCATGTGTGTGTGTGTGTGTGTGTGTGTGTGTGTGTGTGTGTGTGTGTGTGTGTGTGTGTGTGTGACATAAATATTTAATTAGCTGCATACATTTATATATGAATGCTTTCTAAAACTGTTACAACTTTAAACATCTCTGCAAAACAAAACTTATTTTCCTTTATGCCAGCTACCGTGAAGTGGTTAGCGCTGCGGACTCCTGGTTGGGAGGTTGTGGATTCGATTCTCATCAGAGCCATTTATTTGTGAGATTTTTCTGCCCCAACCGGCTCCAACCCAGTGTTGAGTTTGCAATTATAGTCATCAGCAGGGGACGTAGTAGGTGGTGTTCTGCAAATATTGGAACAGAACAGGAGCCACTGAACACCACCAAAGTGACTAAGCAGCATTACCAGTATTTCCCATGGTGGGATGCCTCATGAGAACTTGACATTGACTGCTCCTGTGTATTGTTGGTGCTCGGACGCTGGCGCATCAAGTCTGGCCGTGGATGTGGATGAGGGGTCTGAATGAGTGGCATAGATGCAATGCCACTGAGGTGGCACAAAAAATGGAGCAGCAAAAAAAAAAAAAAAAAAAAAACTTTTATAAAAGGACAAAATATTGAACTGAACTGAATTGATAAACAGGAAACTCTTTGTTAAGGTCAAACTCTTAATGCCCATTCTTAAAGGAAACAAGATCAAAAAAAAGGGAGACTCAGAGACCGACCGACAGACTGGACATCATAGCTCTTTGAATCATTGCGCAGAGTTGTTCCACAAAGGACACAAACCTTTCAGCATTGTTTCGCAATGCTCTGGATCGTCTCACAGCCTCTCCCTCTGCTTCAGACTGCCCACTTGACTCAGCCGCTACGTCAATATTCAGCAATGGATCAGCCTGATTTGCTCGAGGAAGGCGGTGGCGAAGTTCCGAGTTCACCTCTGGAGAGGCATACGGGTCAACAAGCAACTGTCGCAGTCGTTTCTCAGCTTCTTTTCTCCGGCTTCTTTCATCCTCTATGGTTTTCTCTCTGGCAGAACCGAAATGTAACTTTAGGTTGAAACTACTTTGCATTGTCAGTAAATGCATATTACTTGAAGGTAGGAAAACAAGAAGTCTAATTCAAAGAAACATAGAATTAAAAACAATTTCAATGAAATAACCTGTGTGCAAGCCCCCCCTCCTCCCCGCGCACACACACACACACACACACACACACATTAAAACCATAACATTGCCCACACAGTTTGTCAATTATGACAGAGACAATTTATACAGTACACAACCTACCATCCAGACCTTAGTTGGCAACCGACTGCACAGGTTATAAATGACACGGAACAAATACACGTTGTGGTCTAAGTACAATGCTGTCATGACTCAAATATGATGGGTGCATACATGATTAAGACACTGATCAATCAATAAACAGGCTGTTTCAGTGTCTTTATCTGCGGCTAAGCACAGGTCTTTCTTACTTTTCATCATTATTATTCTTCAGCTCTTCCACTTTGTTTTTGCAGTTTTCCAAAGCTCCTCTCATAGAACAGACTAATTTCTTCACTCCATCTGGAAATTTTTCGAACTGTTTCTCAGGTGTCCTGTCCAGTCTTCTGCGGTATTTAACTACTGCATCGTCTGCTTCCTCCGCCATATTAAGCACAAGCTGTTCGTTTCGTTTCCTGTAACAGGACCTTGACCTTAAGTCAGGGCGCGCACTTCCGTTTGCTAACAGCAAGACGGATGCCATGATAAAAATAAACTCTACTTAGCGTTTCAACTGTGTAAGACTTAGAACCTCAGAAACATGGATGAAGAACGTGTAGAGCTCGAAGCAGATATCAAGAAGCTGCACCACACTCTAGAAGAGGACAGAAACCAATGGCAATATGATTATATTGTCGATAGCGATGATGACGATGAGAGCGAGGACGACGACGATGCTCTGTTCATTGATCTGGAGAAACAGGGCTCTGCGGCAGCGTCCGTGACTTCCTTGTCTGCCCGAAGTGCAGGTGAGAAGTAAGGGTTGTCACGCTATGCCTGGGTTAATTAAGACGGCACCGTTGGTGAATAATGCAAGAAGTGGCTTAATTAGGGAGGGAAAAGGCCAAAATGGCAAGGGAACTAACTTTCAGTGGGCAAGCCCTGAAGACCAGGGGAGACAAGGCGAAGGCAGATCTATGTAGAGCTGGAACTTCATGTGTGTGTGTGTGCGTGCGCTCGTCTTGCATTAACACAGTGGATGGGGTAGTACTGGAAAAGAGATTTTCACCTATTGATTTTCGGTCACTGATTTTCTTATGAAAAGAGACTGGCAATGAAACAAAAGAATATTTGCTGGGAACATGCTTATTTTGACAACACTAAATTTTTATACAGAATAGCTAGAAGCTGTTCAGCATCGAGAGCAGTCCGCTTACTGATATGTGATAGGGTAGTACTGAAACTCCATCAGTCCATCTAAAATGCAAATGATTGTCTGAAAGTGACCCAGTACCCATTATCAAAAACAAAGAGCATGCTTGGCCTTACACGGGATCACTAACCACCTAACCTGTACAACACAGATCCAAAGCAAACTTTAACATGCACCATCTTGGTTGTGACATGGACATATTCATCAGTTTTCTGTTCTCCAGTATTGCACACAGAACCCGCGGCTTTTCTTTCTCTTCCCAGCAGAATGCAGAATTCAAATAATTACCCTAGGAAACAGTAGCAGCCAAGTCCACCAACACATTTGTGTCAATGTCCTTTCACACACAGTGATACAGGTCTTTTTATTGGTTTTAATTTCACACAAAAAAACTTTCCTTTCCATTGCCCGTAATAATCAAGTGGTTTACTGCATAACCACCACATGGAAGCAGAAACCACAATGGCCTGTAGAAGAAATTACAATAACATGAGGAAGATTGATATTTTATACATATTTTGATAATCAAAGTTCTGGTCATACAATTACAAATGGGGAAGGGCAATGTTGGTCAGGGTGTCACTGTGTGTACAGTATGAATGTGTGTGTGTGTGTGTGTGTGTGTGTGTGTGTGTGTGTGTGTGTGTGTGTGTTTGACAGAGGGTGGACTGTGTACAATGAGTGCAAGACATGTATGCATTACTGCTTATCAGTGTGGCATGCAACTTTCGTTTGGCTGGATTCATATCAGGTTATTCATGAATGAGGATGCTTATAAACACTTTTCGCCAGCCAGTCAGGTTGCAGCAGTTACAATTCCACTGTGTAGCACACCAAAGTTTCCACAAGCCAGAGATTTAAAAAGTACCACCACATAATTGTATGTTTCACAACAGGTAGCCTGCCTCAGCTTTGGGCTGTGTCAGGCCAATTGGCATCTAGGCTACAACACCAAAACTACATCAAAATGTTGTTATGCTCTGCCTAGTTATGTGGGGATTGTCTTCAGTCGTGACAAGCTCCTAGCATAACATTATCAGTCTCCAAAATCCCCCAAAGTTGGAGTGTGGCTGCCCAACGTGGCGGGGTAATCAAAAACCGTCACACACGTAATGTTCTCATCCCCGGCTGATGCATTTGTATCATAGTGTTCAAGTACTTCGGCTGTTTGGATGATCCCTGGAGTCTTTTAGCCAGGGTACGACAACAACAACAACAACAGGTAGCAAGCATTGAAGTCAAAAGCAAACTGAGTTCAAGATTAGTACTTATAGTAGGAAATCGTGGCCAAGCAGCCTCATTTTTCAGTGTGCTATTGTCAGAATACCAGTGGCATATTTTTTTTTAAAGAATTGTTAGTGATTCTGCAAGACGACATGGACAAACAGATTACAAGACAAAATAGGTTTGTCTTGTAATCTGTCCATACAAGACAGAAAGGATTCTTCTTGTAATCTGTTTGTCCATATTGTCTTGTGGAGTCTCTGACAATTCTTAAATTTGTTTCAGTTTGCGCCTTCAGTCACCTCACTTTGAAAGTAATGGTATAATGTTTTTCGTGCAAACAACAGCAATGAAGGATATATCCAGCCATCTCTCCACTTGTGCTTACTGTTTTTAAACCTAAGAGAAGAAAGAGACAGGATTCTAAAAATGTTTATGTATTTTTATACCTTTATAGTGTGGTGAAGACTTCAGGGCAAAGTGAAAAATAGGATGTTGATATAGCGACTGAGCTCAAAGACAAATAAGAGTTGATCTGATGACATCCACTAGAGGCTACTGTACAGCTTAATAATCATAATTTTGTGCGTGGAGCCAGCAGGGAAACTGTATCAGCCTCATGTGCAGCCTGTGAAAACAACAAAGTCAGCTGCTCTTTAAGATTAGAATAAAAGCATGTTTTCAGAAGTTCTCAGAGAAAAATGATAGGGAAATTTTCAAATAGCCTGATGGGATATTCAGTTTTAAAATCCCTTTGCCCACCTGCATTTGCTTTCATCATTAAGGCAACTGGGTGACCGAATCTGTCCAGCCCTGTATGGAATGTGGATTGATGTTTATTATGTTTACTTCACTCTGTTCATATCTAGGTAAAGATCTTTACAATTAAAAGAAAAACAACTGTTACTAGTGAACTATGGCAGGGTAGGATATAATTGAGGAGTTTGCCAAGTTTTCAAATCCTGCTTTACCTTGAAGACTGAATATTGTGAAACCTATCATGTGAATCGTGTAAATC
>CM065746.1:40486504-40549004 GCA_033310375.1 Conus canariensis | reverse complement strand
GCAGAACTAACTGCCATTCTAATGGCTTTGTATTTTCTACTTGACTTTTCAAATCCAATATTCCAAGTCCTCTTTTGCGTCGATTCAAAATCAGTTTTATTCGCCCTAAGTAAAACAAACCCTATAGTAAGACAAGATCTGATTACAGATATTCATCACCTAATACATTTCTTGATTATTAGGGGTACAAGAATTAGTTTCTGTTGGGTTCCTTCTCATTGTGGGATTCAGTTTAATGAGAGAGTAGACAGAGCAGCAAAACGGGGAGCGAAAAATACTAGCGGGTCGGAGGTTATCAGTATCCCATTGTCTATCCATGAGGGATACAGTCTTTTAGAAAATGCATGCTGGAAACATTTTAGGAAAAAACAACAAAATTCGGGATGTTCTCTTGATACTCGCATAAACCAGCTATTAAACTTTGACACACTTCATTCTTTTTATCAATGTAGTTTGCCGTTTTCTCGGATCATAATTTCGCTAATATATAAGATCAAACTAAACGCTTTTAAGACAAAGTTTTGCAAAAATATAACATGCCTTTGTGGTAAAATGATAACAAATTCCCACATACTTTTCCACTGCAAACAGTTAAAACCTCATCTACCACCTCTACCTAATTGTTCTCTGGATACAGTTGTAACCGATTTACCACTAATGTGTAAAATTGCTGTTTCATTGCATCAAAGTCCTATGTTTTCTGTTTTGTAAAATGGGAACTGGTGTTTTAGTAACGTCCTTGTTATGACCAGTTATTCTTCGATGTTTTATAGTTAGTTATCCATTTTTTGCTGTTGCTGTTAATGTTATTCTTATAGATTAGGTTCGTCTAATATCACATGATGTGTATAGACGTTAAATTGAAGACCTAACCTAACACACACACATGAAATATGAACTCACACACTCCACCCATCATTGTACAACAAAGCAGTCTACCTTAAGTTCATGTCTGCAGAACCAGTGGTTAGCGACAGAGCAGGACAATGATGCATGCATGCACTCACACGCACACTCCACCCATCATGGCACAACAAACCAATCTACCTTTACCTCGTATCTGCAGAGCCAGTCATTGGCAACCGAGCAGGACGATGACGCAGAGCTGTTCCGGGAGGTGGGGGTCATGCAGGAGGAGCTGGACGCCGTGGCCAGCCTGCCGGCCACCCTGGAGTCCTGCCTGGTGCTCAACCGCGCCTACCAGGACGTCATCAGCAAGCACATCAGCAGGATCGAGCTGGAGCTGGCTGAGAATAGAGAGGCTCAGGTACTGTTTTGACAGATGGACAGGTCTAAGGTACTGTTTTGACAGATGGACAGATCTAAGGTACTGTTTTGACAGATGGACAGGTCTCAAGGACTGGACGGTGGACAGCCTCAGGTACCTAGTTTTGTCAACGGCCTCTAAGGACGTTTGACACATAGACAGACTCAGGTACTGTTTTGACAGATGGAAGATCTCAGGTACTGTTTTGACAGATGGACAGATCTCAGGTACTGATTTTGACAGATGGACAGATCTAAGGTACTGTTTTGACAGATGGAAAGATCTAAGGTACTGTTTTGACAGATGGAAAGATCTCAGGTACTGTTTTGACAGATGGATAGATCTCAGGTACTGTTTTGACAGATGGACAGATCTAAGGTACTGTTTTGACAGATGGATAGATCTAAAGTACTGTTTTGACAGATGGATAGATCTAAGCTACTGTTTTGACAGTGGATAGATCTAAGGTACTGTTTTGACAGATGGACAGATCTAAGGTACTGTTTTGACAGATGGAAAGATCTCAGGTACTGTTTTGACAGATGGACAGATCTAAGGTACTGTTTTGACAGGATAGATTAAGATATGTTGACAGATTGGTAGGTTTAACCGTGTGTTTATGGGTTCAATCATGGGGGTTATCTTCCTTTGGGTTGAAATTTTCCTTTTCCTATGCTAGTAGCAAAGTGAGGTGACTGCAGGTGGAAATTTAAACTAATTTTTAAAAGTAGCTGAAATAACTATTGTCTTGTAATTCGTTTGCCCTGGATGTTATCTGGCAGAGTTATTTCAAGTACTTTTTAAAAGTTTAATCCAACGCTGCTTTTCAGTGTGGTGTTTCCTCAGGGTTTGGGGTTTGTTTTGTTTTGTGTTTAATCTCTTGCCTTGGTTCTGTATCAACACTATTAAAACAACATTAACGGCTTTGCTTACAGTACAGATCATTTGCATCAAATCATTGCAGAACAATCATTGTGCCATCTACATAAAGCTGAGTATCGTAGCAAGTACTATGAATTACTTTGCATAAAGCTGAGTATCATAGCAAGTACTATGAATTACTTTGTGAAGTATTCAGAGGGTGGAAGGGTGTTTTGTATGAAAATATAAACAACAAGAAATCAGATGCAGATCTGTTCTGTACACGCAAGGAAAAAACAGAAAAACAAACGAACAAAGAAAACAGATGTTTGAAAATCACTTAGGAGTAAAACTTGAACCTAATGCCAACAAGGAATGATACAGTAGTGGACAGCTATACACCCGGTTCACACAAGGCTTTGAAGGTCTGTGAAAGTCCTTGAAGTTTGATGACCCTTTTTTCAAGGACCCAAAAAAAAGTCCTTGAAATTTGGACTTAAGTGCTTAGGAATGCCACAGAGTGCGAGAATGCAAATTGAGATTTTGATGGGGCAATTTTTGTGTTTGTGATAAAATCACAAAATTATGGACTCTTGAGTCAGAACACACAGAAACATGAACAACCTGGAGTCGGAAAGTGTCTTTGCTCACAAAATTATATTTTAAAAATCAAATTCATTTAGTTTCTGCTGAAAGTGTCCACCTCCCAAACATCTGCTACTAGCACTGGACAGATTTGTCTAAAATGACATTATGAAGCGACTGACATATATGCATAAAAGCATATGTTTTCTGAATGTCCCTAAATATCAAACTTCAAAGTCTGTGAAAAGTCAATAAAAGCTCCTTGAATTGTTTGATACATCGGAAATTCTTCATTTCCAGTGATTTGGTTTGCCTTGCAGAGGCACATTGAGGAGGAGGCCAAGGAGAGCAGCCTGCAGCAGATGACCAAGAAGAGGTTTCCCTACAACGCCACCCTGCCGTACTTCAAGATGAAGTTTGGATCTGTACGGTGGACTGGGTTCTGCTTGAGTTCTCTTTCTTTCTCTTTCTGTCTTTGCCCATCCGAGTTTCTCTCACTCTTTTTCTTGCTTTCTGTCTGTCTCTGTCTGTCTGTCTGTCTCTCTTCTCTCTCTCTCTCTCTCGGTCTGTCTTTCTGTCTCTGTTTCTCGCTCTCTCTCTTGGTCTGTCCTTCTGTCTCTGTCTCTCTCTCTGTGTCCCTCTGTCTGTCTTTGTCTCATTCTCTCTCTGTCACTCTCTCTCTCTCTCTCTCTCTCTCTCTCTCTCTCTCTCTCTCTCTCTCTCTCCCCTCTCTCTCTCTCTCTCTCCCCCTCTCTCTCTGTGTCTCTCTTTTGCATCTTTCAGTCTCCCTCTTCCCCTCCCACCCTCCCCTTCTCTCTCTCTCTCTCCCTCTCTCTCTCTCTCTCTCTCTCTCTCTCCCTTTCATTCATATATGGAAGAATGAAAGTATTTGTTTGCACAGATTGATATTGAATGGTTTCGATGTAATTTGATTTTTTCTTGTCTGTATGTGTCTTTTTTTCTTTTTCTTTTGTTTTAACTTTCACTCTCTGCGACTGGTCTCTGTGAACTGTTCTTGCCTCTCCACTTGTCTCTTTCAAGTTGCTCCTTGGCCTCTGACAGCCGCCTGGGGAGAGACATTTTGTGTGTGTGTTTTCCTTTGTTTCTGTTATTTGCAACATCTGAAGATAGTAGGTGTCCAGATTTGGCTTTTCCTTTTTTGCGTTGCATATCTTTCGAGCCTTGCTTCACAACCACGTCATATGTGTTCACATGTATTCTGGCTCCCTGTCGCAGACCCCGGCGCAGAATGAAGACACGCGTTTGAAACGCCTGACGGATGAACCTGATCTGGACAAACGGCCAGAGAAAACATGTGAGTGTGCACACGGGATGGTGGGCCCAGTCATTGCAAGATCTGAATTATATGACCTAGTAATGTCTACTGTGGAACTTCTCTGTAAAGTCCTTTCAAAAGAAGCAAAGTATTCTTCCGTTAAAGGAGGCGTAGAATTAGCCTCCATGATGAGAAAAACTACAGAATAAGGCAAGGAAGCATCTGTTCTAAATGAAGGAAAGGAAAGAGACTTGCTGAATGTACTTGCAAATGACAGTGAGAAGCAGTCAAGGGAGTTCACTCTGAGTGAATAGTGAGAGAGTTTAATATGTATTTACAAGCTGGAATTAGCTTCCTCTTTTATTTTTTTAAGTTTTTATTCTCATTTTTGTTTGTTGGGGCTTCTTAATTATTCAGGGCATGTCGGTGCCAAAGTAGGATAATGCCTTTGTCTCCACAAATTGGTGTAAGAAAAACAGATTTGTGAAATTTACTTTGTGATAACAGTACTATGTAACATCTGTGTTTTGCAGGGCATGGTCGTCAGAGGCGAATGCTGACGGAGGCTGTGATTGAAGATTCCCTGGAGAAACTTCTGCAGCCTTTGTTGAGCAGGTGTGTATGTAGCGAGTGTGGGCCTCCAGTGTTTGAACTTTTCATTGATATGATAATGAACAGTAACTTCACTTACATATACAACTACTGTGACTCAGTGGCGACAGGGGGACTGGAATAGCCTAGTGGTAGAGCACCGGACTGGTAATCTTGGGGTTGCGGGTTCGAATCTCCGCAGGGCCGTTTTGGTACAGGGGGATTTTTCCCTCGGAGTTAACATTGCCTTGCCTTCCAAGTTCATTTGGATAAATGAAAACACAGTTACATTAAGACCAACAGACTGTACAATGTATATATTTGAAAATGAAAAATCCAAACATACATATTTAAAAAAAATTCACAGGCATCTCGTTAACTGTCTTTTTGTTTGAATTACAGATGATACAACATTGGATTGTTCTTAATGTTTGTTTTGATTTGTTTTAATTTTCCTTTTTTTGTTGTTTTCAGACGTGAGCTGGAGGAGGAAAAACTGAAGGATGTTGGAAAAAATACTGAGCAGTGGAAAGAAATCACGAACAGAATCAGCAGGCTTGATGTGGAAATTGAAGAAAAACGGTAAACAGAATTAAAACAAAAACACACACAAACAAAGCAATAGAAATCACGAACAGAATCGGCAGGCTTGATGTGGAAATTGAAGAAAAACGGTAAACAGAATTAAAACAAAAACACACACAAACAAAGCAATAGAAATCACGAACAGAATCGGCAGGCTTGATGTGGAAATTGAGGAAAAATGGTAAACAGAATTAAAACAGAAACACACGCAAACAAAGCAATAGAAATCACGAACAGAATCGGCAGGCTTGATGTGGAAATTGAAGAAAAACGGTAAACAGAATTAAAACAAAAACACACACAAACAAAGCAATAGAAATCACGAACAGAATCGGCAGGCTTGATGTGGAAATTGAAGAAAAATGGTAAACAGAATTAAAACAAAAACACAC
Organism: Conus canariensis; assembly: GCA_033310375.1. Taxonomy (NCBI): domain Eukaryota; kingdom Metazoa; phylum Mollusca; class Gastropoda; order Neogastropoda; family Conidae; genus Conus; species Conus canariensis. Next base: position 40,543,447 of record CM065746.1, on the reverse strand, counting down.
GCAAACAAAGCAATAGAAATCACGAACAGAATCGGCAGCTTGATGTGGAAATTGAAGAAAAACAGTAAACAGAATTAAAACAAAAACACACAAACACAAGCAATAGAAATCACGAACAGAATCGGCAGGCTTGATGTGGAAATTGAAGAAAAACAGTAAACAGAATTAAAACAAAAGCACACACAAACAAAGCAATAGAAATCACAAACAGAATCGGCAGGCTTGATGTGGAAATTGAAGAAAAACGGTAAACAGAATTAAAACAAAAACACACACAAACAAAGCAATAGAAATCACGAACAGAATCGGCAGGCTTGATGTGGAAATTGAAGAAAAACGGTAAGCAGAATTAAAACAAAAACACACACAAACAAAGCAGTAGAAATCACGAACAGAATTAGCAGGCTTGATGTGGAAATTGAAGAAAAACGGTAAAGAGAATTCAAACAAAAACTTCCCCGAAGATGGAGTATGGCTGCCTTAATGGCGGGATAAAAAAGAGTCATACACACAAAACTCCACTCCCTTTGTTGGGTAGATGGGATTAATACTTGTCTGTCCATATAGAGAGTGTCCGCAGGAGTATCAGCCTGCGTAGGCAGAAGAAGAAGAAAACAAAAACACACACAAACAAAGCAATAGAAAACTATGGAGGAAAAAAAGGAAGACCTAGAACAGGTTATTGTGAACACAGAAAAACCTAAGGAAAAAAAACCCTGTAGAGGTCTCCTCAGCATCAGTGCAGTGTCTGCTCTGGTGAGTTGCCCTATGACTTCCTGCTCCCTGTGGATTGGCGGGTGCCAGGGCTCCCATGGGATAAGCCAGAGTGTGGTTCTGGATGATGAGCTAGAATGACCAAGCTGGATGTAATGCCACTGAAGTCGCACATGAGATGGAGGGGAGAGTGATGGGTGGGGGAGGGGAGGGATTTACATGGACACCCTGTCTGCGCAGACAGCAGTAAAAATTCCAAACATTCAAGAATGAACGCTTCAGACAGATTTTCTCCCTACTGGGAACGTCGGACAAACAAGTAAGTAGGTCAGGCCGCAGGTCAACACATACATGGCAGGCAGACAGAAACCTCTTCTTGCAGGTGCATCAAACTCCCTATGCTAGCCTGGTGTAGACATCTTACCGTTTATGAGAGGGCAGACTTCCGCCAAGGTCAAACAGTTCCTCTGCACTTGAGTCAAACCTTAACTCACATCCCATCTCATATAGCAGCTGCTCTTCGATCCATATTTGTGCCAACATTGAAGGGGTTTGTCACTGGAGCCATCTTCCCCCATCAAATTTTGTGAAAAATGGTTTCCATACTTTTGCGTGTAATCTTACTTACAAACAGACAAACAAACAAACAAAAACAAAATCTGGTGGATGTTACGTAACTTTGGTGGAGGTGGGGAAGTAAAGAGTGAGCCACTTTTCTTCCTTGACGTTACGAACGGTTGGAGCAGATCAAGGTGAGCAGACTGTGCATTGACCTCGGCCCGACTGTGTGTGTGTTGTCACTGAAGGACAGCATGGGTCATGCAAGGTGTGAAAGAGCATGATATGTGATTAAACCAACCACTGTGGCATACCAAGGTCTCTCTGAATCGAAGAAACCAGTATCGCATCTCATCGAAGAAACTCCTGTGGCATAAAGAGTATCACCTGCACTTAACACCAACCACTGTGGCATACAAAGTATCACATCTCACTGAGGCATACAACATGTCACATTTCATCAAGACAACCACTGTGGCACACAAAGTGTCACATCTCATCAGAGAAATCACTGAGGTATACAACATGTCACATCTCATCAGAGAAATCACTGAGGTACACATGCCATTCAAGAAATCACAGCATGTCCATTTCATCAAGACAACCACAGTGGCACACAAAGTGTCACATCTTATCAGAGAAATCACTGAGGTATACAAATGTCACATTTCATCAAGACAACCACTGTGGCATACAAAGTGTCACATCTCACTGAGGCATACAACATGTCACATTTCATCAAGACAACCACAGTGGCACTCAAAGTGTCACATCTCATCAGAGAAATCACTGAGGCATACAACATTTCACATCTCATCAGAGAAATCACTGAGGCATACAACATGTCACATTTCGTCAAAACAACCACTGTGACATACATACTATCATATTCCATAGATATGGGAGGACATTGTGAAATGTACCAGTGCTACAAAAGGGGTTATTCTGCTTCTGACAGCATTGTTTATCGACAAATGTTAAGATGATTATTTTAGTCCTAAGGGACATTGTAAAGAACATTGCATGCAAAAAGGCCTTATTCTACGCTTGACGAAAATGGTCATCTATACATGCTACAATCTTTGTTAACTCTTTCATCCCTACAACCCGGTTTTCCGGTCTGCAGAAATCCTACCCTTCCTTCCTGCAGCCCGGAAAACCGGGCAGCACAAAATCCCTCCTTTCCTTCCTGCGGCCCGGAAAATCGGTTCTCGCGGTAAGCGCTTTGAACTTCACGCAAGTCGCATCATCGGTACACGTCATGACTGGGTCGCTCGCACGGCAGTGTTTATGAATGGAATGGATGCCAGATGGCCCCTACAGAGTGGGAAAGTTGTTGCCGCTGTATTCTGGCCGGTTTGCTACTGCACACGTCGCAGTCCTCACTTTACACTTCTTTTTCTTTTCTCTAAATCCAGGAATGAAGGGAATACTCGTACTATAAGAATCTAGGAACAAGAGGAAGTAACGGTTCATAGAAAAGTAGGAATGAAAGAGTTAATAGGTAACAAACTTTATAACAGACCAATGATATTGGTGCTGCATAAATAGAAGAGCTTGCCCTCTTCACTGCGCTGTTGACGAACGGTGTTCGTCATAAAAAGTGTCATCTGCAATGCTCAGTTGACGAATGCTGTTCGTCATGATTCAACACTCTTTCTGTTTCGTCCAGCATGGGACTTGGCAAAATATGATAGCAGTGAAGGGGTTAAATTGAGCTGTAGACATCAGACATATTCAAAAGGTTTGGAGCTATTATAGAAGATCCTTCCAAGTGATTACTGCGCTTGAAAGCAAAATTCTATTCAAATGCTGTAAGACATGTAACGAACATTGCGAGCAAAGTACTGTGTGTGTGTGTGCGTGTTAGCTTGGGGGGAGGGGAATGATAGATTCGGGAGAGAGTTACTACATACAACTTTCTTTCAATTGACATGGTGATTTCCTGTTTTCCACTATTTCTGGTGTATGGGTGCTTGCTTTCTTTATTTTGTATGTTTTCTTTTTCATTTTTTTTGTAGCTACAAAAAAGAAAAGCAGTCTGATTCGTGGAAGTTGTTAATGTTATGTTTTGATGAATTTTTTTTAAACATTTGAATGAAAAAAATGTGTGTCACAGTGATTATGGAGGAATTGATCTTTTTTATTGGTTTTTGTAGCTCTGTACAAAAAAAAAAAATCTGATTCATGAAAGTTATAACTATTGTGGTGAATTTTTTAAACGTTTATATGAAAAAGAGCATATCACAGTGATTTGTGGAGGAGCTGAAGTAAGTGAATCTTGTCCTGAACTGGATCTGACGACGGTGTGTTGCTGTGTGGGTTGTCCAGAGGCACCCCGAGGGAGGAGCTGCTGCACAGTGTTGACCCTGAGAAGGTGGACTGGATGAAGATCGCCAACATGACGGTAAGCAGGGGTCAGCCATGCTTCCTACACAACTGAGGGACTGAGATTATCTTGGGGGGGGGGGGGGGGGGGGGTGGTTGGAGACCAAGATGGGCTAGGGAGGACGAATGGAGGTAGGGTAACTGCTTTCCGTTTCTAACTGGTGTGGTGCTGCACCCATCTGTCTCACCTGAACTTGAGTTATTTGGAGCTTGAGCGTGGGGTTAATGGAGTTGGTAAACTACATGCAGTGGAAGATACATTTTCTCTTCTTTTTTTTGAGTCCTACATTCCTCGGTTCAAACGACAGGAAGTCCCAATGCTTTCAGTTCCAACCCAGACTGCCTCCTCCATCCCCTGGTCTCAGAGTGTTGACTTCAGAAGATAGGCAGCTATGCATCGCTTGTTTTTGTTTTTGTTTTTGTCTTTCATTTCTGCTGGTTTTTATTCTGGTATGTGTGTGTGTGTCTACGTGTCTGTCTGTCTGTCAGTTTGAAGGGAAGCGGGACTGGATGGCGTGTCACCGGGCCTGGGGATGGCACAGCCTGACCCCCGCCCAACCAGCAGCCTGGACCCACCAGAGGAGGAGCGACTGACCAACACTCGTCACCGAAACCAACGCCACCAACTGGACTACGTTTGCCAGCAGTCGGGGTGAGTCACACACATGTGGGAGTGATGGTTCTTGAATGGTTGGGGGGATGGGGAGGGGGAGATGGGGATACTGGCTTGACATAGGTGGGTTCTTGAATGATTGGGGGGTGGGGAGAGGGAGATCAAGACTGGGCTCCCACATTGGCACGTATAGGAGGAGATGGTTGAGGGAGGGGGGTGTTGTTTCCCAATTCTATGCCGCTTGTAAGTGGGGGGATCTGAGACTTGAGGTCCTTGGATTGGATCAAAACATAAGAAGCACAATTATACCTTACAGATGTATGAGACAATTTAGAATAACAAAAAAAAAAACCCAGACAAATGTACATGTGTTCCAACTCTGTAAATCATTTTACTATATATGCTGTTTCCAAACGTCGGTGAAAATGTATCTGTCTGATGATCTGTAGGTAATGTAGATCATACATAGACGCCAGCCGACTTGTGCAAAGACTTCTTTCAAGTCCTCCCTCACCTTCCCATAGATCGAAGCAGACACACTCTCCTGTGTGTCCCCTGTTCCTAACCGCCAGTCGGTTTCAACTGTCTTTAGCCATCGGTCAGTTCCCCCCCCCCCCCCCCCCCCCCTTTAGCATGGCCTAACAAGCATGCACATACACCAGCCAACTTCTTGTTTGGAAAACTGGTGCGTGCCCAGTGTTGCCAGTGTTTGCAGTTACCTGTCTTAGTCGGAGAAGTGGGTGGTTTGATGGTGAAGAAACAGTTGAGTTGTCTTGCATGAACTGGATGGGTCTTACGGATGGAGTGACTGTCATGTAAAGCAGGCACCAAGAGAAGTGGAATTCCAAGTGAAAAATGAAAATACTGCCAATACAAAATTGGAATTCCAAGTGAAAAATGAAAATACTGCCAATACAAAATTGGAATTCAAAGTGAAAAATAAAAGTAGTGCCAATACAAAATTGGAATTCAAAGCCAAAAATAAAAGTAGTGCCAATACAAAATTGTAGAAAGTATGTTATACAAACACATGCCTGCAGCTTGTATAATCATTTGTAGGAGAGAGGGTAGGGAGATGGAAGCTCGAAAGAAACAAGTTTTAGGTTTTGCCAGGATTGAATAAAGTGCTTTTCCGATTATTTTTTTCTTAAATCTCAAAGCTGTCGCCTAACCCCCCACCCTCTCTCCCCTTTGTCCTGTCCCCCTGAAAGTGGCCCACTGTTGTTGTCAAAGAGTGGATGAATGACGCCATGTGGGTTTCAGACTGGCAGAACCCCTTTCCAGTGCTTGCAGTACTTCCAGCAGAACCTCAGCTCGGAAATGCTGGACAGGTTGGAAGACTTTCTTTTTTTCGATGCTTGTGCTCAATGCAGATTTTTTTTTTTTTTTTTTTTATCTGTGTGTTTGGGTCTTGTCCTGCCAAAAGACGTCATTCAAAAATTCAGTCATGGTTGTCTGTCTGTCTCTCTCTTTCTGTTTCTTTATCTCTTTCTCTGTGTGTGTTTCTCTCGCTGTCTCTCTATCTCTGTCTCTCTTTCTCTCTCTCTCTCCCCTTCTCTCTCTCTCGTTCTCTCTCGCTCTCTCATTCTCTCTCTCTGTCACACTCATACCTACCCTCTTCTCTCTCTCTACTTCTATCTCTCTCTCTCTCGCTCTCTCATTCTCTCTCTCTGTCACACTCATACCTATCCTCTCTCTCTCCTTCTCTCTCTCTCTCACTCGCTCGCTCTCTCTTTCTCTGTGTCACATTCATATCTACCCTCTCTCTCTCTCTCTCCCCTTCTCTCTCTCTCTCTAGCTCACTCTCTCTCACTCTCTCATTCTCTCTCTCTGTCACACTCATACCTACCCTCTCTTTGTCTTATCTGTTATGACATACATTTTTATAATCATTTATTTCAGATCATGAATGCTGATTGATAATATCGAAAGGTTGCTCAAGTACCATGCCAGCTGATTGCAAATATCGAAAGGTTGCTCAAGTACCATGCCAGAGAGGGGGAGCTGATCATAGTTGTTGTGTGTGTGTATGTGTGTTGGGCAGACCGTGGACCAAGGAAGAGGACGATCAGCTGATCAAGGTGGTAGAGAAGTGTCAGCACTATCACTTTAATTGGCGGAAAGGTGAGACTGGCTTCCAGCTTTCACGCACATGTATCGGTGGTGTTGTGTGAGCACAGTGGAGCCTCAGAGGTCCACGTTCAGAAATCCTTAACAGCGAGGTCTTTCTCCCTTTCAGCTGTTCTGAGCTACAGCCTCTCCTGCAAGGCCTCTTAGGGTTGATCTGCATGAAGGAAGGGCTACTTCCTTTTAAACTCTCGCATCTCAAAAGCTTTTGTACCGAGGGACAAATGGTTTCACACAGTTATTGCAAAAAATTAATTGTGCGTTGAAATATTACATTGTCGTGTACTGCTGCGTGCTTTCAAACTCGTGATGTTTTGACAAACTCAAACATTGTTTCATTGTTGGCATGATACTGTTTCTAAGTGTTAGAAAAACTCACATCGATCGTTCAAGTCACGTGGCAAAATTTAGCGTCACTATGAGGAAGGAAGCTTATGCAACTGTCCTGTCTTTCGTTGCAGTTAAACGCATATTCATAAGCTGATGAACCGGTTTGACTGAACTGGATGCTTGATCCTAATGCTGTTCAGGCGGAGACCGGGGTTCAGTGGCACATGAAAAAAGTTGTTTTTTTTAAGCACGAGGCTGGTTGAGTTAAAGGGAGGAAGCCTTTGTTGGGAGGTCAGCTGGTACAATGTACAAAGACAATAATGGGGGTGAAGAAGAACAGGTCAGGCTGGTGCAATAAACAAAGACAACAATGGGGGTGAAGAAGAATGTCTTGTTCTCTTGATCCAGTGTTTCTGGGTTCAGACTCTGCTCAAGGCAGGGAAGTTAGAGGAGAGTTTCTTTTTGTGAGTCAACATGTGTTAAGACCCAACCACCCCTCCAGGTACACACACACTTACATACACACACATGCACGCATGCACGTGTGCACGCATGCACACACACATGCATACACACACACACACACACACACAGCACGCACGCACACACACACACACACACACACACACACACACACACACACACACACACACACACACACACACATGCCCATCTTGCGCCAACTATGAGAATATAAGTGATCGCTCATTCTTCTTGCCTGAAGAAGACCTAAGAGGTCGAAATTCGTCGTGTTTTTTTTTGTCTTGTAATTCATTTGAACATGTTAATTGGTGGAGTTATTACAAACACCTTTTGAACTTTGTTTGGATTTCCACCGGCAGTCACCTCACTTTGCAACTAACATTTTTTTCCTTCATTTTTTTCGTAATGAACTGCAAACTGTCCCCACCCCTAGCGCCTTCCACCACACTGATGCAACAAGAAACATAAATGCCATACAATACACAAACATTTACATGCACACACATGCACACAAGCAGGCAAATGTGCAGCAAATGTGCAGCAAATGAGAAACCACCAGCCAGGTACAAGATCTGATCAGCCGGTGCCATCAGGCTTTTTGTGTAGTGGCTGTTGTCTGTTTCTTCCCCAGTGTCTCACTACATGGAAGGTCGGAGCGGCATGCAGTGCTACAAGCGCTACTCCAGGCTGGACCCCAACATCAACAAAGGCCACTGGACCGAGGCTGAGGATGCCGTGAGTTGGATTGGTTGGACAGAATGCAGGACGTGTGTGTTCATGTGTAGAGACAGGCCGTAGTGAGGGTAGTGTTTGCACACCCATTCCCTCTCAGAATGCAGGACGTGTGTGTTCATGTGTAGAGACAGGCCGTAGTGAGGGTAGTGTTTGCACACCCATTCCCTCTCAGAATGCAGGACGTGTGTGTTCATGTGTAGAGACAGGCCGTAGTGAGGGTAGTGTTTGCACACCCATTCCCTCTCCCCTCTTTGATTATTCCCCACCTCCCATCCCTTTTTGGGGGGGTTGGAGTGGCTATGATCTGTTGCACACTGACTGAAACCAATTTATGGTCACATTAACTCTTGGCTGTACTGACAAAGTTGCACACAACTCTGTAAACAGACACAGACTTCAGTTTGATTTCTGAGCTTTTATGTGTCTCAGGAAAAGACTGGCATGAACCAGAAACGGTTACTTCAAAACAACAAGGGAAGGAACTCTTAAACCCTAGTTACAAAGAAAGGAAAACAACTCTCATTTCAAGGAGCTTGAATTAAGTCAGTAGGGAGAGCTCTGATGAAGTCGCTGCAGGGACTCTGAGGGTTAATGTTATGGTAGCGACACCTTGGAGTTCGCCTCAGACTTTAGAGTTACTTCCCTTTTGTTTTGGAGCAACGGACACGACGATCGCTGAGTTATTAACACTTCCGTTTAGAAGCACACTAATGCATCCTCACCTGGAAATTATGTGCTGGAATGTCCCCTTGTCTGTGACTTACTTTGATGTACACTCGTTCACCATCCATTTGCCATTGTGATCCATTTGTCTGGTATTGTTTTCAATTGTCTTTTATTTATCCTTTTAATTTTGCTTTCTTTAGAGGCCATCCTGTTTTGATTTGACAACTTGGTTTGAGATTGGAAGCACTGTCTGGATGCACGAGTGTCCCAGAAGCTGATATTCTGAATTTTTTTTTGTAACATTACTGGTACCAGTGTGGTGAAAGAATATGCGCTGTTGGAGGATTTTGTGTGTTGCTACCACAATCAGACTTTTGCAGAAATCAACAAGTACAAATCACGGTTTAATTCGGGTGCTGTTATTTTCTGCTTTTGATTTCAAAGATAACTAGAGTTTTAGGCAACAACAAAAAATAAAGGGGGCTCTTTAACACTGTATGTTTGTTGAAGATTACGTCAACTGTTTTGGATCTTTTGCATCTCCGTATAGTGACCAGTCTTAATTCAAGCTCTCCCATGTAGAAGTACAGAAAATAAATTAGTTATGTACGACCGTTAGTGGCTTCAAGTCTTGTTTTATGAACCCCCTGTGTGGTTTGTGATATGTTCCATAGTTTTCGGAACAATGTTAAATCACGATGTTCATGAGTGAAAATTACCCACATTCTTTGAGCTGTAGATATGACGCCTGCATCAGGGAGAAGTGTTTGATGTTGAATTAAAACAACTCAAATCCCATTCTCACGTAGATCACATAGCCAATATCTCACATCATCCCAAAGATTCATGTTTTCCTTCTTGTTTTTTTAGAAAGAAAAGGAAAAAAGCAAACAATGGATCATCAAAAAAAAAAGATAATGATTCTCTTCATTTTCATCATACCTTTTAAGAGAAATCGCTGGTTTGAAATTGTGCTTTTTTTTTCGTCTTAAGTCCATACTGATATTTATTTGTAGATCAAAGAAGCTCAGCTGCTCTTTTCTTATATATGTAGCACTTACCTCAGTCTTCAGATAGCCCAACTTGATCATAAGTGTTGTCAACAGTCAGTGGAAGAATACAGATTTTGGAGTCGTGCAGTTTTAACGTTAAGTCCGTAACGCTTTGTAGAGGTGCTGATTCAGATGAAGCACACCTTTCTCCAGGAAAAGACACTGTCAGTTGCAGCTGAAGTGTCCTCGCAGGAGGTGTCTCCTCTCATTTTCATCTTGCCACAATTTCCCCGGCTTTGAAAGTGAATTGAGCACTTTTAACTACCATCTTTTTTGTTTTCATAGTATATACACAACTACCAAATAAACTTGCCGAACAAATGTACAGCAATTTTTTTGTTTTTTAACTGGAGTACAAGTTTAGAAAACAATCACCAGGAAAGTCTTGAAAACTCAGGTAACACCAAAGTTTGAATTTTTAAAAAAAATCTAATAGTTGATGTAGCTGGATTTGCACATGTCTTTTCATGGACAGTTGATGTTTATCATTCATCTGATTGCCTGAAAAACAGAATCCGTCTGTAACTTTGGCACCAAATGCCTCACTTCTTAATTTTCACACACACCGCCATTGAAGTGTGAAAGGGGTGCAAGCACATCTGTATGATATACTCTGCACTGCTTCGTGAGTCCCTGTCATCCATTCAGCAGTGCCTGAGCCACGTGGTAGTCCATAGTCATGTGAAATGGACAGACTTCTGTCACTGTCACTAATAGTCGCTCTCAGCATGAGCTAAAAATTATATTGGTATTTTTGAAACTTCAGGTGACTGGGGAAAGGAGAAAAGTTGGAAGGGGGGGGGGGGGGCAGGAGGACGAGAGGGTCTTGAATTGAAGCTCGTTTCTAGTTGGCAATCAAATTTTATTTTAGCAGCCAGCTTCTGACAACCGTGCTTAGAGTTAATGCTGAAAGGTTCCAGTATGGGTACAAAATGTAAGGTCACTTATGACAGGCGGACAAAGACAGATGAGTTGTTCATCACTGGTATTGGTGGGGAAGTGAGAGGATCAGCAGCTTTTTCTGTCAGTCTTGACCACAATTGTAACCATTTGTAGAATTCAGACCAAAAAAAAAGGCCTGTGATATTCTCCTGTCTTGACAGCAAACTTGAAGCGTTTCCATGTGTGTCTGCCATGCTTTTGGCCCAGCAAACACGCTGAATAACCAGCTCTGAGATCAGGCGGTAGAAAAGAGCTTTTCTGCTAGAAGACAAATTTGATGTATCATGGTTGGGCATATCTAGGCTGTTGTTATTGTCGATCATCAAAACCTGTTGATTTCTTAATTCTTGGATAATCAGCTTAAAAAGCTTTTTTTGAAGGTCCTAGCAGTCACAAACAAGCGTAGCCTTGGCTGGTCAACAGTGTTCACAGAATGAAAAAAGGTGATAGTCTTGAAGTCCAAAGAAGATTGTTTCGTTCACCCATACACCCTATTCTTATCTTTTAAAAGGTGACGAAGCTCGGTGGTGCATTCCATGTCTTGTACCACTCACAGCAAAACATGTTCTTTTAGAGTGTTGGGACTTGCATAATGTGAGACATAAACACTTCACAGCAGACTCCATGAAAAACCTTGTCCAAAGATGTCCCACCGGATGTGATCTTTAGGTTTCTGAGGGAGATTAAACATTTTTCATCTCATCTAAGTTTTACAGAAGGAGGACTTTTAACCAAATTTCTGGTGTGTTTTTATGCGGTAATTTTAAAGGTTCGTGTAAATGAGGTGTTTTTTTTTGTTTTGTTTTGGTTTTTCTTTTTGTTTTTCTAAATAAGACTTGTGAGGTAACTTCACGCAGTGACAGCCCTGATATGGCCCTTTGCGGTCAGCTGGGCTATAAGCAACATTAACATTAACATTAACACATATACCTAGCTAGTGACTTGCTTCCCTTGTTTTATTCACACATATACCTGACTAGTGACTTCCCTTGTTTTGCTCACACATATACCTAGCTTGTGATTTACTTCCCTTGTTTTGTTCACACATATTATACCTAGCTAGTGACTTACTTCCCTTGTTTTGTTCACGCATATACCTAGCAAGTGACTTACTTCCCTTGTTTTGTTCACACATAGATACCTAGCCAGTGACTTACTTCCCTTGTTTTGTTCACACATATATACCTGGCTAGTGACTTACTTCCCTTGTTTTGTTCATGCATATATACCTAGCTAGTGACTTACTTCCCTTGTTTTGTTCACGCATATACCTAGCTAGTGCCTTGCTTCCCCTGTTTTGTTCACACATATACCTAGTTAGTGGGTTGTTTCCCTTGTTTTGTTCACGCATATACCTAGCTAGTGACTTACTTCCCTTGTTTTGTTCGCTCATATACCTAGCTAGTGACTTGCTTCCCTTGTTTTGTTCACACACCTAGCTAGAGGGTTGTTTCCCTTGTTTTGTTCTGCCATATACCTAGTTAATGGGTTGTTTCCCTTGCAGCAACTGATGACGGCGGTTCAACTGCTGGGGACCCACAACTGGGGCAGGGTGAAGGAGTTGGTGCCTGGACGAACCCGCGAACAGTGCCGAGAGAGGTACTGACCAGGGAGTGGGGTCAGCTGCTGTTATATACATATACACGAAGGATGGTTACAATCGTGCTTCACTGCTTGATTAATTGTCAGAACAGGGGTCGTGGGGTCAGATGCTGGGGTCTACATAAGATGGTTATGATTGTGCTTCACTGGTTGATGAATTGATAGTATGGGGGTCGTGGGGTCAGACGCAGTGATATACATAGGATGGTTATGTTTGTGCTTCACTGGTTGATTAATTGATAGTAATCAGTATAACATTTACTCGGTGTGTGATGAAAATAATAGAGATGGATCTGATGATAATGATGATGACTAGAGCATTAAAGATGATGTCTGATTACTTAATGGTTATGATCATGACATGATCTTTGCATAAACATACTTTCTTAGTCTTTGGTGATAATTTGATTATATTGATGATAATGATTATGATTTATATAATGATAATCTCTTGCTAATATTAACAGTATTTTTCATCCCCTAAGGCAGGGTTCGTACGCTCCTTGAAACTCCTTGAATTCTGACAGGGAATTTCAAGACCTTGAAAACCTTTGAAAATCAATAAAATGTGGTTCTGTTTACCAAACCTCCTTGAAAACCTTTGAAAATTAAGCCGTCAGCTCCAAAAATCTTTAATGTGGCAGAAAGAAATGGCAGTTGGGTTGTTCTGCGTCCTTGTTAATGAAAAACTATTGTAAACCAAATTTTTACAAACATCGTTCCGATCCTGCGATTTTACCAAGGGAGATAATTTGTAACTAATTGATGAAGTTACAAATTACCTCCCTTGGTAAAATCGCCGACGAAAATGCAGGATCGCGACGATGTTTGTAAAAATTTGTTTTAAAATAGTTTTTCATTAACCTGAACGCAGAAAATTCAAACCGCCATTTCTTTTTTCAATTTTTACGCAAGCAGTGTAGCCTTTAGGGGAGAGGTGGCACGAAAATTTGACCATTTTGTTTCAGAAATCATGTTTTGGGTTTTATGTGTTTTTGTGCTCAAGAAAGTCTGTTGAAAGCATCTGTGGTGTTTATTTTGTCTATTTTCACATTTTTCTTGGTAAAAATAACTTTATTTGATGGAGGTGTGTGTGAAAATTGATTAACTTCTTTATTTTCGAACGCTGTTTTCTCAAAATCACTTTTTTCGACAACAGTTGATGTGCAAGGAGTATAATATCTCTGGATCCAGGCCAGCTGGCTTGGTTATTTTTTTTCTTTTGATGAGAAATGATTTCTGCATGCAATTATATTTTATTTATAAGTCAAAACAGCACATATCATTTGCTATTTCTATTGGAATAATTCAAAAGCAATGAAACGCGAAGCCTGATGGCCACCATATGGAAAAAAATTATTGAAAAAAAAGCAGTTTAGATATATGAAAATCCTTTTGTAATTGCATTACTGTAGCTCAGCAAAACAATATATATAAATCCTTTTTTAATTGCATTACATGTCTGCTATGATACAAATACAGGTCTTGTCATGAACCTTTTTTTTTTTTCATTTTTCATCAGTTTGCCCCCACTTGTGGTTCCCAAATCACACAAGAGCTTTGAAATCTCTGAAATATGTTTTTTCTTTTTTTTTCTTTTTTTTTTTAACATAAACAATAGATAAAAATGAAGTGTTAAAAGAACAATAGTTTAATTTTCGAGCCACCTCTTGCCTTGAAATAAAATAAACGCTCCTTGAAAACTTGAATTTTGTTCTTGGGAGTCTGTAGGAACCCTGTAAGGGCTCAGTACTAATAAGAATGACAAATCGTCCTCTTCACAAGAATGGGAACAGGTTTCTTCAACACACAACATGACAAGACTTCTTACCATTATGTAATGCATTCTCCTGTGATAGGGAAGAAAAAAATGTCCATATGCTCTCTTACCCTGTCTCTCTTTCTTTATCTCTGTGTCTGTCTGTCTGTCTGTCTCCCTCTCTCTCTCTCTCTCTCCTCTTTCTGTGAGTGTGTGTGTTTATATATATAGAGAGAGAAAGAGAGAGTTATGAGATGTCCCACCTGATGTGATCTTTGAATTTCTGAAAGAGATTAACATTTTTTCATCTGATCTAAGAATTTTCGGAGGAAAGATTTTTAACAAAATTTCCAGTGTGTTTTTAGAAGGTGTGTTTTAAAGGGTTGTATGATTTTTTTTTTTTTTTTTGATAATGACTCATGAGTTGACTTCGACACTGTGACAGCCCTGATAGGGCCCTTTGTGGTCAGCTGGGCGATAAGCAACGTTACCTTACCTTAGTTAATGGAAAAGCGTGCTTGCTGTTGTCGCTGACCTGGGTCTGTGTGTGTGTGGTGTCCCAGGTACGCCAACAGTCTGGACCCCAGCATTTCAGGACAGCCCTGGACCTATGAGGAGGACAAGAAGCTGCTGAACCTGGTGGCCAAAGAGGGCAAAGGTAAAGCACTGCACTTCTTCGGAAATCCCTTCAAACAGTTCTGTGGAAGAGACCTGGTTGGCCAGGTGGGTAAGGTGTCGTGATTCGTGTTCAGAGGTCCTGGATTTGGTTCCCACTCCAGACAGCCAGATTGGAGGAGATTTTTCCTTTCAGGGTCAACATCTGTGCAGTAAGTTCTGTGAATGACACTTTTAAACCAAGGGCTCGTGGATAAAAAGATGGATATGAATTCTTGCATGTGTGCAAGTCCCATTCCGTCCTTTCAGAGAAGAGCAGGCCGTCATGTGCCAGTGGGATAGATGACATGAAAAATAAAACACAGTGATGGAAAAAAAAATCCACACTATAGCTTCAGTAATATCGCCTATGAGAGTTAAATTTAGATTTGGAAGGATGCGCGTACAATGTAAGAAAAAAATGCTCGAGTCCATGTCCTTGAATGTGGGTGTTACACTTGGATTTGAAGTGATACACTTACAATGTCAAAAATGCTACACTCCATGCCCTTGAATATGGGTGTTACACATACAGTGTCAAATGCTACACTCCGTACCCTTGAATATGAGTGTTACACGTAGATTTGGAATGATACACTTACCATGTCAGAAATGCTACAGATTGTGCCCTTGAATATGAGTGTTACACATAGATTTGAAATAATACACTTACCATGTCAAAAATGCTACACTCCGTACCATTGAATATGAGTGTTACACGTAGATTTGGAATGATACACTTACCATGTCAGAAATGCTACAGTTTGTGCCCTTGAATATGAGTGTTACACAAGGATTTGGAATAATACACTTACCATGTCAAAAATGCTACAGTTTGTGCCCTTGAATATGAGTGTTACACATAGATTTGGAATGATACACTTACCATGTCAGAAATGCTACACTCCGTGCCTTTGAGGCCTGGACAGCTTTGGAGCACAGCAGAGAAGCGGAACAGTCATTAAAAGGTTAACACTCCACCCACCAGCAAACTGCTCAGGTCATAAGAACGCTGTGACCTTTCTGTCGCTGTGTGTGTCGGCAGGAAACTGGGTCAGGTGCTGCAAGGACTTGCCGGGGCGCACAGACAACCAGGTGCTGCAGCGGTACCGGCGTCTGGAGGACTGGCGGAAGAAGACGGAGTGGTTCAAAAAACAGTCGGTGGGTGTTCCGTCACTTTGTGTGTCAATTCACATTCTGTATGATGACGGTGTATGCTGTATAAGGCTGCAGTACACTACAGGTATATTCCTCTCTATATATGTGTTGTTTTACATTCTGTATGATGACGGTGTATGCTGTATAAGGCCACAGTACACTACAGGTATATTCCTCTCTCTGCATTTGTGTGTTGTTTCGCCTTCTGTATCATGGCGATGTACACTGTATTAGGATACAGTACACTACAGGTATATTCCTCTCTCTACATTTGTGTGTTGTTTTGCCTTGTGTATAGTGATGGTGTATTAGGATACAGTACACTACAGGTATATTCCTCTCTCTACATTTGTGTGTTGATTTACCTTCTGTATAAAGACGGTGTATGGTGTATTAAGATACAGTACACTACAGGTATATTCCTCTCTCTACATATGTGTGTTGTTTTGCTTTCTTTATAGTGATGGTGTATTAGGATACAGTACACTACAGGTATATTCCTCTCTCTACATTTGTGTGTTGATTTACCTTCTGTATAATGATGGAGTATGCTGTATTAGGATACAGTACAGTACAGGTATATTCCTCTCTCTATATTTGTGTGTTGTTTTACTTTCTGTATAGAGATGGTGTATTAGGATACAGTACACTACAGGTATATTCCACTCTCTACATTTGTGTGTTGATTTACCTTCTGTATAGTGATGGTGTGTTAGGATACAGTACACTACAGGTATATTTCACTCTCTACATTTGTGTGTTGATTTACCTTCTGTATAGTGATGGTGTATCAGGATACAGTACACTACAGGTATATTCCACTCTCTACATTTGTGTGTTGATTTACCTTCTGTATAGTGATGGTGTGTTAGGATACAGTACACTACAGGTATATTCCTCTCTCTATAGTTGTGTGTTGATTTACCTTCTGTATAGTGATGGTGTATCAGGATACAGTACACTACAGGTATATTCCTCTCTCTATAGTTGTGTGTTGATTTACCTTCTGTATAGTGATGGTGTATTAGGATACAGTACACTACAGGTATATTCCACTCTCTACATTTGTGTGTTGATTTACCTTCTGTATAGTGATGGTGTATGGTGTATTAGGATACAGTACACTACAGGTATATTCCACTCTCTACATTTGTGTGTTGATTTACCTTCTGTATAGTGATGGTGTATTAGGATACAGTACACTACAGGTATATTCCACTCTCTACATTTGTGTGTTGATTTACCTTCTGTATAGTGATGGTGTATGGTGTATTAGGATACAGTACACTACAGGTATATTCCACTCGCTACATTTGTGTGTTGATTTACCTTCTGTATAGTGATGGTGTATGGTGTATTAGGATACAGTACACTACAGGTATATTCCACTCTCTACATTTGTGTGTTGATTTACCTTCTGTATAGTGATGGTGTATTAGGATACAGTACACTACAGGTATATTTCACTGAGAATGCACAGCAGATCTTCCAGAATGAAAAACAAAAACAAACCAGAAATCATCCGCATGCATGGCACAAAGACATAGCGCTCCACTGATGTTGATTGAAACCATTGATTCTGATTGAAATCCCATGCCAAAGCAGAAAGTGCATGATAGTTCCATGTGTGCAGTATAATTCATATTGTAACAACACAGCAAATTGCAGTGTAACATGATTTTCACCACAGTGCATGTAGTATGGAACATGGTACATAGTCCTCTTATTCAGTGCATAACAGCAAATATGGTACTGTGCTATACAACATGACACAGTGCATTTACATCACAGTACATACAGTGTATAGCATGATGCATTGTCCTCTTATTCAGTACATTACAGCACATATGGTATCATGCTACACAATATGACACAGTGCATTTACATCACAGTACATACAGTGTAAAGCATGATGCATTGTCCTCTTATTCAGTGCATTACAGCGCATACAGCGTAGTGCTGTACAGTAGGACAGTGCGTTACGTCACAGTACATACTGATACAGTGCATAACATTATACATTGCCCTCTGGTTCAGCGCATGCAGTATTGTGCTGCACAGTATGACACAATGCATTTACACCACAGTACATAGAGTGTGTAGGATGAGACATTGTTCTCTGATTCAGTGCATTACAGGGCATACAGTATAGTGCTGCACAGTATGACACGAAACATTTTCACCATCGTACATGCAGTATATATCTATAGCATGATACAAAGTCGTCATATTCAGTGCATCACAGCATGTACAGAGTGGCACTGTATAGTGTGACACAGTACATGACAGTTTGTTGCTGCATGACACAAACCCTGCCATAGAGTGCGCAGCACACAACAGCATGACACATCACACTGCAGTAGAGACAGTACAGCACAGTACTTTACAACACAAACAACACACAGCCCACTGCCATGGAGACAGTACAGCACAATACATTACAACCCAAACAACACATGGCCTACTGCCATGGAGACAGTACAGCACAATAGGTTACAACACAAACAACACACAGCCCACTGCCATAGAGAGAGTACAGCACAATACATTACAACACAAACAACACACAGCCCACTGCCATAGAGACAGTACAGCACAATACATTACAACACAAACAACACACAGCCCACTGCCATAGAGACAGTACAGCACAATACATTACAACACAAACAACACACAGCCCACTGTCATAGAGACAGCACAGTACAGCACAACACATTACAACACAAACAACACACAGCCCACTGCCATGGAGACAGTAGAGTACAGCACAATACATTACAACACAAACACACAGCCCACTGCCATAGAGACAGTACAGTACAGCACAACACATTACAACACAAACAACACACAGCCCACTGCCTTAGAGACAGTACAGCACAATACATTACAACACAAACAACACACAGCCCACTGCCATAGAGACAGTACAGTACAGCACAACACATTATAACACAAACAACACACAGTCTACTGTCATAGAGACAGTACAGCACAATACATTACAACACAAACAACACGCAGCCCACTGCCATAGAGACAGTACAGTACAATACATTACAACACAAACAACTCACAGCCCACTGCCATGGAGACAGTACAGTACAGCACAATACATTACAACACAAACTGCCACACAGTCCAGTCACTGCGTTCACTGCCATGCGGTTCCAGCACAAGGACCGAGACCTGCTGCAGGGCAACAACCTGCCCGGTGACCAGAGGGTCAAGGCCCAGGAGAAGAACTGGGAGCAGTTCCGCAACAAGTTTGGCGTCATCCCCGACGACTACGTCAAACAGCAGAGGGACATTGAAAACGGTAAGAGAAAGGTTGATTTGGATTTGACCCCAGCGACTGCGTTAAACAGAAGAGAGACATGAAAATTGGTAAGAGAAAGGTTGATTTGGGTTTTGCCCTGACGACTACATCAAACAGAAGAGAGACAGGAAAATTGGTAAGAGAAAGGTCGATTTGGGTTTGACCCCGACGACTATGTCAAACAGAAGTGAGACATGGAAAATGGTAAGAAGAAAGTTGATGTTGGTTTTACCCTGATGACTATGTCAAACAGAAGAAGGACATTGAAAGAGTTATGTGAAAGGTCGATATTGGTTTTACCGCAACGACTACATCAAACGGAAGAGAGACATGGAAAATGGTAAGAGAAAGGTCGATATTGGTTTTACTGCGATGACTACAACAAATGGAAGAGGGGCATGGAAAATGTTATGTGAAAGGTCGATTTTGGTTTTACCGCGACGGCTACGTCAAACAGGAAAGGGACACTGAAAATGTTATGTGAAAAGTCAGTTTTGATTTTACCGCGATGACTATGTCAAACAGAAGAGGAACATGGAAAATGGTATGAGGAAGGTTGATTTTGGTGTTATGGGTCGCTTTCTTCCCTTGCCCGCAAACTAATGAGTTGGTTTTCGTTGACAGAGGTGGGACCACGGGGTTTACTGTTTTGAGGGGAAGGTTGCATTTGCCTGAGTGGCTTCCATGGCAGATTTGCCCGAGTGGCTTCGATTGCAGATTTGCCTGAGTGGCTTCTATGGCAGATTTGCCTGAGTGGCTTCCGTGGCCGATTTGCCCGAGTTGCTTCTATGGAAGATTTGCCTGAGTTGCTTCTATGGCAGATTTGCCTGAGTGGCCTCTATGGCTGATCTGCCTGAGTGGCTTCTATGGCCAATCTGCCTGGGTGGCTTCAATGGCCGATTTGCCTGAGTGGCTTCTACGGCCGATTTGCCTGAGTGGCTTCTACGGCCGATTTGCCTGAGTGGCTTCTATGGCCGATTTGCCTGAGTGGCCGATTTGCCTGAGTGGCTTCTGTGGCCGATTTGCCTGAGTGGCTTCTGTGGCCGATTTGCCTGAGTGGCTTCTGTGGCCGGTTTGCCTGAGTGGCTTCTCTGGCAGATTAGCCTGAGTGGCTTCCATGGCAGATTTGCCTGGGTGGCTTCCATGGCAGATTTGCCTGGGTGGCTTCTATAGCAGATTTGCCTGGGTGGCTTCTACAGCAGATTTGCCTGGGTGGCTTCTACAGCAGATTTGCCTGAGTGGCTTCTACAGCAGATTTGCCTGTCTGTGGTGAAAGTGTGACAGGATGAACCTTGTTTTGGTGATCATGCCATGGAGTTGGATGAGTGGGTTGACAGTAATGCCATTGAGTTGGACTGGAAGATAGAACCTAGGGGGAAAAAATGGTGAGAAAAAAAAAACTTGGCACATTTTTGGGGGAAGGGCATTTCATCTTCAGCACCCTTGCTGTGGTGTTACTCCCGTGCGGTTTATTCCAACTTTCACTGACACAACCACACCCAGACTCATTCTTTCAGTCACAGCACAGCAGTTCAGGAGCAGCTACCAGTGACATGTCGTCATGAGGCAACAACCCTCCTGAGGTGACACTGCATTGCTGCTGATTTTTTTTTAAATGATGTTTTGTGATGCCTGTTGTGATCCAACATATGCCAGGCATCACCTGCTACCATGTTCCCAATATGTGTTGTAGTAACGTCTGCTTTTTTTTTTCCCGGATTTGTAGGTCACATTGTATTTTGTTGAGGGACAACGCTTTTATCTGTGCTGCAGGCGATCAACTCTCTCAAAGCGTGACAGTACTGAGGTAAATTTCAAGCAGCTTGAATTGATTTGAAGATACGAATAATGGAAAGTTGTGTAGGACATCACAGTACTGTTATTACAGAGTTTATGGTGTATATTGAATGGCTGCCTTTTCTGGACCACTCTGTTCTTGCTAATGTATAGAAGTCATGCACACTGATTTGACGACACGTCGTCGTTCATGCATGCCATCCCAGGGGACGTGGTGGCCCCGCGGCCGCCCTTCATGATCGGGCTGGCCAACAAGTCGGGCTGCAAGGTGTGGGAGCGGCGCATCAAGCTGCACAAGCTGATCGAGAGCCACATCGACCGGCTGAAGGAGAAGTACAACTTCATCCACCCCAGCGTGGCCGGCGTCTTCGAGTTGCAGGACGCCATCTCCCAGCTGTCCAAGGACTGCCTCAGCCAGCGTGACCAGCTGATGGTATGGCAATGGGAGGAGGGGTGGGGGGGTGTATAGAGAGAGGGAGGAGGTGGGACTGCCTCAGCCAGCACAACCAGCTGATGGTATGGCAATGGGAGGGGGGGGGGGAGGTATGGAGAGGGTGAGAAGGTGGGACTGATGGTATTGGGAGAGGGGTGGGGGTGGGGAGGATATAGAGAGGGGTGGGAGGTGGGACTGTCTCAATGCACATACTTGAAGTCTCATCTGTAGAGAAATATGCAGTGGGATAGAAACAGGCCCGCATACACTCGCACACTCACGCGCGCGCGCATACACACACACACGCACACACACACACACACACATACACATATACACTCAAACCAAAATAAACAACAACAAAAAACATGACTACACACAAAAATCCTAGGTGAATCAGCAGCCCATGTTTGAGTTTAGATAAAAGTTTGTTCAGATTATGTATGTCATCAGAGTATTAGTTGAAAATGAAATGGTTGAAAGTAAATTTCACTCAGTGTCTCAACAAAGTATAAGCATTAGTCAGAGTTTAATCAAATCATTTAAACTAAATTTTCTTCAGTTTATATCATTACTGCATTGATCAGAGTTTAAGTAAACAGTAAAGTTTAAGTAGTTTATATTCCGTTCAGTGTATGTCCATCATAGTGATTTGGAGTTGAAATGGTTTCATTTTCGTAGTGAGTATGTCATCATAGATTTAGCATTAGTCAGAGTTTAAACGGTTCAAACTAATTTTCATTCAGTATGTGTTATCAAAGTGTTAGAGTTTAAATGGTTTAAACTAAATTTGGTTCAGTGTATATCTTCATAGTATTACTATGAGTCGGAGTTTAAATGGTATAAATTGACTTCGTTGAGTGTTTTGTCATCGTTCTATTAGTCGCAGTTTGAATTGTTTGAACTAGATTTCATTCTTTTTATGCCATGGTGATATTAGTAGAAAACAGAGTTTAAATGATTTAAACTAAATTTCGTGTAGTATATAAGATCATGGTATTAGTATTTGTGTAGAAACACACTCATCTCAAAGACAAAAAGAAAAATGGTAATCAAAATCTGTTCTTTTTTTCTCATTGCATTTTGTTCAGAACACTCTCTGTTTCCTGATAAAATTTTATTCTCGTTTTGTGAAATTTGACCCTCATCCTTCAGTTTCCACACACAGCGTGACGAATAGTAGGTTACATAAATGCGTGACTGATGTTGTATATAGACATCAAGTCTGAGCACAGAAAGTGGGTACATTAATAGTGAGATTAAAAACAGTCACCTATACAGAAATCTGACCGACAGTGAACCTGAGAGTCATAGCAAAGAAAAAGGAGGTTTTACGATACTGAAAGCTAAGCACTGTTGCATTTCTCTGGTCCCCACAGAACAAGCGTAAGGATCGTCTGGGCCAGCTGATCCACGGCCTCCCGTCGGTGATCAGCGTCAAGGATTTGCTGGCGGTGTCCCGAGGGGGCAAAGTTCATGAGAAGAGGACGCGGGGCCCCATGCTGGGCAAGAAGAGGAACAGGGTCAAGAAGACACTTCCTCCCAGGTAAAGGTCACACCCACTGGACACTGGCCAGTCTGTTGAACGCTGGTTGTATTGAAAGTAAACATGAAATGAGGCAGGGAACAGTCATCACAATCATCATCATGGATGTCCGTCGTGGTCGATGAAGACGTCAGTGGCTCCGCATGTGTGAGCGCAAGCCAAAGCTGGACACACAGATGCGTCCGCACTCTGGACATGCGACAGCTGTCATTGGGTCAGGTCTCCTCTCTTTGGGGGCTTAGCGCTTCTGGTCCAATTCCTGCAAACGCTTCTCTTCGAAGCTGTTTACTCCTTTGTGGACAGCAAGTTGCCAGGCACTGCAGTCTGTGGCAAGTGTTTCCCAGCCCTGAAACGGGAATAGTAAACAAACAAGTAGGGTAACTCTTGCTCCCATGATGAAATGAATACATGTCCATTAACTCCAAAGGAATGCTGCCTATGACACCCAGTCACCTAGCAGGTATGACAGCACAGAGAACAAACAAAGAAACATCTCCCAAAAGGGATGTTCCAAGCTTGCCTGTATACCCTGTGCCAGACACATCTACACAGCAACAAGAACTGGAGAAATGAACAAATACAAATTAACATTTATTCAAGACTGGCACTGCCTTTTCGGATCTTAGATGTAGTCAGACAAGTACATGGAGGAACAGAAACAAATACAGGTAACCTCGATTTGATGGAAACGAAAGTGAATAGGAAATGAGGCAGGGAACAGTAAACAACAAACAAGTAGGGTAACTCTTGCTCCCATGATGAAATAAGTATACGCCCATAACTCCAAAGGAATGCTGCCCACAATACCGAATCGCCTAGCAGGTATGACAGCACAGAGCACACAGAACAAACAAGGAAACATCCCCGCTGGTAGTGTTGCTGATGTGGAGTCTGATGTTGGTGAGTGTCCAGTTGTTAGGTTAGGTAAGGTACTGTTGCTTATAGCCCAGCCGACTGCAAAGGGCCGTATCAGGGCCGTCACTGCGTTGAAGTCAACTCACAAGTCATTTTAAAATGCACACACGCACGCACGCATGCACGCACACATAGCTGCCACCGCATTGAAGTCAACTCAAGTCATTTTCACACACACACACACACACACACACACACACACACACACACACACACACACTCACACACACACAGTCACACACACACACACATAGTCACACACACACACACGTACACACACACACACACACACACACACATAGTCACACACACACACACACACACACACACACACACACACACACACACACACACACACACAGAGTCACACACACCACACACACACACACACACACACACACACACACACACACACACCTTTGAAATACAGCTTCTAAAAAAGCACCAGAAATTTTGTTAAAAATCTTTCTGTCGTAAAATTTTAGATCAGATGGAAAATGTGGATCTCTTTGAGAAGTTATGAATCTTACAGATGAGCATTTGACAGAGCATTTATCACACAAGATCCATAGGACCTGTACACCAAAGTAAACCTGTATAACAGTAGGCAGTGCATGTGAAGATAGTGATAAACACATGTAGTATTCAGTATCATCAAACAGCTGTATGCATGCGAAGATAGTGTTAAACACATGTATTCGGTATCATCTGACATGCAGCTTTATGCATGTGAAGATAGTGTAAAACACATGCGTGTGACATCATCAAACAAGCAGTTTTCATGGAATGGTCGGATCGATGGATGAAATCTTTAGTGAAAATCTCGATATAAGTTGAAATGGATTCCAATCATTGATTGATTGATCACTTTGCACTTCACTGAAGTAATTAACAGAAGAGGAAAGCCTTTGTTATACTTGGAAGAGACAGAACAGTACTGGATACAATGTTTGACGTGTTTTGATGAATGTTCTTGAACTTGAAGAGACAGAACAGTACTGGATACAATGTTTGACGTGTTTTGATGAATGTTCTTGAACTTGTGTGAATAGAAGCGCAGCAGACCAAAGAAAGAAAGAAGAATGAAAGAAATGAACACTACGGGCTATGGATTAGAGACACGTGTAATTTCTTATGCTAAGCCACAATTAAAAAGATGGTGATGATAGTGTTTCATTGTTTTAAATGATGGGCACTAGACAATATGCTGGTTGATGACTCTCTGACCACAAAGACGCTCAGCATTGTTAGGAATTTGATTTTAAAATCATCTGATTATAGTCTATGAAATAATGATTCAGCTTCAGTCCATGAAGTTTTGCCATTTTCTGAAAACTATAACTCTGCTATCAGAGCGCCCATCTGCTAAGGGTTGTCCATAGTTTACATCTGATTTATTTTACAAAAGGTTCAGAAATAAGCCAAAGAGGTCTGAAAGGAAGGGTCACTCTCAAGGAAGAGAATAGCGCATTACAATAGTGAACTGGTTATGGTGGACAGGCGGAATAAAGCAGAACAAGGATAAGGGTAGAATCACAAATCACTCTTCTTTCTGCTATGATCCAGCACTATGCTCCAGCAGTGGTCATCAGTGTCAACATGTCGGTGCTGCTGATGCTCCAGCAGTGGGTCCATCAGTGTCAACATGTCGGTACTGCTGATGCTCCAGCAGTGTCCATCAGTGTCAACATGTCGGTACTGCTGATGCTCCAGCAGTGGTCCATCAGTGTCAACATGTCGTACTGCTGATGCTCCAGCAGTGTCCATCAGTGTCAACATGTCGGTGCTGCAGATGCTCCAGCAGTGGTCCATCAGTGTCAACATGTCGGTACTGCTGATGCTCCAGCAGTGGTCCATCAGTGTCAACATGTCGTACTGCGATGCTCCAGCAGTGGTCCCTCAGTGTCACATGTCGGTACTGCTGATGCCCAGCAGTGGTCCATCAGTGTCAACATGTCGGTACTGCTGATGCTCCAGCAGTGGTCCATCAGTGTCAACATGTCGGTACTGCTGATGATCCAGCAGTGGTCCATCAGTGTCAACATGTCGGTACTGCTGATGCTCCAGCAGTGGTCCATCAGTGTCAACATGTCGGTACTGCAGATGCTCCAGCAGTGGTCGGTCCATCAGTGTCACATGTCAGTACTGCTGATGCTCCAGCAGTGTCCATCAGTGTCAACATGTCGGTGCTGCAGATGCTCCAGCAGTGGTCGGTCCATCAGTGTCAACATGTCGGTACTGCTGATGCTCCAGCAGTGGCCCATCAGTGTCAACATGTCGGTGCTGCTGATGCTCCAGCAGTGGTCCATCAGTGTCAACATGTCGGTACTGCTGATGCTCCAGCAGTGGTCCATCAGTGTCAACATGTCGGTGCTGCTGATGCTCCAGCAGTGGTCGGTCCATCAGTGTCAACATGTCGGTACTGCAGATGCTCCAGCAGTGGTCCATCAGTGTCAACATGTCGGTACTGCAGATGCTCCAGCAGTGGTCCATCAGTGTCAACATGTCGGTACTGCAGATGCTCCAGCAGTGGTCCATCAGTGTCAACATGTCGGTGCTGCTGATGCTCCAGCAGTGGTCCATCAGTGTCAACATGTCGTACTGCTGATGCTCCAGCAGTGGTCCATCAGTGTCAACATGTCGGTGCTGCTGATGCTCCAGCAGTGGTCCATCAGTGTCAACATGTCGGTACTGCTGATGCTCCAGCAGTGGTCCATCAGTGTCAACATGTCGGTGCTGCTGATGCTCTAGCAGTGGTCCCATCAGTGTCAACATGTCGGTACTGCTGATGCTCCAGCAGTGGTCCATCAGTGTCAACATGTCGGTACTGCAGATGCTCCAGCAGTGGTCCATCAGTGTCAACATGTCGGTACTGCTGATGCTCCAGCAGTGGTCCATCAGTGTCAACATGTCGGTACTGCAGATGCTCCAGCAGTGGTCCATCAGTGTCAACATGTCGGTACTGCTGATGCTCCAGCAGTGGTCCATCAGTGTCAACATGTCGGTACTGCTGATGCTCCAGCAGTGGTCCATCAGTGTCAACATGTCGTACTGCTGATGCTCCAGCAGTGGTCCATCAGTGTCAACATGTCGGTGCTGCTGATCTCCAGCAGTGGTCGTCCATCAGTGTCAACATGTCGGTACTGCTGATGCTCCAGCAGTGGTCCATCATGTCAACATGTCGTACGCTGATGATCCGCAGTGGTCCATCAGTGTCAACATGTCGGTGCTGCTGATGCTCCAGCATGGTCCATCAGTGTCAACATTCGTACTGCTGACTGTGTTCGTCAGGGAAGCAGAAGTGGAGGATGCTGTATAAACACAATGATTTTGACTGCTTTTCAACAATACAAACTATTTTTGAGGATGCTAGAAGATTTACAATTACAAAAAAACCAACAGAATAGAAATCCATCACGTGCACGTGCCGCACACGCACACACACACATACACACACACACACACTACCTTTACACACACACACACACCACACACACACACACACACACACACCTTTACACACACGCACACTACCTTTAACACACACACACACACACAAGCGGCTTACACACAACTTTACACACACACACACACACACACACCACACACACTACCATTACACACACACACACACGCACACACACACACACACTCTACCTTTACTCACATACACACACACACACGCACACACATACACACACACTACCTTCCACACACACACACACACACACACACACACACACACACCTCTCTCTCTCTCTCTCTCTCTCTCTCTTTAAATGTTTACCTTTAAACCTTTACGTATATGTTTTTATACATCATTGAGCATGCATATTTATTTGTCTTTCATTTGATGCCATGAGTCCTGAAGACGGTCTTTGACTGAAACAATGACGATATCTGTTCCATTTGTTTGTGTTTTTTTATTGTAAATCATCTGAGCATCCTCAGAGATAGTTTGTAATGGAGGATGCTGGTTCTTTGCTGGTCTGGTGTTGTCAGTATCAGTCCTCTCCTTGCATCTCTCGTGATAGAGCCGTTGAAATCAAGGACTGAGACACTGTAGCGTTTCAGTCAGTTCCAGCTTCTGTCACGGAGCACGTTCCAATAGTTCAGAGAGACAATACCGTTTGAGCTCTCCTGGGGTAGTGTGAGTTGGATTGTGTAGATCTTTCTCTGCCTCAGGGGTAGTTAGTGATGAAACACTTCTTATGGTACATAGCGTGGCTGCCAGTTTTGGAAATCACCCCGCGGTAATGACAATTTTTTTTCTTTTTTTTTCAGGCTGCAACAGTCTATGAAGATTGACACAGAGCTACGCCGGATTGTGCGAGCAAACCTCAAAGATCGATCATTGAAGAAAGGACGACCCAGAAGGTTTTTCTGTAAGTACTGTCAGTGTAACGACTTTTGACAGTTGAACAGACTTTACAAGCGTATTTTTAATGACTCTGTTCCAAATCGTTTGACAGATCACTTCTGGAAGTTTGAAAGCTCATGGGTTTTTCATCATTTGTTATTTCTAAAGTGTTTATATATTCTTTTTTTTTGTAAATCAAACAAGGTGTCCGTTGCATGTTTTGATTGGGTTTTCATGAAACTGCATTTTCAGCTGACAAATACAGAAAATGATACAATGGCATTGCAAGGGTGTGTGTCGGTGCATTGTAGTATTGTTTTATGAATCTTGTTTTATCCCCCCCCCCCCCAAAAAAAAAGTTTTTCGCAAGGCTTTAAACCAGTTTGTACAAACCTGCTTCGCTGTTCAGGTGACTCAGTGGGAGCCCTCTCCCTCATCCCATCTGCACCAGGAAAGGACTTGTAGGGGAGAGAAGAATGGCATGACATATTGCCCATTTGCCTCACAACTGCTGCAATGAGCACACAGTGAGAAAAGCACTTGTCATGACTGTGGTCAGTCTGTTAGCAGCAGAATAGGTAGCATCATGACTGGTCAGTCTGTTAGCAGCAGAATAGGTAGCATCATGACTGGTCAGTCTGTTAGCTGCAGAATAGGTAGCATCATGACTGTGGTCAGTCTGTTAGCGGCGGAATAGGTAGCATCATGACTGTGGTCAGTCTGTTAGCAGCAGAATAGGTAGCATCATGACTGTGGTCAGTCTGTTAGCAGCAGAATAGGTAGCATCATGACTGTGGTCAGTCTGTTAGCAGCAGAATAGGTAGCATCATGACTGTGGTCAGTCTGTTAGCAGCAGAATAGGTAGCATCATGACTGTGGTCAGTCTGTTAGAGGCAGAATAGGTAGCATCATGACTGTGGTCAGTCTGTTAGCAGCAGAATAGGTAGCATCATGACTCTGGTCAGTCTGTTAGCAGCAGAATAGGTAGCATCATGACTCTGGTCAGTCTGTTAGCCGCAGAATAGGTAGCATCTCTTCATGACTGTGGTCAGTCTGTTAGCAGAATAGGTAGCATCTCTTCATGACTGTGGTCAGTCTGTTAGCAGAATAGGTAGCATCTCTTTATGACTGTGGTCAGTCTGTTAGCAGAATAGGTAGCATCTCTTCATGACTGTGGTCAGTCTGTTAGCCGCAGAATAGGTAGCATCTCTTCATGACTGGTCAGTCTGTTAGCAGAATAGGTAGCATCTCTTCATGACTGTGGTCAGTCTGTTAGCCGCAGAATAGGTAGCATCTCTTCATGACTGTGGTCAGTCTGTTAGCAGAATAGGTAGCATCTCTTCATGACTGTGGTCAGTCTGTTAGCAGAATAGGTAGCATCTCTTCATGACTGTGGTCAGTCTGTTAGCAGAATAGGTAGCATCTCTTCATGACTGTGGTCAGTCTGTTAGCCGCAGAATAGGTAGCATCTCTTCATGACTGGTCAGTCTGTTAGCAGAATAGGTAGCATCTCTTCATGACTGTGGTCAGTCTGTTAGCCGCAGAATAGGTAGCATCTCTTCATGACTGTGGTCAGTCTGTTAGCAGAATAGGTAGCATCTCTTCATGACTGTGGTCAGTCTGTTAGCAGAATAGGTAGCATCTCTTCATGACTGTGGTCAGTCTGTTAGCCGCAGAATAGGTAGCATCTCTTCATGACTGGTCAGTCTGTTAGCAGAATAGGTAGCATCTCTTCATGACTGTGGTCAGTCTGTTAGCAGCAGAATAGGTAGCATCTCTTCATGACTGTGGTCAGTCTGTTAGCAGAGTAGGTAGCATCTCTTCATGACTCTGGTCAGTCTGTTAGCAGCAGAATAGGTAGTATCTCTTCGTGACTGTGGTCAGTCTGTTAACAGAATAGGTAGCATCTCTTCAACTTATGAAGCCGGGGTATTAATCAGCTGGAGGAATTGGATGTGGTGCTGAGAGTGATCATCTTCTTATATGGAATGTCCAGGGATTCGTTCAGTACAAGTTATGTTCATGCTAGAAATTCTGTGCTAGTAGTCTGTTGCTCTCTCTCTCTCTCTCACTCTGCCTTATTATATTTCTGTTGTGTCGTCCTGTTTTTTGTATGACCCAGGCCCCTGTCTTTGTTGTGGGAAACCTGTATGCATTTTTCTCTTGTTACTGTTCATAACGCTTTTCTGTTACAGTCTGGGAACAAGAGAGTGAGACTATACACACTGTCCACTGCGAACATTAGCTGTACAGTTGGCTGAGTCTGCTTGCCCATACTACTTAATTTTTGTTTTGCCTTTATGTAGTCACAGCCTTGCCTTTGTGTAGTCACAGCACTGAAATGCCTGTGAGCAGTTGACTGGGCTACAATTAAACAGAAACTAAAAACCTAAGAGGCCTGGTTTGTGATGTGCAGGGGACATCACGGGAGATCAGGTGCTGAGTGATGAGGAGATTGCGGAGCTGAAGGCGACGGCGTTCAGCCTGTATTTAAAGGTGACAGCTGCTGGCCTTGTGACTGCAAGGATTTTCTGTTATTCATTGTGATCCTAACTTAGTGTGTGTGTGAGTCGGGTTAATTTGTGCTTGTGAATGTTCACCTGCAGGTGTGCATGTGGACCACAGAAGTTATATTTTGATTTTGTTCCATGTTTTTGTTTTGCATTTTACTAAAACAAAAAAAAATGGTTTGTTTTGCTGTCTCACCTTGCTTTTACTCTCTGTGGCTTGACAACTGCATTCCAGCTCCACATGCACAGCTACACCTGTACATATGCATTTTGTGGATCAGTTTCGTTTTGGTTGTTGTTAGATTTTTTGTTGTTGTTGTTGTTCTTCTTCTTCTTCTTCTGCGTTCGATTGAAGCTGGATGCGTCAGACTTGTAACCCGGCCGCCATGATGAAGCCCGCGGTCTTCTCCAGGTCAGAACGGGCTCCCCAAAGCTGCCCCTGTAACTCCGCTCACCCCGGCCAGGTTTTGTGTCATAGAGCTGCGTGAGTAGGACAGCACAGGAGGACATGTTCAGGGGTCTGGGGTCCAGTGCCGCATGGACACTGGTCAGTGTAGGTGATCTTCAGGCGGTTAAGGTGGCTCAGCAGTCTGCAGTGGCCGGTTCTCAGTCTGAAGAGGATTGTCTGCTGGTGCCTTTGGAGCTGGTGGATCGGGTCAGCACCACTGTCTGCACCCAGCCTTCTCTTCCACTGGGACTGAAACTGGTTGTGGATGATGGTCTTGGCCTCCCTGTAGGTCACAGGGTGGCTGAACTGCTCCATTTTGCTGCCTGCTTTGGAGAGAGCATCAGCTTTTTCGTTGCCCATGATCCCACAATGAGACGGAATCCACTGAAGCGTAATGACAGACTGTTTTGAGAGTTCATGGAGGGCAGCCTTGATGTCTTGCGTATGTTGTTCATTTCTTGTGTTCTGAAGTCCCTGCAGCAGAGATCGGCAGTCTGTAAAGAAGACAACCTTCTGTGATGGGCTGGCCGGTTCCAGAAAGATCCTCACTGCGTGGAGCAGTGCTATTGCCTCCGCTCTGTAGTTGGAGGAGATCTTTCCAGTAGGGAAGGCCTTGTGTGTCAATCGTTGTTGTTCATTTGTCTGTTTTTTGAGGGTAGGATTGGTCGTTTGGGACGAACCTGTTTACTCCAAATGGTGACAGACCCTGAGAGCCCTGTACAGAGACTTTGGCTCTCTGCTAAAAGCCATACACTCTGTTGTGTGTTCTTTTTTTGTACAGTTTGGTGAGGAATTTATGTATGAATTTAAGCCATTGTTTTCATGACACATTGATGGCCTGTGTCAATCACCCACTTTCTTCTCATGACACATTGTTGCCTGTGTCAACCACCCACGTTCTTCTCATGACACATTGTTGGCCTGTGTCAACCACCCACGTTCTTCTCATGACACACTGTTGGCCTGTGTCAACCACCCACGTTCTTCTCATGACACATTGCTGGCCTGTGTCAGCCACCCACGTTCTTCTCATGACACATTGTTGACCTGTGTCAACCACCCACGTTCTTCTCATGACACATTGTTGGCCTGTGTCAACCACCCACGTTTTTCTCATGACATGTTGTTGACCTGTGTCAGCCACCCACGTTCTTCTCATGACACATTGCTGGCCTGTGTCAGCCACCCACGTTCTTCTCATGACACGTTGTTGGCCTGTGTCAGTCACCCATGTTCTTCTCATGACACATTGTTGGCCTGTGTCAACCACCCATGTTCTTCTCATGACACATTGTTGGCCTGTGTCAACCACCCACATTCTTCTCATGACACATTGTTGGCCTGTGTCAGTCACCCGCGTTCTTCTCATGACACATTGTTGGCCTGTGTCAGTCACCCATGTTCTTCTCATGACACATTGTTGGCCTGTGTCAGGCCTGTGTCAATCACCCATGTTCTTCTCATGACACATTGTTGGCCTGTGTCAGCCTGTGTCAATCACCCTCTTTCCCCCTGCCTTCCTCTTGGGACCCTCAACCAAACCCCAGCCGTTCCTACCTCTGCACACTCCTCTCTTAGAACTCTTTGGAGAAAGAGAGAGAAACTGTGCATTTCTGACATCTTGATTTCATGAGAACATGCACATACAGTCGCATTAATAGGATTCCCTGTTTTCCAAGTCTTTATCCTTGGTGACAGTTGATGTCTGTATTGCTGATTGAAGCTGTCAAAAAATATTGAAGTGTATTTAAATCGGAAAGAGTCTTTTTTTTTTTTAAGCTTTCAGATTCCACAGTATGTTCAGTCATTACGGGGTTTGTTTGTTTTGTGGGAGGACAGATCATGCTTATTATCCACTTTCAGTGTTGAATTATGCATATGGAATCATCATAATGCTCAGGTTTAAACAGGAACAAACTGCATAAAGATATCATGAGTGCTGGTATTTTCAGACAAACAGTCGTGTATCATTTCCAAAGTGTTGTAGATGATTCCCTTAATTTTGAGGGTCATAGTGACTCAGATATTGACATGATTCCATGTCAGTGGTATAAGATTTTATTTTAATGTCCACAGTCACATTTGTTTGACGGGTTATCCTGGGAAAGTTGCTCAGATTTCCTGAACTTGAAGTTCACACCCCTCCTATGCGCACATGAAGAAACTAGTTTCATGATCCCCTAAGAAACTGTCTTCAGTCCTATGCTGCTTGGTTCTTTACAGCCGCGTTCGAGTTCATGTAGAGACATCTCAACAAGGGAGAGTATGACTGTTGTGCTGTTGCAGTCATTCTTTACTTCGTTGATGGCGTCTTCCCCACTGTCGCTGTCAGCAAAGAAAGTTGTCTAGAGTCAGACTGCTCTGAGGACCCTCACCAGAGGAAGCCCTGCTCTGCTGCCAAGCAATGTTGTCAATTCAGAAGTGCCTGATTTGATTCAGTTGGGATCCTGAAGCGAGGGCAACAGTGATGTAGCGATGATGCTAACCGTCAGCCACATTTAGTCAGTGTCCTCTGTATTGAATATTTTAAGAGATGAACTTGACTATAGATTTTTGCCTGTCAAAATTCTAGCATGATTTACAAACGGTTGGCATGATTGTCACATTTTACTTTTCACATGGATGATCTGTTGAAGAATGTTTCTTTTCCTGTGTGCAGTCTTTGGGAGCAGATCATGTGGAGATGCTCAGAGCGGGTCGCCGGGCCTACCCCCAGTTGTTCCACAAGCTGCAGCAGCAGCAGCTCCAGGATTCAGAAGAAGACCAAAACGGGGACCACCCAGGGCCTTCCCATGCACAGCCTCTGCGCCGGAGTCGCCGCAGGTATGAGAAGATGCAAGCTGAAAGTGAGAGCCAGGAAAACGCCGACCCCTTCAGCTTGTCTGGGCTGCGGCCAAACTCGGCAGGGTTCGCCGAGTGGCAGAGGCAGCGGGACTACGAGCTGCTGGAATGGCTGGCCAAGCAGCAGAACATCCTCGTGGACGACCAGCTGTCTGAAGGCATGTCCAAGACGGATGAGATCCCCACTGCAGCATCTGTAGAGGTCAGCACAGGCAGCAGGTCTAGTTCCAGCGCAACTGCGGAACAGTCCAGCAGGTCTGTGATTGGTCATGGGATGAGTCTGGTGCACGCCAGAATCCAAGAGGCAGCGGAGGAGGAAGAAGCCACTCGGCAAAGTCAGGGCCCTGAACAACCCAGTCAGAACTCAGCAGGGTTCAGACCCAGAGAAATTGTGGTCATCGTTGACAGTGATGAAGACGCCAACAATGAAGCAACGGTCACAATGACAGCAGAACACATCGGACACTCACTGACGGAGATGGCAACATCTCAAAAAACACGGCGGTCAGGGCAGGGACTTCACAGTCGGTGACCTCGAATCATCAAGACAACAGAGTTCAGTCATCAGGCAACACCACGTTAACCCAAAACGGACAGAACACCCCACGACAGCAGCAGCAGCATGTCACTGGAGCAGCACCCGCACGGCAGTTACCGAACCTTCCCCCGACCATGAACTCCATCCAGAGCTTCAAGAACCTGCTGCTGAAGCGGCTGGGGCTGATCAAGAAAGCAGGTGAGTCACCTTGTTGCAGACGTGCCTTGATTGGTCGATTGAGAAAGCAGGTAACTCATCTTGGTGCAGGCATGCCTTGATTGGTCGGTCAGGAAAGCAGGTAAGTCATCTTGTTGCAGACATGACTTGAATGGTTGATCAGGAAAGCAGACGTGCCTTGATTGGTCGATCAGGAAAGCAGGTAAATCACCCTGTTGCAGATTTGCCTTGATTTGCCTGATCAAGAAAGCAGGTAAGACAGCTCTTGCACAATGCCTCTGGTCAAACAAGAAAGCAGATGGGTGACGTCTTTTAGACATTCCTTTGTCTGGTCAGTCAAGAGAGCAGGTAGGTCACCTTTTATAGACATGTTTCTGTTGAAAGGAAGGCAGGTTGCTCACCTCTTGCAACACACCTGTGTTGGACTGATCAGGAAAAGAGATAAAGTGACTGATCAGAAAACAGATAGATTAAGTATTTAAGACATACCTCAAGCTAAACAGAGAACAGATCAATTAAGTGTTTAAGACATACCTCTCTTTGGCTGATACAGGCAAACACATGTTTAAGAATATCTTTGTTTTTCAGCTCAAGAAAAGAGATAGATAGGTGTTTAAGACTTTCTCTGGGTTGGTGATCAGAAAACAGTGAAGTGTTTAAGACCATACCTGTAGCTAATTACGAAACAGAAAAGGTTCAGATAGGTTTAGTAACGAAGACATACCTCTGTGTGACTGATTAGGAAAAGAAGGGTTTGAAATGTATCCATTCGTCTGATCAGGAACAGAGATGGGTAAGTGTTTAAGACTTGCTGATCAGGAAAGCAGGTTAATGTTTTAGACCATATCTCAGTTTGGCTAATCAGAAAACATGTAGATTAAATGCAGACACCGGTCATTTGTTGGTTACAAAAGCAGGTTATCTGTAGTAGACATATCTTAGTTGGTCTGAACAGGAAAACAAGCAAGTCATTGTCAAAGGTCTAATTTCTGCTTCAGTCTTGTTTAAATCTGTGTGCTGTCTCCTGTCGGTTCTGCTAGACGATTGGGTCGTAACAGCATCCGTTTGGGTTACGGGCATCTGTTCGTTATTTCATCAAGGGAGCAAGAGTTACCCACTTGTCTTTAATTCTGTTTACTGTTCCCTGCCTCATGTAAGATTTCCTTTCAGTCTTGTGTGTTGGTGACTGTTTTCCTTGGCATACATCATGACGTGGGTGTCCGTGGCTGCTGTGAGGTAAAGTGTCACCTTCCGTTGTCTGCTACCACCAGTACAGGGAGGTTAATATCTGTAGTAAAATAGGAGTGAAAGTTTTGTGAATTAATAATAATAATCAATAATGTATAATACTTATATAGCGCATTTCTTGTTACACAACTCAATGCGCTTACATCCACCATTTGCACTTATTCTCAACACTCGTTTACACAACGGGCTGCCTACCTGGGTAGTGCCGACTGAAGAGCTGCCAGCTGGCGCTTCATTCAGTCGTTTCCCGTGTCATCCAGTCAATATCGTTCACTCAGTTTCTTTACTTCCTTCATTCTTTTTTTCCATTCTTACGCAGGGTGCATGCTGTGTGTAACGTGTCATCCATACCAACGCCAAACTGGCCTACTCTTCCGAAAGTTGGTGATGGATTTTACGTGTGTGCAAGATATTATGCGTGCGTTCACACACGGAACCTCACTGAAATGAGTCAAAGGCAGAGCAGGAAATAAGAATCATTGCATTCATCTAATGTTTTCCCTGGGGATCGCTAGCAATTTATGGTACTCAAGTGGTCAGATGGTAGAGCGCTGACTCGTAATCTTGCTGATTCTGGGTTGTGGGTTCGAATCTCTGCCAGGCTGATTCAGTGCAAGGGAATTTTTCCCTCAGAGTTAACATTGGTTCTGACTGCATTTCCCACAGAGTCCTTCGAATGAGACTGTAAACCGAGGTTCCGCATGTGAACGTATGCATAACATCTTGCACACACGTAAAATCCCATCACCAACTTTCGGAACAGAACGCCTGTTGGGCTGTGGGTATGGACGACACGTTACACACAGCATGCACCCTGTGTGAGAAACTGAAAGAATGAAGGATGAAAGGAAATTGAGTGAATGGTATTGACTGGATGACACAGGAAATGAATGAATGAAGCGCCAGCAGGCAGCTCTTCAGTCGGCACTACCCAGGTAGACAGCCCATTGCATGCAGGAGAGTGTGGATTGTCAGCGCCTAGGACCCTTGGCAAGGCGCTTTATAAATGCTTTGCTATTATTGATGATGATGTCCCCCCAGGTGCTTTCTACAACCTGCCCTACTACATGGCCCAGAAGGACCAGCAGGTGGCCCAGCTCATCCAGGTAGGCAACAGGCCGCAGGAGTTGAACCGCGGCACCATCGACCTGTCACGCATGATGAACCGCGTCAGCCAGGAGACGGACTTCGTGGAGCCGCACAAGTGGAAGAAGAGGAAGGATAAGCCGGAGGACAGGGAGTCCGCAGAGTCCAGGAACGCTGATCACAGGGTGGGTGTCTGTCTTTGGTGCTGTGGTGAACTCCACTTTTAACTCTCTGCTCTGCGTGGGAGGAGGCAGCACTTGTGTTTGCTTTGTAGATGAATGAGGAACAAGTTTAGAAAATTCCTTGTAAAATCGTTTTGTATTTTAGACGCTTCTGTCATTTGGTCTTGATTTATTTCTTGATCTGGAATGTCGTGAACATGTCATGTTAAACAGTGGCGGGCGGGGGAGGGGGGGGGGGGGGGGGGGGGCAGTTTACTGGTTTCTAGTGTGTTCAGAGGTTCATCAGGGAAAATGTGTGGAAACTGATAGCTGAAGGTCTGGTCTGTCCACAAAGAATGGAATCTGTCTTCTAGAACTTTTCAAATGACAGAACTGTCTGGATGAAGCTAAAGAGGCTCCCCTCCTTCCCCCCCCCCCCCTCCCCCCCCTTTTTAATACATGACTGTAGATCATCTCTTTCAGTTGTCAGTTTCGGGTAAAATCCCTGCTGACTTTGCATTACTTACTGTAACATGAATTTATCATCCTCACCAAATGTAGCCGTTTTCACATGTACAAGATGCAAACAAAAGGGCGGGCCATTCACTAAATCCTGGAACCATTCATTCACCTGTACAATTAGCCGCACTGTCGTCAGAAAGGCAGAGTGGCTTCCCTTAATGAATTCTGGCAGCATGGATCAAGACAAAAATGTGATGGAAACTTACCACCATGCGAGGGGCTGCCACAGGAGTGGTGAACTGTGGAGGAGCGTCTGGTGCTGGGCGTATTGGTGCATTTTAAATGCAAGAGAGTTTTAAGTACAGGCACCTCACCCTTCTCTGACAGGATATGTTGTTGGAAAGTGGCCAGGGTTGCTTTTGATCCTCTGAGATGGACTTGTCCAAAAAACCCAGAAGCGTTGGTCCACCCCTGGTATAGCGGAGACCAACAGACCTGTTCACTTGTAACAATTTTGACATATTTTGTGCACATATGGTAAAATTACAACAAATACCACTAATCGAAAAAAAAAAAAAAAAAAGAAGAAAATTTGCTCCCCCACCTGCCCCAAATCTGAAGATAAAAGTTCTTGAGCGATAATTGCACTTGCTGAGTGTAACCATGGCGTTGTCTCCATGTGACAAATTGGGTACTTCTACTAAAGAGCAACAACTCTCACTTACTTTCGTCACGTGTGAAATCGCACACGGCTGTGTCTGCTTCTTCAAGAACATGCTGATGCATAGGAACTGGCCCTGAAATATGAACAGACGAAAAAAAAAAAAAGAAAGGATAACATAAATTTGTGCCAAAGTGTTCTGATGAATCAGACTGGACAGTAATTTGTGAAGGAATTAATTTTACTGTTGTTCCAGCAAGATGTCTTTCTCCCTATTACTGCTTGATCAGAAGTGAAAACAGATCATCCCCCCCCCCCCCCCCCCCCCCTTTTTTTTTTTAAAATAAAATTTGGAAGATTTGTACACATTATTTGTGGGAAAATACACCCAGTCGAAAAATACACCAGTGGCAATTTTAGGGTAAACAGGTCTGGACCTACTCACATTTCAGAGGAGAAATTCTTACCACAATAGGAGAAAATCTATTTGAAATTTGAAAAAAAAAAAAAATCTACAGTCCAAAATATGAACAAATTGATGTAAAAGGCTAAACAAAAATGAAGAGCAACTTAACTTTCAAAGGACCGCACATCCTCTCCCCCCCCCCCCCCCCCCCCTCCCCTCACCCCCCCTCCAACTCACTGAAGTCTTGGAACTTTTTGGTGGTCCTGTGCAGCATGGATTGCTTCCCTTGTCTGACCTTTGGTGACCTTGACAGGTGCTGGGGTCCATACGGAAGACGGAGGAGTTCCAGCTTCTTCAGGCGCGCTTCCTGTCGGTGTTCACCTGGCCGGCCGTCCTGTCGGCCATCTATCCCCCCTTCGAGAGGAAGGAGTTCAGCCACAAGGCCGGAGGCAAGAGTTACTTCCACAAACCCCCGGGTGAAGAGTTGCCGGCCTTCCAGTCTGTCAGAAAGAAGTCAGTGTCGTTGGCCTTTCAGAATGAGTCGATTGTGTTCCTTTCTTTTGTCTTCGTTCTCCTCTGTCTTTTTCTCTCTTTTTCTCCTTTCCTCTCTCTCTGTCTCTCTCTCTCCCTCTCTCTCTCTTTCTGTCTCCCTCTCTCTCTGTCTTCCATTCCCACTCTCTCTCTGTCTCCCTCTCTCTCTCTCTCTCTCTCCCTTCTCTCTCTCCACCCCTTCTTTCTCTCCTCCCTCTCTCTTTCTTTCCCTTTCTCTCCCACCCTCTCTTCCTCTCCCTATATCTTCCTCTCTGTCTCCCTCCTTTTCTGTGTCTCTTTCTCTCACTCCGTCTCTCTCTTTGTCTCTGTCTCAATCTCTTCCCCCCCCCCCTTTTCTCTCTCTCTCCCCCCTCCCTCTCTCTTTCTTTCCCTTTCTCTCCCACCCTCTCCCTGTATCTTCCTTTCTGTCTCCTTCCTTTTCTGTGTCTCTAACTCTCTCCCTGTCTCTCTCTTTGTCTCTGTCTCAGTCTCTTCCCCCCTTCTCTCTCTCTCCCTCCCTCTCTCTCTCTCTCTCTCTCATCTCTCTCTCTCTCTCTTATTCTCTCTGCCCTCTCTCTCTCTCTCTCCCATTTTTCCTTCAAGGAGGCTATGGAATGTTAGAGGATAAGACAAGCATTTCATCTGTTTGTTTAAGTGTATGGACACGGCCATATAAAAAACAAAAACATTTTCCTGTTCACTGGTTGGGTGCGGCACCAAGTCAGGTGGTGAGGTACCTGTCTTATTCTGGTTAACATCCACTCAACACCTTTGGTGAGACAGCAGGTGGGGGGAGGAGACTGGGGGGGGGGGGGGGGAGGGGACAGGAGACCTGAACCGTACACTGACACCACCAGATCGACTCTTAAGATAGGCAGAGAAAATGGTCTTTCTCTGTTAGGGATTCGAACTCACCAGATCTGACTTTGAACTCCCGGCTGTACCACCAAGCCAAGGAGGGTTGGGGTCGGTGGGTTGAAAGGGGAAGGAGGGGGAAGCACGGGGGTTGAGAGGGAGAGGGCTGTGTTCATTATTGCCTGTGTATACAGGGATTGTTGGGGTAGGATGGGGGGGGGGGGGGGGGGGGAGGGCTGATTTTACAAGGAAGAAAAAAAGAAACACTGAAGTAACAATGCTTCTGCATAATATGTTGTTTTTGTGGTAATTTTGCTTTTGATTAAGGGGGGGGGGGGGGGCCTCATACTAACCCAGAGCTTAATCTAGAGCGTGGGATTGGTACAATCCCTCGAAAATCTGTTCCTTCCCGCAATTATCGAGTCTTAACGCAGGCAGACTCCCACACAGTTGCAGGACTGCCCGCCCTGTTCACTGATCGTTGCGGCGCTCGTTTGTCGTCTGCTTGAAAAACTGAAA
This sequence comes from Conus canariensis, assembly GCA_033310375.1. Classification (NCBI taxonomy): domain Eukaryota; kingdom Metazoa; phylum Mollusca; class Gastropoda; order Neogastropoda; family Conidae; genus Conus; species Conus canariensis. Next base: position 40,502,850 of record CM065746.1, on the reverse strand, counting down.
GTAGGACTGAGCAGGAGCGAACGATTTCTTGATATTTCATTGGCTGTTAGTGTAAATCAACCAATCGGCGGCGTTCATCTGTTCCATCTCGATCACCGACGAGAAGTTGCGAGAGTTTTAAGGCGCCATATTGGATATTTTCCCAAATGAAGCGTGCACCCACCCTATTCGACTTCGACTTTCGTGGAGGAAAAGTGAAAAAAAAAAGATTCTGTGCCATGCGAGGGTGGAGAAGGTCATGAAGAAACCCGAAAAGAGTGCCAGTGCAAGGGAACACCGGTTTCAAGACGATTGGCTGAAGAAGTGGCCCTGGAGGGGGGGGGAGGGGGTGCCTCCCTTTTTTTATATGAGGGGGGGACTGCCACCCTTTTTTAAAAATCCTAGATTATGCTCTGCTTACCTGTCCAGACAGAAGCCGTATCCCTAGTTGTCATGGCACCCAAAAAGAGAGCAGGAAGCTAAACTTGTCTTTCTACCCACTTTGGCATGAAGAGTGATGGCTCCTAGTGAGTTCAGTTCATGACGTCATGTTTACACTAGCTTGGTTTTCTCCCTTTTCCTAGGCATGAAGAGTGATGGCTCCTGGTTGAGTTCAGTTCTTGAGGTCGTGTTCACACTAGCTTGGTTTTCTCCCTTTTCCTAGGCATGAAGAGTGATGGCTCCTGGTTGAGTTCAGTTCTTGAGGTCGTGTTCACACTAGCTTGGTTTTCTCCCTTTTCCTAGGCATGAAGAGTGATGGCTCCTGGTTGAGTTCAGTTCATGAGGTCGTGTTCACACTAGCTTGGTTTTCTCCCTTTTCCTAGGCATGAAGAGTGATGGCTCCTGGTTGAGTTCAGTTCATGAGGTCGTGTTCACACTAGCTTGGTTTTCTCCCTTTTCCTAGGCATGAAGAGTGATGGCTCCTGGTTGAGTTCAGTTCTTGAGGTCGTGTTCACACTAGCTTGGTTTTCTCCCTTTTCCTAGGCATGCCTCCCTCTGCTCTCCAGAATTTGGATTTCGTTTTTTCAGCATTTGTGGATCCTCTGAAACGTCTTTGCAGGCTTTCGTTTGCTTCAGACAGAGATGTTCTCTTTCTCCTTTATGTCTCAAGGGTCAGTTTTGCCTGTGGGGGGAGGGGGGAGGGAGGAACGTGGGGGAGTGATTTTACATGGAAAAAAAAAAAAAAAAGAGTTAAAATGTTTCTGCGTAATACATCGTTTCGATGGTGGTTTTCTTTTCTGCCTTTTTTCAAGTTTGACAAAGAGATGAATTGAGGGGGGGGGGGGGGGGGGGGGATTTAGTTCCTTCATTGTTGATGTGTTGCGGCTCTTTTCAGACTTCCACTGCTGAAGTCCAAGGGATTCTATCGCTATGCCAACAAGAGCAAAGAAGAGAAGGAAAAGCGTGAACGCCTCAAGGAACAAAGAAGAAGTCAGTAACTTTTTTTTCTTTCTTTTTTTTCTTCCAGTTAATCAGTTTGAAGAAAAAGCATTATTTGTACATTTTCTTTTCATTGCGATATGTGTATGTTTGTGTGTGCGCATGTATGTGCGTACAGCATGTGTTTGTTGCAGTGATACCATATGATAATACACGGCCAGAATGGTGTGAGTAAAGAAAAGATTTAAATATAGACATTAAAAAACAGGAATCAGTTCGTTAAGATGTTTTTAGCATCGTCTGAATGGAATCTGTAAGCAAGGGGAAGTAATCCCCATCTTCTCAGGCCTGTTCAGAGCTCTGCCTCCTGTCTTGTTCTGGAGGCTGAAACCAAAGTCATTGTTGAATGTCTGTGCTCGGCATCCAGTCCCCTTGTTGTGTGTCACAGTTTTGAGGCAAGTGCAAGAGCTGATGGCAGACGAGGACGACCCCAACCCCCACGTGACCATGGACCCCGACTCCGATGACGACGCAGGCAGCGACAATCAACCAGGACCTTCCAAACGCCCGGCAGACTTGGAACCCGACCCAGTGCCTAAAAAGAAACGCCAGCCGTACAGACGACGAGACCCGACAGCGCAGCCTGTGCGTCAGTCCACTCGCGTGATGCAGAAGAAGACTTACGTGGACTCCATCAACCGCAAGCGGGTGCACGGACCTCGCAAGCCCTGGTCAGTGCGTGTCCCGGAGCCTCCAAAGACAGCAGTGAAACGTCCCAGCCGGTTACACCCCTCAGTGCGCATGGCCATGATCGACGCCATCGTGGAAAACCACAACAAGTCGGCCAAGCGCAAGCATGGCACGCAGCTGGGGCACTGGAACCCTGGGGGCTACGTGTCCGACGAGGATCATGACGACGTGGAGAAGGAGCTGGAGCGGGGAGGGCAGTGGGTGGAGGCACTGCCCTCTGAGCTGCAGGACAACCTGGCGCTCTTGGAGAGGGAGTCCATCGTGGAGGACATGGTGGTGGACGCTGCTGATGCTTCCACCACTGTGACCTCCACAGCCGTGATCTCCTCCACCATGGCCGCCCAGTCAGCAACCAACATCACTGCGGCTCATCCTCCTGAACAGTCCGACATACACGTTGTCTGTACTTCTGTTCGTCCTCATGGGCTCAGCCATCTTCTTCCGGGCAACTCTGGCATCAACCAGCCCTCTGAGGACCTGCCCTCTGCGGCTGTTAGTGTGGCACGCAGTCTGCAACGCTCCAAGTCCACCGCCAGACCCACCCAGGCTGTGGGTCAGACGGCGCTTCCCCAGACGTCCAGGAACAACTCATCTCAGCCCACCGCGGCCAATCTGGACGTGAGCAGCAGTCACGTGACTGTCGACAGCCAGATGGTGGCGTCGGCCCAGCAGCGGAGGGGCATGGTTCCAGAAGTGGTGCTGCTCGAGTCGGATGAGGATGAACCGTCTGTGGCCAGTCAGCTGGCTGCCAGGAGAGGCATGCAGTAGTTGTTGGGCGTGTGTTGACTAGTGAATCAAACACTTCCAGCAGGTTCGTGAAAAAGTACAGGAGCACTGTGTTTTTTTAACAAATAAGTCTGTTAGACAATTTGTGGTGCTTCTGTCAGCCCTGTGAATAGGATTGTGACATGACAGTGGTACATGCCTGTAAATACTGTGAAAAAAAAAAGAAAAAATGTCACTCCCTGTAAACTCTCTCTCTATGAAAATTTTCATTTTTAACATTTTTGTCTTTATTTAAACTTGGTCTCCAGACAGACTTCTTCCTTCCGAAGATTTGTTTTATTTGTTCGTTTGTTTTCTGGAACTTTTTTTTTTTATTACCTCTCATCTGTACTAGATTGACATCCCACTATGGGTTCTCTTCATTTGAAGCATGTTTCTTTTTTTTTTTTCTGGAACTTTTTTTTTTTCTTTGTACCAGCAAAGATTCTCTCCCTTTAATTGTCATTCCTGGCTTTGAATGAATCCTTACCTCCCCTTGTTCTTGGATTTCTACAGAGTATTTTACTTCATTATTGAATTTGCAGACAAGAAAAAAGTATGGAGCAGGGTACTAGTTTCAGACATTTTGATATCATCGAATGTTGCAAACTACAAAAGTCATATCATTCTCCACATAAAGATTCATACGTACAGCATTCTACATAATACTGAAGGTTCATTTTCAGTAACAGTACTTTACCAATTTTTTTTTTTTTTCACTTTTTTAGTTAGTTTCTGAATCTGTTGAGATTTTGTTGTTTCTCTCCTCCACTAATTTGATGTGTTGTACAATTGTTCAGAGTTTTCATGCATTCCTGACCAAAAGGGTGCATTTGTTCTTCTTGACCAAGACATAGCCCTAATGCAGATACAAACTTTAAGGGGAGCAAACTGTTCTCCATCCTATATTCCCTTGAAAGGCTGACTTATCTCCCTTTGCTCTAGCACGTCTTGACCCACTTTGGTATTCGTTTGTTCTCCGCCCTTCTTCGCAGTGAAAACAGGCTATTGAATTTGCTTTTGGAATGAACACTTGTCAGATATAGATTTGAGTGGACCAGTCAGGCAGATGTCACCTGTCAAGGGAGATCAGTCAAGCAGTCAAGGGAATGTTTACTTCCCTTCAAGCTTAACGCGTTCACTGCTTGAAAATGTTACAAACAAAGGCTTTCCCAGTGCCAGGGAAATCTAATGATTTGGGGGTAATAATTAACCAAAAAATTCTAGCTCAGAAACTACAAAAGATATAACAATGAAATATATATGATTTTTGAAGGAAATTGAATGAAGATTTTGAATCTGGGCTTCTTTTGTTTTAATTTTGATAATAAAAAAATATTTAGGCATTTAGATTTGGATAGATTTTTTTGCACAATCAAAAACATATGTATTTACTACTACAGCTTCACATCCAAAAAAGAACACAAAGCAAAAAAGTTGAAAATAAAGTTTGTATTGTCACACTACACATGTAAATGAAAGTAAAACAGTTTAGAAAGTCTATCAAGACGCTCACACTCTATGCAGACAGGTCAGTCCACAACCACGCCCCCCTCCTCCCACCACGCCCCCTTGCTGGACTTCAACCCTCTCTTTCACTCCTCTTCCCATACCTTTCCCTCTGCCCCGTGTCACGCCGCGAGCAGGCCACCTCCCCTCTCGCGCTGACTATGACATCACTGGCCACTGGCACGCAGTGCAGAGTACACACTAGGCGAGCTCGTTCGACGCTGGCAAACCAGTCAGCTGAACACACACTGAGGTCACACAGCCCGACACAATAACTGACGAATACAGTCGGCAATTCCATCACAATCATCATCTCACCTTCATGCTCGAGTAAGTCGTTGAATAAAAGATTATTGTCTTTGTCAAAAATGATTAGCAGAGCCTGCTCAGCTGTGTAAATACGTTGATTTGGTCGCTACGCTTGTCGAAGGTTGCGCCGCCATCTTTGCAAGCGAGACGAAGTGCTGGCTGGTCATCCAGTCAGTGATGAGAATAAATGGGCTTTCCCCTCACGTGTGGTCATTTGCATATCATTTTAATACTCCAGACATATAAGGCTTACTACGCACACTCTATTTAAGTCCGTTAATAGAAATAGTAACGAATGAAAATTGAAGAAAAATGCATGACGTCAGTGGACGGCCCATAGGCACTGGGAAAGCATTTTTACTTCGGCGTCAGCTGACGGCTTATAGGCACTCTTCGGGTTAAAGGTGACGCTCAATCCCAAGCTCCCTCAAAGTTTGTTATACATGTCCTAGTTGACAGGGGCATGTCTACGCCATGTAGAATAAAGGCAAGGCACCCAGTCATTTTTTTGGGTAAGTACTTAGAAAAAATTTTATTTCAATTGGAAATTTCTTGTGCAAGTTGTTAATGTGGTGACCAGAATGAGTCATTTTTTTGTTTGTTTGTTTGTTATTGATGTTGAGTCTTTTGATTTTGTATGGGAGGCTTCTTGCATGATCTGTGTGTGCATGTGTATGTGTGTGTGTGTGTGATATATAAACATTCAGACAAAGAAACAAACAACAATCATGTCATTTTTTTCCATTATAGATATATCTATACACACACATACATACATACATACTACATACATACATACATACATACATACATACATTATACATACAGTGCAATGGGGGAAAAAATATCTTTTCACACATATATACAAAATGTTTACATTATACGTACAGTACAGTGGGAACAATATCTATACACACATACGTACATACACTATGCATACAGTACAATGGAAAATTATCTATACCCAGACATACAAACATAAATGCAGTACAATGGGAAAAAATATCTATACACATACATACATTATACATACAGTACAATGGAAAAAATATCTACACACACGCACACACACATACATTATACATGCAGTACAATGGGGAAAATATCTACACATACACACACACATGCATAAACATTATATATACAGTAGAATGTGAAAAATATCTACACACACACACACACACACACACACACACACACACACACACAATTATATACAGTACGATGGAGAAAATGTCTACACACACACATACATACAAACATTATACGTAGATACAGTACCCTGCACAAAATATCTACACACAGGCATACATACATTAGACTTACAGTACAATGGAAAAAATATCTACACACACATACACATACATACATTACACACACAGTACAATGGGAAAATCAGGGTATTTGGTACTTCAGGGGCTCCTGATTGTGTATAGCCTGGTGAAAATGGGTGACATGAGAGTAATGGCACACACATGACACAACAGATGACACGGGGAAAAAATAGCACTTAAGATTTGACACAGAGAACCAAACAGAATATTGGTTTGTTTGTTTTTTTTTAAAACAAATTTATTATTTGGTCTGCAAAGGTTTTTTTTCTACTTCTGGTCATGTTTAGAGTTTAGGACTTTTTATCACCGGGTGAGATGAATAGGTTTTATGTTTATGTTGACATGCTGAGGTATGGTATAATTGCGTTCATGCATTATGTGCCTGTTCAGTCTGTTTAGCTTTACTTTTTAAAATGATGAGGAAATGAATAAATTATTGAAAAAAAAGGTGTTAATGGGTATTGAGAAGGGTGTGTGTGTGTCTATGTGTGGAGATGTGTGTGTATGTTATGAAACTGTGTGATTCATGATGGTGACAAAACATCAACTAGGTGCCATGGTGTGGTGGGTAACACTGCAGGCTTGGAGATCACGGGTTCCATTCCCACTGGAGACATTTATCTAGGAATTTCCCAGTCCAGCTGGCAGCTGTCCGGCGTTGAAAGTGTTGTAAGATCAAACAGGAAACTGGAACCAGTTCATCCTCTGAACTGGCGTGTTTCTGAGGGTGTTTCTCAAGTTCCAGACCAACACTGCAGGTGTCTGTATCCATCAGGCCTGATTGTTGTTGCTGTTGTTGTCGTACCCTGGCTAAAAGACTCCAGGGATCATCCAAACAGCCAAAGTACTTGAACACTATGGTACAAATGCATCAGCTGGGGATGAGAACATTACATGTGTGACCATTTTTGATTACCCCGCCACATGGGCAGCCACACTCCGACTTCAGGGGATTTTGGAGACTGATAAAGTTACACTAGGAGCTTGTCACAACTGAAGACAATCCCCGCATAACTATGCAGAGCATAACAACATTTTGATGTAGCCTTGGTGTTCTAGCCTATGTCAATTGGCCTGACACAGCCTTAAGCCAAGGCGCGTCAGGCCTGATGGACTCCCAAGATATTTTATGAGAGGACATGTAGAGGATAGCCCTAGGGTGTCATGTGTTACTCTCAGACTAGAGTGGAACTCCTCGGCATCATCTTCAGCATCCTCCTCCTCAGTGATCATCATTAACAACAAGATGGTCTCACATTGTGAAGCAGTTCATGCCACGCTCTCGTGGTGACCTCAGTTCTAATAGTCTCTCCACATCCATGCAGTTAGTGACATCCTGTCAAAGTCGTTTGGATGTGATCACTGTTCGTGTGTGATCACTGTTTGTATGTGTCCAACGTTGGTATGTGACCGACCACCTCCCACAAAATGATAGACAATCTGGGCAAGGCAAAGTCGCTCTGAAGGCAATGAATTGTGGTGGCGGTGTGTTTGGGGGTAAAATGAGTTTTCTGCACCAACCTGTAACAAATCATCCATCTTTGATAAATCATTTAGAAATGTAAAAAAGGATTGATATTTTGACACATCCTTTGCTTCATGATATGTGTGGGTACAGCATCTTTAAAGTACTTTTTCCCACAATTGTTTCTGTACCATCGAGACACTTTGGAGCACCGTAACTTGTTTCTTTTCTTTTTTTTTTTAATGAATGTAATCCCATCATATACCATTTGAAAGGCATTCCTCTGCTCTTTCTACTGATATGTATATTTCGTTACTTTAAAGACACGACTTGTATGTTGTTTTGTGGGCGGTGGTCACATATTAGCAACTTCATTGAGAATGTTGTGGGATAGGCAGATGGCGCCCTTTGGAGAGGGATGCACCTGCTGGCTTCATGATGAAGCGTTACTGTTGACAGTAGATGGTGTCCTGGGTATGATGGTCACAACAGGGTCACTGAACACCTCCCAAAGTGGCAGCAGTGCAGAGCCTCCTCTGGTGGGGTGGCCCGTGGCAAGCTGACACTGACTGCACCCTGAGAACTGCCTGTGTGCTGGAGCTGTTACAGGAGAGATCTAGATTTGGCTGGTACGTGGGAGCTGGCATGAATAATAATAATAATGTTAATCTATATAGCGCCTATTCTCTATAATTTAGGGCTCTAAGCGCTTTACATTACCAACAACACACACACACACACATACACACGCGCGCGCGTGCATGCACGCGCACCCGCGCAGGACCACGAGCACACCCGCGCAGGACTGCACCGTACACGTGCTCACGCATGACCACACACCCACGCTCTCGGACACCCGCACGCACGCACGCAAGCACTCACATCAACACGGCCTGCACGTACAAGCAACACAACCACCAGGCACTCACGCATGCACGCAAAAACCCTCTCAAGGTGGATTGGGGAGTGGGGGGGGAGGGGGGTTACGACTGATGAAAGAAGTTGTTTTGACCGCAGATTTGAAAGAAGAGGGTGAAGGTAGGTGTCTGACACTGATGGGAAGTGTATTCCAGACAGTTGGTCCCTGGAAGGAGAGAGAACGTTGACCAAAAGATTTTGTTCTGACAGAAGGAATGCGCAAGAGGCGACTGTCGGCAGAGGAACTGGCTGCCTTAATGGATTGGGGGGGGGGGGGGGGAATGGTCATACACACAAAACTCCACTGCCTGTCCATACAGGGAGTGTCCGCAAGTGTCAACCTGCGTACGCAGAAAGAAAGAAAAAAAAAAAAGAAATCTCATCAAAATGATTTTTCGAAAATTACTTACTGACCAAACTAGGGCCATGCTCTAGCTGACTTGGATGCTGAAACAGGCCGTACAGCTGCGCTACTCTTTTAATCTGACTCACTTGTTTTGACTGTCGCATCCTTCCACCAGGGAGATAGATTTACACATCAGTGTTCCCAATCTTCTCCACTATGTGGGGAGATCAGACGGTGTCCTCGTGTCCAGTGTGGTAAGTATTTTAAAGAAAAACATTTCTCAAAGTCAGAAACGCAAAATAGAATAAACTAAAAAACAAGGTGCAAATTAATGCTTTTGTTATACGCAATATGAAGTAGACATGTGAATTTTCGACAAGTGCATCTTTTTTAGGTGTCAGAAAGAAATACCACACATAACAGTGCATAAAACAACAATCTACAGACGGCTGTCGGGTCCAGGATGGCAACATAGAAAGACGTAAGTAGAGGAATGAGGGCAGTTCAGAAACTTTGGTACAAATGTCTTCTACTCTTCCTACTAGGCCACCAGGACTATCTGCCTATCTCAGTGGTCAGTTCTGACAGTTTACAACCTGCATGAGCGTTCTTACATTGTTAAGTGACACAGTGTATCTCTGTATCTCGCTGGTCAATTCTTTCAGTTTTAATCTTGCCTGGATGTCCTTACTTTCCAGGTGGCATGGAGTATCAATCTCACTGGTCAATTCTTTCAGTTTACCCAACTTGGCTGAGAGTCCTGACATTCTAGGTGACACAGTGTATCTCTCAATCTCACTGGTCAAATTCTTTCAGTTTACTAACTTGCCTGAGAGTCCTGGCATTCTAGGTGACACAGTGTATCTCCCAATCTCACTGGTCAATTCTTTCAGTTTACCAACTTGCCTGAGAGTTCTGACATTCTAGGTGACACAGTGTATCTCTCAATCTGACTGGTCAAATTCTTTCAGTTTTCTAACTTGCCTGAGTGTTCTTGCATTCCAAGTGGCATGGTGTATCTGTATTTCTCACGGGTCAATTCTTTCAGTTTCGCAACCTGCCTCTGCGTCCTAACATTCCAGTTGGCATGGAGTAACTGTCCATCTCATTGATGAATTCTTTTCATTTCACAGCCTGTCTCTGTGTCCTAACATTCCAGTTGGCATGGAGTAACTGTCCATCTCATTGATGAATTCTTTTCATTTCACAGCCTGCCCTGAGTGGCGAATTTCCCAACGTTCCTTCTACGAATGCCCTGCGGTTTGTCCACCAGAGGCAACTTGCTTGCGGCCGCTCTGTTGGAGGTCAGGAGATGGCATGGTCATCGCTGTCAGAATTCTTTTCTGCCTTGTGGCATGTCTTGAAGCAGATGATGCCCATCCCTATCCTTGTGCCATTTTCGTGGCTTGCCTCCCCACACGCAACGTGTAGAGCTGGGTTTCCATGGTTACTTGTAGCTGAGGAGAGCCTCTGACCGATGGCCATGTTGGGATTCTGCAAAGTTAGGTGGAAGAACAACGGAGAGGTACAGACAGCAGGAGGGTATGATCTGTACTACACTGACAGAGTTAGATGGAAGAACAACGGAGAGGTTCAGATAGCAGGAGGCTATGATCTGATACTATACTGACAGTTAGATGGAAGAACAACGGAGAGGTACAGACAGGAGGAGGGTATGATCTGTACTATACTGACAGTTAGATGGAAGAACAACGGAGAGGTACAGACAGCAGGAGGTATGATCTGTACTATACTGACAGAGTTAGATGGAAGAACAACGGGGAGGTACAGACAGCAGGAGATTATGATCTGTACTATACTGACAGTTACATGGAAGAACAACAGAGAGGTACAGACAGCAGGAGGGTATGATCTGTACTATACTGACAGTTAGATGGAAGAACAACGGAGAGGTACAGACAGCAGGATGGTATGATCTGTACTATAATGACAGTTAGATGGAAGAACAACGGAGAGGTACAGACAGCAGGAGGGTGTGGTCTGTACTATACTGACAGAGTTAGGTGGAAGAAAAACGGGGAGGTACAGACAGCAGAAGGCTATGATCTGTACTTTACTGGAGAAGAGGACAAACATGAACGTAGATTTTGCTTTTTAATCAACAGGAAACGTTGTATTGGCGTGCTAACCTTTCCCATCAGGATCATGACCATCTGCCTGCAAGTGGAACACTTCAAATTCTCGGTATAACAAATCCATGCTTCTGTGTCAGACAATGATGATGACCAGGTTTAGAAATTCAATACTCGGCTTCACCAGTTCATCAACGAGGTTGGAGAGAAAGCCATCCTTCATCGTTCAGGGTGACTGGCATGCCAAGGTTGGGTACACATGTCCAAGAAGACTAGAGGAAGTTCTTAGGCTCCTACTGTTTTGTAAACACCAGTGATAGGGAACTATCTGCCTAGAATCCACCTGTGATAATGACTTGGTTCTTGCTGATACTCTGAATGAGCTTAGAGCATCCCCACGATGAACATGGCTCTGCCCAGACGGTCAGTATCACCGTCAGACAGACTAAGTCTTGTGAAGAACAGGCATGGGTCTGGGTTCCATGGGGCTAAAACGAGAACATTTCCAGGAACTGACTATGGCAGTGACAACAACCTTGTCATGGTGAAGTAAGGTTGCAAAAACAACAGCCATCTCAAATTAAATCTTGACAAACGGAAAGGTCATGACGTTGGTTAGCAATTTCAAGCTGGCACAAGAGGAACATTCACCACGCTACTGCTGTTTAAAGAACACGCTGAAGCCCTCATGAACACTGTCCACCCAGTGATGACTGAGACAGCATCAGAGACCCTAGGAATAAGCCTATGGAAATCCAAGCCATGGATTGTAAACAATGTCTGGAGATGTCTGATTCTAGAATAGCTTAAAACCGCACAAGAAGATGAAGAAACAAGAGGCACATTCCAGATATGCAGAAAGCTAATGACACATTCCAGATATGCAGAAAGCTAATGACACATTCCACATATGCAGAAAGCTAATGACACATTCCACATATGCAGAAAGCTAATGACACATTCCACATATGCAGAAAACTATTGAAAACTGAACAAACAACAGTACAGAAGTCACTGAGAAAAATATCGACAGCAATGACACGACAAGGATAAGATCTTAAAGGTTTTCTTTGTGCCTTTGTTGACACAAAAGAAAGCTTTTAAGACCGTGTATGAGTTGACCAAATAGAAACAAAGTCTGCTTCAACAAGACGTGAACTGTCTCGCACTGGAAAAAGACATCATTCAAAGGTTGACGGGAGTATTGCTCTGAACTCGACAACATACAGAGGAACGGAGATCTAATTGTGCTGATAGTACAAAATTAGTTCTAATGAGAATGACTTTCCCAATACTCTGTGAGGAAGTCGTAGCAGCAGCAAAGTCACTGACACGTGTTACTGCTGGAAGCATTGACAACATCTCTGCAGAACTGTTGAAATAGGCTGGTGATATCCTAACTGCTATCTGCCGCAAAATCCGGCACTTAACTATAGTCTTCAGCTGCTATCTGCAGCAACGTCTGTGTGTGTGTGTGTGTGTGTGTGTGTGTGTGTGTGTGTGTGTGTCTGTGTGTCTGTCTGTCTGTTGTGTCTGTCTGTGAAAAGGCATAAAAAGTAATTGTGAGATTGATTTTGAGTAAAGTACAGACCCCCCCCCCCCCCCCCCCCCCCCCCCCCGAACAAAAACCCCACAGCTATTGTTAAAAACAAAAACCTGACATTTCTACCAAAAGATAGAAAGTAAGATAGACATGTTCTACAATAAGATGTAACATAAAAAAACAATCCAACAAACGATTAATGAAATAACACGAACGGAAATCGATTAGAAAATAAACAAAGAAAGAAGAAAGAAAGAAAAAGCCGATATGAAAGTAAAACAAACCAGAGAAAGGATTTAAATTAAATGACACAAACAGATTAGATTAAAGACACAAACGATTTAAATTAAATGACACAAACAGATTTAGATTAAATGACAAACAGATTTAAGATTAAATGACACAGAAACAGATTTAAATTAAATGACACAAACAGATTTAGATTAAATGACACAAACAGATTTAAATTAAATGACACAAACAGATTTAGATGAAAAAAGATGGGGGGAAAGAGGAAGAAAAGTCGAATTAATTAAACAATAAACACGCATTTTGAAAGCAAACTGAAAAAAGGTCGTGTTCATATAATAAACAACCGTTAAAAACAACACAACACAACACACACACACACACACACACTACGCCGCTCTCTCTACTCTCTCTCGTCTCTCTCTTCATCTCTCTTCTTCACTCTACTCACACACACACACACACACACACACACACACACACAGAATTATTACATAGACTTACTTTTTTTTTACACACACACACACACACACACACGAGAATTATTACATAGACTTCCTTTTTTTTTTACACACGCGAGTCAATGGATAAAATCATTTTCAAAATAAGGTGACTGCCGTCGAAAATTGAAACAAACTTGAAAGAAAAATTACTGTTCCGCCGAACGAAAGAAACAAACAAATTACAAGACAAACAACGACGCGTTTCGACCTCTTTGGGTCTTCTTCAGGCAAGACAAACAACATTCAGGCCAAGGAAAACGAAGAAGGTTCAAACACTGACCTCCTCAAGTTGGGCGCAAAAATGGACCCATCGGGCGGAAAAGCAATAACATTTTTCTTTTCAGTTTGGATGAAATCATGTAAATCGGTGATTGACGTATGCGATCAGCTCGCAAACCGATCAAGTGTTGTTTTCTAAGTGTTCTTTAACGTGAAGTACGTCAATCGCTCCAAAATTAGCAGCTGTCGACCTTCGAGTTGAGAAGTATGGTTCACAACAAAGGGGAACTCAATAAAAAAAATTTTAAAAAAAAATTTAAAAAAATTTAAGATACAGAAAGAAAAAAAAAATAATAGAAAAAAAGAAAAGAAGAGGAAAGGAAAAACAACAACAAACAAACAAACAAAACGAAAAACAAAGAAGAAGGATGACGGTGATAATCTGTGTCCTCATGATCATTAAAAAAAAAAAAAAAAAAAAAGTCTACGCCTAACATCATATACTCATTATCATCTTTGTTATGTTTTATTGTTGCTTGCGAAATTGGATCTACTCTTGTTGAAATCATTTATTTAGACTGCGTTTTATTTGTTTATTTACTACCTGTTTGTCTGGCTTCTCCGCCTGTTTATTTGTTCGGTGCTTTTCTTGTTTACGGAGCCTCGTGTTGACCTCAAGGCTTAGCAGCAAATGTGGTCTAGCAGATAGTGAGGCCTCATTGATTTTAAACAAGATGCAACGCAGATAAACGTACTCCCAGTTTAGATCTATCTTGAATTGTGTAGAAAAACGTCACAATCAAACATGCGTCATAAAAAAAACGCCACAATCAAACATGCGTCATAATGTATTTCGTCACTGAGATAGGAAATCGGCGAAGTACTTTCAGAGATATTCCATAAAGAAGAAAAAAAAAAAAACGTTTTGGGCCGTTATAGCCGGTAGTAACCTCTGTTCCGGTAAAATAAAACATCGGGCATCATCCATGACTCATAATGAACATACCTACAAATTTTCAGAAAGATCGGCCAAGAAGTTTTGTCTGGAGCGAGTGGAACACATTTTGACCACGGACAGACAGACACACAGACAGCAGTTCTTCGTTCCCATTGTAAAGTACTCCCTGTTCTATAAGAACAGCTGAGGAGTTTGAACAGCGGTGCCCCCCTGGACCAAAACTTCCAGACTACCCAGCATGCGATGACATCAACATCACGGAAGACGGCATAAAGAAACTTCTGCTCAACCTTGACCCAAATAAAGCCTGTGGCCCAGATGGCATCACCCCCAGACTTTTGAAGATGGTTGCAGAGGAGATCACTCCAGCCCTCACCCTGCTTTACCGCATTTCATACTCCTCTGGTACCCTGCCGCAGGACTGGAAACATGCCAACATCACACCTGTCTTCAAGAAGGGAGAAAGATATAACGCAGCCAACTACCGTCCCATCTCCCTCACCTGCATAGCCTGCAAGCTGATGGAACATATCATCACCAGCCACATCATGTCCCATTTTGAGAACAATGAGATTCTCTGTCCAGAGCAGCACGGCTTTCGACGCGGACGGTCATGTGAGACTCAACTCCTAGGGTATGTGGACGAAGCGACCAGAGAGATCGAGAAGGGAAACCAGGAGGACACTATCGTCCTCGACTTCTCAAAGGCCTTCGACAAAGTTAGCCATACCCTACTGGTCCACAAACTACGTCGTTACGGCATCGTAGGCCGCACCAATGCCTGGATTAAGGACTTCCTTGCGGACAGACAGCAGGCTGCGGTGGTGGAGGGAACAAGATCTGATTTTCTACCTGTAGAATCCGGTGTCCCTCAAGGCTCGGTCCTGGAAACAACCACCCACCCACCCCTTCCCCATTACCCCAACCCCCTTGCCCTCCTCTTTTTTTTTTTTTTTTTTTTCCAACAAATCCTCACAACAGCGCAATCTTCGGCAATCTCCCCAAATACGACAAAACCATCAGCAAAGTGATGTTGGTCGTACAACGGAAGAAGAAGAAGAAGTACAAAAAAAAAAAAAAAGATGAAATTTCAGAATCATCTGTATATTCTTGCCTGTATTGACCAGTCCCCAGCTTAATACTCCTCATGTTCAATACGCCTCCTACTCGATATTCCTCCTGCTTACCGTGTGTGTGTGTGTGGTGGGGGGGGGGGGGGGGGGGGGGGGGAGTCATGTGCACGCGCGCACGTGTTTGTATGTGTTCACATGCGCGCGCGTGCGGTGTGTGTTCAAATTTTGGGAAGATTTCCTATCATACCCCATCCTCAGAAAAGAGGTTCTTTCCGTTGTTTTCAGTGGAGTGACGAACATTGCGTAAAACCAAACAGTGGGAATGTCGAGCATGGGGAATATTAGACAAGGCTTGGGAGCAATTGGTAAAGGGGGAATAAAGGGGGGGGGGGGGGGGGGGGGGGGGGGGGGGGGGGGGGGGGGGGGGGGAGGGGGGGGGGGGGGGCATAAGTGCAGTAACAAGCAGAGGGAGTATCGACCAGGGGGAGTATCGAGCTGGGGGCAGTATTTAGTGAGGGGAGGGGGGCCGGAATAGCTCAGTGGTAGAGCGCCGGACTCGTAATCTTGGGGTTGCGGGTTCGAATCTCCGCCGGGCCGTTTCGGTACAGGGGGATTTTTCCCTCGGAGTTAACATTGGTTCTGACTCCATTTCCCATACAGTCCTTCGAATGAGACTATAAACCGAGGTTCCGTGTGTGAACGCACGCATAACATCTTGCACACACGTCAAATCCCATCACCAACTTTCAGAAGAGAAGGGCAGTTTGGCCGTTGGTATGGATGACACGTTACACATAGCTTGCACCTTCCCCGAAGTTGGAGTATGGCTGTCTTAATGGCGGGATAAAAAAAAAAAAACGGTCATACACACAAAACTCCACTCCATATACAGGGGGTGTCCGCAGGGAGTATCCATACGAGCGCCAAGCACGTCGTTTCCACCTGTCTCAATT
>CM065746.1:40466504-40479004 GCA_033310375.1 Conus canariensis | reverse complement strand
CACGCGCGTGCGCGTACGGCACACACACACGCACACACACGCACACACACACACACACACACACACACACACACACACACACACACATATCCACGCATGCATGACCTTCGCACTTCACTCACACACACGCGCGCATACCCACGAAGATATGCTACAAGAGAGAGAGAGAGAGAGAGAGAGAGAGAGAGAGAGAGAGAGAGAGAGAGGAGAGAAGAATTTGTTTACAAGCGTCACCACACAAAGGATTGGCCCAGCACGATTTACCTACAATTTCTTATCACTGATTTCAGCCTGCATTTCATTGCATTGATCTGCTTTATCATCGTTTTCCCTAAACGCAATTAAACGGCAATTGAACACCATAATGGCTAGCAATGCTTGAACGTCCCATTCTGAATATCTAATGAAGTGATGACATTATGAAGAACAACAGCGTGGCAGGTGACATCGCCCGCACTGAGACCCCACATGTGGAGGTGACGGAGTTCTGTCGTGTGAATCGGTAATTTGTGTAAGGGAGAGACTGGGAGACAGCACGGAAGGCAGCTTTCCAACTGTGTGTAAATCAGAGGGAGAGAGAGAGAGAGAGAGAGAGAGAGAGAGAGAGAGAATGAATGAATGATTCTTTAATTGTAAAGGCCACCAGCCCATCACAATAAAACACATAAAAGATCGTCACACATGATCAAGCACGCAAGGAAAAAAAAAAAAAAGGAGCACAGCTAAATCATATTTATTCGCCAGCGTAAAACAGTATATATTAATCTATTTAAACATACAGAAAATGTAACCAATGAAGCAATTAAGACACAACTGGCAATGAAGCAACTAAACACAGTTACTAATGTACACATTAGGAATTCAAGTTTCTGATACAGAGAGCTTTGTGAACAAAAAGTGCGACCTCTTTTATCAGTTTTTGGTTTGTGCTTGACATCAACAATATAAATTTAAAAAAAGATGGCTGCCTCCAGAATTTGTGTGGAATAAACCGGGCACGAATATGATTTGGCATTTAGGTATAAAAGTCCAGTTCTTGTCGTCACTAGCTGCAAATAGTTTCCCAGCCTGCTGTACGTAGAAGCAGCTTTGAAGTTGGGTCATGTGAAACATATTCAGACCACCATCTTGAACTCCATGCATTTCCTTTGTATTTTTTCAAATGCTTTTCTGTTGCTATGTTATTTTTTTTCTGCAATAAGATTGTGTATATCATTGTATTTATTTTGTTTAAAACTGCATAAGAAGACCAGCAGACTGCGTGTCTATCTATCCACACACACACACACACACACACACACACACACAACATATTTATATATATTGTGTGTGTGTGTGTGTTGTGTGTAGAGAGAGAGAGAGAGAGAGAGGAGAGAGAGAGAGAGAGAGAGAGAGAGAGACTGGCTTACAAGGAATGTTTTGATTACCACAACTTTACCTTAAATACTCAAGTCACGCTTGCTCCATTCCTTTATTAACTTGTTCCCTCTATCAGTTCTACCAGTCCAGTTGTCTCCAATGTGTCTAGACATTTTACCGCTTTCGAAATGTACCCCTGATATTCTAATTTTGTCTACTACGTCGCAAGATTTAGATTTCTGAATTGTGTACCCATTTTTAGTGCTCGTCGTGTGTGCATTAAGGTCTGAGGCCCGAAAATCTTTCAAAAGAGGTCAAAAAGCGGTCAAACTATTCACGTCGTCTTCATCGCTGAGAAACAGAAACTATTCACGTCTTCTTCATCTCTGAGAAACAGAGTTGTCTTGTCGGCCATGTGTTTTATTTTCAAGTGCAAGTTACCCTGTTATTTGATGATGGAGTTACAACCACAGGACCATTTCTTACGCTAATAATTCTGCAGCTACCACAAAGGCTAACTGAGAAAAAAAAAAAAGCGTCCTTGTTTAATACCACACAACTCGTCAATCGACTCGGAAATCCATCCACCATAGTTTACTGAGCTTACAGTATCTTTCATTAGAATAAAAACCCATCTGAGAAAATCTGGACTGAAACCAAAACTGAAAAGACATGTAAAAGGAATGCTTTTGAGATGAATCAAAAACTTTTGAAAAGTCTACTGCAAGCAGATATCCAGCTTTATTTGTTCTGTTTAGATAATTTATGGTATCATATATCGTTCTGATGGTTGTTGATATATTTCTACCTTTGGGACAGCCCGCTTGATCTTCATAGATTAATCTGTCTGCCATTGTTTCAGAAAGCAGTTTATAAGCAGAATTTAGTAAAGTTATTGGTCTCCATTTTTCTAATTCATCTCAGTCCAATTCTTTCGCATTGTGTAATAGAGTTAAAATGCCTTGTTTCTGTGTATATGACAATACACCTTTCTAACAGGTTTCCACGAAAGAATCTGTCACCGTTTTGCCGATCTTCTTCCAACAGACTTTCATAAATTCAATAGCAATCCCATCACACCCTGGGGCAGATCCATTTCTCATGCCTTTCAACGCAGCAGTTCTATCTTCCAAGCTCACCGTTCCTTTGCGTAAGGCGGCATCTGATTCATCAAGGCAAGGGAAATGTTCATTTTCTATAAATGTATTTGTTGCAGCTTTAATGTCGTCGATAACTGTTTTGTGACCAGAGTTGGTTGGTACACTGAAGTGTTCACATGAGACACATTTTTAATATACTAACTGAAATAAAACAATAATCCAATCGGCGAGCAATAAAAGGATTTGCTTTATGCCAAGTAAAATCTTTCTCTTTAGGGCGGAATGTTCTCCACAGATCAGTGCACTGCATGTGAGGTCATTTCATGGTTAAGTGTTTTATTTCTGTATCACGATGAGAATGTCCAGAAATAATATCGAGATTGTTGTAAGTTACACAATTGAAATCTCCAAAAAGAGTAAGATTTTGATCCGCAGAATCATTAAAATTCGCTGGGAGATTATTATCTTTTCATTTGTTTTGTTTGGCGCATACACATTTGCTAGAGTGGAGTCAAAATCTCCTTGTGATACTCTAATTTAAGAAAAATCTCTTCTACTGCCTTTAACACAACCTTACCATTGAAATTCCTAGCCATCACAATTATTTCTCCTTTACTTCGCTTTGTTCCTTCATTAAAAAAGAGTGTACCGTCCCATTGTGTTTTCCCACAGTGGAATGTCATTTGTTGTGATATCCACCTCTTGTAAACATACAATGTCAGTTGTTTTTTTTTAAGATAACGAAAAACAGAAAGACGTTTAACTTATTTCTCAGTCCTCTTGCATTAAAAGACGAAATGTGCATACATTACAAAAGTAACAAGGATATACTTTCAACAGCAACACCTTCAGCAGTGATGACACTGAAAATAACAACAACAACAAGACTACTACTACTGCTACTATACTACTACTACTACTACTAACTATATAAAGATGATGATGATGATAACAGAAGAAGAAGAAGAAAAAGAAGAACAGCAACAAACAACAACAACAACAACCAAAAAGAAGAAGACTGCTGACAAGCACAATGCAAACAGTTAACAAAATATTGGTCGCATCCTAAACGAAAGCCAAAGGTCGATAGCAAGTGCTTCACAAGGGACAGCACATTACTGCCAGTCTTTAGCTGGTACTGACTCCAAGATCCGAGAATCCTCCGAAGTCATTGGTCTCCCTGAATGCCGTTCTTGGCGTCGGCGGTGCTTTTTCGACCTTCCTGTTGGACTCCTGCTGTCTGTGGAGGAATACGTTCAGGGTCTCAGATCTCCCACGTGACTGCTGATCGAAGGAGAACGACGGGGACTACTGACGGTTTTGTGTGCCATACCTTTCCTGGGAGAACTATCCGACTTTACAGATCGGATACCCATTTACGCCCCCTGTCCATCCACTTGACGTTTCCCCTGGATATCTGAATGTACCCCTTCACTGTCTTTTTGAATTTTGGAGGACTGCTAACCTCCAAGTGGACAAGAAGGATCCCCACGCTTGTGCCCTTGCTATTTACATTGTCGGCAGACAACTTCTATAGTACACTGCGATATATGGTGGTCAGATTCCAAACAGCGAGAGCAAATTACTGTTTTGTTGTTGCTGTTGCTGTTGTTGTTTGTTAGTTTTTGCTCCTTATGGCACAGGCTTACGGTAAAAATACTGACCTTGAGCTCTTTGTCCAAAGGAGTGGGTGGAACAGAGATGAACACAAACCTGCACCCTGCCAAAAAACGGGTTAGCTTGTGGTCTTGATCCCTTGCTCTCTCATGCCTTGGTCTTGGCTCACATCCTGCCTTAACAAGTGCAGTTTCGATCTCTGAGTCAGCCACAGATATGGCAATATTCTTGATCCATACCTTAGTCCGCGGTTTTTCCTCTCCCGTGTGGTCTTTCAACATGAAAGGATTTGTGCTGTGTATCTGTATTGCCGTGTCACTCAACTTTCATCAGGATGTCCGTACGTGCCTCCTCTGTCGCCAGGTATATGCGCCAAAGGCTGCGGATTTCTTGAGCTCCGAGGATGGTACGTAGGCCTGCTGCGCGTTCCGACGCCAAAGATCAAGCACAGTTGGTTTATCGTTGACAGCATTCAGAATGTCTCTTTGTTTGACAAAGACAGGCTTTACAAAATCGAGGAGAAAAATCAGACAATGGAATGAAATATATCAGCGTGCTGTGATGAGTTACTATCGGCATCGACAAAAAACAACAACAACAACAACAACAAACCCCACTAACTTCGAAAAAAGGTTTACCTGTCTTGAAGAAACGGATTACACGAGCGCGACGCTAAGGTGACCGCACACTACAAGCACGCTCACCGAGTCCCTGTCAGGTCTATCTACATTAAGCTGTCCGTTCGCGCTGCACAAAAAGCGACGATCCTATACTATTCACGGCTGTCCTAGCACACGATAGTTTGAAAACTGGCCTGGCTACGAAGCGGATACTTTCTAGCCTGCACGTTTTCTGAATAGAACTCGTTCCTTTTTTTTTTTTTTTCCTATCCTAGCCAGTGTAACGGACGATCGGCGGACACCTTGTCACGTGACTTGGCGCGACAACTTGGGAATATGATAATAGCCTTACGGGCGTCAGAAAGTGATCGACCACCGCTTTCTTCATCCAAAATAATGGTTCTTCTTCTTTTTCTCTTAACTGAGGACCTAACGTCAATTTGTTGGTCAGTCTAGTACCTAACTGAAAAAGAGAGGGTTCGCTAAAAACCATATTGTCCCGACATGTTTTGCGTGTTGTGAGTAGTTGCTCACATAACTTCAGTTTACAATATGTTGCATTTAGTTCCACTTCGTTTTGTCGCTGTTTTTATTTATTTATTATTTTTTTTTTTAAATATTATTATTTTTTTTTTTTTTTTTTTTTGGGGGGGGGGGGGGGGGGGGGGGTCGTAGCCAGAGAAAATTTTCCCTGGTAGCCCAGATACTTTCTGTATTTATGTAAGTTAGATAGCACTACTACGTCAGAGCCTCAATGGCATATTGGGTAAGGCGTTGGATTCTTAAGTATGTTGGTGTCAGGAGATCATTTCACACTCAGGGCTTTTTCAGATAAACAAAATTTCCTTCGATCCATGATTTGTCGATAATTATCATGCATTCTGTCAAAACTGGGAGCAACCCGTTCGCCAGGAGAAAAACTCTCACAAGGCTTGCCTTATAAGGAAACTATCCGAAAGGCAAATCTTAAATAAATATTAGCGAACCGCCTAGAGAACGTGGACAAACGAGTCACAAGACGAAACACAAACGCGTTTCGACCTCTTAGGTCTTCATCCGGTAACGAATAAAACAACGAAAATTCACTTAGCTTTGATCGCTTCAGATCACTTCGCAGGGTTCAGCGCAAGGAAGAAGGCGTTGAATGAAAGGCAGTTTTAAGTAACATATCGTGTACGACAAATAACCATCGGCGGGCTAGAAAAGTCGGGGGATAGTTTTTTTTTTTAATTTTTATTGTAGTCATGTAACTATCCACGTGTACGATCGGCCTTATTAGGGAGTAAGGTATTGGCAGGGCAAGGATTTGCTGGGCATGGTCCGTCTGTCTGGTATGTGGATGTAGAGATAGATAATGAAATAGAGAAGAGGAATGTGGGCAGTCTGTGGATTTACACGCACTGTTTGGTGGGGTGTCATGAGTGAGAGAGAAGATTCATAGGCACTGTTAATAGTAGGAATAGTCGTGCCTGTATTGTGTGAGTACATCCTCGAGAGGCACATTACTGCTGCTTGACAGCATTCTGGATGGACTCCTTTGGGACGTCTTGGGCACATCTTCTGATAGACAACCATGCCACGCAGAGAGAGAGAGAGAGAGAGAGAGAGAGACAAGACAGACAGACAGACAGACAGACAGACAGACAGACACAGACAGTCAGACAGACACAGACAGACACTTTTTGATGCTTTGACGATCTGTTGCCTTCGGCTGTAAGAAGCCCTTAAGGTAAGGGGTACTAATACGACTGACACATTGCAGCATTGAAGTATAAGGCAAATAGATAATGATGAAATAAACAAAACCAGCAGAACATAATGATTTGAATACCACTCACATTGTTAGGAAGGCACACATGTTTATAACATAAACTAGCTCACATGTGAACAATCTAATCCAGTTAGAAGACTTCCATACAAACCATCCTTTCCAACGCTACCATTCCCACACCCTCAGTCCCAGCATATAGATCCCATTCCATTCTCACACCTTATACGCATAAACACAAACAGGAAACACAAGTCACCTTCATCCATTCCCCCTCCCAATCTCACCCTCTACTCCGAGAGGTCGTCCTCCCCCCCCCCCACCCCCCCCTCTCCCCCTCTCCCCTCCCCCCCCCCCCCCCCCCCCCCCCCCCCCCCCCACCACACACACACACATACACAAACTATATGGCCATCTACTTACTACAAAAGAACATACTAAGACAAAACAAGGAAAATTAGATTACAATTCTACTGTCATTAAGTTCTAGTACTTTTTTCTTACACTGGTAGCGTCAGTCAGATACTTAGCGAGGGCAATATAGTTGTATCATAATCTGTTGACAAGATTTATTGTACCATTTACTGTAGGCTCAATATGAGTCATAATGAAATATGAATGTATTCAACGAATATCTGAAAGGAAGCAATATTGGAAAAGAAAGTGTACTTCGCCTTCCTTATTGTGACCACACATTGGACAGTCAGCACCGTGTTCTCTGGTCATAAACCAGTGTTCTGCCAGACCTAGACCTCACACTTTTAACACAAACTTTACCAGGTCTCCTCTCATCTTTTTATTTGTTATTAAAGACAGATATCTCTCTGCTTCAAAGTGATTTTAAAGGAACGATACCACTCATATATATCATTATCTTCAATTTCTCCATGCTAGTGCTAATCATAACATGAAACTAACCTTTCCTTTAATTCTGATATAAACCCCTCCTCAGAGCCAAAACCTTGAACAACTATACTATTTACACAACCATTTTCTGTTAGAGTGTTTCTTTCTTGTAGTAACCAAAAGATAGTAGTAATCCTGTCTTAATTATTTTTTTTCAATGTTTTGACCTTTATTAGTATTCCTATCAGTAATATAATTATCATCATTACTACCTTGACTCACATATTATCTCCCTTCTAACAGCCTCGTTTTCATTCAACGCCTACCTTGCACTGAAAGATCAAAGCTAAGTGACAAACTCGTTCATTTTCATTGTCCTATTTGTTTGTGTCTTGCCTGAAGAAGACCTAAGAGGTCTAAACGCGTCGTGTTTTGTCTTGTGACTCGTTTGTCCACGTTTCTCTTGGCGGTTCGCTAACATTTATTTAAGATGTGTTTAGATTTCCGCCTGCAGTCGTCTCACTTTGCAACTAGAAGTTTGAGAAATTTGACAGCAAGCCAGGCAATTAACCGGGCGAGACCCATCCCTTTCTCGACCTTAATTCAGCTCTGACAATAATTTGCATACGACAATCGACGCTGGACGGCCAAAAACAAAATGTTTCTGGTCCTCATACAGGAATGAATGGCTTCCACAGCCGTCAGCCGTGGATTTAACACCCATACTTTTTATGTCGTCTTTTTCATCCTATTTCTCCTCTTTCTCCCTTCCTTCTCTCCCCCTCCCTATTCCCTCCACTGGAATCCGTGATTAAATATTTTCATAGCATCTGAGAACTTGTTCACCTGTACTTGCTTCTTTTCCATAGTTGATTTATTTCCATTGCTGGTTTGTTTGTGAGTTCTTATCCTTTCCTGCCGTCTTTGCAAAAACATATCTTTGTAGTTTAGCCCTTGAACTATATTGTACGTGACTGGGGCAGATCCAAAGATTCGTTCTTTCTATATTCAAACACAGGCCACAAGTCACAAATAAGAACATGCATTAAAACACTATATATGATCCATGTCAGCTTTGAAACTTAGAATAATTTTAAGTCGTCCATTAACACTGAGGTGAATGTAGATGAAATGTACAATGTCTCACCGATCATGTCACTTGACATTTAGGATTTCTATGGAAGATATCATTCATAAACTAGAAGTATACACTCTACACCTCAGCTGACGTAATAGTTCAGGCCTTAACACTAACCTGTAATACTGCCTTTGCACCAGCTGGCCTATCAAAAATAGTCCTATTCCTTTCATTTTAGTCTGTGTACTTGTATCCACTTAGAGTGCATCTTGATGGTATGTGAAAGAAAAGAAGGCGAATCAACTTTCAAACATTAAAAAAAAACATTATCAGAGCAACTTAACTGCCGCCATCTATAAATACTTGATTTATTAAGCAAGACCCTGGCGCATCAATTTTGTGTGTGTGTACCCACGGCCTGTATGTCCCATCATTTCTCTTACATCTGGAAGACTTTTCACTCTCAAATCTATGTGCTACGCTAATGGCGTAGGAACACGACTCCATAAATCATTAAACGTTTTGTAAACCTTGCGGACACATAGTACTGAACTAATTTATTGACCTTAAAGTCCAGGACACAAGTCATCTTCACATTTAACTTTTTTCCCACAGAAGCAGAGCGATTTCCATCCATTCAAATGGCAGTTAAATGAATCCATCGGTGCTCAACCAATCATGACTGCAAATCCCAAACGGACTATGAACATGGACCAAATGGAATATCCATGTGTCTGTGGAAAGCGTTTCGCTACCACCCGTGGCATGAAGATCCACAGAACAAAGATGGGATGTGTGAAGACTCATCTGAATGAGCAGCAGCGCACTGCATCAGCAGATAAGACGTCGGAAGACCAAGGCCAGGATTTAAACCACAGTGCCAAGGACATCCACGCTGTTGGTTCGAATGAGGAATTTGCACAGGCCCTCGATGCCAGGCGCCTGAAACTCAACCTGCCGCGAGCAAACGAAACTGAAGATTGGGAGAAACTGGATGCAAAAATCGTCCAAAGACTCGATGCACTGATAGGGAAAAGCACCCTGGAACACAAACTAGCCACATATGGGGACATTGTGTATGCCACATGTAGAGACGCCTATGGAGCAAAACTACCCAAGAGAGAAAACACCTCCAAAGAAATCCAGACGCCAAGAAAAGATGGACAAGATCAGGGTCCAAAAGAAAAACCTCAAGATGCAAATGAAGACCGCACTGCCAGCTGAAAAACAAGGCTTGGAAAAACTGTGGAAAGACCTGAAAGAAAAACACAGCGCCCTCAGCAAAGCGGAATCTGCGAGGAAGAGGAAGAGCAAAAAGAAGAAGACACAAGAGCGCTTCTTCAGAGACCCCTTCCAGTTTGCCAGAACACTGTTTGAGCAGCCAAAATCTGGGACCCTAAGTGTGGACAAAGGAGTTCTTGAGCAGCATCTGAGGAAAACATACTCTGACCCACAGAGCAAAGCACCACTCGACATTCAAGGTCTGGTGTGGCCAACCAACCCTGAGGAACAGTTCAATGGCAAGCCTCCAACGTTGGCGGAAATCAAGAAGGTGGTCGACAAAGCCAGAGCCAAATCATCACCAGGGCCAAACGGAATACCTTACCAGCTTTACAAGAAATGTCCCAAGGTGCTGGAGTGGCTCCACAGGCTGCTGCGATCGGCTTGGAGAAACCAGAAGATCAGCGGCCAGTGGATGACGGCAGATGGTGTGTACATCCCTAAAGAGCAAAACTCAAGTGACATCAGCCAGTTCAGGCCAATATCACTACTGAACGTCGAAGGGAAAATCTTCTTCTCTGTCATGGCAGCAAGGCTGACCAAGTACCTGATGGAAAACAAGTACTTGGATGTGTCAGTCCAGAAAGGTGGCATCCCATGCGTGGCTGGCTGTGTAGAACACGCCACAATGATCTGGGACGCAATCCAAAAAGCAAAAACAGAAAAGAGAGACCTGGACGTAGTGTGGCTTGATCTGGCAAACGCATATGGATCTGTGCCCCATGAGATGATACAGTTGGCCTTGAGATGTACCATGTGCCAAAGAACATCCGCGACATGCTCAAGAAGTACTTCAATGGCTTCTCAATGCGGTTCTCTACCAAGGAGTACACAACAGACTGGATCAACTTGGAAGTGGCTATTGCAATGGGCTGTGCAATTTCCCCAATACTGTTCGTGCTGGCAATGGAACTGATCTTGAAAGCAGCAACAAACAACGCGAGACAAACAGACCTTGGCGATGGATACAAGATGCCTCCTCTCAAGGCCTTCATGAATGACACTACAGTGATTTCATCCAGAGAAGACGAGACACGTCATGTGCTGGAGAGGCTGGACGACATAGTTGCCTCATCCAGAATGAAGTTCAAGCCAAAGAAATCACGGAGTCTCTCACTGAGGAAAGGAAAAGTGGCCGGATCTGTGGTCTTCAGTGTTGCCAACCAGGCCATTCCAACAGTCACAGAAGAACCAGTCAAGAGCCTTGGAAGATGGTATGATGATACGCTGAAAGACACACAAAGAGCAAAAGAAACCAAGCAGATGGCGGAGGAAGGCTTGGAGACCATTGACCAGTGTGGGCTCCCTGGCAAATACAAGGTCTGGTGTCTGCAGTTCATGCTGATACCAAAGCTCCTATGGCCTCTGATGATATACGACATCTGCACCAGCATAGTGGAGGCAATGGAAGCCAAAATCAACAAGTTCACAAGGAAATGGCTTGGTGTCCCATCCTGTCTGACTGACATAGCGCTGTACTGTCGCCAAGCAAAGCTGAAACTACCACTGAAATCCATCCTGGAGGAATACAAAGCAGGGAAGATCAGACTTCAAAGCATGCTGGAGGACTCAGGAGACAAGGTGGTAGAAGCAATCAAGCCCCAGCTGAAGACAGGCAGAAAATGGAAAGTTCAAGAGGCGATGGATTCTGCAAAAGAAAGTCTCAAGATCAGAGAAATAACAGGACACACACAGACCAACAGACAAGGACTGGGGGTGACCAAAACTGAATGGTGGTCAAAGGCCAAAGGAAAAGCCAAAAGAGACATGATGATTCAGGAGATGAGAAAAGAAGAAGACCAAACAAGACTCCAAAAAGCAGTCCAGCAGAGCCAGCAAGGGCAATGGACAACGTGGGAGAATGCACTCCAAAGAAGTCTCACTTGGAATGACATTTGGCACATGGCCCCTCTCAGGATCAGCTTCATTCTCAGATCTGCATATGACCTTCTGCCCTCAAATGCAAACCTGGTGAAGTGGGGGAAAACAGACGATCCTGCATGCCCTCTCTGCCATGAAAAACAAACAGTGGAGCATGTCCTAAGCTCATGTAAAGTAGCCCTGGCTCAAGGAAGGTACACATGGAGGCACAACCAGGTGCTCAAAGAGATTGTACAAGTAGTCTGGGCTAGTACCAACACCACAAAAGGGAAAATCAGGACTCCAAAAGCACCCGCAACATTCTTCACGGCAGGAGGCAGCAAATCATGGCCAAGAACAACAGTGCCACTCGAAACATGCAGGCAGAGTCTGCTGGACGGGGCAGATGACTGGGAGTGCACTGCAGACCTCCCAGAATGGAAGAGTCACCCAGAGATCATCAGCAAGAGTGGCATGAGACCAGACATAGTAGTCCACTCTAAGTCAACCAAGCAGCTGATCATGATCGAGCTCACGGTGCCATATGAGAACAGAATGGAGGCAGCTCAAATCTACAAGACTGAAAAGTATGCTGATCTGGCAAACAGCCTGAGGAGAGCAGGCTATCAGGTCAAAGTCCTCACTGCAGAAATTGGAGCTAGGGGGTTTGTAGGAACGTCTGCATACAGCCTCATGAAACAGCTCTCGGTTGCAGGGAGGGAAAAAACCAGAGCCCTGAAAGCAATGGCAGAAGCGGCAGAGAGGTGTTCAAGCTGGATCTGGTCAAGGAGGAACAAAAGTGAACTTCATAAGGCTTAATTTCCCTACAAATATCAGGTGTCCCTGTGGCTCAGTGGTTAAAGCGCGAGTCATTAAGTGGAAAATGAGCATGTCCAGAGGGTCATGGGTTCGAATCCCAGCTATGGCTCGTCCCAAGATGGGGGAAAAAAAAAAAGGGGGGCAGCAGAGGG
>CM065746.1:40458996-40466404 GCA_033310375.1 Conus canariensis | reverse complement strand
TTTTCCTAGCTTTTTCCTGGTTTTATTTTTTTTAAAAAGAACTGCTTATACGACATGAATACATTTTTCCAGAAAAATTGCCCTTGAGGGGAAATTGCCCCAGAGGGTTTTGGAGAGTATTTCCCTCAATTTTTCTAAAAAAAGGGTAAAAAAAAGACCCAACATTCTCCTCCACCCCTGTGTGTTGTTGTCTCATTTCTTTTTATCCATTTAAATTTTAAAAAGCAGTGTAAAGAGCTTTTAAAGCGGGTAGTTTCAACCCCCCAAACCTGTACATCTTTAATAACTTTTTTTCGACAAAATTCTGTCTTGTTTTTTTTTCCATACAAACCAGTAACATAAGCCCTTGTAATTCTTTAACAAATTTTCCCAGGGGGATTTGGAAGCATAAACCCAAAAGGGTTTAAGTCAGTTTTGACAAAAATTAAGATTTTAAGACAGAAAATTTTTTCCCAAAAGGGGGTAATTTTCTCTTTACCAAATTTTAAATAGTGCCTTCACTTCTATCTTTCCCTATCTTTGAGTTTTTTTTTTTTTCCATGTGTTTTTAATTTCCTGAGAAAACCCTTTTTTTCCCAAATTTTTGAATTTTTTTTGGATTCCAATCTTTTTTTAAAAAAGTTCCATATTTCTTTTTTCCATTTATGCTTTTGTCTTCCAACCCCCCCAATTACTTTGTTTTCTTTTTGTTAAGAATAAACCGATTTTTTCCCAAAACCCCTTTTTGAGAATCCGATAAAATTTTTAAAATGATTTTATTCCCTGGTTCATTTTTTGGGTTTTCCCGTGGGAAAAATTGTGATATCTTGTGTTTTTTCTCCCCGTTTTTGTATCCCTTTCCCAATACTTTTTTTCCTTTTTTTGGGATCATTAGGGATAATTTTTTCGCACATAATACGAAGATAAATGGTAAAAACTGGTTTCTCCTTGCCTACAACCCCTTTCTTTTGGGAAAAACCATGGTGTTTTTTTGGCCCATTTACGAAACAGTAGACTTAAGTTTTTGTAGAATACTTCAAATCCATTTACATATATCTTTACCAAAACCTACAGCCTCCAGCCTTTGGGGCATAAAACCCAAAACCCTAACAGTCAAACCCCCTTTTTCGAAGTCAAAATTTAAATTTAAAGCATCCCGGGGAATTTTTATTTATGTTGAAATGGTGAAATTATTTTCAAAAATTAACCTAATGTTACTACCTTTTGTATCTATTTGGGACAAATCCGTCTGGTCTTCACAAATCAGTGAGGGAAGGACCTTTTTAATTCTGTTAGAAAATAAAGTGGACCCAAATTTTTTTATAAAAGGGTTTAAAAAGTGAAATAGGCCTCCATTTTTTTTAAAATTTTCTTTTGGTTTTCCTTCTTTGGGAAATACAGTTTAAATAATCCCTTTCCCTTTTTTGGGTTTTGATAGTTCCCCTTTCCCTCTGAAACTTTCATTTAGAGCTCGGGTTACAAAAAAACGCCGATTTTTTTCCAAAAAATTTAAAAAAACCAGCCCCAAACCCACCCGACCAGGGTTTTTTCCCTTTCCCTTCATATTTTTAAATGCAATACCTGTTTCCCCTTTCTTTTGTTTTTTAAACCTTGAAAATGATTTAGTCTGTTCTTCTTTTAGTTTCGGTATCTTTTTCACCAAATTTTCAAAAATTGCATTTCACAGTTTTTCTTTTTGGGTATGATCCTCAAAAAAAATTTTTTTTACTGTAATTTTTATGTTTTCGGGTTTGTCCAAAATTTTACCTTGTCCATCCAGTATTTTAAAATTTTTGTTTTGCTAATAAAGTTACGCTTTTCTAAACTGCAGAAATATTTACTAACCCTTTTTTCCCCATCTGAACCCATCTTGCTTTTGATCTTAGTAGACCCCAAATTCAAACCTTTTCTCTTAGTGAATCATTCTCTATTACTCTCTCAATTGTTTTTCCAAATCCTCCTCTAAATTTTAAGTTCTTTACTCCCAATATCTTTAATAGTTTGCAAAAGGGCCCTTTTTTCTTTTTACATTGTGATTCTTTTTTTTTAATTGTGGCATACGGGATGGATTAACTCAAACTTCATTAGTAAAAAGGGTTCCAAAAAGGGCCCCGACAGACACTGTTAGTTTGGGGCCCCTGAGCTGTTCAAACGGGTTTTTCATTTTGGGCTTTTTTGTTAGAAATTAATATCTTTAAACCCTAAATCTTTTTTCTGGTTTTCCCCCTTTGTTATTTCTTCTATTAATTATTTTTTTCCGTCTACATTTTCCCTTTATCTTTTAGTAGAGATGAATTAAATTTCCAAAATTTTTTGTTTTAACTCCTTTCCGAATTGAACCCTTATTTGAAAATAAAGTAAAATGATCAGCCAATTAACCCTGGTAAAATGTCAGAATCTTCAAAAAAAACCAGATTAAATATTCTGACAAAAGGGAAGAAGTCTACCCAACTTTGTTAAAGGGGGGTAGGTCTACGCCATGTGTATCCCTACAACCCGGGGTGTTTTCTCTCCATATATCTGCTAAGGGACAAATCTTGTATCAAAATCCTCAACTGTTTTTTTTTAGTTTTGGGGGTTAAATTTATGGTTATAATTGTACCAATCAATTTTCCCGTTCTAGTACCATTTAAAATCCCCCACCACAATAACGGGTTTTTTTTTTTTTGTACGTTTTAAAACTTAAAATTTTCGAGTTCCCATAGAATGCGGGGCGTCTTTGTTTTGGGGCCCTAAACACTTACTTTGCAACAGTTCCTTTTTTATTTGTTGAAATGAATGATGATAAAGTTTTCCCCCGCAAAACGGTTTTCCAAACCCTTTTTTATTTTGAATTTGAAATTATTGTTTTAAAAAGTATTGCTCTTTCCCCGAGCATTAGATCTGTATGAGGGGAAAAAAAACAGTCAAAAACCCCCCTTCCGCTTTAAAAGGGACTTTTTTCCCTATCTTTTCAAAATGAGTATTTGTAGGCAGTAAATAGATATTTTTTTTTTCTTAAAAAAGAAATATATCTCTTCTTTTCTGATAATTTTCCCCAGACCTTGACAGTTTTAAAATAAAAATTTTTAAAAAATGTTTTTCCTTGTTACCTACTGAATCCAGGTGTTTTCCTTGGAGTCAAAAAAAATTTTAAAAAAAAAACCCTCAAACCCCCAAGAGGGAAAAAAAGCAACAAACAGGGAAACCAGTTTTAATGTCACAAGGGCCAACAAAACCCCCCCCCCCCCCCCCCCCCCCCCCCCCCCCCCCCCAGCAAAAAAAAAAAAAAAAAAAAAAAAAAAAAAAAAAAAGCAAGCAAGAAGAAAGAAAAAACACCACACACACACACACACACACAACACACACACACACACACACACATCAAAGAAACGAAGGGAATAAAACGAAAGAAAGAGGGAAAGAAGGGAAAGAAGGAAGGGAAAAAAAAAAAGCATCAAGATTGTCCGACAGTTTTTGCTTCATAATGATTGTGGAGTCTGCAAATTATCTTCTCTTCAGGTAAAGCTGAAAGGAAACAATTATCTTTCCCAATCCGAACCTGGAAAAAATCCATCTAAAAGTGTACAACTGCATCAGATATCCAACACAGACAATGTAGATTTCAAGAGTTCAGAGTGTGAGAAGGACATTCTGCCACAGGTTTTAAAGGGTGAAGTGTTTATCAAACATGAGGAAAAAGTGACTTGCAAGTCCAAAGGGGAGCAGAAAAGACATATACACAGGAGCAGCTGAACGTTGATGATTATAGGGTTATTGTGTTGCTGAATGATAAATCAGCCGTACTTCTAGTCTTTTCTTAGGTTATGTGGCCTCACCAGCAAAACCAAACCAAACAAAACCAACGAGGCGAAAAGATCCATTGTACAAAAATATGTCACAAATACTCGGGTGCGCTCGCGCACACATACATGCACGCACACACACACGCACACACACACACACACACACACACACACCACACACACATAAACACACACATAAGCACACACACATACTAACACACACATAAACACACACACATACACACACACCCTCTCACTCCCCCCCCCCCCCCCCCTCACACAGACTCGCACGTACGCGCGCGCATTGCCGCCCCCCCCCCCCCCTCCCTTCCCCTCTGCATACCCACATAAGTGTGCGCAAACGCTACCAAGAGCACACACGCAAACAGCAAACACACGCACGGTCGCGAGCGCGCACATGCTTGCACACACACACACACGCCCGCGCGCACACACACACACACCTTACAATACATGTTTGCTCATGTATCAAATTCTTGAATTATATCAAGATGTCTGACAAGCACCTGTTCTGGACTTTGTTCTTAATACATGATCATAGATAAACACACATCCAATAACGTGTATACATATAGATCTAGATATACACACTTACACATATATAAATATGCATGTGCATACGTGTGTGTACACCTCACATTTTTTTTTTTTTCTTTTTTGTTACTGGGTAAGGAACAGTGGATCAAAAACGTGCTCATAAACCATGGGAAACATTTTCACCAGCACATGGAGCAGACTATCATTTCATGACCTATACTAAATGGTTCATTGTTATGCAATCAGACAGTCAACATTTACTTCTCACAAAGTTTCACAGTTACACGCTCACGCGCGCACACACCCACACGCACGCCCACACCCACACGCACGCGCGCACACGCGCGCGCACTCCCCCCCCCCCCCCTACCCTTACAATATGTGTTTGCTCATGCATCAAAGTCTTGAATTATATCAAGATGTCCGACAAGCACCTGTTCTGGACTTTTGTCTTAATGCTTGATCATAGACAAACACACATCCAATCACGTGTATACATATAGACCTAGACATACACACATACACATATATAAATTTGCATGTGCATATGTGTGTGTACACCTCACATTTTTTTTTTCTTTTTTGTTACTTGGTAAGGAACAGTGGATCAAAAACGTGCTCATAAACCATGGGAAACATTTTCACCAGCACATGGAGCAGACTATCATTTCATGACCTATACTAAATGGTTCATTGTTATGCACTCAAACAGTCAACACACACACACACACTTGTCAGTTTAGAGAATCTGCGCAAAACATTTCACAATAACCAAACCATGGCCTACACTGGGGCCATGACAGTATTATTACCGTTATTACAGTATGATTTTTACTACTACTACTACTACTACTACTGCTACTACTATACTACTACTACTACTACTACTACTACTAGTAGTAGTAGTAGTAGTAGTAGTAAAAGTAGTGGTGGTGGTGGTGGTAGTAGTAGTAGTGGTGGTTGTTGTTGTTGTTGTTGTTGTTGTTGTTGTTGTTGCTATTGTTGGTGTTAATGATGATGTATTTCCTTTATTTTAACATCATCATCATCATCATCATCATCATCATTATCATCATCATAATCACCAAAACTATCACCGTCGTCATTATCCTTATCTTTATGTTTTATTATTGTTATTATAGTTATCATTGTTGTGATGATGATGATGATGATGATGATGATGATGATGATGATGATGATGATGATGTTGACATCATCGTCATCATTATCATCATCATTTTTATTATTATTCGTATTGTCTTCTTCTTCTTCTTCTCTTTCTTCTTGAAAGAGATCAATATTTTTCATTGGATCTGAGATTTTATAGTGGAAAGATTTTTAACAAATTCGGGTATGTTTTTAGAAGATGTGTTTTAAAAAGAGTAGTGTGAATGAATGACTGGTGAGTTGAATTCAACGCGGTGACAGCCATATATGGCCCTTTGCGGTCGGCTGGGCTATAAACAACATTACCTTACCTACCTTACCCTCCTCCTCCTTCTTGTTGTTGTTGTTGTTGTTGTTGTTGTTGTTTTAACTCGTGGGTGGTTGGGGTTGGGTGGTGGGGGTGGGGTGTTGGTGGGGGGGTTGGGGGTGGTGGTTGGGGGGGGTGTGGTGTGTGGTGGGGGTTGGGGTTGGTGGTTGTGGGGGGTTGTGGGTGGGGGGGGGTGGGTTTGGGTGGGTGGGGTGTGGTAGGGTGGTGGGGTGTGTGGTGGTGGTGGGTGGAGGTGGTGTGGGGTGGGGGGGTGGTGGGGGGGTGTTGGGTTGTGGGTGGGGGGGTGGTGGGTGGTGGGGGGTGGGGGTGGGGGGTGTGGGGGGTGGTTGGGGGGGTTGGGGGGGTGTGGGGGGGGTGGTGTGGTGGGTTGGGGGGGTGTGGTGTGTGTGTGGTGTGGGGGTGTGGGTGTGGGTGGGGGGGTGGTGTGTGGGGTGGTGGGGGGGGGTGGGTGGGGTGGGGGGTGTGGTGGGGGGGGGGGTGTGGGGTGTGGTGGTGGGGGTGGTGTTGGGGGTGGGGGGTGTGGGGGTGGATGTGGGGTGGTGGGGGGTGGGGTGGTTGGGGGTGGGGGGGGTGGTTGGGGTGTGGGTGGGGGGGTTGTGGGTGGGGTGGGGGGGGTGGTGTGGGTGGGGTGGGTGGGTGTGGGGTTGGGGGGGGGTGTGGTGGGTGGGGGGGGGGGGTGGTGGGGGGGTGGTTGGGGGGGTGGGGGGTGGGGGGTGGGTGGGGGGGGGGTGGGGGGGTGTGGGGGGTGGGGGGGGGGTGTGGGGGGGGGTGTGGGGGGGTGTGTGGTGGGTGGGGTGTTGGGGGTGTGGGGTTGGGTGGGTGGGGTGGTGGGGTGGGTGGGGTGTGGGGTGTGGGTGGGGGGTGGGGGGGTGGGGGGGGTGGGTGGTGGGTGGGTGGGGGGTGGGTGTGGGGGGTGGTGGGTGGGGTGGGGGGTGTGGGGGGTTGGGGTGGTGGTGGGGGTGGGGGTGGGTGGGTGGGTGGGTGGGGTGGGGTGGGGGGGGTGGGGGGTGGTGGGGGTGTGGGTGGGGGGGGTGGTGGGGGGTGGTGGGTGGGTGGGGTGTGGGGTGGTGGGGGTGGGTGGGGGGGGGGTGGTGGGGGGGGGGGTGGGGGTGTGGGGTGGTTGTGGGGGTGTGGTTGGGGTGGGTGGTGTGGGTGGGGTGGGGGGGGGGGGTGGTGGGGGTGGGTGGGGGGGGGGTGGTGGGGTGTGGTGGGTGGGGGTGGGGGGGGGGGGGGTGGGGGGTGGGGGTGGGGGGGGTGGGTGTGTGGGGGGGGGGTGGGTGGGTGGTGGGGGGTGGGGTGGGTGGTGGGGGTGGGGGTGGGGTGGTGGGGTGGGGTGGGGGGGGGGGGGGTTGGGTGGGGTGGGGTGGTGGGTGTGGTGGTGGGGGGGGGGTGGGGGTGGGGGTGGGTGGGTGGGGGGGTGTGGGTGGGGGTGGGGTGGTGGGTGGGGGGGGTTGTTGGTGGGGGGGGTTGGGTGGTGGGGGGTGGGTGGTGGGGTGTGGTTGGGGTGGGGGGTGGGGGGGTGGGGTGTGGGGGTGGGGTGGGGTGGTGTGGGGGTTGGGGGGGGGGGGGGGTGGTGTGTGGGGGGGGTGGG
>CM065746.1:40443996-40451496 GCA_033310375.1 Conus canariensis | reverse complement strand
TGAAAGATGGAGACTAAAGGAAGACATGAGGAAAGCCCTGAAGCGACATAATAAGCATCTTCGTGTGTGTGTGTGTGTGTGTGTGTGTGTGTGTGTGTGTGTGTGTGTGTGTGTGTGTGTGTGTGTGTGTGTGTGCTTTTATCTCTATTTTTCAGTATCAATCATATTTCTGTTTTTATCATCAGTAACCATATTTTCCTGTATCATTTGAAATTTCTGTATGTTCATAATTCATAGACAATGTATTATCCGCATGAATGTTTGTTGCTACAATATAAACACACTTATTGCTTTTTCGTGTATATTTGTTGATTAAAGATTACTTTAAGCAATGATAAGGAAATCGTTTTTTTTTTTCGCAATGCTAAGGCACATCTTACTGACAAGAAAAACATGATTTATCATGGTAGATTTTTGTTTGTTTTCTTCAGCGCTTTGGAAGCCTAATGGAACATCTGCTTTAGTCAGGTTAACAGCCACCCCAATTCTGCTATTTATCAAACTTTCGATTTTTTCCCATAATGTACAGACTGATGAACATTGATAAAAATGTTCAATAAAATCGGTTTCATCTGCACAATATTCACATTTGTTTATATCTGTAACTCTTCTCTCTTCCAGAATAATGTTGGTTGAATAGATGCGATTACTTTTCTATCGCAATTCATACAAACGAATCTCTTTTGTTGCTTTTCTAGGTATGTTCCATACAGTTTCGTTGAAGACAAAGTTAAATCTTCTCCGCAAGGATTCACATGCATGTGACTGTGAGAATTGAATTTTCAGTTTTGTTGCATAGAATTTCTCTCATTTCTGTTGGTTTTGAATTTAAAGTGCTTACCTCACGACAAAAGGACATGTGTTACAAATTTCCAAAAGGAGTGAATGAAAAGATGTTATCCCCTTTTGCACATTGTAATTAATTATACTGAGCGATTACTGGCCAGGTGCTACCTTGTTGAGTTTTTCGAAAGGAGACGTTGATTTTTGGGTGTTGTGGGGCTGTACGCCCAAAGGACGTGTCACTGTCAATTCTCCTCCCTGTGGACGGGGTGGGGGTGGGGCGATTAGTAGCTGGTGTGTAATTAGTCACGATACTCTGCGACTGGCAATATGTTGTAGTGCAGGGATCAGGGATACTTGGGATGACCTTTATTCTCTCTCTCTCTCTCTCTCCTCTCCCTCTCTCTCTCTCTCTCTCTCTCTCTCTCTCTCTCTCTCAGTGCCATAGTTCTCACCACACTGCTCTATGACTGTGAAACATGGACAGTTTACCAGCGTCACGCCAGGAAACTGAACCATTTCCACACCACTTGCCTCAGAAGACTCATGGGCATTAATTGGCAAGACAAGATTCCGGACACTCCTCACCTGTGCTGGCCTGCCTAGCATCTTCACCATCCTGATGCAGTCACAGCTTCGCTGTGCAGGTCACGTAGTTCGCATGCCAGACCATCGGCTGCCAAAGAAACTACTGTTTGGCGAACTGCAACAGGGCAAATGCTCTCATGGAGGCCAGAGGAAGCGTTTCAAAGACAGCCTCAAATCCTCCATGAAAGCCTTCAACATCAGCCACACAACACGGGAGCAGACTGCCCAGGACAGAGATGGGTGGCGATCAGCTGTCCGCAAAGGTGCAGAGACCTTTGAAAGCAACAAAATTGCTGCAGCTGAGCAGCGCAGGATGATCAGGAAGACCAGTGTCAACAGATCTCCAGCTGCTGCCACCATCCCCTGTCTGTACTGAGATAGATCTTTCCGAGTGCAGATCGGCCTGACCAGCCATCTACGCACTCACCCCCGATCCCAGGATGACTAGATGGTCTTCGTCGTCTCGACGGACAACAACAACAACAACCCTGGTAAAATAAAATTTCGTTCGTTCGTTCTCTCTCCCCGATTTTCATTTCGGGGGTTTTTCCTCGTGAGGGAAAAATCACCGTCCAATGTGACCCAGAGTGATAGTGAGCATGCATGGGATTTTAATATTGACGTCAATGAATGTGTTATCTCGGCTGACGACAACTCTCGGTAGATCAACTTCTCTCTGTGTTTCAACTTTCGTACATTATTTTGATAAACACAAGCTTGAGAAAACGTAATTCGAAATGAAAATAATAAAACCTGTCATTAGAAATGAAAATAATAAAACCTGTCATTAGAAATGAAAATAAATAAAACCAGATTATTACTTCATAGGAATGTTGATGGACTGGACTACTTTCAGATTTACAAGTCAATGGCATCGCTGCATTTACTCAAGTTTTAATTGCTTAGTTAAAACGTTTACTGCTGAATTTAAATCTTGTGTATTTTTTGGATAAAAGATGTTTTGTTTAGCGGCCGTAAAATGAACAGCCAAAGGGAGGCGATCGGGTGGAATATTGTGTCTTAAAATATATGTGTGACATGTCAAAGAAGCTGAAATGAAATCTGATAGCCTACTTTTGGCGCACAAATAATCAACGAAACATTGTTTGGTATGGACAAAGAAACACTGTGTGTGTATTCATACATTCCTCAGGATGGTCCCCTACATTAGGCTTATTTTTATTTCGAAAATGGGATTGCACTATTGAAAGATTATTTGTCCAGTTGTCTATTTGTCATCGAACATGTATATAAACATTGTTGAGCGGGGATTTAAACAGTAGAGCAAGTAATGTCTCACATGATTGTCAAGGAGTTAAGTATTTTGAATCATTTACAAATCATCCAATTATCGTCAATCTATTTCTGATGATTCTGTATTGAATAACTATGGAAAATGATGCTCAATACGTGTACTGCATTTGATTTTTGTATTCTAAACGATACGTGTTATGCCGACCGGCAAGGTTGCTGCACGTATATAGCCTATCGGGCACCGGCTGCAGTGTAAATGATTACTTCGATATGCCGTATGATTTGTATGCATTATACGAGTAGTGTGAATCAAGCGAGCTGTCTGAGAGATTCGATTCTGATCATATATCTGTGGACCTTCACCAGAGCTAGTGTGGTAATAATGTCAGTTCAGAGATAAATCTTTGTGTCAACAGTTTTACGTGGGAAAGGCTTCTAAGAGAATGGAAATTTGCCGATGTCTTCATATATAATATTGTTTCGCATCAGATTTGTGAGAATCGTAACTGTGCTGTCAGTCATATTGACGTGGATTTAAATGAAGCGTTGAACCTTATCGATTCTTGTATTAAAGATGCTGCAGAGTATATGAAGAAACAATAAAATTTGAAATCCAAAGACTGATTTCGTACTGAGTATCACAACAATGAAAAGAACTTTCTAAATCTTCTTAGAAAATTTAAACGTGCACATGTCGATGAAGATCCTCACTGCTGCTGTAT
Source organism: Conus canariensis (assembly GCA_033310375.1). NCBI lineage: Eukaryota > Metazoa > Mollusca > Gastropoda > Neogastropoda > Conidae > Conus > Conus canariensis. The sequence continues at coordinate 40,448,149 of CM065746.1, read as the reverse complement.
GAGGTGACGGGAGTATACACATCTGCAGAGGAGAAAGGAAGCAAATAAATGATACTTTACTGGTAGAACTGATTGCATCTATAGAAAATCAGAAAGAATTTTGGAACAATGTACATAAGGTTTCATTGAAAAAGAGAAAGGAAGCAAATAAATGATACTTCACTGGCAGAACTGATTGCATCTATAGAAAATCAGAAAGAATTTTGGAACAATGTACATAGGGTTTCATTGAAAAAGGAAACAACCAGCGAACAGCGTTAGCATCGAAACCTGGCATGAACATTTTGTGACACTTATAACTAAACATGTTGATCCTAACAGTGCATTTAAACGTAATTAAGATGAAGTAGATGATTATTATTTGAACCATCTGATTTCAACAAAGAAAGTAACACTTGTATTTGGAGAAGCATGCATGTAAAACTGATGTTATTTTTTAATTTATTTGTATCGTTTTAAATTCTTGATTACACAGGAATTTATCCTGTAGTCCAATGACTGAATGTATTGTCGTATCTGTACAAAACAGACAACATAACTAATCTTAACAATTAGAAACAGATTTCTTTTAAGTGACTCTAGCAGTGAATTGTTACAGCATTGTTACATTAATCACAAGCTGCAGGAATCGATTGAAGATAATGATTCGACTTGCGAATATCAGGCAGGAACAAACACACAGACAAACAGAAACAAATACGGGTAGCGTGGGTTCAATTGGTATGAAAGGAAATCTGAATAACGAATAAGTGAAGCAACTTTTGCTGCCATGAAAAGATTAATTGCATCCCTATCACTTCAAACGATTGCTGCTTACGACACCAAATCGCCTAGCAGATGAATATGCCAAATGTTGAATTAAAAAAAAATGTCAAAATTTCAAGTACAAGTTTTTGAGATATTGTTTGAAACTAAAAATACAAGATTTTTTTGGTGGTTTTTACAGTTCAGTACAAGAAGATTATTACAGATTTCGATTTGATATTATCCCCCACGCCACTGCCAAGTCACTAGGCCCCTACTCAGAAGATACATCTGTAGCCAAAACATTGGCCATCTGGATATAAAAAAGGGTAGAGAAAACACTTGAACCCACTTGGGAGGAGAAAAGTTGAGTACTTCGGTTCGTAGAATCTTCAAAGCAACTGAAGAGAGCGGGTGCAGCTTCTGTGGTTGTTGAATTGTGTTCACTCACTGATTTTTTAAACACAAATCACTGTCACTGCAGAAAAAGGTTGGAAAAAGGGGTGAGAAGGAATCTAGATAGTGAGGGGAAGGGGGATTGGGGAAGATGAGGGGGGAAGGGGGGGGGAACAAATAGGAAAAATGGGGGGGGAGGGTGTTTAGGGATAGCTGTGATTTGATCTAGTCAAACCCCCCCAACCCCCCCCCCCCCCCCCATTTTTCCTATTTGCTCCCCCCCTCCCCCCCTCATCTTCCCCAATCCTATTTTTTGTTGGGGTTGTTGGGGTTGTTTTGAAAATTAGGTTTATGATCTTTGAGTGTTATGAATGTTTCTCTTTTTGCCGTTTCTCTTTTTTGCCCCTCATGTAGACTGATCAACCCCACAAAGTCTGAACTAGGAAGAGTAAGTAAGCAAATTCTAGAAAAAATAGTAGCTGACGCCAAATCAAATTTTGAACTGAACCTTTGGAAAAATACTAATGAGGTGGTGCAATGGTTCCAAAAATTAAACAAACAAAACAGAACAACCTTTATCGCATTCGACATAGTGGATTTTTACCCATCCATCAATGAAGAACTGCTCAGGAAAGCTCTGGAATTTACTACCAAATATACTGAGATAACAAATTCAGAATTGGAAATTATATTCCACACAAAAAAAAAAACTCTGTTGTATAATAAAAAGGAGCCTTACAGGAAAAAAAACAGATTTTAATTCCACTTTTGACGTTACAATGGGTTCATACGATGGTGCAGAAACATGTGAGATAGTGGGCCTGTTACTACTGTCAAAAATGTACAAACTACTTGGGCATAAAGTTGGGCTGTACAGAGACGATGGATTGGCGGCACTGGACAATACACCTAGAGAGGTAGAGCATAAAAAGAGAGAACTATGTAAATTGTTCCAAAATCACAACGTAAAAATTACAATAGAAGCCAACAAAAAAGTAGTCAACTACTTGGATGTAACACTAGATTTAAACACAAACCAATACAGACCATACAAAAAACCCAATGATACACCATTATATGTAGATTCCATGAGTAACCACCCACCAACAACCATAAAAACTACACCACAAGGGATAAACAAGAGGTTATCCAGCCTTTCCTGTAACGAAGAAATATTCAACGATGCAGCAACAGATTACCAAGAAGCACTGTTGAAAAGTGGATACAACTACAAGTTGAAATACGAACCTGAAAGTACCACTGGAAGCAGGAAGAAAAATAGAAAGAGGAAAATAACCTGGTACAACCCACCATATGATGGTAGAGTGAAAACCAACATTGGCAAAGAATTCTTCAAAATATTAACAGAATCGTTCCAGAAAGACCATAAACTTTTCAAAATATTCAATAGGAACACTATCAAACTATCTTATTCTTGTATGCCAAATCTTAAAAAAAAAATAATTGATACTTCAAACAAAAAGAAAACCAACGTCAAAAACGAGGGTGACAAACGGAAAACTTGCAATTGCACAATCAAAGAGCAATGCCCTCTGAACAACCAATGTCTCTCTGATAACATCGTATACCAGGCCACTGTGACAACGAAAAACGGCAAAGAGACATACATAGGGATTACAGAAAACAAATTCAAAGCTAGGTACGCCAATCACAAGCAATCTTTCAAGCATGAAAAATACAAACACCAAACAGAATTAAGTAAACATATATGGGACCTTAAGAAAACAAATACAGATTTTAGCATCACATGGAAAATAATCAGAAAAGCAGCAGCATACAATAATAGCACAAAAAGATGTAATTTGTGCACAACAGAAAAGTGGATGATTCTATGTAAACCTAGTATGGCAACACTGAACACAAGAGTTGAAATCGTAGACAGTTGCAGGCACAAAAGGAAATTTTTATCAACAAGTATAAAATAGCAACCCTGATAGGACCCCTCATACAATAATACTTCAGAAAGCCTTACAACCTCGACAGGGCCCCCCTTGCACAACACGTGCAACACAACCCAACTGGACCACAGCTCACAAATCAAAACATATATATACGATTGAGGTCAACAGCAGGGGACTGACAGGGATCTGAAGAGAGGAAGGACCTCGAAACAATTTGTAGTCCCAGGTTTTAAGATTTGCTTTTAATCATTAGATATATATATATATATATATATATATATGTGTGTGTGTGTGTGTGTGTGTGTGTGTGTGTGTGTGTGTGTGGAAGGGCATGAAAGTGATGATGAGAGAATGATTCTGCGGAAAATGCTAGAAGGTTTACCAACATAAAAAGACCACCGCTTCTGTTTGCAAAAAAAAAAAAAAGGCATTTCATCGAGTCCAACGTAAAACAAAGAAAACGGCAACAGTGTCAAATCAAATTGTGTGGGAAAAAAAAAGGGGAAAATTAGAAAAGAAAAGGCCGTGTGAGCAAATTAAACGAATAAACACATCTTTAAGTAATCAAGAGAACTGCATCGATAATAAAAAGAAATCTATTAAAATACACACACACACACACACACGTACACACACGCACGCGCGCGCGCACACACACACACACACACACACACACACACACACACACACACACACACACACACACACACACACACAACTGTAAGGATTATCATCATCGAAACGCAGAAGTTGAGGCGGAAGAAAATAACTGACATTTAATCAAACGAGATGAAGGGGAAGGAGAAGAGAGGAGGGGGGGGAGGAGGGGGAGATGGGAGGAGGATCACCTGCTACGACATTATAAACTTTAGAATTGCCTACTGACCTCACCTTAGACAACTCCTCTCAACAACTCCCCCACCCCCACCCCCCAACCCCCATCCCCCATCCCATTATGCCCTACTACAGCTGATCCCCACAGAGAAGGAGGAGGGTGGGGGGAGGGGAGTTTTGCGCGGAGAAAGGACGGTCGAGTAGAGAGTGATGAGTGGGCGGACACACACACACACACACACACACACACACACACA
>CM065746.1:40433996-40441496 GCA_033310375.1 Conus canariensis | reverse complement strand
CCTTGGTGGGCAAATCGCCGACTCAATCAAAGTTGTTTGGCCTTTGGGCGATTTAGGTCAGGCACGTGACGTTCAGCCGCTGTTGATCACAGCCCACAGATGGAGCAAAACAACTGCGATTCGCAAACGTCTAAATTGATGCCGTTACTGACGTAAGACATGACGCGCATGTGTGTGTGTGTGTGTGCGCGCGCGCGCTCGTGCACGTGTGTGTGTGTGTGTGTGTGGTGTGGTGGTGGGGCTCGAGCGCTTGCACCGGGAAGAAGGTGAGGGTGAGGAATAGTGAGGTAGCATGCACGCTACTCCAAACTTTTTTTTTCCCCCTTTATTTTCAAACGCATTTTTAAGAACGTTATATTCTATTGACCGTTGTGAGATTGATGTGCCATCGGCCTGAGGTCTAAGACAAGAATACCGCAGACGTAGGTCTGCCTCATTTGCGGCAACTGCTGTCGCTGGCAGTTGTGGGTGAGTTTCATGTGGGGTCGTCGTGTTTCTCTCTCTCTCTCTCTGAGCTCTTGTTCCTCTTGAACGTTGGTTCAATTTTGGTTGTTGGTCGACCGACGATGGGCGTCGGTGTATGTTGCCTCCTTTCCCCAAACTGAAGGCTGTCTTCAGGACCACCGGGCGGCCTTCTTCATGCTCGGGTGGTGATGGTCCTGTGCCGCGTGAGGCCGCCTCAAGGAGGGAGCAGGACGAAAGTCGCTGGAGCACTGCACGAGTCCCTAATGTTCGGCGGGTACTCGCAGACTGCGGCCGAGAGGGCCATTTTTCAGCCCAGCCCCATAAGGAGTGCCCCCATGTCTGCCTGACCTCAGAACATGGTTACCCAGGCCACGGTGATCGCAGTCAGGCAGCGCTCCATCGCCGATCGCCCCACATCTCCAGGAGCCGCCCCCCGGCGACACAGGCGAGACCCGTCGTCACCCATATGGTTGGAAGGTTGACTGCGCCGCCCGACACTGACCTCTCACATCCGTGTCCCTCAAAGGAAGGCTGCCACCTCTACCCTGGCGTGCACTGCTATGCCACACTCACAGTGGACGATTCTACCGACAAAATGCAAGGTTCATGTATGCCTCAAGAGAGAGAGAGAGAGAGAGAGAGAGAGAGAGAGAGAGAGAGAGAGAGAGAGAGACTAAGCGAACGAAACAAGACACCATTCTTTTATTTCCGATGATGATAACAGATCAGCAGTGTCAAATTCTTAATTCACAGTGAAATGTACAAACCAGCGCATGGGCGCAAGTGCGCGCGGCACACACGCCACACACACACACGCACACACACACACACACACACACACACACACACACACACACGCACGCACGCACGCACGCCCGCACGCACACACACACACACACAACACACACACACACACACACACACACACACACACACACAGGGGTGTTTTACTGGATGAAATAGAATTTCATGTCGAAATAACTTGGATCATGTATTTCCTTTCAGTATTTCACGAGTGTTTTCTTGCGAAGGGATATGGCCTAATTTTGTATTGCCCACGCGCTGAAAATAAATGTGGAATAACTTCTCAGATATCATCTGTTTTTCTTCTGCTTGGTCTTTTTTCTTTTTCTTTTTTTTTCCTTCTGTTCCGTGGTTTTTCTTCTTCATTTCTTTTGTTTTTCCTCCTCAATCTTTTTTTTTTCTTTCTTGCTTGCTTTTTTTTTTTTTTTTTCTTTGTCCTGGTTTTTTTATCTCAATATTTCTTCCTTTCCTTCTTCTTCAGGAACTCTTCTCTCGTTGTCTGTCTGTCTGTCCCTGTCTCTCTCTCTCTCTCTCTCTCTCTCTCTCTCTCTCTCTCTCTCTCTCTCTCTCTCTCTCAAGGGATTTCAACTGATGATTTAAATCACCGTTTTCTAATATATCTTTCTCAATCGTAACAAAGACCAGTCTTCCTTTAATGATCTAGAGTTACTTAAAGATTTTTTTTTTTTTTTTTGGATTAAAGATAATCACCTTGGACGCTGTCGTTCCTTCTTCTGTTACGGTGTATGACGTTAACGTTCATCTGACACATCTCAAGCAGACAGACCCGCGTGGTCTTGATGATTTCGATGGTGAGATTGTTAGATAATGTGCTCCTATCATCACAGGCTCTTTGACTTATTATTTGTGCGATTTCTGCACTGACAAAAGCTTTTCCATTATATTCCTAAGCAAGCCAAAATTATATCTGTCTGTGAATGTGGAGATAAAACTAACCCATCAAATTACAGACCTACTGCAATATTATCAGTTATGTCAAAACCTTTTAGAAAACATGCCTATTTTGCAGAACAATTTGCTTCATCCCAATCAATCAGGATTTAGAGAAAAAAAAACATTCAGGCCACACTGCTTTAACTAACCTCGTCGAGGATTGGCTGGTTAGTGTAAATGAAAACAAATTCTCGGGGGTATTGTTCGTCGACTTTGCAAAAGCTTTCGACGCCATTGACTATAAGTTGCTGCTACGTAAGCTGGCCTTATATAGACTTTCCGACCGAGCCCTTTCTCTTGCTAGATCTTTTCTTTCTAACCAGCACCAGAAGGCTTTCGTGGGTGACCAGCAATCCAAATTCCAGACACAAAAAGTTGGTGTTCTCAAAGGATCCGTTCTTTTTTCTTCTTTTTCTCTCTCTATATATTAATGATCTTTCCTTATATATTTCGGAATATTTGCAGATAATACATCTATTCTTTCGAGCAGTTCTAATTTGCAGCAATTATCCACGACTCTGCAGGACGATGTTAATCATTTAATTAAATGGACTGAGCTGAATTACATGTCCTTGAACGACTAAAAAAGAAACGAAACGAAATGCATTATAATAACCTCGCGACAAAAGGGCAAAAAATAACCCTCAGTCTGCCTTCTATACACATGGCTATTACAGTCATTCATTAAGTAGATGATCACAAAATTCTAGGAGTTACCATCGACAATAATCTTTCCTGGTCACCGCAAATCTCCAATTAATGCAAACTCATTTCACACAAGTTATTTCAGCTTTCAAAAATTTAGAATTTCTCGATGTTACAGCTCAAAAGAAATTCTTCCATGCATCGATTTCATCATCTATCGATTATACGTCAACACTCCATGATCTATATAGTGCAACGACATTGAAATATCTAAAGAGGATCTGTAAACGCTCTATAAAGTCAGTACTTTTAAAATCTACTAGTTTTACGAATGAAGGCTACTTAGCTCTGGATATTCTTCCATTGTCGTATAAACTACAGTATAACAAAGCATCATCTGTTGACTTCTATGAATTGTTCTTTCAAGGAAATGAACAGCAAATTCAACGAGATGGAGAAGAGAAGAAAGGGACTCAGTCAGCAGTCTGTTACCTTGTATAGTGGTGTGAAAGATCAACAGGAGGAGGTGGGGGTCCGGAGGAAAGAGAAGGCTGATCTTACAAAGCAGAACTCTGAACTGCTCACTGAAGTGGACCAATTAGAGAGAGAGAGAGAGAGAGAGAGAGAGAGAGAGAGAGAGAGAGAGACAGACAGACAGACAGACAGACAGACAGACGATGTAGAATGCAGATTACAACGAAACTTTTTTTTTCTTCTTCTTTTAATGGCATACCAAAGGATCAAAATGAAACAAGTGAACAATCTGAAAGTAAATTACATGATATTATTCATGAACTAGATCTGGATCGTGACATCAGATCTGAGCGAGTCCATAGCCTGTATGCTTATGCCCGACTCACCCATATTCGCTTGTTGCTCTTTTTGTAAAGACAAACTCAGCATTCTCAAAGCAAAAAAAAAAAAAAAAGCCAGAAGGGACCAACGTTTTTGTTAGAGATTTTTCCTACCATGTTAGGTAAAGCAGACATAGACTCCGCACCCCCCCCCCCCCCCCCCCCCCCCCCCCCCCCCCCTTGAAGAATGCACTATCTGAAGATCTGAAGGGAAAGGGGCTACCGTGATTTTTGATCACCAGATCATCGATGAAAAAAAGTAATATTTATGTGAACGTGGTGGTCTGCATGACTGCAGATAGGGGGCCGAGGCGGCCTTCAGACAAAAAAAATGGTCCGTGTATTGACATGTCTCAAAAAGGGAATCACAAAGAGCAAACAGCGGTTGAATTGTAGGTCACAGGTGACAGTGTCACTGGTGAGTTGTGCTCTGTTTGTCAGGCTAGCCAAGCACGACCGAAAGCACGTGCAAACACGAAAAAAAAAGCACAGGTTTTTAAAAATGTGAATACATTCTTTTCCTTGCTGTTGTGGGAACGTGAATGGTGTCCTGTGTAAAATTAATGAGTCCGATTTTTATCAGTCTTGTTCGTGGCTTTGATTTTGTGTGTCTGGTAGAAACATTTTTGGAAGAGTGTCGTTCTGATATCTTTGCTGGATGCAAAAAAACAAGTAGGGTGACTCTGGCTCCCATAAGAAAACCTAACACAGAGTAACTTTTATTCAAGACTGGCACAGCCTTTTAAACTTGAATAAAGTCAGACAAATACAAAGACGAGCGCTGGCCAACAAAACCCCTCCGTCATCACAATAATGACTTGGCAAAGATTTGAACTTGAGGGGAGGGGGGGGGGGGGGGGTTGAAGATGAAGAAAATGGGAACATAAAATTAAGAAAATATGAATATGAAAACTCTTCACTAACTGCATGAGAGAACCATCGTAATCCCACTCGAAGGCAGATGCATTTGTATTGCCTGCTCCTAGGCCTTTCGTCCGTTATTGTTTACTGTTCCCTGCCTCATTTTATTTTCAACTTTAGATGCAAAATATTACATAAGTCTGCTGTTAAATTATCAAAACAAGGGAGAAGATCGGGAGGGAAACTATGCCTAGTTAAAAATGAACCATCTCATTTTGTTCAATCCATTGATCTGCCTTATCGACATACCTGTACGTTTCTGATTGATGAAAAGTTGTTTGGAACGGATAAAAGGTGTTTTACATGCTTGTGCATCTGTTCCACACAATTTATCCACTTTCGCTAAGTAATACTGTAGTAAGCTGTATGGGGCGATTATGAACAATAGATTACAAGACTGGGTAAATGAGAACAATATTACAGGTATCAAGCTTGTTTTAAAATAATAATAATAAAAAAAAAGCCACTCAGCTGTCGAGCACATGTTCACTTTGTTAGCGCTAGTACAAAAACACTTTTCATACAATCGAAAACTCTCTATTGCTTTCATAGATTTTGAAAAAGCATTTGATTCTAGCAATAGAAATATTCTTTGGCCAATTCTGCTTGAAAATGGTGTAAATGGAAGAGGTGGTGACGTAAAAGTAAAGCCACTGATAAGAACGTACCCCATTCAACTGAAAGTAACAGCAGCGCACAACAACAAAAAACGAGGGGGGGGGGGGGGGGGGGGAAGAGGTGGAAAAGTAAAAGATAAGAAGAAAGATACATCAGGAAACAACAGAAACCGGGGGGGGGGGGGGGGGGGGGGGGGGGGGAGGGGGGGGGGGGGGGGGGGGGGGGGGAAAAGCTGAAGGTAGAAGAGCAAAAAGACATACAGAAGACATGGGATGAGGTGGGTGAGAGGCGGCGGGAGAAATGGGTGGGGGTGTGGGGGGGGGGGGGAAGCAGAGGGCGGGGAGAAGGGGGCGGGAGCCAGGGAAGGGAGGTGTGTGTGTGTGTGTGTGTGTGTGTGTGTGTGTGTGTGTGTGTGTGTGTGTGTAGTGAGTGAGTGTGTGTGTGTGTGTGTGTGTGTAGTGAATGTGTGTGTGTGTGTGTGTGTGTGTGTGTGTGTGTGTGTGTGTGTGTGTGTGTGTGTGTGTGTGTAGTGTGTGTATGTGTGTGTGTGTGTGTGTGTAGTGTGTGTGTGTGTGTGTGTGTGTGTGTGTGTGTGTGTGTGTGTGTGTGTGTGTGTGTGTGTGGTGTGTGTGTGTGTGTGTGTGTGTGTGTGTGTGTGTGTGTGTGTGTGTGTGTGTGTGAGTGAGTGAGTGGTGTGTGTGTGTGTGTGTGTGTGTGTGTGTGTGTAGTGAGTGAGTGTGTGTGTGTGTGTGTGTGTGAGAGGAGAGAGAGAGAGAAGCGCGCAGGGGGATGCATCGCACAACGATTCAAAACAATGTGCCAAACTTAGAGTGCGTGGGTATCTCAAGGCTGGATCAGTTGCAGCTTGCACTTTGAAACACGCTTGACATACATGTAGAAAGAAGAAAGGATGAAGAAAAGAAGGAAAGAAAGTGTAAAATAAACTGGAAGGTGTGTGTGGCTGAAAATAAACAAAAAACACACACGCACGCGCGCGCGCGCACGCACGCACGCACGCAGCACGCACGCACGCACCACACACACACACACACACACACACACACACACACACACACACACACACACACACACACCTGTGTAAGGGGAGGGTGAGGGGGTTAGTTGAGCTGGAATCAGAAAGACGAAGATACCAATATCACACTAGGTTTCATAACTTATCTGACGAACACATTTTAAACATATCGCATAAACTCTTTAGTCAAATATGATAACATTTTAACATGACAACATGAAGCAGCGTGTAATGCTGTATTATTCCTGTAATCTTTAGTAATAACAGATGCATCCGGCTTTCATGTTTCTTCGAACAGTTTCATAGAATTATTTATTTCTAAAGTGAATGTATTAGTTTTATAATTTCTTCGTTTTCTGAATACATTGCACAATGGAACACACCTGTTTTCCTTCATGGAGAAATAAACCCTTTTGCTGGAAGAACATTTTTTTTTTCTTTCCAAATGGAATATCATTTTCTGTGTGTATATCAGTACCTAAAGTTACAAAGTTATCTCAAATTCTACTTAACTGAGCAGTTTTCATTACTTTCTGCAACAAGTTTCATCCAGGGTGGGTTAATGACATCACATCTTCCAAATCAGTGTACTTCAGAATCCTTTTCTGTGCGGCAGAGGGTGCAAGATATGCGTCCACCACACATTCTTTCGCCATGCAATACTTGTATCCAATATTGGAAGTACGATCTTCATTTGAAACCCTTTTGTATATATTTTAAAAGCATTCTTCCCAGCTACTTCAACCTCAGGCTTATCGCTCCATTTTTTTTTTTTTTTTTTTTTTTGCAACATTTAGGAGAAGTACCATCATCTGTTGATATGCGATAATGTAAGTCCATGCCTCTACCAACGAAGAAAAAGATTTTTGGAGCATATGGAATGTCTAACTTGCTATAAGTTTTAAAAGAAACATGCTTGCCTTGTCAAGTATTGTCGAATACATGACGGACGATCGCCATGCATCAATAAATCAATACTGGTTTGGAAACGATCTTTGGGTTTTGCTAAACCGAAAAATGTTCCATTTGCACTACATTTGCTATGCAGTGAATGCCATAGTCCCATCTAATTAGTTGAATTAACAAGTTTCAAGTTCAAAGCATTCATTATAAACAGAAGGTTCAGCTAGTAGATGTTTACTTGTTTCTGGTTACATTTCCCAAAAAACAATTGACATGCATTGAAAACAAGTGCCAGAGATAAGT
>CM065746.1:40418996-40423996 GCA_033310375.1 Conus canariensis | reverse complement strand
AATGGAATCGATGAATGATGTCCATCATGCGTTTATGAAATGCAGAAGGTGCATTGTATTCTCGTTTGATGTTGGTTTTTCTTTTGATATTCCTTTGTTCTGTTTTGGAAACGGGAGGACACAACATTGGAATCTTTGTGTCCCCAGTCTCTTCTTTGAATGAATGAAGTGAGTGCGTGCGTGTGGATTGAACATGCTGTGTTTGTGACCGAGTACATACAGATGCAGTGTGTGACAGCCAGCTCTTAGAGAGGGAATGTCTGCCTAAACGATAAGAACTGAAAACATTGGCCAGAGTGACAGCGTCCGTCAGCTGCCAATTGTCTCAAACTCAAACCTTCAAGAGGCCAGTTTCATCGAAGAAACAGGAAGACAGGAGAAGACATTCAGATGTTTCTGAAGTTCAGTCGACTGGCATGGGCTCTGAAACCTGGGACAATTCTTCACTCGTACACCCACATTACAGCTTCGTAGCGAAGGTTAACACTGAGCAAATTCATGACAAACAGTGCATTTGTACCTGACGTCAACGTCACACTCGAGCGGCCGCTTCAAACCGCTGAATTCCCTGAAGTAGCCAGCAGTGATGTGAAGGAGGTGACGGGGGTAGTGGAAGATGCAGCAGACGGTGTGATGGAAGTTCACGCTTGACAACGTGAGTTCCGTGAAACTGCGTTATTTCCGGGTCAGGTGAAGAAAGAGCGGTCAGCCACAAGAACGGTGAACGTCTAAATGTTTTGGTTGTTTGGTGGGTGACGAAGCTCATGACCTCGCCAATGACCTCGACCATGAACTGAAGTGTCGTACTGGGAAGGTAATATCAGCATTCAATCAGCTGAACAAAATATGGAACAGCAAGAAAGTCTCCCTTGGAATCAAAATGAAGTTTTATGACTCTAATGTGATTTCAACGCGCAGTTATATGGCTGTGAAACCTGGCAACTGAAGACCACCCAGGAGAAGAAACTCAACGCTTTTGACACTAAGTGGGTACTTAAGATCTTGGGCATCAAATGGTCAGACTTAATACCAAATGAAGACGTCAGGGAGAGGTCCAAACAGCTCCCCGTGTCAACCATCGTCTGCAGACGGCGCCTCCACTGGCTGGGTCATGTTTTGAGTTTACCCTTTTCAAGACCTGCAAACCAGGCCATTAAATGGACCCCAGCAGGCCAGAGAAAAAGAGGACGACCCAGGATGAGCTGGCGACAGACAGTGGAGAGAGACCTCAGACTCGCTGACAGAGGATGGAGTGACACCAGCAAACTGGTTGAGGACCGTGCACAGTGGAGCGCCTTGACTGCCTGAGTCGCAAGACGCGGGAGCATCTAAGTAAGTAAGTAAAGCCCATGGACATGTTTGATAAATACAACGTTGTTTGCGGAAATATTCTGCCGTGGTGAAATCTTATTAGCCACGTACGTCGAACGGCAATGTGAAAACACTGTTGACAGTGACGAAAGTGGTGAGGGGGTTGTTCACCCAGTACTTCACGCAGGAAAAGGAGCGCAGTTCCTTTACTGGGTGAGGCCAGAACACGAGGTAATACCATTTGGATGTGAGATTGACATCGCATCTCCATATATGTACATGATGTTGCCACATGATGCGCTGAAGGAGGTGTTGGAGGACTTTAGGTATGGAACTATCTTCATGAAAGTTCAATTCATTCACAAGCCTTCCGGAGCTTGGAACTGAAGGTTGTCAATGCCATATTCAGAGCTCGGGAGGCTGAAAGCGGGATGTTTGTCACTACAATACACATAGAATCCTCTTGGTCATGGCTTCACTTGCCAGTTCAGGTGTGCTGACTTTCAATGCGGTGAAAGAAGACGAAGATCAGATCAAAGGTAGGGATGGCAAATGTAGACACAAACGCTTGAAGAATGAGCGAGCGAGATGCGTGGAGTACAGGCCAAAGTAGGTTGCGGCTGGTGCAGTTGCCATGTCCCTCAGTCCCAGATCTTTCCCGCACGCTGTTAGAAAGAAGGAAGAGCAGAAGTACAGTGCCCGTCCATCCAGATAGCGTCATGGGACCTGTTCAGGTCACAGACTGGGCTGTGCCTAGAGTCACAGTCTCCAAATCCAGTGGTCATGTTCACATGCGTCTGGAGATTCTGAAGTGACAGCAAACAAGGCATCATCCAGAATGGAACAACAACAACAACAACAACAACAACAACACATTTCAACTCTTGGAGTCTTAACTATATAGGTAGGCAGGAACAACAACAACAACACATTTCAACTCTTGAGACTTAACACACAGGTAGCAGGAACAACACAACACATTCAACATTTGGGGTCTTAACTACACAGGTAGGCAGGAACAACAACAACAACAACAACAACAACACATTCCAACGCTTGGAGTCTTAACTACACAGGTAGGTAAAAACAACAACAACAACAACACATTTCAACTCTTGGAGTCTTAACTACACAGGTAGGTAGGAACAACAACAACATTCAACTTCTGGTGTCTTCACTACACAGGTAGGCAGGAACAACAACACATTCCAACACTTGGGGTCTTAACTACACAGGTAGGCAGGAACAACAACAACAATAACACATTCCAACACTTGGAGTCTTAACTACACAGGTAGGTAGGAACAACAACAAGAACACATTTCAACTCTTGGAGTCTCAACTACATAGATAGGCAGGAACAACAACAACAACAACAACAACACATTCCAACTCTTGGAGTCTTAACTACACAGGTAGGCAGGAACAACAACAACAACAACAACACATTCCAACTCTTGGAGTCTTAACTACACAGGTAGGCAGGAACAACAACAACAACAACAGCACATTTCAACTCTTGGAGTCTTAACTATACAGGTAGGCAGGAAACAACAACAACAAAACAACAACAACAACAGCTGCAGCACATTTCAACTCTTGGAGTCTTAACTACACAGGTAGGCAGGAACAACAACAACAACAACAAACGACAACAACAACAACAACAGCACATTTCCACTCTTTGAGGCTTGACTACACAGGTAGGTCAAGAACCTGTCTGTTCAAAGCTGGCTGATCACACATGCTCACACTCTGACTGAACTTGACAAAGAGATGTTCAGAACAATTCTACGTGGGTCCGCCCAAAACCAGAACAAACAACTCACAAGACAAAACACGACGCGTTTCGACCTGTTAGGTCTTCTTCAGACAAGACAAACAACGTTCAGGACAATGAAAACAAAGAACGACCAATCACTAATCATCTTCTCATCTTCAGCGCAAGAGAGGCGTTGAAGTATGTGGGCATGTAGCGTTTGGAAATAGAATGTTGTTTGTCCTTGTTTGGGGCGGACTTTGTAAGACAAGAACTACTCTTGAAATTTGTTTTAATTTCGGCATACAGTCACCTCACTTTGAAATGACACAAAGAATCAGACGACTCATAGGGGGCCAGAATAGCTCAGTTGGTAGAGCGCCGGACTCGTAATCCAAGGGTTGTGGGTTCGAATCTCCGTTTCGGTACAGGGGATTTTTCCCTCGGAGTTAACATCAGTTCTGACTCCATTTCCTAAACAGTCCTTCGAATGAGGCTATAAACCGAGGTTCCGTGTGTGAACGCACGCATAACATCTTGCACACACGTGAAATCCCATCACCAACTTTTGGAAGAGAAGGCCAGTTTGGCCGTTGGTATGGATGACACGCATGCACCTTCCCCGAAGATGGAGTATGGCTGCCTTAATGGCGGGATAAAAAACGGTCATGCACACAAAACTCCACTCCCTTTGTAGGATAGATGGGATTAATACTTGCCTGTCCATATAGGGAGTATCCGCAGGAGTATCAGCCTGCATACGCAGAAGAAGAATATATGACGGCTCATGCAGTCAGCCCAAACATTGGAACTTTTGGTTTACAATTGTCTTAGTTTTATAAATGTGCCAAGCACACCAGCAACTGTCCAGAGAGCAATGGAGTCGATGTATCACGAAATTCCACACACTGTGGTGTAGTTTGAAGACATGCTGGTGACAGACCAATTGAAGCCATTCTGGTGATAGACCAATTAATGACATTCTGGTGACAGACCAATTCGATGCCATTCTGGTGAGAGACCAATTGATGACATTCTGGTGACAGATCAATTGATGACATGCAGGTGATAGACCAATTGATGACATTCTGGTGAGAGACCAACTGATGACATTCTGGTGAGAGACCAGTTGATACCATTCTGGTGACGAACCAATTGATGACATTCTGGTGATAGACCAATTGATGCCATTCTGGTGACGAACCAATTGATGACATTCTGGTGATAGACCAATTGATGCCATTCTGGTGACGAACCAGTTGATGACATTCTGGTGATAGACCAACTGATTGATGACATTCTGGTGACAAACCAATTGATGACATTCAGGTCATAGACCAGCTGATGAAATTAAGGTGATAGACCAAACAACACAAATGTCCTACAGATAGACTAAAACAACACAAATGTCCTACAGATAGACCAAAACAACACCAACGCCGTACAAAAACTTGGATGATATTTTTGACGACACTTGACAAGTGTCCGAGCCAAAGTAGTGTAAGAAGAATGTGTATAAGATGCTGAGGACGTTGTCTTTGGGGGCCGTAACATACGGAACAATGGAGACTGAACCAGACGGAGAAAATGAATCCGCTCAGGCAAGATGCAGCAACTGAAAGCATAGTTGGGAGGCTGGAATTATTATGGTCTCTTCAAAGAACCGTCAGCAGAACGACACTCTGTGTACCAACTGAACATCCAAAAGAAAATCCAAAAAGGGTTTTGAGACGTGAGCAGATCGAGTAGATGTTGGGGTGAAAAAACAACAAATGATCCTATCGGCCGGAGCGTTGGTATTAAAGACCTTTCGGTGCAGTGGGGAGGGGGGGGGGGGGGGGGGGTCGAAGTTCACGTTGGTTCTGACTCCATCAGTTACCCGAAATTCCTTCGAATTAGACTATAAAACCCCGCCTTGGCTTAAGGCTGT
>CM065746.1:40343996-40416496 GCA_033310375.1 Conus canariensis | reverse complement strand
CACACACAAAGGCACGAACGCACGCACGCACGCACGCACGCGCGCGCCACGCGCGCACACACACACACACACACACACACACACACACACACACACACACACACACACACACCACGCACACACACACACCAAAACTAAAATGCAAACAAAGAAGGTGAAATGTTTAATTTCTGAGGATATTTCTGTTTAATTTATGTGCATTTTCATACTATCTTTCTTTTTTTCATCTTGCCCTCTATATACCTTGTCGTTATTTTTTTTTTTTTTTTTTACCTTTTAATTTCAAAACTAATTTCAGTGTTGCATTTTTTTCTCTCTACAATATCCATTTATATTTTTTTCTATTCATCTATGCATGCTATTTCTGTTTTCTGTTTTTTTGATTGCTTGTTTGTTTGTTTTTGGATACATAGTCCTCATAGTCAAGAAGATCCATCCAATTACGGGCAATGACCTTTTTTCCCAACAGGAACCAATAAATAGCACACCTGATGATCTCTCCATACCGAGCGAAACGTCTGTGTCTCGCAGGTCCGTGGAGTTCTCCTGTGGAGGAACATTTTGACATCGCAGAGCTCTCTCACGAGAGAAGCGCTGTCAGCTTTCCCCGAGGCCTCTCCTTGCTGCCAGTGAAGGTGAAAAATAACAGGACGGCTTTTTGATGCTTGCTCCTTTTTCTTTCAGAAAATCGTGGCATCATGAGGTTCCTTCCTTGATTCCGTCTGTCTGTCTGTCTGTCTGTCTGTCTGTCTGTCTGTCTGTCTCTCTCTCTCTCTCTCTCTCTCTCTCTCTCTCTCTCTCTCCTCTCTCTCTCTCTCTCTCTCTCTCTCTCTCGACGTCGTCTTCCTTATTTTCAAACTGTGCTTTTTAATGTCTTCAACCTCCGCTAAAGTTGTTCAGTTCTTTCTCTTGTTTTCATATAAAGCTAGTTGCAAAGTGCAGGCGGAAATCTAAACAAATATGAAATAAATGTTAGCGAACCGCCAAGAGAAACGTGGAAAACGAGTCACAAGACAAAACACAACGCGTTTCGACCTCTTAGGTCTTCGTCAGGAAGACACAAACAAATAGGACAATGAAAATGAACAAGTTTGTCACTTAGCTTGATCTCTTCAGCGCAAGGTAGGTTGAATGATCATTCTCTCTCTCTCTCTCTCTCTCTCTTCCCTCTCCTCTCTCTCTCTCTCTCTCTCTCTCTCTCTCTCTCTCTCTCGACGCCTACCTTGCGCTGAAGAGATCAAGCTAAGTGACAAACTCGTTTATTTTCATTGTCCTATTTGTTTGTGTCTTGCCTGAAGAAGACCTAAGAGGTCGAAACGCGTTGTGTTTTGTCTTGTGACTCGTTTGTCCACGTTTCTCTTGGCGGTTCGCTAACATTTATTTAAGATGTGTTTATATAAAGCGTTTAAAGGAGAAACAGCTATATTTAAGATGTGTTTATATAAAGCGTTTTAAAAGAGAAACAGCTATATCATGGAAGGAACAGCGCTGTATACATTCTGATCCAGTGCGTAGTTTCCAAGTCCATTGCTATATTGTATTCATGTACCCCTTCATAAGCGGCCCAGGCCTATCTATAGGATTAAGAAATCTGAATCTGAATCTCTCTCTCTCTCTCTCTCTCTCTCTCTCTCTCTCTCTCTCTCTCTCTCCCTCACTCTCACACACACACACACACACACACACACACACACACACACACACACAACCTTCCACTCTCAAATTTTGTTGGGTTGTAGAATGTGTGAATTATGTGATATGCAAAAAACAAAAAAAAACAAAAAAAAAACTGTGTACATTGTCGTGTGTATTTAGGAATCATGTTAAATTTAACAGGATAACGACTAATTTTCTTCTACACCCGGTAATACATGAAATCATCAGATGAAGCATTAGTATAGACACAAATACCAAGAGTATTAGTCAAATATCATTAATCAAGTCGTTCGACTCCAAATGACACTTAAAAAGACTCTGTCGAGGCGTAGTGTTTTCTACTTGATTCTCAGTTGGCATTGCAACGTATAGGGCCTATAACAAAGTGTCATATAAGAGGAGGAGGGGGTAGCGGAGAGGAGTGGGGAGGGGTTGGGGGAGGACGAAACTCTCATCATCCTAATTCTTGACCAGGAGCAGAGAGGGCGGAAGGAAGGAGGGAGGGAGAGAGGGAGGGAGGGAGGGGGGGGATGGGAGAGCGGCTGTCGCTCTCCGAGTTTTTCTTTAAAAAGAAAAAGAAGAAAAGAAAGGGCGGTGGTGGTGGTGGTGGTGGTGTGGTGGGGCGGTTCTCATCTTCCAAATTACCATAGACGTGGGGTGGAGGGAGGGTGCGTGGATTGGTGGGCGAGTTCTCATCTTCCGATTTTTACACAACGGGAGGGAGAAGGGGAATGGAGAGGGAGGAAGGAGGGGAAGGGGCTGAGGGGGGGGGGGGAGGGGGGACTACAGCATACCGTTCTTGCTATCCAAAGAAGTAAAATGGAGCAGTTTTATGCAATCAGACCCACTAATTAAAATGCCGTTCAGGATGACAAACAATGTGTTGAAAAAAAAAAATCTTTTCGTCCTTCTTCGTCTCCTTGTTCTTTTCCCCATGGTCATTCGGTGTATCTTTGCCTTCAAACACTATGTGGAGGAGGGAGACGGGAGGGTGAGGGGAGTGAGTGGAAAGAGGGGGGGGGGCGCAAAATATAGTCTTGGAGTCTTAAGCCTTTTCACCCCAATAGCCGATTATATATTTGCTTATATTCTACCAGTATATTTTATACTCTGGACAAACGCGACAAAACACTGAGTAGTAGAAAGAAACTCGTAGAGAGCGTGGCAGCAGAGAGTCCTCAGAAGAGAAGCCCCCTTCAAGCAAGTGTTTCGGCCCTTATCTCCTGACACTCTAGGGGGGTTGGGCCACACCCGGTTCATGACTCCGGATGTCCCTCTGCTGCCCCTTTTTTTTTTTCCCATCTTGGGACGAGCCATGGCTGGGATTCGAACCCATGACCCTCTGGACATGCTCATTTTCCACTTAATGACTCGCGCTTTAACCACTGAGCCACAGGGACACCTGACACAATGTCCCCATATGTGGCTAGTTTGTGTTCCAGGGTGCTTTTCCCTATCAGTGCATCGAGTCTTTGGACGATTTTTGCATCCAGTTTCTCCCAATCTTCAGTTTCGTTTGCTCGTGGCAGGTTGAGTTTCAGGCGCCTGGCATCGAGGGCCTGTGCAAATTCCTCATCCGAACCAACAGCGTGGACGTCCTTGGCACTGTGGTTTAAATCCTGGCCTTGGTCTTCCGACGTCTTATCTGCTGATGCAGTGCGCTGCTGCTCATTCAGATGAGTCTTCACACATCCCATCTTTGTTCTGTGGATCTTCATGCCACGGGTGGTAGCGAAACGCTTTCCACAGACACATGGATATTCCATTTGGTCCATGTTCATAGTCCGTTTGGGATTTGCAGTCATGATTGGTTGAGCACCGATGGATTCATCATTCTCTCCCCCTTTCGGTGAATCCTGGGAGCATCTTTTCCTTTTATTCTTAGTAGCCACATGTTTAAGGCAAAGTGGGGAGCCAGCCCACAGAGCCCTCGGTTCTGGTCTTTCCCAGTGTCCTCCGGTCTTTCCCGGACGTCCTCCGGCCTATTCCCGGAAGTCAATGGTTTTACCCATGCATCAGTAGAAAGAAACTCGTGGAGAGCGTGGCAGCAGAGAGTCCTCAGAAGAGAAGCCCCCTTCAAGCAAGTGTTTCGGCCCTTATCTCCTGACACTCTAGGGGGGTTGGGCCACACCCGGTTCATGACTCCGGATGTCCCTCTGCTGCCCCTTTTTTTTTTTTTTTTCCCATCTTGGGACGAGCCATAGCTGGGATTCGAACCCATGACCCTCTGGACATGCTCATTTTCCACTTAATGACTCGCGCTTTAACCACTGAGCCACAGGGACACCTGATATTTGTAGGGAAATTAAGCCTTATGAAGTTCACTTTTGTTCCTCCTTGACCAGATCCAGCTTGAACACCTCTCTGCCGCTTCTGCCATTGCTTTCAGGGCTCTGGTTTTTTCCCTCCCTGCAACCGAGAGCTGTTTCATGAGGCTGTATGCAGACGTTCCTACAAACCCCCTAGCTCCAATTTCTGCAGTGAGGACTTTGACCTGATAGCCTGCTCTCCTCAGGCTGTTTGCCAGATCAGCATACTTTTCAGTCTTGTAGATTTGAGCTGCCTCCATTCTGTTCTCATATGGCACCGTGAGCTCGATCATGATCAGCTGCTTGGTTGACTTAGAGTGGACTACTATGTCTGGTCTCATGCCACTCTTGCTGATGATCTCTGGGTGACTCTTCCATTCTGGGAGGTCTGCAGTGCACTCCCAGTCATCTGCCCGTCCAGCAGACTCTGCCTGCATGTTTCGAGTGGCACTGTTGTTCTGCAATTTTTTGCTGACATATGGCATTGAACTAATTTACTAACCCCAAATTCCGGGAGAAAATGGTCTTTTTTCACATTCCAAAACTTTTTTTTTTTCACAGAGCCAGGGCAATTTTTCCCCTGTTCAAACTTTCTTGTTACTACATGACCTTTGCTTTAACCCGAACTCCGACCTAGCTTGTAGTTACAGGAACTTTCTGTTAGAATTCTTTTATTCGTGCGACTTTCCCACAACACGAACGATTCTCATGTTACTGTACAGTTATACAAACGAACTATTGTAGTTCATAAGTATGCGTTGATGACTTTCTTTATTTTAAAGTTACATACTTACTATTGTAATAGGTCGCTGTAAGATGGTGGGAGAAAAAAAAAATAAGAAAAAAACAACAACATAACCATAAACAAAGACAGCAAAACAAAAAATCTAACAACCACGTCTCCTCTCTCTCTCTCTCTCCTCTCTTCTCTCTCTCTCTCTCAAGGTAAAGAAATGGCCATGCGCATTAATCAATCAAACAAACAAACAAGCAAACAAGACAACCGATCACACCTAAAAAGTTGGCGATGGCCGCCACCAGAAGAGGAGATCCTATGCTCCAGCTACCATCACCATAGCAACAACCAGTGCCTCAACAAAAACTGGTGATGTCGCTCATGTCAGGTCTGCCACTAAGCGATTATTGTCATCAGCAGAAAGCTTAGAAGGTGGTCTCCTGCGTATGTTCGATTGCAACAGGCACCGGGAGATTCAGGTAGGGAGGAGGGTGGTGAGGAAGGGGGGGGGGGTAAGAACAACAACAGCAACAACAAAAAGGACAAAAAGATCATTTATCTACGTCACCAGCCAAAAATCAAAATGTCTGGGATCTTTACTGCGTTTCTCCCCCCCCCCCCCCCTCCCCCCCCCCACACACACACACCCCTTCTCTCTCTCTCTCTCTCTCTCTCTCTCTCTCTCTCTCTCTCTCTCTCTCTCCGCCTCCCCTCTTCTTTCTCACCATCATCCCACCGGCTTTCCTCTCAGGGAATAACTTTTGACAGATATTCTGCGTTTGGGAAATGTACCCCCTCCCACACCCAACCCATTTTATTCCACCCCCTATCTCTTCACTCAACAAACATTTTGGGGAATCTCCCCCCATCCCCCACCCCAACCCCCGTCCCTCTCCATCCCCATTCCCCATTCCCCATCCCATTGTATCCTCGCATTCCTCTCCAAAACAATAACACGCCCATGTTGACATAAACTTAGAAGAGTCACGAACTTAATAGAAGATTTACTGTTCCGTCAAACCAAAGATACAAACAAATTACATGACAAAGCACGACGCGTTTCGACCTCCACGGTCTTCTTCAGGCAAAGACGAAACAACATTCAAGGCAATGAAAACGAAGAACGAACGATCTCCTATGTCCTGAAATTGGGCGCAAAATGGATGTGATGACATCCATGATGACACGCTGGACTTCCATTACCCCCCTCAGTTTCTTTTAATTTTTTCAGATTTCTCCATTCTTTGCGCTGGTACATCGTGTTCTGAAAATCGAAAATGCACTATTGCTTCAAGCATCCATGGGAGAATCAAGAGTGTGAGTCAGTGAAGTTTTCAACGGAGGCAGTTCCGAGTATGAAGGTAGCCCCCCCCCCCCCCCCCCCCCCCCCCCAATTCATGAACAGAGTGATCCGCCCCTGCTCTGCGATTAGTCAAGGCGGCAGATGACCCGAGGAAATTGGCATTGTTGGCGGTGACGGACAGTTCAGTGCTGACGTACGTGCGCACGATTCACGGATGACCTTTGGGATGTCAGCGCCTGGTGTGCCTGCGGCTGATCAGGTGGACGGCCAGGCCAATGAGCTGTCAGCACGCGCCTCACGCTAATGACCATGTGCTCGGGTGTCGGCCACACGACTGAATTAGCCTAGCCGAAGCCGCACATGCTCTTGCACGTGCGTGCTGGCTTTGCCTGTTTACGAAAAAGCGGACAGTTCCTGGTTTTCGTAATTGTTGTTTGTGGGTGTGGTTGAACTGCAAAAGTGAAGACAGAGCAAGTGAGAGAATAAAAGCAATAACAACAACACAGTCAGGGCTGTTGGTATCTCAAAAAACTTGTTTATATGTATACATGTTTCAAAAAATCAGACTGTGCACATGAAAATCCTACCCTTCTAATATCGTTTTCGCAATAGTTGTTTACAGGGCTCGTGGAACTGTGGATTTGAAGACCGAACAACTGACACAACAAAAACAACAAATTCAGGGTTGTTAATGTCCAAAACAACCTGTTTATATAGAGATGTTTGAAAAAAAAAATCAGATTGTCCATATTGAAAATCCTACATTACCTATACGATGCTATAGGACTTTGACCCAACGAGCGTGAATCCATTACCATTGTCGTCGTCGTCGTTGTTGTAAATCGTCATCATCATCGTTTTGGTCACCACGAGAGGTCGGATGTATACTACAGCAGGCGCTTGGGTATAGAATCATCGCCAGAACCGTCTTCCCTCTCTCATGCGCGACAGGCTTGAGGTATTAAAACAAGTTCCATCCTTCACGATGTCCATCCAAGACGTGTATACTCTGTCTCAGCGACGTCCACTCGCCATTGTACCGTGCAGGGTCCTCTTTGACGGGGTGCCATGGGGCAATGCTCATTCCAGACATCTGACAGCCAGGAGATGATGACGGGGTGCCACGGGGCAATGCTCATTCCAGACATCTGACAGCCAGGAGATGATGACGGGGTGCCACGAGGCAATGCTCCTTCCAGACATCTGACAGCCAGGAGATAATGACGGGGTGCCACGGGGCAATGCTCATTCCAGACATCTGACAGCCAGGAGATGATGACGGGGTGCCACGGGGCAATGCTCATTCCAGACATCTGACAGCCAGGAGATGATGACGGGGTGCCACGGGGCAATGCTCCTTCCAGACATCTGACAGCCAGGAGATGATGACGGGGTGCCATAGGGCAATGCTCATTCCAGACATCTGACAGCCAGGAGATGATTTAGTCTGGTGCTGTCAGACTATGATTATGTTTGCTGCGTGCAATGCTCTCTCTTCTGAAATGGAATAATTGATTTATCTTGTTAACTAAATGGCATGACTTATCGATTTTTTCTTTACCTAAACCATAAGATAAAAATTGGCGGGTCGAGCGAGCGGTTTTGGGTCAGTTACTTATTCAAAACCACACATGTACTGAACTTGTTGATTGAAAACCACACACATATTAAACTTACTTATACTAAACAACAACAACCCACACAAACAAACAAGCAAACAAAAACCGCAGCTGAGATTTTAAAGCCATGAACAACAACAACAACAACAACAAAATGGTGTCCACAACGTTTTAAGCCCAACAATCACCCCCAACCTTCAGCCATTTTGTTTCTTCCTCGCCCCTCGGCTCCTGAGCTACACTCCAGAACATGAGTAAAACTCTTCATGTTTACAACGCAAAGGGTTACATACACCTCCTCCTCCTATCCCTTGACATCGTCTGTTGTCGTTGGGGCACTCCTGAGGATCTGGCCACCACTCTCCTCCATCCGTCCCTGTCCTCCACCGCTCGCTGAGATTCTGCTAGGCTCATTCCAGTCCACTCTCGGATATTGTCCTCCCACCTCTTCCTTTGTCTTCCTCTGTTGCGGCTTCCTCTGACTGTACCTTGCAGGACTGTCTTTGCAAGGCCTGCTGAACGGGACACATGTCCATACCACTTCATTTTCCGCTTCTTGACGACTGTCAGTAGGTCTTCATGGGGTCCAGTTGCTCGTTGAATTATTCTACGGACTTCGTTTGTCACGTGGTCTGTGTAATGGATGCCCAAGATCTTTCTGTAGCATCTCATTTCAGTTGCCATGCACGCATGATTTTAATTTTTCGCATCCAGCTCTCTGCTCTTCATAATATTACATATGATATGGGAAGAAATCTGAGTGAACATGGTTAAAATTAATCATGCCATTTGTGGCCTTGTTATTGTGTGAAAGATAATAACAAACGTGGATATGGACGGAGACTTATGCGATTAATGATTATATTGTTCAGCTCTGGGTTCACGACCTTCTGAGCTTTTCGTCTTCAACAGTGGTTTTGTTGTTGTTGTTGTTGTTTTTTATTAATACATTTCAATGTTTCAGCTTAACAAGCGAAAGTACAAGCCAGCGGTCATTACAAGTTCATAGCCAACTGGGTCCAGCAATTAGCAATGTAGTGTGTTTGTTAGTTTTTTTGATGTGGTGTGATTGTGTGTGGGTGGAGCGCGGGTTTTGGTGGTGTGTTGGTTGTGGTGGACCGTGTGTGTGGTGTGATTGGGTGAGTGTTTTGTGTGTGTTTGTTGTGTTGACGTGCTTTTGTGTGTTGAAGCATTTAGGCAAGGACAATCTTAATTCTGAGTTAACATGCTTTGTTAACAAGGTCAGCACATCCTAATTCTCTTCAAGACCTCTCCAATCCCTTCTCCAAGCACGACACACACACACACACACACACACACACACACACACACACCACACACACGCACGCACGCACGCACGCACGCACCGCACGCACGCACACACAGAGATAGATAGATAGATAAACAGACAGACAGATAGATAGATATATAGAAAGATAGATAGATAGATAGATGTGTGTGTGCGTGTGTGTGTGTGTGTGTGTGTGTGTGTGTGTGTGTGTGTGTGTGTGTGTGTGTGTGTGTGTGATTGCGCGCGAGCGCGTGCGCATCTGCACATTGCACTCTCGTGAGTCGAGCAGATACGGTGTAGCGTGTATGGTCTGTTTTGCACACAGTGATGTCTCCTTGATAAAACTGAATTTGAAACTTGCTTTCAATTTCAACGCTCGTGTTAAATATGACATACTAGCATCTGGGTAATATATTAGTATTATCATTTTTTACTCATACGTGTAAGAAAGCCAGTGTAATCTCTGTGTGTGTGTGTGTGTGTGGTGTGTGTGTGTGTGTGTGTGTGTGTGTGTGTAGAGAGAGAGAGAGAGAGAGAGAGAGAGAGAGAGAGAGAGAGAGAGTGCGTGCGCGCGTGTGTCTGTGGTAAACTTTAACATTGGCGTCTTTTAAGCATAAGCATGGTGCGTGATCAACATGGTAGAACGATGAATATTCTACAGAACTTTCCAGCCCTTCCACAAAGTGAAGATGTCACTGACTCAAAATGCCATATACACATGACATGAACATTTTCAGCTAAAATTTTAAAATATAGCAAACTTGTCCTTTTCTTTGAAATCTTGTACACTTGCAATGATTGCTTTGCATATCAACAACAACAACAACACACACACACATTGATGATGTTATATCCAAATATAGCAACAAATTCTGTCAAAACTGGACCACTTAGCGCGGTTCCTTACTAGGCATAAATGCGATGTAAAAAAAAACACATTGTTTAAATATAGTTGCAAGACAGGCTACTCATAGATAAGTCATGCCAAGTATAGTTAGGGAAGACAAGATTTGTTTATAATATATGATGAACTGAGCAAGGCAAGTGACATTAAACTGACAATTTATACCACCTTACTGGATTCAGCAAACATAAATGTTGATTTCAAATTAGAAAGAAAAGAAAAAAAGACTTAATACATGATGAATTTTACGTTGTTCTCAAAATAACGGAAAGTTCGCTCTAAACCTAGGAAAATCCGTAATGGAAACGACAACTTAACAAGAAAAAGAAAAGAAAAGTCATACTTCTACATCAGTTACGACTTCCATGTGTTCATTACAATGTATCGGTGGTGTATAATCAGATAATACGAGAGCTTTAAACTTGTGGGTTTCCCATCAAGGATACCAAAGGGCGAGTGTCGAGAAACACACAGATAGAACATTCCTCTCTTTTCCCGGCTGATACACATTTTCCAAGCTTGCTTATATACCCTTTAGTCAACTTATCTATACATTAAAAACTACTAGAAAAATGAACAAACACAATTAACGTTTATTCAAAACTGACACAGCCTTTTCGATCTTGAGTTGTAGTTAAACGAACCCACAGATGAGCAATAACAAATACAGGTAACCTTGTTTTGATAGAAACGAAATAAAATCTTAAATGAGGCAGGACACAGTAAACAATGCATAACAAACAAGTAGGGTCACTCTTGCTCCCGTTATGATTATAAATAAATACAGGCCCATAACTCCAAACGAGTGCTGCTGACGACACCGAATCGCTTAGCACAAATGACAACACAGAGCACACAGAACAAACAAGGAGACATCCTCCAAAAAAAAAAAACCACCCAAAAAAAGATGTTCCAAGCTTGTCTATATATCCTGTAGTCCACAGATCTACACTCAAACAGCAACTGGAAAAATAAACACAAATTAACATTTGTTCAAGACTGGAACATCCTTTGGGGGGTGGGGGTGAGGTGTGGGGGAGGGGATGTCTCCTTGTTTGCTCTGTGTGCTCTGTGTTGTCATTTCTGCGAGGTGATTCGGTGTCGTAAACAGCACTCGCTTGGAGTTGAGGGCATGTATGTAGTTATTTCATGATGGGAGCAAGAGTTGGGTAGATAGACAGACAGATTGCGGACATATAGGTATTGAAGGGATGGGGTTAGGGTGGAAGCAAAATGTTAGACACGAAAATTCGGTTTACACTGTGATATTCAGGCACACTGAGTACCACACAGTATGTTGCATAAAACATTAGATGTTGATTGGGACAGTGGCAAAATACTGTGTAGGCCTGCTATACATTCTTTTGTGCAAAACATCACACGGGTTTTTTTTTGCTTTTTTTTTTTTTTTTTTGGGGTGGGGGTGGGGGGGGTGGGTTCCGTTACTTGCATTATGCTATGTACTGTGAAGGCTGTTGCCATTGCGCAACATCTTTGTTGAATCTTTGGCAACATTCTTTGTAACATAAAGTCTGTTGTATAAGACATAAACATGTTTATTGAGTCCCGGCAAAGGGTCGTGAACTCTAAAAGACTTTTTTTTTTGGGGGGGGGGGGGGGGGGGGGGGGGCACAACACATGGTGTGGTTGATAAGTCTGTGGGTAAAATATCATGTCCTAGAAGGTCAGTTTTTGCAAAAACACATTTTCATTTAGTCAGTGCTAAAATACCGCGCACTCTGTGAACTACGCAGTTCAAAACGCACGTTGACAGTCAGTGGCAAAAGTCCATGTTCTGTAAATGTGTAAATTTTACATGTTAATTAGGTCAGTGGGACATTACTGTGTAGTGAGTAGTAGTAGTAGTAGTAGTAGTAGTAGTAGTAGTAGTAGTAGTAGTTAGTAGTAGTAGTAGTAGTAGTATCGTTTTTAATTATCATTTTTATTATCATTATTATTATTATTATTTATTATTATCATTATTATTATTTTATTGTTATCGTTGATGTTGTTTTGTTGCTGTTGTCGTCATCGTCGTCGTCATCATCATCATCACCATTGTAATCGTTGCCATTTTTTTTGTTGTTGTTGTTGTTGTTGTAGAGCATTTGTAACGCCTTCTCATCGGTTAGAGATCCAATAAAGCGCTTTACAGTCTACCCCTGTTTTGGCACACCAGACTGCCTACCTCTGGGCAGAGCCGACCGAAGAGCTGCCTGCTAGCCCTAGTCATTGGTTTTCTGTGTCATTCGTCGAATATCAGTCGCTCTGTTTCTCTTCTTCCCCCCCCCCCCCCCCCCCCCCCCCACATTCCTTCGGTTTTTCATGACGTAGGTTCTATGTTTACATGTCACCCATACCAACAGCCAAAGTAACTTCCTGTTCCGAAGGTTTATGGGATTTTACGTGTGTGCAGTTAAGACGCGTGTGCGTTAATTCACGGAAAAAGGTTTTAGTATCAAAAGCAAGGATTTTTCGTGACATGTTGTGTTTAGTTTAGTTTTGTTGTGTTTAGTTTAGTGTTGTTTTGTTTTGTTTTGTTTTGTTTTGTGTTGGGAGGATAGGGTTTGGTGTTTTTTTTTCTCCTTTCTTTCTTTCTTTCTTTCGTTCTTTCTTTGTTGTTGTTGTTGTTGTTGTCAGGGCTGGCACCGCTCATGGAAAAGAAGTCCTGCTCTGAAGATAAAATTTAAAAAAAAAAAACAACTATAAACAAAACTTTGTACCGTCATTGAAATGAAATCTTTGAGGCAATAACTAATCTGCCAATCGAATTTGCCTGTGACAAGAGTGTCGGGCAGACATTCCCCTTACGCTTTTCCATTCCCAGTTTAAGACCCAAAGCACTCAACATGTATGGTGGAGTGAACGGGCCCTCCAGCACATGGAGAACAGCCATATGGGCAGGCGGAATGGACAGACAGTGTCCAGTGTGGGCAGTGTGTTCTAATGGGCAGTCTCACCATCTTCTCACCTGTTCATAATACAAAAAAAAAAAAAATAGATGAATAAATAGATGAACAGATTAACTGATTAATTAAGTAAAAAAGAAGAAGAAGAAGAAGAAGAAGAAGAAATAAAACTTGCTTATTATAAATTATACAAAGGAGAAAAAGTGCAGGGACACAACACACAGAGAGAGAGAGAGAGAGAGAGAGAGAAGAGAGAGGAGAGAGAGAGAGAGAGAAACCGAACATTTTTAATGTCATTAGCTATACAGCCTTGATGACATGGGGTATAAAGCAAAAAGCAAATAACGTTAAGAGCACATGCACAACAAACATGAATTAAAACAACATTACTATTCCCAGCACCATAAGCCTGAATACCCACTGTTTCTTTCGAAAAAGACAAAACAAATTACAAGCCCAAAACATGACCTGTTTCGACCTCTTTGGTCTTCTTCAGGCAAGATACACAACATTCAAGACAACGAAAACGAAGAACGAACAATCACTTATCTCCTCAAGTTGTCTTTCTTTCGAAAAAGACAAACAAATTACTAGACAAAACACGACGCGTTTCGACCTCTTTGGTCTTCTTCAGGCAAAACAAACAACATTCGAGACAACGAAAACGAAGAACGAACAATTACTTATTTCCTCAAATTGTATTTATTTGTATTTGGTTTTTTGTTTCTTTGTTTGTTTATTTGTTTGTGTTCACTCAAATCCACTGTCTTTCTGGCGCTGTGGCCGATTCATCTTTCTTTTCTCATTTTCCTTCTTTTTTTTTTTTTTCTTTTTTTTTTTTTTCTTCTTCAGAAAATCTGCACACATCTGTATGATTAGAAGGTGTTAAACTACCACCTTAATGGGCCCCAATCCGACGACTAATAATTAATTAGTGAAACAGTGTATACTGTGCTGGGTGAACTCTGGATTTTGCAGTCTCTGCACATAGTGCCTTTTTTATTTAAATAAAAAAAAAGAAAAAAAAGTATATTTGTAGGACGATGACGTTTTTATTGACTTAGCTATTCTATCTATCTATCTATCTGTCCATCTATCTATCTACCATATATTTATCTACACATACATACATGCATATATAAAGATAGATATGAACACAGATACATTATAATTATAGAATCTAGGGGCAATGAATCAAAGCGAATGCCAGATAGATAGGTAGCTAGATAGATAGATAGATATAATCCAGGGGAGATCATTCAGAACGAACGCCTAGCAACTTCAGCATAGCCCAGCAGGCAGGTCATTTACCCTAGAAGAGGACATCAACAGATCAGTTATTATCATGTCACAAACCTGATGGCACATTAGTGTGCAATTAGTTTCTTTTGTTTGCTTTTAACAAGACGAGGACTTACTTCCCCTGAGCTGTGACGGCCCTTAAAAAAATGTTTTTAATTAAAAAAAACAAAAAAAAACAAACCTGTATGGTTGGCTGGGGCTGTCACGAATACGGAAAATAAACTGCTGATGAGGCTCAGCCAGAGGTTGAAAGTGGCTGTCTAGACAGGCCAACATGACACATACATGGTTCGCGAGACAGAGTTCGTTGCCCCCCCCCCCCCCCCCCCCCCACCCCAGTGAGAGATGTAAAAGTATACTCTAAGCCCCCCCCCCCCCCCTTCTTCTTCCTTCTGATTCGTTCCCTTCTCTCTCTCTCCTCTCTCTTTTTTTTGTCTAAGTCATTGTCGTCATGACGGACGAAATGTCTGATGGCGCTTTGTTTCCCCTCACTAACTGTTTGTTTAATAGACATTTACACACACGCACGCGCTCACCCGCACTCGCGCACGCGCGCATGCACGCACGTACGCATGCGCGTACGCACCCACACACCACACACACACACACCACACACACCACACACACACACACACACACACACACACACACACACACACACACAGCATGCACGCTCGCACGCACGCACGCACGCACGCACGCACTCATACACATGTACACACGCAGCACGCACGCACGCACACACACACACACACACACACACACACACACACACCACACCACACACACCGCACACACGCACATACGCGCGTGCGCACTTCCCCTCCCCCCCCCCCCCCCCACACCACACACACCATCTGTCTATATATATATATATATATATATATTATTACACACACATCTTGTGTGTGTGTGTGTGTGTGTGTGTGTGTGTGTGTGTGTGTGTGTGTGTGTGTGTGTGTGTGTGTGTGAGTGGAGGAAAACTAGTGCAGGCTGTCAATTCCTCCGTCATTACATCAATGACTTGGCACAGATTTTTTGAAAAAAAAAAAAAAAAAAAAAAAAAAAAAAGGAGGGGTACGACAGGTGGGGAAGAGAGAGAGAGAGGGGGGGGGGGAGGGATGTGAGAATTACAAAAAACATCAGGTTGATATATCATCAATATAAAATCCTTCACGTGCAGCATATGGGTACCATGGTGATCCATCTTGAAGACAGAACCATTCATATCGCCTGCCCCGAGGCCTTTCGACCGCTGGATCGGACTCGTCAGGGAGGCACGGCTAACTGTGTCTGTGGTCCCTTGGCATCAAAAGAAGACATGCTATGTACAGTCTTTCATAAATTCTGTGTATCGTCACCACCAAGGGTTAAACAAATAACAACACCAGAGTCCAGCAGCGCCAATAGTGCGTACGTGTGTGTGTGTGTGTGTGTGTGTGTGTGTGTGTGTGTGTGTGTGTGTGTGTGTGTGTGTGTGTGTGAGTGTGAAGAGAGAGAGAAGACAGACAGACAGACAGAGGGAGAGAGAGGGGGGGGAGGGGAGAGAGAGAACAAATTCGGGGCCTTGTTCATTAAAATTCCAGAGAAAAAGTGAAGCCAAGATTTTTTTTTTTTTTTAATCCGTCGTGGTGTGAATAAATCACCTGCAGCACGTATAATTACACCGATAAACAGTAATAATGGCACAAACACTAGGAGCATGGATTGATAAGCGTTAACTCAAAAGAGTTTCACCACGGTGGCATCGCAATTATAATTTATAACAAACCTAAGATATGGCAATAGCAAACGAAATGGTCAGTCATGTGTCTCTATAAAGTAACAATAGCAACAATGGTGAGAATACATATCCATTTTGTAGCTTTTTTTTTTGTAATATCGTATCTTCCTGCTGTGGATTTAACTTTTTTTTCCCCCAACACAACCTTGGAGCGACATTTCTTTCATTTCAAACCGGTTCACTTTTAAAAAAAAAGTGTAATACTTCAAAATGACCGCTACCGAGCTGCAGGGGCTACAGAAAGAACAGTTTCTTTCCGCGCTCTGGGAGAGAGTGGAACAATCTTCCAGCTGAGGCTGTGGCATCGGCCTCGCTGGAGGACTTCACATCCTGGATTTAACCTCCTCCCCCTCCCCCGCTCCCCTCCCCTCTCCTGTTCACCCCTCCCCTCCCCTCCCCTTCCCTCCCCCACCTATCCCTCTTCCTCACCTTGGTCCGTCCCACCCACTGCAGTGTGGGGCCCACTTGGCCATGATTTGCTACCTCCTGCCGTGAAGAATGTTGTGGGTGCTTCTGAGTCCTGATTTTCCCTTTTGTGGTGTTGGTACTAGCCCAGACTGCTTGTACAATCTCTTTGAGCACTTGGTTGTGCCTCCATGTGTACCTTCCTTGAGCCAGGGCTACTTTACATGAGCTTAGGACATGCTCCACTGTTTGTTTTTTCATGGCAGAGGGGGCATGCAGGATCGTCTGTTTTTTCCCCCACTTCACCAAGTTTGCATTTGAGGGCAGAAGGTCATATGCAGATCTGAGAATGAAGCTGATCCTGAGAGGGGCCATGTGCCAAATGTCATTCCAAGTGAGACTTATTTGGAGTGCATTCTCCCACGTTGTCCATTGCCCTTGCTGGCTCTGCTGGACTGCTTTTTGGAGTCTTGTTTGGTCTTCTTCTTTTCTCATCTCCTGAATCATCATGTCTCTTTTGGCTTTTCCTTTGGCCTTTGACCACCATTCAGTTTTGGTCACCCCCAGTCCTTGTCTGTTGGTCTGTGTGTATCCTGTTATTTCTCTGATCTTGAGACTTTCTTTTGCAGAATCCATCGCCTCTTGAACTTTCCATTTTCTGCCTGTCTTCAGCTGGGGCTTGATTGCTTCTACCACCTTGTCTCCTGAGTCCTCCAGCATGCTTTGAAGTCTGATCTTCCCTGCTTTGTATTCCTCCAGGATGGATTTCATTGGTAGTTTCAGCTTTGCTTGGCTACAGTACAGCGCTATGTCAGTGAGACAGGGTGAGACACCAAGCCATTTCCTTGTGAACTTGTTGATTATTGGCTTCCATTGCCTCCACTATGCTGGTGCAGATGTCGTATATCATCAGAGGCCATAGGAGCTTTGGTATCAGCATGAACTGCAGACACCAAACCTTGTATTTGCCAGGGAGCCCACACTGGTCAATGGTCTCCAAGCCTTCTTCCGACATCTGTTTGGTTTCTTTTGCTCTTTGTGTGTCTTTCAGGGTATCATCATACCATCTTCCAAGGTTCTTGACTGGCTCTTCTGTGACTGTTGGAATGGCCTGGTTGGCAACACTGAAGACCACAGGTTCGGCCACTTTTCCTTTCCTCAGTGAGAGGCTCCGTGATTTCTTTGGCTTGAACTTCGTTCTGGATGAGGCAACTATGTCGTCCAGCCTCTCCAGCACATGACGTGGCTCGTCTTCTCTGGATGAAATCACTGTAGTGTCATCCATGAAGGCCTTGAGAGGGGGCATCTTGTATCCATCGCCAAGGTCTGTTTGTTTTGCGTTGCTTGTTGCTGCTTTCAAGATGACTTCCATTGCCAACACGAACAGTACTGGGGAAATTGCACAGCCCATTGCAATGCCCACTTCCAAGTTGATCCAATCTGTTGTGTACTCCTTGGTAGAGAACCGCATTGAGAAGCCATTTAAGTACTTCTTGAGCATGTCGCGGATGTTCTTTGGCACATGGTACATGTCAAGATCAGATTGACTAGCTCTTGCTCCTCTCCAGCTAAACCGTCGATGTCGTCGGCAAAACGGAGATTTGTGATGGTTCTGCCTCCAATATTGACTGATCCTTCATGATCTTCAAGTGCATCAGTCATGATTCTTTCCAGGAAGACGTTGAAGAGCGTGGGAGAGAGTAGACAGCCCTGGCGCACTCCGACAGTTGTTCGGAACCATTCACCCATGTTGTTGTTGAAGAAAACCGCACTGGTGGCTTTGTTGTAGAGGCTTTCGATGACTTTGATGAGGTTGGCATTGATGTTGTAGAGTTTCATTGTCGCCCATAATGCTTCATGCCTCACTCGGTCATGGAGATCAGCGCAGAAAAGACCAAAGTGATGACCAACAACCCAATCGGTTTTGCCAACGACATAATGATCAACAACAAGAAGCTTGAACCCGTCAACAGCTTCAAATACTTGGGTGCAACAATCGCAGATGAAGGATCAAGACCGGAAATTCTCTCCAGAATTGCTCAGACCACAGCCGCATTGACAAAGTTGAAGCCAATATGGAACAACAAAAACATCTCCATCAGCTCAAAAATCAGACTGATGCGATCCTTAGTCATGACAATCTTCCTCTATGCTTGCGAATCATGGACACTAAAAGCTGAACTCGAAAAAAGGATCAAAGCAGTTGAAATGAGGTGCTATAGAAGACTCCTTGGCATTTCATACAGAGATCACATCACCAACGAGGAAGTAAAGAGACGCATCGAGAATGAAATCGGTCCATATAAAGATCTCCTCACTTCAGTTAAACGACGCAAGCTGAAGTGGTATGGACATGTCACGAGGTCATCAGGCCTTGCCAAAACAATCCTGCAGGGCACAGTACGAGGAGGAAGGCGGAGAGGTCGACAAAGAAAGAGATGGGAAAACAACATCACAGAGTGGACGGGCCTGGAGTTGAAGGACGTGTTGAGGAGGGCGGAGTGCCGGGATGAATGGAGAGGACTGGTTGTCAGAGCTACACAGGTGCCCCTACGGACGGGAGTCTACGGGATCAATGACAAGGTCAAGGACATGTCAAGAGCCAGCTGTATCATCTCATGGGGTACAGATCCATATGCGTTTGCCAGATCAAGCCACACTACGTCCAGGTCTCTCTTTTCTATTTTTGCTCTTTGGATTGCGTCCCAGATCATTGTGGCGTGTTCTACACAGCCAGCCACGCCTGCGATGCCACCTTTCTGGACTGACACATCCAAGTACTTGTTTTCCATGAGGTACTTGGTCAGCCTTGCTGCCATGACAGAGAAGAAGATCTTCCCTTCGACGTTCAGTAGTGATGTTGGCCTGAACTGGCTGATGTCACTTGAGTTTTGCTCTTTGGGGATGTACACACCATCTGCCGTCATCCACTGGCCGCTGATCTTCTGGTTTCTCCAAGCTGATCGCAGCAGCCTGTGGAGCCACTCCAGCACCTTGGGACATTTCTTGTACAGCTGGCAAGCTATTCCGTTTGGCCCTGGTGATGATTTGGCTCTGGCTTTGTCGACCACCTTCTTGATTTCCGCCAACGTTGGTGGCTTGTCATTGAACTGTTCCTCAGGTTTGGTTGGCCACACCAGACCTTGAATGTCGAGTGGTGCTTTGCTCTGTGAGTCAGAGTATGTTTTCCTCAGATGCTGCTCAAGAACTCCTTTGTCCACACTTAGGGTCCCAGATTTCGGCTGCTCAAACAGTGTTCTGGCAAACTGGAAGGGGTCTCTGAAGAAGCGCTCTTGGGTCTTCTTCTTTTTGCTCTTCCTCTTCCTCGCAGATTCCACTTTGCTGAGGGCGCTGTTTTGCTTTCAGGTCTTTCGAGAGTTTTTCCAAGCCTTGTTTTTCAGCTGGCAGTGCGGTCTTCATTTGCCTCTTGAGGTTTTTCTTTTGGACTCTGATCTTGTCCATCTTTTCTTGGCGTCTGGATTTCTTTGGAGGTGTTTTCTCTTTGGGCACTTTTGCTCCATAGGCGTCTCTACATGTGGCATACACAATGTCTCCATATGTGGCTAGTTTGTCTTCCAGGGTGCTTTTCCCTATCAGTGCATCGAGTCTTTGGACGATTTTTGCATCCAGTTTCTCCCAATCCTCAGTTTCGTTTGCTTGTGGCAGGTTGAGTTTCAGGCGCCTGGCATCGAGGGCCTGTGCAAATTCCTCATCCGAGCCAACAGCGTGGATGTCCTTGGCACTGTGGTTTAAATCCTGGCCTTGGTCTTCCGACGTCTTATCTGCTGATGCAGTGCGCTGCTGCTCATTCAGATGAGTCTTCACACATCCCATCTCTGTTCTGTGGATCTTCATGCCACGGGTGGTAGCGAAACGCTTTCCACAGACACATGGATATTTCATTTGGTCCATGTTCATAGTCTGTTTGGGATCTGCAGTCGTGATTGGTTGAGCACCGATGGATTCATCATTCTCTCCCCCTTTCGGTGAATCCTGGGAGCATCTTTTCCTTTTGCTCTTAGTAGAAACAAGCTAACACTCCACTCCGCTGTGCGCTTCCTGTTTAATTGAGATGTGCTGTTGGAAAGTTGCGGTCGTGTGCATGATAAAGAGCCCATGCTACGTTGAGCAACCTCCGTTTGCTTGAGAGAGAAAGAAAAAGAAAAGAAAAAGAAAGAAAGAAAGGAAGGAAGGAAAAAGAAAGAAAGTTAAACCTGTCGGAAATTCTGGGAGTGACTCACACGGAATTTCAAGAAATTGTTATTGTTGGCAATTTTATACAAGCGCTGATGTATGTGATGATGTCGAATCACAGAGGCCCCTTTAAAATATGCTGTCATGCGGTTTTTTTCCCACTCGCATTTTGTTGTTGTTGTTATTGTTTTACCATGTGAAGTGTAGACGCTACTCTCGCTTGAGTCTCACACTCAACTACCGCCGCCATTGCACACGCCGTGCTAGTTCACCACGCCAGTTCTCTCCCTTAAAACAGACAACGAGGGAAAAAAAAAAAAAAAAAAAACGCCTGCCCAGGAGTTATCTGAACATGGAACAACATACATCAGTCGGCAACAGCCGGTGGCTTTTTCATGCTTATGTCTCTTCATTCACTTAGCTTTAAGCTGTAAGTGTGTGGACGTTATTTAAAAGAGAGCTCAAATTCTCGCAGTTTAAAACTAGGGTGAAGGTGAAAGTGGTGGTGATAGTGATGGACTGTTCTGAAATGGTTCTGGCTTCAATCAACTGAGGCAGTTTTTTTCAGTCATTGGGTGCCAGACATGTGTGCTTAGGCACCGCACCAGACAGATCAATCCATAGCAGTAGTATGGCCCACATTTGATAAAAAAAAAAGAGGGGGGGGGGGGGAAGAAGAAGGAAGAAGAAGAGGAAGGAAAAGGAGAATGCCCTCTCCGTTTCCGTTTCTTCATTTCATTTGATTATTGATCAATCCATTTTTTTATTCTTCTATCCAGAATTTATTTATCATCTATGTTTCTTTAATGATTCTTTGGCGGTTTTGTTTTCAGAAAGCATTTCTAGTTATCGAAGCCATGGTCTCACCAAACGTGAACAGACACTACATGAAAGATCTCACTCCAACTAGGAGACAGTCGAGCTGTCGAGTATTACAAAAAGCGCCAAACTATCACGCGCGCAAGCACTTATTGGGGCCTGCAAGGGACGCTGGGTAGCAGAAAGGGCCAATGGTTAGTGCCTGAAACAGCCCGCATCCCTCGCGAGGGCCCCCCACTGCTCGCAGGCACGCACTTTTTCTCTCGACGTCATACAAACCTCGGAAAAAGGGGAGAGTATTACAAACACCCAAAAGTGTAGGCCATTACACAATAGTGTAGAAATTCTAATTTTATGGCGTTTTACTCTAAAATTTATCAATTCTTGCTTGTCTGTTTCTGGATTTGAAACAGTTAGGTTATAAATGCATGGTACTGTTTATAAATATAAGTTTGTTCTCGTTTAAGCGTGTGTTTATGGTACAAACGTCCGTTTGGTAAAAGTGAAATGTCAGAGTTTTATTCACACTTCAAAAAAAAAATCAGGCAGAGCAGAATTGTGTTAACCTCTCCCACCCCCCACCCCCCACCCCGTTCTTTCTTAACAAAATTATGATCACACAATTTTTTAACAGTGATGTACTGTATTTTCTACTCTGAATCTTAGGTTGGATTCCTGGAAGCAATGCTCCAGTAACAGTTTCATTGTCCATTGAGTTTTGCTCTTAGTCTGTCTCTCTGACAGCCGTGAGATGCTCTACCAACCCACCCCCACAGATGCGCACGTACATATGTCATTCTGCCCTTTAGTGTGTGGCCTTTCTGGTGATTTTCTTTCTGTCTTTCTGCGTACGCAGGCTGATATTCCTGCGGACACTCCCTGTGTAGACAGACAAGTATTAATCCCATCTACTCAAGAAAGGGAGTGGATTTTTGTGTGTATGACCGGGTTTTTTTTTTTTTTTTTAATCCCGTCATTAAGGCAGCCATACTCCAACTTTGGGGAAGGCGCATGCTATGTGTAACGTGTCATCCATACCAACGGCCAAACTGGCCTTCTCTTGCGAAAGTTGGTGATGTGATTTTACGTGTGTGCAAGATGTTATGCGTGCGTTCACACACGGAAGCTCGGTTTATAGTCTCATTCGAAGGACTGTATGGGGAATGGAGTCAGAACCAATGTTAACCCCAAGGGAAAAATCCCCCTGTACCGAAACGGCCCGGCGGAGATTCGAACCCGCAACCCTTGGATCATGAGTCCGGCGCACTACCAACTGGGCTATTCGCCCCCCCCCCCCCCCCTTTCTGGTGATAAAATGCAGTGCAAGTTAGACCCCCCCATTCAGTCACCCTCGTGGTATTGGTTTTCCGTCCTCGTCTGGTATATTGTTTAATTTTGAATGTGCTAACGGGTAGTAACAGAGTCCTAGCTGGCAAGGGGGTGTGTGTGTGTGTGTGTGTGTGTGTGTGTGTGTGTGTGTGTGTGTTGTTGTTGTGGTGGTGGTGGTGGTGGTGGTGGTGGTGGTGGGGTGGGGTGGGGGTATGGGTGGGGGAAGGGGTGGGGTGCGGTGGGGGGGCAGGAGGGGAGCGAAGAGAGTGGAGGAGGAGAGGTTGGGGTATGGAAGGGGAGGGGAGGGGGGTGAGTGATGAGACGGTTTGACCTATGCGCTACCTATGGTTCAATGAACTCATCTCTCTCTCTCTCTCTCTCTCTCTCTCTCTCTCTCTCTCTCTCTCTCTCTCACACACACACTCTCTCTCTCTCTCTCTCTCTCTCTCTCTCTCTCTCTCTCTCTCTCTCTCTCTCTCTCTCCCTGCCCAGTCCGTGGCGCGCTAATCCAAACGCCACCTTCAGTCCGGTCAGCAAATGGAGGTAGGTTATAGGTAGGTGTGCTCCAGTGGTCATCGGCCTTCTGTCACTGAGTTACTCGACCAACGGTCAATGTACGGTCAGCCTGTATAACGATGATGATGACTGACCACTGGAGTGCGAGTGGTCAGTTCGCAGTCTCAAGTCACGCTCCGACCCGCGTGACTAAGGGGCTATTTTGAGCTGTGGCTCTACAGCGGTGGGGCCGTTACTGTGGGTATGGATTTGTCACCTCGTGTTTCGACATGTTGTTGGTCTGTGTGGGCTAGCCAGCTCGCGCTGTGTGTGTGTGTGTGTGTGTGTGTGTGTGTGTGTGTCGTATGTTCTGTCGTCTCTCTCTCTCTATCTCTCTCTCTCTCTCTCTCTCTCGTCTGCCTAATTGTCACTATAATGATGAGCCTCGGGTTTAATAAGGCGGTTCACACACACACACACACACACACACACACACACACACACACTCACACACCCACCACACCACCACCACCACCACCACCACCACCATCCCGACCCCAATCTCTCTCTCTCTCTCTCTCTCTCTCTCGTAAAGTATCAATTTGAAGATGCAGTTCAATTTGTTCTCAATAATCTCAATCTTAAACTCATTCCTAAGAATACTTTAATCAGCTGTATGCTTATGTCGTTTTGGGGTTATAAGAGTTAAAGTTCCATAGCCAAAATAATGGCCGTAACGGTAGAGACTTCACGAGTCTGGGGCAGGACATTATGGAAGGCGAGTCTGATCCTTCTCCTTCCGCCGCCTTCCCTCTCCCTGAACTGAATCAGGTACCCGTTTAAGGGTCGGGTAGACAGACAGGGTTTTCACCAGGAAGAAGAAGAAGAAGAAGAAGAAGAAGAAGAAGAAGAAAGAAGAAGAAGAAGAAGAAGAAGACGACGAAGGCGAAGAAGAAGAAGAAGAAGAATGAGAAGAAGAAGAAGAAGACTAGGGGGAGAAAATACGAGCCTAACAGCCAGATACTCTAACCATTTGACTGCAGCAATGTGAAGCATATTTATTTCCTCAGAATTAACAATTGTGTTGTCATGTTTGCCTGTCATTTATTATTTGAAACATTCTGTGAGACTGTTGCACTTACTGTTAGTTTCGTAAAACATTGTTATCTTAAGATTCATATATCTAAAACTAAAAATAAATAAATAAATAAATAAAAAGCATCTCTCTCACTCTGTGTGTGTGTGTGTGTGTGTGTGTGCGTGCGTGCGTGCGTGTGTGTGCGTAGTGCGTGCGTGCGTGCATTCGTGCTTGCGAGTGTGTGTGTGTGTGTGAAATCTTACTGTCTCCGCGTTAGATCTCGCTTTGTCAGCTTTTCGAGACAATGCTGGCGTGCGCTGATGTATCGGTTTCAACGCTTTGCTACGTTGGCTCAGAGACTGGGCCACTCAGCCTACACTTCATCAGTGAAACTAACGAGTTCTACATCATGACATCGACGCAGCTGGGTACCAGTTAGGAAATCCATCCAAACTGGTTTTAACCGGATTTCTTGGTGGTTGGTTTTAACACCCGATACTTCACATCGGGCTATACCAGATTCTGAATCAAGTCCAACACACATTCATTCATTCTAGATGCTCGCCTGCCCCCTCTGTCCATCTCTTTACACACACACACACACCACACACACACTCACACACACACACACGCTCGCACGCACGAATGCACGCACTACGCACGTACACGCACACACACACACACACACATATTACTACTTTTCCTTTTTTTCCTCCTCAGTATATTAAAACTAAGATCCCCGGAGCTGTTGACTCGGGGCAAATTTTACACCCCTGGTCTATAAGCATCACGTCCACTTCGTTAAAGCCAGGAGACTGAATCATGGGATATTTCTTCCATAGGTAAGCTTCAACTAAGCTGGCACCTAAACCATGCCCACAGTACAGCCTAGTTGACCACACAAGGTCCCTTTGGGGCAGTGCGCGGGCCTTCAATGACTAGACAGACATCAAATACTTCAGAGCCACGACAGCCATATATCTCTATACATAAATTAGTTTCAAAATAATGACTTGAATGACTGGATGTTTCTTGAGGGTCCGAATGCAACACTTCAGTTCAAGAACGTAAAAAAATGGGTCTCCTTCCCATTTTCAGGAATGCTTTCTTTCTTAACCGAGTTTGAAGACACTTGAAATACATAGATATTTAACACGACTTCAAAATCTTTATTGATGCTTCAGCATGGTGCCGTAATCACTCTTCATGGAGTTAACTAGAGATTGATTTATAATGTATCCAAGCTAAGCAACAGAATAAACAGGATACCCCCCACCCCTTGCAGAGCTAAGTTCACATCTTGGCCATGACATGGCGTCCATGATTGTCTGGGCTAAAAACATGATCAATCGGCTGGTCAACTCTCAGTTACTTTATATATGTGTGTGTGGCTTTTTTTGTTTGTTTGTTTGTTTGTTTTTGTCCAGTGAGCTAACTTCACACATTGGCCCTAATACCATCGGGCTATGACATGATGTGTATCAAAACGATAGCTCTATGCCTTGGCTTAAGGCTGTGTCAGATCAATTGACATAGGCTAGAACACCAAGGCTGCATCAAAATGGTGTTATGCTCTGCATAGTTATGCGGGGATTGTCTTCAGTTGTGACAAGCTCCTAGCATAACATTATCAGTCTCCAAAATCTCTCGAAGTCAGAGTGTGGCTGCCCACGTGGCGGGGTAATCAAAAACGGTCACACACGTCATGTTCTCATCCCCAGCTGATGCATTTGTACCATAGTGTTTAAGTGCTTTGGATGTTCGGATGATACTTGGAGTCTTTTAGCCAGGGTACAACAACAACAACAACAACAGCAAAAGGATACCTCACACAGTGCCACACACAAGCAGACATTATTGTTACAACAGCAGAAACAGTTCCTTTCGTTATTTTATTCCAGAGATGATCACCAACACAATATTGTACACGGCCACGTAACACAAAATCACCAAAGACTGATCAAGGCTGATTGACCAGTGTTCCATATCAACAGCCAACAAGATCAAGTCAACAATCCAATAACAAAACAGCGTCAACAGCCAACAGGACCATGTCAACAATCAATAACAATACGGTGTCAACAGTCAGCAAGACCATATCAACAATCGATAACACAAAAAAAAGGGTGTCAACAACCAACAAAACCATGTCAACAATCAAGAGAAAAAAACACCCAGAGTTAACGCACAATAAATAACCAGAAATGAACATCGTCCATGATTTGGCGGAATAACAAAATAACAGTGACTGAACCCAACACCTTCAACGTCAGTTTCGTGGTATCAGTCACAATGACACGTTGTAATCCTCACTTTTTTACAAGATTTTTCATAAATATTTGATTTTGTACAGAATATTTACGAAATATATTTACATCAACAGAATATTCACAAAACCTATATACACCAAGCATACATAACAAACATAAAAAAAGACGGGCTACTGTATGGTTAAGCTGACATGTTGTAACAGCAGATCACTAAATGCATGTTCATACTTAACTTTCGACCAGTCAGTAGTAATTCTCCATCCTC
The DNA here is from genome assembly GCA_033310375.1 of Conus canariensis. Lineage (NCBI taxonomy): Eukaryota > Metazoa > Mollusca > Gastropoda > Neogastropoda > Conidae > Conus > Conus canariensis. The sequence goes on along the minus strand of CM065746.1, from coordinate 40,389,829 downwards.
CCCATCCCCACCCTCAATCTCACGTTCTAAACACAACAACAAAATCTCTATTAGAATAATTATTTCTTTTAAATGCCAACTTGTAAACTCCTTCGCCAAATCGGTCTGACTTTGTGAACGATGAAAAACTGCACATCAAAATGAATCATGGAAGAGTTTGGTACCCCCCCCCCCCCCCCCCCCCCATATGAGAGTTTTTCAACAAATGTTTTATGGTGAAATAAACTTGCAACCTGGTGTTTCCCATTTTTCTTTTTTTCAAAAACAATTTTCAACGTTCCTGCAGGCATACCTTCTTTTGTGTGTGTGTGTGTGATCATCATGTTCTGGAGTTGCAAAATCGGCACAATGAGTTGATGACAGATGCAGATGCTTCACATGTGACTATGCCCTCTTCGAGATCAAACTCAAACTGAAGAGAAGGACTGGACAGACAGACCCATATCAAAATGCAGAAGTCCAGCTGTGTTTCAGACTGATCACACCTTGTGCCTGATGGATGCAAAATAAAAGGCCCACAGACAACTGTGGAACAAAATCATTACAGACTAGCCAACCAGGCACACTTTTTCAGGGCTGTCAAACTCAATGCTTGGAAAATAGTCATTACCCCCCACACACACTCCCCCCCCCCCCCCCCCCCCCAAAAAAAAAAAACACAAAAAAACTTGCCACTGCCTGAGAACAGGCTATATTCAAAACAAAAAAAATCACGATACGGTAGCTTACTACTGACACCTGTAAGGCCAGTATCAGTAGGCTGTGATGAGACCGATAGCCATTCCACTTGATATCGTAACTCCAGACTTACAAACTCATGTAAAGAAACCCAACAAACATTCAAATGTAACAATCTTCCCAACAAACATTCAAATGTAACAATCTTTTTTCTTTCAAATATGAAATATGGCCTTCAGAAGAAAAAAAGCCCAGTTATTATCTTACCTGGAAAGTTTGTACAATTTTCAACACCTACTCGCCAGATTACTACACAATTTTCAACACCTACTCGCCAGATTACTAAAAAAAAAAGCGCTCATATCATGAATTGTGACCCAAAACAACTGTGAAAAGTTTCCTGAACTGAGGGGAAAGGTCCACAGAGACAGAAAAACAGTGGACAATAGTTAAGAAGAAAAAAGCAGGAAAAGAAAAAAATCAGAATGTAGTAGAAATGAGGAGAAGTACTGGCGCAGAACTCAGACCTCAAACTGGGCACGTGACTCTTGTAACAACACGGTGTATCCTTTGGGAGAAACTTGCTCACACTTGAGGGGTTTAGTCATGGACATTTTAACAGGCAACATGCTTCACAAGACAACAACACTGGCCTCAGTTCCCAAGCTTGTGGTGCCTCTTTGGTAAACTTGTTTCAGCAGATGTTAAAAAGAAAAATTACCGGTTCTGCAGCAACCCTAGGATCACCAAGATTTCGAGTCCGGCCCTCTACCAGTGAGCTATTCCACACACCCTCTTTGAACAATGTGGCTTCCCAGTTCTTATAACACCCCCTCCCCCCCCCCCCCCCCCCACCCAACAATGGAACAATTCTAACCTATGTATAACTCTTCAACTCCTCTTCTCAAGAGGTACAGCACATGACAGTCCTAAAAAGAAGGATGTTTCCAAGGGTTACTGTAACGGTTCACCGCTTTCTGTACTTTATCCCACTGCACCTTTCCTGATCTCTTGATGTGCAGCTCTCCTTCGCAATGACAGTGTCATCAGGTTCTCTGGATTCAACAGTCCTAGGAGCCTTGTGGGGCTGAACACCAGTTGCTTTCATGCACATGTTGAACAGCGCACACAACAGCATGATGCAGGCACGTTCATCAAACCCGTTTCCACACCTTCACACAGCTCGTCCAATTCTTATCTAACACAATCATTCACCGTCAGAGGTACAACAGTGTGGTCATTTCAGGCACGTACGCAAACCACATGAACGGGGAAAGAAGCTGCTCCCTAAAAGCACATTTACTCACACGATAACACATTCTGATAAATGACATGACTGCAACCACAACCTTTCTGAAAGACCCATGACTGGCCATACACAAACACATTTGAAATGACCATGACCATACACAACAACACATTCTGATAAATGACCCATGACTGCAACACACAAACTGATAAAGCCCATGACTGCCATACACAACAACACATTCTGATAAATGACCCATGACTGGCCATACACAACAACACATTCTCATAAATGGCCCATGACTGCCATACACAACAACACATTCTGATAAATGACCCATGACTGCCATACACAACACATTCATAAGACATGATGCCTACACAAACACATTTCATAAATGGCCCATGACTGGCCATGTGCTGACTGGAATTTTCTTTCAGCCACTGTCCATGTGAAACATGTTTCATCCACATGTCTACCGGCTGGCATTTACTTGTAACATCATTTACATATGAAAAATTAATTCTACTTGCCACAGCTTCTTTCCATATACACACACACACACACAAAAGAACCTAGTATACAGCCACTACAAAAACAGCTCTGGAGTCTTTATACGGACTTGTAACACATAAACACTCTCACCCCATATATATATATATATCTCACAAAACAGACTGAACGATTGAAGGCAAGACACCATAACAACAATAAAAACAACAGTATATTCAACCCTGCAGATCTACTTCAAATCAACAACGCAGGTCAACAACGATGGATGCAAGCTACAGAACAGGGTGACAATATTTTCCAGCCAAACCAATCTCCTATCTTCATACACCCACACACACCAAAAGCTCATCATTCTCTACGCCTTTCTTCTGTCATCTTGACAGCCACCCTGCTGACTAGAAAAGGTCACTGAACACAACAGAAAGACGTGGTGAGAAACCAGCTACTACACCTTGACCAAGTCACTGACCCCTGAGAATCACCCACAGCATGAATATGTCATGAACCCCAAGGTGTTGGGGACAGCCAGTGTGGGCTATACTTCAGCATTCTCCCGAGTACAGTTCACACAAGCGCATTCTACCAGTGAGTTTTTCATGACCAAAGCCATTTTTGTTTTCTAGCTGTGATGCTTATACAATCATGTTCTGTTTTAAGAAGAGAGAAATGGTTGTATTTTCAACTTAAATTTAACAAGTTTGTTTTCAATTCTTTTTCTTCCAACACATGAATGACAATTCATACCAAGAAGACAAGGAGTATATTTTAACAATAACAAAAAAAATCGCAAGGTTCTGACTAGCAAGAAAGGAGATTACCTAAAAATTGTCAACGCAAACCTGTCACAGGTAGTGTCTTTGACCTTTGTACAAACTCAGACTTGAAAGATTGGACATGAGAAATGCAATTACAGAATCTCTGTTACATATAAAAGGACTCAAATACACTTTCCATTATCAAAGACAAATCCTTTCTTCAAGAGAACGGAAGATAAGGTCAAGACTCCAACTGATGTTAAACTTCGACTGTGTGAGGCAGAGACTCAACACAAACTTCATCTTTGACCACATGAGGTCAAGACTCACAACCACAACTCCGACTATGGTTACAAAGTTCTTAAACTACTTTAATCCAACGCTACTACCGACGATGTTCAGATACAAAATGGGCCTAGATGCTGACGAATAATTTGTGGGCGACTGCTTAGTCCCATTAAATCAAGTTCTGTGAATAACCTTCATCTCTGCCCCAGACAAAGAGAGAACAGCCGAGGCTTAGTGTATGTAAAGTACGATACAGAGCATGAGCAGGTTCTGTTAATTCAATGTGAATTGTTTTGACAGACAACACTGAGCAGTCCTAGTCCTTACCAATACCAAACAAGCTTAACTGTTCTACACACTGTAAAATAACAGACAATGATAAACAGAAAGGAAACTACTGCAGCCTGGCTATATATAACCTCTCCAGACCAAAGAACAAAAGAAATCTGAATATCACATGCAAACATGGAAACGCACGATGACAAGACTCTGAAAAACATTACAAGCCAATGGGATTCAGTACAAAAAGGATGTCATGCTTTTAACTGACATATTCACATCAGAACATGGATGGCCTGAGACAAGGAACACCCTGAGGTGAGTTTGCCTGCGATGGACTAGGCAGCTCAGCAGCTCCGTACAACCTGACCCCCTTGGGGCATGCTCTTCACAAGGGGACGCCACTTGCGTTCTCCTGAGATCAGCAAGTTCAGCGAACCTACACAAAATATTTCTTGTCATGGCCCCCAATTTTTCAAAAAGATTTGGGGGGGGGGGGGGGGGGGGATGCTCGATATTTTTCTTGAGGTAGTCTGGGCACTTCCATGCATGTTGGAGCCAACTGCATGGTCGACCTGAACCTGGAGTTTTACGCTCCTTAAGGTCAGCTTGTCTATAAAACAACTGTGACCATTCAACAGTTAGCTGACCTGTCATTTTGAACTTATCATAAGACCCCTGTCCCCCTCCCACTTCCTTCCCCACCCTCTTCCCCCTTTCCCTCCACTGGCTCCAGTATTTCTCCATTTTTGTGATTTACTCACTCATTCCTTTGAATTCTTCCTCTGAGGTAGCTGATAGGAACTCAGTCTTCCATTTAACTCTGCATACAATGCTAAGGAAAACGCGTTCTCTTTATGCTTCTTTTTTTCAGATGACAGATACACAGTTAGTGACCAGTCCTATCAGAATTTTTTTTGCACACAGCAGAACTCTTTAAAGTAATTTTTACACAACAGTTTATGATTTAATATCTAAACAAAACAAAACAAAACAAAAAATCAAAATAGGTAAGAAAAAAAAAAGAAAAACAGAAAGCAAAACATCTACTGTCAAGAAACGAAAACAGCAATTCTGTGATCAAACAAATTATCACCATTGTTTTTTTTTTTTAATCATTTACAGAATCCATAAAGAAATAATGAAAAAATAAATAATGCACTCAGTAAGACACACTCCTGGTCATGATGGAACTTCTGCACAAGCCTACAATTTGCTGTGGCAACTTGTACGGAAGGAAATCCTGAACATGCCGCCACACAAATCATCATGCAATGTTTATTTCTGCAGACAGTCACTAAAAACATGGTAAATAACTAAAGGCTTTGTGGCAGATACTGTTTTGTATACTTCGCCAGCTAGACTCAACCATTGTACTTATGTCACTTTATAGTTGTTAGACTGCTCATCCTTAAGGTAATCTTCCTATGTCATTTATTCCCCTTCCCTCATAGTCACACCACACCCATGTTTGTTTCATCACAGTTCAAACAACATTAGTCCTTTCTTTTTCAATACGCCCCAGAATCAACCTGGTCCAGCAGATCATCAAAGATGCAACATTCGCCCGCACGTTTTTGCAGAGAATAAAACTCAACAGTACTGTTCCAGTCATCCTGTTTTCAACCTGATCACACTCATAAACTTAAAGTAGGTGGAAACCTCGGCTGAAAAATCTCACCACTATATGCTTCTTACAAGATTCGAAGTGGCGAATCCCCAGCCATGGCCTGCGACTCTAACAAGTTTCACCCAGGCAACCAGTGAGAAATCTTTATTAAGCAGCATCAGAACATTATTCCACACAGCTTGGGCATGTGGCGAGAACAAATCTTTCAGGGAACCTAAGTCTGGGGAAAAACACATGGCAATTTAGTTCCTACCATCCCTTTTGCCAGTAGTAAACCCCTGCATCTCCTCTCTTGCACAACACCCTCTCTTCTTCCCAACAATACCCATCACTTTCAACAACTCTTCAACTTCCCAGCTGACCCTACTGAGGCCAAGGTGCTGAAAACTAAATGACATAAGACAATAAGTATAGCTAATGTAGTACTTGTTCATGTGCAATGCTTGCATCGACGTTCACAGCTGTCCACAGTCTTGTCCAGCCATTCCCACTGTCAGGCATTCTCTACTTACTTCTTGTTGGGCTGAATCTCTCTACAGACCCCTCTCTCTCTCTGGACAAGGATGCAGGGGCATGGTGCCTTTGAGCTTGAGGCCACCGCTGTCAGCATGCACAAATGGATCCCACCTATGTGTGAAACGTCCGATGTAGACCGGCTTCAAAGTATTTTCCTAACTGGCCTTACCTCTGGCTACAGAAGAGTGCAACACATTTGCCTTTTTAGGGAGTAAAAGGAAGAAGACAGGAAAAAGTATTGGTAAGCCATATGTGATAGCTTCCATCCTCCTCCACTACAGATCCCTTAATAACAAACGAACCTTCTCCGATTTGTTCACTTGTTTTTTCTCCTATTTTGGCAGCATTCCAACGTAAAATCAGTGTTACTCTACGGGTCAGAGACTTGGCGAGTCACCACCAACACCTCCACGAAGATCCAAACCTTCATCAATATATGTCTACCGCAGATCCTCCACTTGTGATGGTTCGACAGAGTGCCAAACACAGACCTGTGAATGAGGGCAAACCAACAGCCAATGGACGTCCAGGTCAGGAAGAGAAAGTGGCGATGGGCCAGCAACACACTGCAGAAAGAGCCTTCTAACATCACCAGGCAGGCGCTCGAGTGGAACCCGCAGGGCAAGAGGAAGCGAGGGCGCCCAAAGCAGACCTGGAGGAGGAGCTTGCTAAACGAGCTGAGAGCCTCCAGCCTGACCTGGGGGGAGATCAAGACCTGTGCCAGGGACAGACGGAGGTGGAAGCTTGCTGTTCAGGCCCTATGCTTCTCAAGGAACGAAGAGGACTAAGTCAAGTAAGTCATTTTGGCAGCAGCACAGCAGCAGAAAACAAAACACTCGCCTAATTTTATCTCCTGGCCAGCAGAAATCCTCTAACCGCAGAAAAATCCCATTCCCAATATTCGTGAAGACTCTAAAATTTTCATTTGCCTTGCAGCAAGAAACACTACGCCTTCTCTGCTAAAGACCACACTATGATGGTGTGTGTATTTTCTCCAGTTTTGTGAACAGTTGTCCAATTTTCTGTACATTTCTTCTCCATCACTGCAACGTCCCCAACAATCTTTCAAAGGCAGCTGAAACCTAACACTTTGACCTGAGTAACGTTATAAAAATTTCACCTGATTAACATACTTAAAATTCTGACCCGATTAAAACATAGTTTTAAAAATCAGACCTGATGAATATACTCATTGAAGATTAACAAAGTATAAGCAGGAAGGCCTTAATATCACAGTCAACATCTCAAACCAGCGTCGGCGTACACGCACACACACACGCACACACACACACACACACACACACACCACACACACACCATCCTTTGTTATGCTTAGAATTAAGATTTACATAATATATACCATCTTTCACTATGATCCTGATTCAACATTCATTTCCAATTTGAATACTCGTTGATCATATTAATTCACCAAAGAACAAGTGTTATCAACAGCAAAATCAAGAGACAGACGAAAACAGCCAGAATCATGTGGAATGACAAGATAGAAAAAACCTCTGAAAAAAAATTTCTAAAGGCAGCATTACCGTGTGCAGACTAGTCTATAGTCATTACCCTACATCTGCTGAGTCATGCATGAGACAGTAGCAAGAACAGAGAAAGGAACCCTCTCCTATCATGGGACAGAGACTGAGAGAGGTTAACGACAAAATGTAAACATGAACAGTAAACACGACCAATATGAACATCCACAAAAATCCACCTAAACTGTGGTCAATCAACTCCTGATCAGTGCATGGTTAACGTGCTTGATAAACCTGAACAAAGATCGTTTACATCCAACAGCACAGGCAAAATAGCCATAACAGTGAATGTGCTATTCACCACGCACATGCACAACAATAAATGAGAGAGAAGACAGAAAGGGGAGGGTACGGGGAGGAGGCAGGATAACAGACTCAGTGAAGGAAGCAATCAGACTGAAGGCACAGTTCATGCACTTTCAGACGTTCACATCCGTTTCAAAACAAAACCACAACACAATCACCAGAGCGCAAACATGCTCTTTACTGTCTAACACCATGACATGCCTTCCTCCCCCCCCCCCCCCCCCCCATCAAAACATCCTTTGAACTTCAGGCTGAGCATAGCCGCCTGAGACCCAGAGCAAAGCCAGAAGAAGAGAGATGAGAAAGAGACTGAGTGAGAAGGAAACACAGAGAAAGAGCAGAGGCTGTTAGGAGGAAGACAGAAGGGAAGAGGGTGTTAGGAGGAAGACAGAAGGGAAGAGGATGTTAGGAGGAAGACAGAAGGGAAGAGAGGGAAGAGGCTGTTAAGAGGAAGACAGAAGGGAAGAGAAAGGGAAGAGGCTGTTAGGAGGAAGACAGAAGGGAAGAGGCTGTTAGGAGGAAGACAGAAGGGAAGAGGCTGTTTGGAGGAAGACAGAAGGGAAGAGAAAGGGAAGAGGCTGTTAGGAGGAAGACAGAAGGGAAGAGACTGTTTGGAGGAAGACAGAAGGGAAGGGAAAGGGAAGAGGCTGTTAGGAGGAAGACAGAAGGGAAGAGAAAGGGAAGAGGCTGTTAGGAGGAAGACAGAAGGGAAGAGAAAGGGAAGAGGCTGTTAGGAGGAAGACAGAAGGGAAGAGGCTGTTAGGAGGAAGACAGAAGGGAGGGAAAGGGAAGAGGCTGTTAGGAGGAAGACAGAAGGGAAGAGAGGGAAGAGGCTGTTAAGAGGAAGACAGAAGGGAAGAGAAAGGGAAGAGGCTGTTAGGAGGAAGACAGAAGGGAAGAGGCTGTTAGGAGCAAGACAGAAGGGAAGAGGCTGTTAGGAGGAAGACAGAAGGGAAGGGAAAGGGAAGAGGGAAGGAAGGCAGCAACCAAAGAAAAATGAAGAAAGGACAACAGTCAGGGTCACATGACATTCTTACTGCTCACAGATGCTGAATCTGTCCAATCCACACCATCAGACTGTTACATGATGTGCACCGCACTACTTGGGAACAAATGAGATCTCATCGCCATAGGAGTGTAAAACAGAGCCCCTCTTTCAGGGTGTCAGAACCAGACGCCCAATCAACTGTCACATTCAGTCCTTCAACATCATCGTACCCGTCAATCACGGATGAAAAGTGAAATGCATGTGTATTCCCCTTAAAAAAAAGAAAGAAGTAAACTTAAACAAACTGAAGTGTCTGTATATTCAGGAATTGTGCCAACAGGTTTCTTTCTGCTCCACGGTCAGAACCTGGTCATCATCATCATCATCATCATCATCACAGCTTTCTCTCTCTGCCTTCAACAGTTCATATCACAAGGCCAGTACTTCAGTTTGTAGGGAAAGACGTGTGTCTGTCTCATCACCTCAACACATCTCTTTCGTTTGAATTCATCTCTCAACAGCATTCAAGGCACCAGTCAACAATAAACTTGTGATCTTGCTCACCGAGAATCGGTTTAAAGATTAATCCAACCAGAGTTGAGCATCTGTACAATCCAGTTTTCCATCTAAAAAAAAAAAAAAGTAAAATAATACAAAAGAATAAAAGATGAAGATGAAAAAGAAAAAAAAAAATTAAGATAAAAAGGCACACAAGCTATTCCTGAAAGCCATTTTTTGTTTAACTGAAGATTCCCATCCCCCCCCCCCCCCCCCCCCTCCCCGTTTTCTTCCGATCATGAATTTCCCCAATGTCTTGTGAACACCAATGGTGAATGACATCCTCGCCTTGCTCGATTTTTTTTGGGGGGAAGCCCCTTTGTGGAGAGTTTCCGACAACTAGACCATGTCTTACACTTGCAGCAAAAATTTTTTAAAGCATTACCTCTTTCTGAACAGTTTTTTTTTTTTTTTGGACTCAAACAAACTGTCTCAGCTACATGTCATACATGTCTCCTTTACAACACCCGCTTCAACAGAACACGTCAACAACCATCACAGCAGCTTGGTAAAGCTCATTAGGCAACCTGAATTCCACTGTCTCAGTGCAACCCACACACTTTTTCTTCTTTTTTTTTGTGCTCAGCACTCTCTTCTTTGTGTCCATGACCGGAATCCGATTCTTCAGTCAGTCAGAATATGTTTTCTTTTTGTTGATCTGGCATGGTCCATGCACTCTGACTCCCTTTTCATACTGGTGGTCATCATAGTTCTCTGCCCACCAACAGTATCACATCTCTTGTTACAAAGGCCATCATCAACGTATCGAGCGAGAAGAACGTTTCCTTTTCAAACATTCTTTATCAAAACGGCTAAAAAAAAAAAAAAAAATAGGAGAGGACGTGATGAAAGGAAGGGAGGGTGAGGTTGTGGGGGCTAAGGTGACAGGATTGCAACAGTATCATCCCCCCTTTCACGGCCCTGGGGGCAAGCCCTGGCATGCGAATCCTTTAGGAATTGAGCAGGAAGGGAATGTAGATCATCTTGCTCTGCAGCAGGTGGCGCGAGGCGGCGCGGATCTCCGGCAGCTGGGCCAGCAGGTCGCCGAAGCGGTTGGCCTCGGAGGGGAAGCGCTCCAGGATGTAGTGGCGCAGGGCCTGCTGGTAGGTGCGGATGATGCGCTGGGTGACGGGGTCCTTCTGGGAATCATCTGTGAACAACGTGAACATGCACCGTTTACATCCAAAACAATCGTCTGTGGACCATGTCAACATGCACCGTTTACATACAAAACAATCATCTGTGAACAACGTGAACATGCATCGTTTACATACAAAACAATCATCTGTGGACCATGTCAACATGCACCGTTTACATACAAAACAATTGTCTGTGAACAATGTGAACATGCACTATTTACATACAAAACAATCATCTGTGAACAACGTGAACATGCATCGTTTACATAGAAAACAATCATTTGTGAACAATGTGAACATGCACCGTTTACATCCAAAACAATCATCTGTGGACCATGTCAACATGCACCGTTTACATACAAAACAATCTAGTTGCAAAGCGAGACGACTGCAGGCGGAAATCTAAACAAATCTTAAATAAATTTAGCAACCGCCCAGAGAACGTGGACAAACGAGTCACAAGACGAAACACAACGCGTTTCGACCTCTTAGGTCTTCATCGGGTGAGACATAAACGAATAAAACAACGAAAATTCACTTAGCTTTGATCGCTTCAGATCACTTCACCCTGTGAAATGATCTGAAGCGATCAAAGCTAAGTGAATTTTCGTTGTTTTATTCGTTTATGTCTCACCCGATGAAGACCTAAGAGGTCGAAACGCGTTGTGTTTCGTCTTGTGACTCGTTTGTCCACGTTCTCTGGGCGGTTCGCTAACATTTATTTAAGATTTGTACAAAACAATCATTTGTGAACAACGTGAACATGCACCGTTTACATCCAAAACAATCATCTGTGGACCATGTCAACATGCACTGTTTACATACAAAACAATCTGTGGACCATGTCGTAACAAAGAAAGACAAGTCATACATCACACATGTTTCCAGCACTATCACTATTCACAACAAAAGTCTAGGAACCCGATCTGTCCTTTCACAGAAATGCAAGTGAATCAAATATATGTGGCAGGCACTCATCAACTCTTCATTTCAGCTGAACAAGTCAAGACCCACGATCTGACCTTTGCCTTGGATCAATGTGTAAGTCATGTATTTGCTAAGACTTGTTCATCAATGCCTTCCAAACCTCTTCTCATACAAGCTTTCCTTGAAAATTTTTTATGATCTTTCTTTACATGGCTGTCACTGTGGTCAATGTTCAGCAGATGTGGAACACTTCTGTTTACCTAAAACTGCTACGATCTACTTTTCAACTATAATGATAATTTACAAAGCATGGTGAACATATCTTCCAGTTTTTGGTTAAAGCCCACAAGGGGATGGAAGATGCTGTAGGAGGGAGGGGTGATGGGGGGGGGGGCTGGTATCTTCCAATTAGTTTTCACTTACTATCATTGGTCACACAGTAGCAGACAGAGGAATATATCATCTTCCAGTAACTACAACTGAAATGGTTTCTCCCAATACCAATTACTTTCAAACCTCATCCATCCATAGAGTTTGGCACAAATTCATATGCTCTTGCATTTTTCTTTTTTTTTTTTCTTTTTTTTTCTTTTTTTTTTTTTTGCAATTTCAGGGACTGTAGTTCATACTTTTGTTCCAACATATCACATGTTCTGGACGATTCGGACACAGCCAGATGCGATTTCATGCACAAGAGTATGTGACTATTGTCATTCTTGGGTCAAAGCACATCCAGACAACACTATGATTGTAACAGCATGTGCAGTTACTGCTCAAGAACTTCATCCCTAGACCCCCCCCCCCCCCCCCCCCTAGTTTGTCATATTCTTTGTATTTTTACCAAACATGTACAAAATCCAGTGAAATCATAAAGAAAGCGTATATTATAATGTGAACTAGTCTATATGCTGAATGTCTCCTTGCTGAAATGGACACCAAGATGAAAAACCCTTGACAACTGACTGATGAATGACTGTCAGACACAAAGACAATGCACTCTGCATTAGCACCATTCTAAACTTATCAAAACCATCAGCCCTTTCCTCTCCTGTGTAATATCTATCAGCTTACCATTGAATTTAACAAATGTGATGACACTGATGCCATGTCTTCTGTCTCGCTTTTAAACACACACACGCACACACACACCAGCTCCAATCTTTTCCCTTACAGCTCAAAGATGTTTATGCTGCCATGACTTTAGCGCTTTAATACTTTTTCCCGTAAATTTGGACTAGATTGCTCAATAGTATTAAGTACCATTGTCATTTTCCCATCTCTTATTTCAAATAATCTGGTCTACCATGTATACAACAAGTGGAAATTGTATGCCTGAAGAGAGATACATTGGAGGATAAAATAGGATGAGACGACTTGCACAATTCACATAAAAATCCTGGTACATAGCAAATCTACATTAATTCATGCAGAAAATACATAAAAAAACCCATTCATTCTTGATTATGTGTCACCATACAAGATGAACCATACTCGTATCCTGTATTAAAAAAAAAAAAAAAAAACAACCAGCCAACCAACCAAAAACCCTTTAAAATCAAATCTGACAGTATACTGAAATAAAACATGCTAATTCTTAATTTTGAAAAAAAAAAAAAATCAAATTACATCTGACAGAACATTTTGTTCTTTAAGGACTCTTTATGGTGGGTATGTTTAAGGTGGGCAAGTCCCAGCTTTCAATAAGGAGGCAGGTTATAGTGAGTGACTCTTAACACAATATACACCATAGTTCATCTTCAGCTTTTTAAGCTGTTAGTGAGTCCGAATGTAGAGTGTGCGATCCATGTATACTGTGCATGACACTGTCTTCCACCATGCAAGTCCCACAAACAGATGGGCAGAACCGTTCTAAGATCAGGGCAGATTTGGAAAAGTTTGTTGTTCACTTGCCAGAAATTTACAACGAAGTTTGAACATTGAGTTTTAGATCTGCATAAGGAATAAAGGATTTATCAGTGTTTTCCATTGTTAGCATTCTTGACAAGACACTCAGCTATTTCACTGCCTTGAATACCAACAAACCAGTAATCCTGACGATAAATGTTGTACATAAGAGAGGAAAAGAGTTCAAAGAATTTCATCAGTTCCGGGTTGCTGACACTACAGCCAGCAAGTGTCTCCAGAGTAGAGAGGGAATCTGCAAAAAATGTAGTCTGTATGCTTGGATTAGGACACCATTTTCATGGCCGAAACCGGAGTAGTCAGTCTGGCGGTATAGACAGAACTATTTCCACTCCAAAATTTCTGAAGGGGTTGACTCTGTGGCAAGTTCAGTAAATAGTAAGAGCAGCACCAGACCATCAGGTGCAGTTATACATGCTTGCTGTGAAAAGACCTGCGTTGATGTGGCAAGCTGGGAAACTTTCTCTTCCACAATTCACTGCATTGGCCTGCTCTCTGTCCGGCATTTCACTGATGGTCTACTTTCCCCTCAGCATTTCAATGCATATTTCCCTGATGGTCTACTTTCCCCTCAGCATTTCAATGCATCAGATATTTCCCTGATGGTCTACTTTCCCCTCAGCGTTTCAATGCATCAGATATTTCCCTGATGGTCTACTTTCCCCTCAGCGTTTCAATGCATCAGATATTTCCCTGATGGTCTACTTTCCCCTCAGCGTTTCAATGCATCAGATATTTCCCTGATGGTCTACTTTCCCCTCAGCGTTTCAATGCATCAGATATTTCACTGATGGTCTACTTTCTCCTCAGCGTTTCAGTGCATCAGATATTTCACTGATGGTCTACTTTCTCCTCAGTGTTTCAATGCATCAGATATTTCAATGATGGTCTACTTTCCCCTCAGCGTTTCAGTGCATCAGATAATTTTCTCTTTGTCTCAATGTGCTATCTGTGTTGTTTTCAAAGAATTGACCTACTTTCTCTTTACAGTTTCACTGTGTTTGACACACTTTCCCTTTGGCTTTCCCTGCACAGACCAAAATTCTCTTTGGTGTTTCACTGTGTCTGACGGCTCTGTGTTTAAAATTTCATGGCATCATCACTGCTTTCAGTGCATACAACACACAATGCAAGGAACCCTAAACTACTGCCCTGAGGACAACTAGGTGAAGGTAACCTTGCTCATAGCCTAGCCAACCACAAAGGGCTATATCAGGGCTGTCTGAGGACATCTACAAAAGGACCTGAAAGCAACTGACAACAACAAACACAACACCCCACAGACAAACAGGCAGCAACACTGGCCTTTGGACTCACCCGAGGACAGCAGCAGAATGACCTGCAGCACGGCCAGCTCTTTGCGGGTGATGTTGAGCTGGGTGAAGTGCAGCATGACACGGGTGATCTGCTCCATCACCCCGCCAATCTCCTTGCCCAGCTGCTCCATGCTGAAGAACTTGCCGAACGTCCGCTCCAGGTACTGCTGCATGCGCGTCATGTGATGCTGGTACATCTCCCCAAAGCTCGACGGGGGTCCATTTGAGGCCGGTCCCCCGTGCACCGAGGAGGCAGCAATGTGCTTGTGGTGGTGGTGCCGGCCACTGATGGGGCCGTAGGCGGTCATGATGAGGAGCAGCAGCTCATGCCATTTGGACGTGAGGATCTTGGTTTGCTGGTTGACGGGGATCTCGGTGTGGAAGGGCAGGTGGCGCATCCACTGAACCAGCTTCATGACGATGTCGTCGCCCACCTTGCACAATGCCTCCGCCACGCTGCGCTCCGTGCCCGTGAACTGCTCGATGTTGTAGTCCTCCGCGATGCACAGCAGCGACTCTTTGCGTGCCAGCTCCGTGACCAAGGCGGCATGTGAGACGGCAGGGGTGGTGGCGGAGGTGGGAGAGGAGGTGATGGGGGAGGTCATGGAATAGCCTGAGCTTGAGGAGGACGCGGAGGAATACGGGGAGTAGATGGCCATGCCAGGACCTTGCACACCTGTGCTGTGAGAGTAAAGGCCGCTCCGCAACGGCGACGCTTCGCTGCTGTACAAACTGTCTCTGTCCGTGTCGATGCTGGTGTCTGCCTCGCTGACACTTTCTGACCTGGAGGAGGGCAGGGAGAGGTTGCCCATCTTGGGGCTGCTGTAGGTGGGGGAGAGGTGGCTGTAGGGGGACAGGTGGGGGTGCAGGGAATGTGGGGGCTGTTGGGGGTGGTGGGGGGAGTCGGTGAAGTCTGGGAGGACATAGCCGGAGGGGGGGCAGCTCATGGAGGTGTCGATCTTCATGACATGCTGAGCAATGCGCTGCTTCAATGTCTTTTCTGCCGAGTCCCTCCTCTTGTGCTTCTTGTACTTCACCTACAACAGTCAACGCTTCAGTATGCTCTCTGTCCATCCATTCCACTGAGGACCAAAAACATCAAATTCCTCACCACCCCTTTAAGTTTACACTTGAACATGAATCTTAATGCCATAAAATTCCCATTGCAAGTCTTCAATTCCTTTAAAATAAACTCAATAGCAAACAAAATCACTAGCTTTCAACAAACAAACAAAAAAACAAGCAAATCCATCTACATTCTGCTGTAATTATTTGCTCTCATTCATTATGTACTCAGAGCTTCCACTAAGGAAAAGTGAAAATCACTGAAACTCTGGGACAGAGATGATTGGCGCAAGTGTGTGTGTGTGCGTGTGCGTGTGCGTGTGTGTATGAGAGAGAGTGTGTGTGCGCTTGTGTGGCACCCCTGTCCCTCCTTCATGCCACTGAAAATTTTCAAAACTCTCTTCTGACGCAAATCCAAGCTTCAAAGGGTGAATCGTCCACCACAATCAGGATTATCAACCTGTTAATTTGCCAGTGTAATTTCATGTCAGTCTCTCATTTTGCAGCATCTTGCTGATGCCCAATGTCAGAGCAAGAGACGATTTTTACCTTCCACCCAGTAGACAAAATGACGACTGTCTATCCTTGTAAAGAAGTTAGCAACAGAATTCGTGACATCCCAGTCCTTTGCTAACATACCAAACACATGGCCATCCATTCCACGGCCACTTTTCTCTTTTCCCCACTTTTCTCTTTTCCCCTGATTTTTTTCCCCCTTTCCTTTCTCAAACATTTTCTTTTAGCAAATTCTTATTTTCACTTTTCCCTCAAAATGCAAAACTGTAAAGTCCTGTTTTGTTTTGTTTTTCTGTCAAAAATGTTGAAGAACAATGAAAAAAAAGTTCTCTTGTGTTGTTTCCTCCAAACTAGTGAGCTTCCGAAACGCACCTACAACAAATTCAACCACTGTTGCCTTTGCACGCTGAACAAGACACTAATTAAAAAAAAAATGCTTTGCAAGCTAAATAATACATCTACAAAAAAACAAAAACAAAAAAACCACACTGCTTTAGACTATACACACCCTACCACAAGCTTTCAATATTTGTGATGCCAACTCACCTTGTAGAGATTATAGACAGCTCCAGAATTTCTTCCACCAGGCATCCTGTCTTCACGCACGGCTGGAAGATTATCAATACACAGTATAGTTCCACTGCCCCTACAAGTCAATCACAGGCATGCTATTTTCACTCTTCCTTTTTTTTTTTCCCTTCTTTTGAACATGTAATAAAATTTGAAGAAAAAAAAACAGGAACACACTAATCAGGATTTCTTGGAGGACAGAGGGGAGAAGGGGGGAGGGGAGAGGGGTTAGCAATTTTCTGTTTCATAACATCAAAAACAATTACTGCATTACATGTTGCACAAGTGACTCATAACCATCCCATAAACAAATGAATTTGTTCTATATTCACTACTGACACCCCCCCCCCCCCCCTTCACACACACACACACACACACCACCACCCTTTTTCTTTCTTTATCACTGTACCCCGTACATACTGAACTAGAAACAAGACAATGTCTGGTTTATTTTGTGCCTGTATATATAGAATTTGGTGAGACTTTGAACACAAACTCTCATCTAATTTAAACTGATGTGCAGGTTCGGAAGTGTGATACAGGGCATAATCTGTAATGCTTTTTCTGAAGAGCCATCAGCTCCCATGATCCATGCCTCTGGGGACCAGACATTTTGTACTGTCAGTAAGAGAAAAAAAAACAAAAAAAAAAAACCCTTAGCTAGTGAGCTACTGCGTATGCTGGATCAGACCCGACACCACCGAACACTACCAAAGTCAGTTCACCACCGAACACTACCAAAGTCAGTTCACCACCGAACACTACCAAAGTCAATTCACCACTGAACACTACCAAAGTCAATTCACCACTGAACACTACCAAAGTCAATTCACCACCGAACACTACCAAAGTCAATTCACCACCGAACACTACCAAGTCAATTCACCACCGAACACTACCAAAGTCAATCCAGCTGCAGTGGAGCATCTTCTACTGAGGTGTCTCATGAAATCCCGATCAAGATGGTGCTCTGTAGACTACCAGTGGTGGGGCTCCCACAGAACAAACCTGGATGCAGCTGTGTTTGGAGAGTGGAATAAGCAGCATGGTTGTAAGGCTACTACTGGACAAACTGAAGGGAAAAAATTCCATGGTCCTTCAGACATAAGCAGACACGGAATGACAGCAAAAGTGGAAGTATGATGAGTTCTTTTTCTTTTTACTGTTTCGTTCTCCATTTCCTTGATCCAAACCTTGACCCCCACAAAAAAGCAGGAAACAGATAAACAGAGAAAAAGACAAGACCTTGAACTTTTTTATCTCACTGACCTTTTCTAAGGCATGAAGACTGTCAACCCAAAAAAAAAAAAAAAAAAAAAAAAGAGAGAGAGAGAGAGAGAGAGAGAGAGAGAGAGAGAGAGAGAGAGAAAGAAACAGGAAACAAACCAACAAAAGAAGAAAAAAAAATGAGGACAAGACCCTCAACTCTTATCTGGCTGTTTTTTTCTCGGACATGATAGCGAACACCAACAGACAAAACAGAAAACATGAACAAGAATGCAGAACCACCATCTCTTTTTCAAACAGCAGACCCCAACAAACTTTCAGTTTTTCCCTTTTCTTTTTCTTTTTTTTTTTTTTTTTTACTGAAGATCAAACTGAAAGAAAGTGCCTACAGGAGGTCATTTTCTCTCTTATTGAACTTCACCATGATACACACTTCAACGGCGAATCTTCCCTGACAATGATGGCTATGATAAGCATGACCATGATGACACTGTTGCCAACCTTCTGATGTCAATATTCAGGACCAAGACAACACAGCAAGAAGTTCATATTTAACTGGACAGATCATTCACTACCGACTCCTTGAACTGATCCATGAATGGTTCATAGACAGAACATATATACAAGGACAAACAGTTGCTGGCATTCACTGAAAGCCCTGTTGGCGCTATTCAGCAACATTCTATCAAGCTTTTCAAAAAAATGGCCTCACCCCACCCAACCCTTCCTTTTCTTCCAATCAATCTTGTCAAATTCAGGAATTTTTTGCCAATAAATGGATCTCCTGAATAATTTTTACCATGGAATTTCAAGAGGGTTGGTAACTGTCTGATAATGATGCTGACTTCGAGGATTATGACCATGATGGTGATATTCACGACTTTTGAGATTAAGGACCATGATGATGATGATCTTCATGACTTTGAGGATGATGACCATATTGATGATGGTAATATTCATGGCTGTTTTCATAATCCATCCTCTCCCTTACCTGCCAACACCATGCCCATCTGCAGGCACTTCTTGAAGCGACAATACTGGCAGCGATTCCGCTGGATCTTGTTGATCTCGCAGTCCCCGTCCGCCACACAGGTGTACACTCGTTTGTTCTGCACTGTGCGTTTGAAGAAGCCTTTGCACCTGTACAGCACAGTCAGGGATGGCTGGTGTCAAACATCGACAAGATTTCCAATCAATAATTTGAATTCGGAGAGAAGAACATCATGCTTCATGTGACTTATTTACAGCTTAAACAAAAAGGTTATGAACAAAACAATACTGGAAAAAAAATATTTAGAACTGAAAATGTCTTTTTCATGACTAGCACTGTAATTGGTGATCAAATGATGTTTGTATGTAAAGTATGAATGTGAAGTAACTAAGCCCTGACCCCTTGAATTTCAAGCATGGTCTGGATTGATTAACTGCTTCTATGTTGCATGGCTTGCATCGTTCAGTGAGCTGTTCTGGTGGTGCTGGCTGTCTGGTTGTTCATCTTTGTGCAGTATTTTTTTATATTATGACATGTTAAGTACACATACCTATAAACTACACTCTTGAACATAAAACAGGTCCTTTGAATTTCATACCTTGAAGGTTGCGCAAACCTTCAATGCATGATAAAATAAAATGATGTTCATACAGCCAAGCCATTATATACGCAATTCACAAAGGAGTGTCTTGAATGCTGGAGACGTTACATTTGTGCAAGATCACTTGCTTACAGCCCACCACCTCTTAGACACACATTGTTGAGGGGCTGAATTCCATCTAAGAGTTATTCCAAACCCTTCACATCATAATGCCAAATCTAATGGGAATGTTTGAAAAAAGAAAAAAAAAGTTGTCGCTACTAACGATTTTCCATGTCAGAGTGAAAAGGTTGGCATGTTCAGTACATGTCTCCAGGATATCTTTGCTTTCTGAGATCTCTCTCTCTCTCTCTTCCATGTACACACACACACAGAGCTTAAAAATCAACAAGATTCACGTTTCCACTCTAACCCTGAACTCACCCTTCACAAGTGATGATGCCGTAATGGAGACCTGTGGCCTTGTCATTGCAGATAGCACACACCATGGTCTCCTCCCCGTCAGAATCATCGTGGGTCGGTTCTGTCGCCGACAGGTGACCCTTGTTGTGCGGGTTCTCCACCAGGTGGCCCGTGTAGACAAACTTGCCGTTGGTGTAGTGCGTGATGAACTCCTGGTCTTTCTCCAGCCGGCTGTCTTCCAGCGAGGGCTCCTTGAACTTGGCAAGATGGGCGACAGCGGTTTCTTCTCCTCCTCCTTGCCCGCCCTGTGACTGGGCGTGGCCTGCGTGGTATGGTCTGTGGGAGGGAAGGCGATGACCGGACCGGCGGGGGTTGAAATGCTCTCGGCGCTGGTGAAGAGATAGCCGGTGGGTGGGGCGGCGATGAACATGGGCGAGGGCATGTTGTGGAGATTGGTGGGGAACATCCCCTGGGCGGGCAGACCCATCATGGGGATGAACTTGAGGCCGTTGGTGGCCATGCTGGCCATGGGAGGGAACCCCGCCGACACAGGCATCAGGTAGCCCTGCATGTACGCCATCGTGGTGCCGCCACTGCTCACGGGCATGGAAACGGCACCGCCGCTGTTCTTTTCTTCTCCGCTGCTCGTGGACCACCTCTTCTCCTCAGCCCCTTCTTTGGGTGAGAACTGCTCTTCCGTTTTGCCGTTGCTCTCCGTGCGCTTCTTCTTGGTGGGAACGTCTTCCCCAGCAGCGCTGGCCCCACACTCGGAGCTGCGGTCAGAGACATAGGCACTGTCACCGCTGATGTCACTCTGGATGTCACTTTCGCACCCTTCCGAGTACATGGAGCGGGCGATCTCGGAGTCCGTCAGTAAATCGCGCACCCTCTTGCGCTTCAGTTTCAGGTCCTGGAATAGACTGACCGACTGGTGCTCCATCACGTCGTAGTCAGCAGGCTTGTGAGGGGCATCCATTGTCAAGCAGTCAGCCATGGAGGTGGTCAACTGAAACACAACAAACGCGTTGCTGTATCTGGCAGTGCTTTGAACATCTGTCAACTCAAATACAGTATATGACCCATTCCTCCATCAAATCATCCCTGAACTGTCTGCAGCTAACCTGAGTAACTTATTGTCATAAAAGGTTGGCAATCAAATTTGAAACTTTTAGACTTTGGCGCAAAAATGGCACAGCACTTAGTCTACCATACAAAAGCTGAATTTATCCCAAACCAGACAATGAATGAACAAAAAAACTTTTTTTTTTAACAGTTGGAACATCATGAATGAGTGATCTGGTTAAGCTAGAGTAAAGTCACAACTTCTAACCGAAATGAAGACTAAACTTGTCAGTTATTTCACAATGGACTGGTATCATTCTTGTGTTCTACAAAGGTTGGTTAATACTGGAAGTCAACTGATTTGCAAAAACTGACCCACCAAGGCAAAAATATTTCAACTTAAGTTTTCTTTAAAGCCACTAAGCTACACACAAATTAACACACACTGGACAGATTTTAACCAACATACAAATCTAACACACACAGGAGAGATTAGTTAACCAATCGAAACATCAGACACACACAGGACAGTGTAGTTCAAAACAACTTGCGACGAATCAAAACAGCAATGTTATATAACACACACAGGACAGCAGCTTAGCTCACTGATGAAAATACCAATTACATGCAGGAAAGACCAATTAACCAATGAAAACATCCAAGAAACACATGACATTCAAGTTCATAATACCAAATTTAGACCAATCAAAACAGCTATGTCAACACATGACATTCTAATTCACAATACCAAATTTAGACCAATCAAAACAGCTATGTCAACACATGACATTCTAATTCACAATACCAAATTTAGACCAATCAAAACAGCTATGTCAACACATGACATTCTAATTCACAATACCAACTTTAGACCAATCAAAACAGCTATCTCAACACATGACATTCTAATTCACAATACCAAATTTAGACCAATCAAAACAGCTATGTCAACAAAGCACACATGGGACAGTGTAGGGACAACTCCTGTCTGATGTTGCTAGCTCTATTGGACTTCTCTTGTGGAGCTCAAGATTCACCTCCTCTATCATGTCTGCATTTCCTCACTTCCTTTAATAATCTGGCCAGTATTTTGTCCTTCTCCACAACCAATTGTCCTTGAGACATCAGCACTCTGAGCTTTGACTTGAGAGTTGACTTCAAGCGGTGACAGCCCTGATATGGCCCTCTGATGTCGGCTGGGCTAAAAGCAACAATGTCTCTCTCTCTCTCCCCCTCTCTCGAGTATCATTTGACCTAGCACTTTACGGGCCTCACCTTATGGTTTTTATGATCAGACTAGTCTTATCACTCAAACAAGCTAAGTGATACTCAGAATATAATCCTACTGGTATACATCCAAGGCTAAACCGTCACTCAGATCACAACAACCCTGCTCACAGCATGGGCTACTTTGACCTCGCTTTGACCTCGGTCTTGGCTTCGCTGGCGACCTCGCTTTGACCTCGGTCTTGGCTTGGCTGGTTGGTATCAAGATCACAGGCGGCTGAAGTTAGTGGTATGTTTCTGATAGCTGCTTGTTTGGGGTTAAGAGCTGGGATGGACACCTACTCTGTATCCAGAGAGGGACATGTACACTGTGTTGGTATACAGTCACTCTGCATTAACTTTTTCACCATGCACCACGCAATGGTTGCATCAACTCAAGTTCACCACAAGCCATTCCGTGGTTACAGCAATGCTGCCATACTCCCTGGACCAACCCTTGCGCCATTCTGTCACAACTATAAAAGAATCCCCTGTTCTCTCGTCTATGGTCCAAAGGATGCAGCTGCCCTAAACAAACAGCTGCCCTAAACAAACAGTGCGCTGCCCCAAATGAATATGGTCCTAGCCATTGGAAAGAGTAAGTTTGCATGCATTAGTAATGACCTTTGTGACTCCAGAGTAGTCCAAACAAAGAGATATTAACCAAACAAGCATAAACAAGATTGTGTTCTCCTATGTTTTAGTTACATTGTTTCTGTAACTGTTGCGTTGCTATTTTACCTCTAATAATTATATCTAAGCCCATGCTCATTGCACAGTTCGCGTTTTACCCTTTCCCTTCATATACAACAATATCATATTTTTTTAATGTTTATATTAGGGGATGTGAAATAAATTCAAAAAGTGCGAAATATCGCGTGTCTGCAACGGCTGTAAGCATGTGCAGACTACGCGGCAGCAGGGAAGTGATGTTGCGCTGCCGTGCCCATCGCGAAAGAATTAACATTCACTGTGGGTGTGGCCAGATGACAAACTGGTGTTACTGACAACAAGGTAGGCATACATACTCTTTAACATTGTGTACAGTATCTGTACAACACCTAAACAGAAGTGAAAGCTACTCACAGGTGCAAACAAAAATCAAAAACCATGGAAAGTAAATTCCCTTCCATGCAGACACTGTATGGGAAAAAAGTGGTCTATCAAACAGTCAACAGTAAAACCCAAAACAAAAAAGCCATCCCCTCCATCCCCCCCTCCCAAACATCACCTCCACCTATACCACCAATGCCCGTGACCCTCTGGCTTAAAAGACTAGGTGAAAGGGCTCGCAGCACTAAGCTTGGGTTTTTCTATTACAGAATGGTTTCTTTGGGCACGAGGGCTTGAGCTGATCAGAAAGTCTCCTCCGCCACAGAACAGAAATCCTATTCTGTCATGTGGATAACATCGCTTTAACACCATTCTGAAACATTTCACATCATTTTTTGTTGTAGAATTACTTCAGAATCCATCCCTTTCTTTTTCTTTCATGAAGCTGAAACTATGCCCAGTAAAGGAATGTGAGATAAAATACAGACATTAAAAGACACAGCTGCAACTTCAAGTATCATGACCAGCATCCATTCCTAATCTCCTCCACCCTCACCCCCATTCCACTGCCATATCACCCTCACCCTCCTTTCCCTGGTGCGTGCCATGTCGACAGTTTCAATGGCTTCAGGCGTTTCAAAGTTTCTACAAGTTCTGCCAACAGATACATCAGACTGTCCTCTGATGACGCACCTGCTCCTCACCTCATGAAACTAAACTAAACTCTGTGTGTGTGTGTGTGTGTGTGTGTGTGTGTGTGTGTGTGTGTGTGTGTGTGTGTGTGTGTGTGTGTAAAACAGTCATAGGGATCACCAGGCAGGAGGAGGACGGACAGGGGAGTGAGAAAGACCAGACAGTATATGCATGACTGTACGTATGTGTGTGTGTGTGTGTGTGTGTGTGTGGTGTGTACGCGCGCACGTGTGCGTGTGTGTGTGTGCATGTGCGCGCACTTGTGAGAGCAAGTAACATAACTGTAAGGATATAAAAGCTAGTGCAGGTATGTGTGTGCATGTGTGTGTGTGTGTGTGTGTGTGTGTGTGTGGTGTGTGTGTGTGTGTGTGTGTGTGTGTGTGGATGCATCTGTGTCTGTGTGAGTGTACGTGCGCATGCCTGATACTATAAGCATGCATGCTTGTATAAGAACGTAACACGAATTAAGTGCAAGTGTGTGTTTGTGAGCGTGTGCATGTAAGTGTGACTGTGCGTGCAGTGCAAGTGAGTGTCTGCATATGCGACTTTGCCTATATAAGTACTTGTGCAGGTGCATGCCAAAGTGAGTGTGTGTGTGTGTGTGTGTGTGTGTGTGTGTGTGTGTGTGTGTGTGTGTGTGTGTGTGCACACGTGTGCGTGTGTATCTGTGCAAGTGTGTGTGAATGGTGTGTGTGTGTGTCTGTATGAGTGTGTGTTTGTGTGTGTGTATCGGTGTGTAAAGGAGTGGTGTGTCTGTATGCTTCTGGACCCACATGCCCACGACTTACCACAAAAAGATAATCTGTCTATCTACATACAAGTATGGGTGGTTACAATTATGACTGCATGCTGACGTTCACATTCAAAGGAAAGCGAATTCACGACTATTACTCATGCCAAAAATGAATCCAGTGTGACTGGCCCCCCTACAGTGTCTTCACCCCTAAAACTTCTCCAGAGTCCGATACAAGTGAAAACTCCGGGCCTGCATGCATTCAACTATGGGTCCCTTAGCGTTCGCGTCAATCTTCAAGTGTTTAACCACTTTTACCCTAACCCTGAGGTCCATGACGGCTGTGTAAGTTCATCGAGAAGCAATGTAACAACTTCAAAAGAGACTTATTGTCACTTTTTTTTTCTCCTATGAGATCAAAGCTCTTTACATGCATTGAAATTATATAAAAATGAAACAAAAGAAGCCATTAAAAAAAAACCACTGAAACACTACCATCCTCACCCTCTCGAATGACAAACGCTACTCACAAACATCTTGCTTAAAGACATGCACGCTAGTATGTAATCTCTCTCTCCTTTTCACACTCCAACATATCCGCAGACTCCCTGTTTCCTGCAGCAACACCACCCCCTCTAACCCCCCCCCCCCCCCCCCCCCCCCATCTCCTTAGTTTTGAAGTATTAGGGGCCAAATGACCCACTGAGAGAGAAAATGAAGGGTCAATTTTCATAATGATGGACATATGAACTTCAAATGAATTTGCTGTGGAGAATGAAATATTTGATGTAGGAAAAGATGAGTAAAGGGTTAAATTTCAAACCTTTACTATAACTGCAAACCTAAAGGTGGTATGAAACGCAGTCCGTCACAAGCACGAGGAAAAACTAGGTTCACCTCCAACACACAAGTGGGTATCCACAGCTGGATCGCGATCACAGAACACAGACTAAAGCCAATCAAATACAGCTGCGCTGAGGGCACCAGGTATTCCCCCTTAATCACTCAGCCCCAGTTAAAGAAAAAGTATAGAACTGAACAGAAATACAACGGTGCTACCAAAACACAGATACACAAAAAGATGGCCACATGGATAAACGTACAGCGCAAAATGGACAGCCACAGCTAGCATCCATTCTGACAATAACATCCAGATTACACAAAATGCATATTGTTATTAGTTCTGTCCAGAGAAAAACGTGTCCAAGACTTCTGGAATGCTGGTTGCTGCATGGATCACACAGGTAGAAAAAGATGGACAATAGTAAAGAAAGTTTTCTTTTTTTTAATTAATACAAACTAAAAAAGCAGAGTGAAACAAAATGGCAGAAAAGAGGAAACTGTAAAGACTTTTGAACAAAGTCAAAAAATGGACCTCAAAGGCAAGAGGCGGAGACTTTTTTTTTTTAACTAACCAACTAGTAGATTAAAAATTCCATGAACCCCACCAAAGTGTTCACTAGCCCAATATCTGAAAATACCACCACATTTTATCCTGCAAGTAACAGGTATCAAAACTGAAAGCAAACGAGTTCCACTAGTGCGAAATCAAATAGATTGTTTTTGCACTTGGCATTGCTACTGGTAGGATGATAACGTGATCGTTTTCTTTAACTCAGGTGAAGAAGCCCTGTTGAGTCCATTTCTTACCATCTGACCCCTCCTCCTCTCTCCATATTTGCAAACTGTGGTTTGGAAACGTCGGAACTATAGAAATGTTTACATATAACTGTTCATTATATACCACTGAAGATGTCAGTGACAAAGTAAGAGATATGGCGATGACGTAGCAACCAAGTTTACTCATGAACGACAGTTAATATAGACTATATATTACTGTGCCTACAGCAGTATCTGTGCAGCAAGCATGGATTATACTAACTTTATATAATCTGTAACAGTTTTGTGTGCAGCAAGTCAACATGACGAAGTCAACAGCTTTTTTAAACTCAAATTAATGCGGTAAGTTTTCACAAATTCTTGGATAAATGATCTGCGAAGACAGCAAATGTTCAAGACGCCTTATGGGCTGTTGAATTTAGAAATCCATTCACTCAACTGGATTTTCACTTGATTAAGGTGACCAGGGGACTGAATTTGTTGAGGAAATACTTGCAAAAAATAATAAGATATAACTGAGTATGATTTTCAAAAATACATGTAAATGGCTAGGGAGAAAGGGTGCCAGAAACGAGTAAATGTCTGGCACAGAAGTTTCAGAATGCAGGGGCACAAATTATTTTGAAATAGCCCCGATGGGAGTAATGTTTCACTCCAAAAGGAATCTGGACCAGTCATGGAAAACTGGCGAAGTTGTTCTATCACAAACACAAAACAAAAAACATCCTCAAGCATTATTTGTGGTTTACAAGCAATCCACATAGAAACCTTTTTTGCATAAAAATCATGTCATGCATAGATGCAGCATTTAAAAAAAGACAGCTTCAGGTTACTCATTTTACCATTTATTTTGTCATAATGCAAAAGCCTCCTAAATATTAAAAAAAAATTACCTTCCTCTTCAATTAGGAGAATCTGTCTACGCCTCCTGATTGTATTGAGGGAGAATTACAAATGAAAAGAATCCTTTTAACATATACACAGAGAAGGGGGAGGGTGAGAGAGAGAGGTGGGGGGGGGGGGGAATAGTGTAACAAAAACTCTAACTACTCGTGATTTTTGGCAGTGCTTTAATCTTTCAATCTGCCTTTGCAATTCCACTATGTTCTACGAAAACACAAACCAAGACATTCAGCTGGTATCAGCAACAAAGAGAATAAAAGGAAAAACTATAAATTACAATAATACTGATAATCATAGAACAAACCTCATATTTAAGTGACAGAGTAATCAATATGCTGATTGTGACTGTCAACTGGATGATTAGTAACATACAGGTTTTTATCAACAAATGTTATCAGAATAAAGTTATATCAATCTAACGATGTGAAGGTTGAAAATGACAAAGATCAAACCACATTTTAAGACAGGGAGAGAAAGAGAGAGAGGGAGGGAGGGATGGAGAGAGACAGAGATCTATCCATACTGTAGCATACACAAGAATCTCATTCACAAAAACTATTACATTAATTCCTCAAGAACTAGTTATCAAGAACTAGTTATACTTGATCTGAAAGACTGCAATGTCTTATCTACCATGTTGGAGGCAGGATGAAAGTTTTAAGCAGATGGTCAGAAGAATGCACAACTGTAAATCAATGCATATTTCTCAAGTGAAATATAATCTATCACTGTTAGAATTATAACATTTTGCTGCCAGTTGAACAAACCGGGTGTAAATGTTGATCATCAACATGATGTCATGCTGAAACAGGCTTGACACATTATTGGAGATGTCGTTTTGTAGATCTAGTGGTGGAATATTTTCAGTTCTGTTCCGTAAATAAAATAGTTGAGCAGTCTGTTTTAGTGCCCATCAGTTTTGTTTTTTTGTTGTTTTTTTTCGTTACAATTACTGAGGGTGAAGAGAAGGATGGAGTGACAATAATTCATTTCTTGGTGACCTATTTTTGCGGAAGCAAAACAAACCTGATCAAGTTGCATGTGTTCACTGGCAACACGTTTTTTTTTTTTCCGTTTCCAACGATCACGACAAAACCACGAGAGCCATTCCTTTACAACAGTTCACAGATAACGCACCGTTCACCTGACACAACTTCCTGCGCTTGACACTGCTTCCCAACTGATCAAGCCAACAACCACAGCCTTCACCATTGCTAGCAACTTGACCTTAAAAAACGGAGCAACACGGACACACCATCCGGAAGGTGGAAAGAAAAAAAAAACGATCGTCTGCTACGCAATGGAAAAGCCAAACATATCTATCAACTTCACTTGCAAATCAAGAGGATCGGCTGTCCCCGTTTGTACACAAGAAGACAAAACGAGGAGGGGGAAAAAAGGTAGAATAAACAACTTACTGATGCCTCTCGCACAGCGTTAGCAGCTCGAGACTGTTGGAAAGCGCATTTCCCTCAGCGCGCAACAACCTCATCTGACCTCCGTATGACTTGGGCACGTTTTGTGATCGTCTGTTTCGGGCTCGGCACGCGGCTTGCAATGTGACTGGCTGCCCTTGACCGTGACCGCAATACCAGACTACGTCATCGACCTTGGACTCGGGCGCAGTGCGATCGTCCCCAAACCGAAACGGGACAAGAGAG
This sequence comes from Conus canariensis, assembly GCA_033310375.1. Lineage (NCBI taxonomy): Eukaryota > Metazoa > Mollusca > Gastropoda > Neogastropoda > Conidae > Conus > Conus canariensis. The sequence goes on along the minus strand of CM065746.1, from coordinate 40,360,860 downwards.
GGGGGTTAATCTATGTGTTTTTTCTTTCATTATGTGCATTTAAACAATGGAGAAATCCTCACCCCTCTCTGTTATCTAATAAGAAAAACATTCTAGACTAGCAGCTCCCTACCGAGTTGGTCTTGGCTAAGTAAAAAAGAAAAAAAAAAAAATCAATGAACGAACTCGGTGGCGCTTGCGTCCTGCAGCTGGTCTCACAGCGAGATCACCACAACCAGCCTGTTGTGCTTGCATGCCACAAGACAGCCCCCCCCCCCCCCCCCCCTCCCGATTTTTTTGGGCGTGTCTCTTTGGCGGCTTTGGGCTTCATAAATATTGTCGGAAATAATCCATTCTAGCATGGATCATGTGTCACCGTTTCCTCAGGATCAGGGGCGTTGTATAAAAAAACAACTTATCCTATTTAGGCTTTTTACGCCCCTTCTGTAAGTACATATCATTTTTTTCGTGTCCGTTGGTCCAGTCGTATGCTAGCTCAGTCTAATTATCCATCAAACTCATATTTTATTTTAGTTAATAATTCATGTTTATCTATGAGGTTCTTAAAAACATTAATACTAAGTGCACGTTTGATGTTAATTGTTAATTCATTCCAAAAATTGGTTACTCTGTTAGTAAATGCAAATTTTCTCAAATTAGTTCTGGAATATTGTTTAAATATCTTTATCGTTTAAATATCTTATCTTCACTGTTCCTTGTAGCATTTTTCTGCAGAGTACACAAAAAGCATGCTTTATCAACATCATCAATTCCATTAAATATCTTATATGTTTGAATCATGTCTCCTCTTATTCTTCTTGCCTTAAGTGTTGGAAGTTGTAGATATTTTAATCTTTCCTGATATGAGTAATCTTTTATATTATGAATCATCTTTGTTGCTCTTCTTTGTACCTGTTCTAGAGCTTCGGATTGTCTCTTCAGCATTGGATACTATACAGCATTTCCATATTCAAGAACAGGTCTAACTAGTGTCTTTTATAATTGTAAAAAAGTGTCCTTTTCTATAAATGTAAATGTTCTTTTTATTATTCCAATCATTCTGTTAGCCTTATTAATACTATTCACAATATGATTGTCAAATAGCAAATTTTTGTCAAAAGTCACACCTAGGTCTTTCTCTTCCTCACATTTAGATACTTTTATTTCCTTGTCTCCAATTTTCATTATATAATCCTTTTGTGAGTTTGTTTTTCCAATATGAAGTACTTTACATTTTTCCGCATTAAAATATTGGTTCCAAGTATCAGACCACTGTACTAATGTTTCAATATCCTTTTGTAATTCCTTATGCAATTTCAGAGAGTTATAAAGTTTTGTGTCATCTGCAAAGATTTTACACGTACTCATTAATTCTACAGGGAGATCATTTATAAACACCGTGAATAATATTGGTCCCAAAATACTGCCTTGTGGTATCCCACTAATAACATCAGCATTTTGAGAGAAGGAGCTACCAATCCTTACCTTCTGAGTTCTTTTTGATCAAAAGTCTCTAACCCAACCAAGTACATTTCCTGCTATTCCATAAGTCTAATTTCCTTACTATCTACATGCCTCTTAAAACTATTCACATGTTCTTTTTTCTTGTATTTTGATTGTCAGTTTTCTTGTTTATCATCGTGGCCAGGCCTAGGTTTCCACTGTACTTTCACAATTTTCCCACCTCTAATTCCAATGTCTTTCTCAATCCTTTGTCGAAGCTCTTCTCTTAGTTCTTTGATCTTTTGTCTTTCAATTGGTGTGTAGTCTGGGTTTATATATATCCTCTTTTTTTGCTCTGTCACCCCTGCATTTATTTTGTGGGCATTTCTCAATATTTCTTTTTTTACCTCCTTGTTTTTGATGCTTACTCTAAGCAGTCTTGGTTTTGTCCCGTTGTTGTACTTACCAAGCCTCACTGGCTCCTGGAAAGTCTCCTCTTTCAAGTGAGGACAAATCTTTCCAACCACCTTTTGTATACTCTCCTTCTCCATTTTCACTCTTTCTTCTCTGTTCTCACTCCCACTCTCTGGAATATTTGTAAAAATCAGATTCAGCTCCCTTTTTTCTTTGTCAACCTTCTCTTCCCATAGTTCTGACACCTTTTTCTCAACAACCTCCTCTATCTTGTCCTCAAGAGCCTCTCCACTGCACCTTTTTTCCAGTCTCTCCAGCCTTTCCTCCACCCTTTCGAACAGCCCAATCAGTCTGTCTAATTTCACTTCCATTCCATTTTTTTCCCCTCCCCTGCATAGCATCTTCGGCAGATCCACTCTATTCCTTATGTCTTGGTATTCTGAAGGTAGCTGAAATCCCTTTCTGTCAGTGACGTGCATTCTTTGTGGCACCACTGTTTACAATCATGGCACTGGATGCTTGTTTGGTCTTCCTCTACGCCCATCTCGCATTCCAGGCAAATAAAGAATTTCGCCCTTTCCTCCACTGCCCTTCGACTTTCAGGGTTTTTTTTTCTTCTTCTCTTTGAAAGTTTCTCCTATCTTTCTCATTCCCCCCAGTTGATCCCATTGTGCTATTCCTCCCCCCTCCTCTAGAATTTTGTTTTGATATATTTTGCTACGGACGCTTGCTTAATTGTTTGATTATGATTTGATATTAATTTTTGACAATTTACCTTACCTGTATGCACAAGGAAACCACACAAGCTGCTAGATTAGTAATGAAAGTAAAACAGAGCCGCCATTTTTTTTTTTCAGTCAGTGCAGTAAGTAAAATGAAAAGAACCTCTTTTCTTTGATTATTTGACTGTGACAACTATATGTCACCATCAAAATTTAAGACAGAACAATATTTCTACTATCTACACCACTTTTTGTTATCCGTGGGCCAAAAAAAACACTCTTAATTCACAAAAATTTTTGGACTGAAACAATCTGAACTCCTGCTGAGCCAGCCTTGACCTTGACCCAAAACGCAGTAACGCAGGAACTGACAAAGGTGGTGGACAAACGCACACCAGAACATCTTTATCTAGGATAATTAAGAAAATCGTTCGACTTTAACATAACGAACGTGTTCCAGTATGAATCACAGTTTGAACTAACAGCTGAAAATGTACTTCCAATAATTGTATATTCTAGCGATGCGATACTTGAAAGCCTAACTACAATAACTGCTCAAATATTAAATTTTAAGTAATTTCTAAATTTAAATGCATTTTCAATGAATGATCTGAGTAGGTAAATTATGAACTTTCACTTCAGGCAAACCTCTTTAGAAAGAAAAAATTGTTCTGGACAAGGGCTGGTCATTATAAAGCTTCCCAAGCTTTGCAGCAGGCTAACCACTCTGGTTCCTGCAACATATCGCTCCAGAGCCAGACAAACTGCATGGAACAAACTCTTCAGTACGGTGTGGTGAAATGAACTGTAATAATTAAGAAAGCAGCTTCTACTAACATGATGAAAGAAAAATGACGTGACCACAACTCCACACAAATGTTACTGTGGTGCCCTTTCACCCCAAACGCACATGCAGAAACCCAAGTACACAGAACCAAAAAGGAAACCTAAAAAACAACAACAACAACAACACACACACACACACACACACACACACACACACACACACTGAAACAAAAACCTCTGCAGGAAGTTCCAACCTTGTCTATGTACTCGAGTTGTCTGACAAATGCAAACAGTAACAACAGCAGACGACTCCGACAGAACATAAACTTGTCAAGTTTGTGGGCGACTTACGTTACCCTACACAGCTGACATACAACACACGACTGGGACAGAACAGATAATAAAATGGGTTAAGGATGGGGGAGTGTGGGAGGTTGTCTGAAAATCAATCCCTAAGTTTTTGTTCCCCCTGTAATGGACGGGAACTTCTACTTTTCATGGCTGGCCTTACATTTATGTATATATATAAGAGGCAGAGTATATAGCAAGAGGAAGGTACAAATGTGTGTATTTTAGAGGAGAGTTTCACGTGCGTAACTGAGTGAATAAACAAGTGAGGGTGCCACTTGTCCAGCCAGTTTTAACGGTCATTTCGTGAGTTTTAATCAAATTTGTTTTCGCTTGTTAGATTGTTGTTTGGTCAGAATGCTGTCATCCCACTGAAGAAGGCGAAGTCTGTGCCGAAATATATTTGGGAAACTACATCCACTTGTTGTGCGGTGTTCGATTTTTATTCTGTGTGTGCAATATATATATATATATATATATACGTATCGCTTTCATCTTGCCATGGACATAGGCACTCGATGGACTTTAACTTTGGGATTCGATCCATAAGAAAACTAACGCTGAGTCAAGACTGATGTTGACTTTGGACCTGGAACACTGCCATACCAAACACTGTATCAGTTTTCAGACTACATGTTGCCCAGCTGGCCACACAAAAAGCCTGAACAAAAACTGCTGAGCCTGGAAAAAAAGAAACAAAAAAAAAAAGGCAGCACACAACAACAAAAACCTATTTACAACAACAGCTTATCTGTTGACACCCTCAAGGCCACAAAGACCAGGCCCTGCTGTGGGTTCCTGCCAGTTCCATAAATTCATCATCCCCCAGATTAAAAACAAAGAGATTAAAAAAAAAATCATAAATGATGCCACAGAAAATACAATGAAAGCCCCAAATTGTAAATAGTGTAAACTGGACAGTTCATGGACAAATACAAGGAAAGCCCCTAATTGTAAATAGAGTAAACTGGACAGTTCATGGAAAAATACAAGGAAAGCCCTAACTGTAAACAGAGTAAACTGGACAGTTCATGGAAAAATACAAGGAAAGTCCCTATAGGCAACTACATCCCTCCCCCATCCCTCCATCCCCCACCCGGACAAGAACAATCTGAACTGACCCAACCCTAGAGAGGATGCGAGACCAAAATGTTCAACCAGGGTCAACACCAAAATACCTCAATATCAAACAAATACACATTGACATTCACACACACATATATATATATATATATATATATATATACACACACAGAGGGGTTAACACCAATATACCTCAATATCAAACAAATACACATTCACATATATACATTCACACTGCTGTGCATGCCCATGGCTTGTTATGCATGTCACAAAGAGACAAAAGAGGTTTGACAATAAAAAGGGACAGGTGTAGAATGGGATATGTCTGCTAGAGAAGATACATCTTTAAGATCGGACTTAACATGCTGAAATACACTTCCTAACGCCCCATCCCCACACCCCAGCCCAACCTGTCTCTTAGGCAAACTGAGAAAGAGAAAAAAAAAAAGCTGTTTTTTACAACGAAAAATTCAGGCTGGATCGCTCTCTGCTGCAGGAAGTTTAGACAGCCATTTCCTTGGACTGCTACAACTCCCTGGACTCTCCCTTCAAAAGCTGATTCTCTGGCACCAACGCTGCTAGACACCAGGTCATGTAACTGAACCCCCCCCCCCCCCCCCCCCTTCAGTTAAAATCCTTTCCCTTAACCTTCATTTCTTCATTCCTGCCTACTGATGTACAAGCAGACATCCTACTGAGGGTCTGGCATTGCCTTCTTCAGTTGCTGGAGTCAGTTGACCTCCCTCCTCTCCCCCCCCCCCCCCCCCCCCCCCCCCCACCTCCTCATCTGCTCTTGACTGCACTTGCAACCCCAAAACATGTCAGATGTTCCAAGACATGGGCGATGTACATTACTGGAAGATCAAGAAAGTCAGAAGTTCCGGTGGCTACTACTGAGCAAGAAGCTAAATCAGGCATGAGAGGCAGAACTCACACTGAGCCATTAGTGAATTTTGAATCTCACCATTTCTTAATGGTGCCTTCAGTGTCTGCTGTTGAGGAATTATCAAGCTCTATGTCCCCTGTTGGATTCGCATGGTCTTCAGTCCAGGTATGTAATATGAATCAAAATCAGATAGACACGAATCTTGGCCAGGTATGTAATTTGAATCAAAATATGCCTCAGCGTTTATGGAGCAAGAGGAAATGCGGGAAGAATGAAGGAGGAAGTAAACATTTCCATCTAAAAACAAATAAAGATGCTTTCGTTCTTCTTCACTCAAATACTGACACCTACTGAAAAGAACACAGCACTACTATACCACACTCCACTCCACACACACACACACACACCACACACACACACACACACACACACACATGCACACACACACACACACACACACACACACACACACACACACACGCAGACACGCTACTTTCATTCTACTTGTTGTCATCATTTAATGCATTTTCACCTTGTGCCCCCATCACCCCTATCCCCACCCCTCCCAAATGATGTCACCAACCATGCATCCCAGGGTCAAGGCAAGATCAGCATTTTTCCAGCAACGATGCAGGGCGTACAAATGTCCAACGGACTGTGACTGTCAGTCATGCATCACAGAAGCCTACCAAAATCGCTTTCACTTGTCATTATGTCACACCACTTTCATCGACTGGGATGCAGCTGCTATATTCGTGAATGCTTTCTTTCCAGTTAGTTTTGCCAGTGCCACACGTGAAATGTCAAGTGGACGAATGGTGCAGTGTGGTTTTGGTGTGGTATGGTATAATATTGTCTGGGATAATGTGGAGTGACACAGTGTGCATGTGGTGTGGTATGGAATAACACAGTGGTATGCTGTGGCATAATGTAATGTGGTATGATGTGTTCTGGTATGGCATGATAATGTGTGGTACACAATGTCAAAAAGTGTTATGTACCGCTTTGTTGACCCGAGTTATATGATTATATAGTTTTCAGTTTCTGTGACTGGGTTAGCATCAATGTATACATGTACATGCATAAGATCGGATCCTATAACTGGGTTCACATCATTGCGTAGACATTTGATTTGGGTTTCCATGATCAAGAATTTCCTTGAATACAGAAATTAGAAATAAAAGTATCAAAATCTAACAATGTTGAATATTTCTGCACCACCTTTGCACATGTAATTTCCGAGCATCAACACAAATGAATCATCAACCGCTCCATTATTTATCCTAGCATAATCTCTTCTCTCAGTGACCACCAACCAATTTCCTTTCATCCTTTTTTTTTTTTTTTTTTTTTTTTTTTTTTTTTGTTGCTCTTTTCCAAGTCAACGTTCTGAACCTACAAGGTTACTGTTTGAAGAGGGAGAATACGGGAGAATAAATGGAAAGAGTTCTTGGTCATTTTACAAACATTGTAAGTTTACAAAATTGCTTAATTAAGGTACGAGTGTGTGAATTAAATAAAGACCCGTTCACAACCTTCCTCCCATGATCAGTTCCCTTAACCTCATTGTCACAGCACTGGTCTGGGCGGGAGAAGAGGTTCAAATCCACATCCTAATGGGTCATGTGATCATTTCACATGTCAAGTCAACTCGTGCAAAATATTTGCTCATGAACATTCACACCAATAAGAGTATTTTTCTTCTGTATGAAATATGGTCATTCTTCTGTATGAAATATGGTCATTCTTCTGTATGAAATATGGTCAAAGTACATCTTAAGTAGTTTAAATGTACACCTAACACCATGCATACTAGTACTATCCTTACACAAATATACAAACAAACGAAGTACTGAAGTGTATCTTGGGAAAGTCCAAACACCACACACACACACACACACACACACACACACACACACACACACACACACACACACACAAAACACACACACTTCAGCCACTAAAGCATGTCTGTAATGAAGCAAAATACATTCATTTACAAAGTAAACGGAACAGCAAGGAAAGGCTATATCAAGCCTATCACCAGCATAAATTAACAAATTCTAACCTATGATCTCCAGTGAGCATACTACTAATAAAAGTTTGTCGATCAACATGAATTTCCAATCAAAATCAGCCTGGCATGCAAGCAACTGTGCTGAATCACAGAATTTCACTCCGCGTCCTTTCCAGTACTCTTTGAACTAAACTTCTGACTGTAACACAAGAAGCACAAACCCCACGCTGGGTGAGACAGCATGTGCTTTTACTTTCAGATTTGGCTAGAATGGGCATTCACACCTGAACACAACGAGAACACAACAACTGTAGGTGAACAGCTCACTGGGGCAGCACAGGATGTGCTGGAGATTTCGTGCTGGGCTGGGAATTTGTAGTGTGTCTTCAGACTGTAAATTGGAGTTTGTGAAGATGTTGACCCAAAAATTTCAGTGTTGCCATCTGGGTGAAGAAAGACTGAAACGGTGGGTCTACTATCATGATGCAAAAAGTGATTAGTGGAGTCTTGTTTGAGATTTTGTAACCAGTTCAAATCTGGCTGGTGCATGGCAAATGATTTCTTTTTCAGATTCTTTTTCTTTAAAAAAAACAAACAAACAAAAATATATGCTTTAATAAATTTTATGTTTGACGTATTCCTCGCCACTGATTTTGCATAGCATCTATGTAGTATAAGCACTTAGTGATACACATGGGGAAGAAAAAGTTTTTGAATATATAATGATGAACTTCATATTTTTGTCCAACAAAAAAGGGGAAAAAAGTTTTTAAATATAACCAAATCTTAAATAAATGTTAGCGAACCGCCCAGAGAACGTGGACAAACGAGTCACAAGACGAAACACAACACGTTTCGACCTCTTAGGTCTTCATCAGCTGAGACATAAACGAATAAAACAACGAAAATTCACTTAGCTTTGATCGCTTCAACGTCTTCTTCCTTGCGCTGAACCCTGCGAAGTGATCTGAAGCGATCAAAGCTAAGTGAATTTTCGTTGTTTTATTCGTTTATGTCTCACCTGATGAAGACCTATGAGGTCGAAACGCGTTGTGTTTCGTCTTGTGACTCGTTTGTCCACGTTCTCTGGCGGTTCGCTAACATTTATTTAAGATTTGTTTAGATTTCCGCCTGGAGTCCTCTCGCTTTGCAACTAGATCTATTTTTAAATATATATTAATGAACCGAATATTTTTGTCCAACAACAAAATCTTTCATTGTTGGCGGTTTTATTTTTAGTGTGTCCTTTATTTCTTTTCATCATGCTTGTCTGAGGAGATCAGTTATTCTCATTTCAGTTCTGATAGTGGTCAAATGTATGACAATCCACAGTGCATCTGGTATACGAGTATAGTACACACACACACTCCCCACATGTACTTAACAGAACACCTGATATAAACAAGGTGTGTCCCTGTGACAGTTCCAAGTCTTCAGCCAACCCCATGTTTGCCAATCACCATACACATTACATTTCTTTCTTCCCCTCTGCACTACATCGGTGGTCTTGGGGGTTAGTCCTTCAGATGAGACGACAACCGAAGATCCCATGTGCTGCAGACACTCGCCATACAAAAAAAAGCACGGCTACAGGGGGATTTTCTCTGACAAAGCTTTGCATAGAGATGATCGCACTTGAGCAAAATCATACAAAAACAGGAGAGAAGTAAAAAACCTACACACACATATTACAGGCTGGCACTATATTTCTCCCTAGGAACACCGCTTGAAATAAATAAATGGTTAGTTAGTTAGTTAGGCCGATCTCCCGATCGAGCCTCTGTGACGTACTCCTTCCACTTGCTCCTGTCAAACATAGCTGCCTTGATGAATAAATACTTTTTAAAAATTCAGTCACCAACGTGCACAAAACTCTTGCTTGTTTGCATTGTAAACTGATCAAAATCATGTCTTTCAAACTTTTCTGCCTTGTATCTCCCCCTGATATGATCATTTCAAACATGACTTTAAGCATGCTGCATAGGGGGGGGAGGGGGGGGGGGGTTCTGGGTTTTTTTTTCTTTTCTTTTTTTTTGTTGATTACTCGGCATTTTTCCACTTTCTGTTTACGCACCACCCTTCCACTTTTCTTTTTCATATACAGAGGTTTTTTTTCTTTATATAGTTTATTTCTGGTTTTTGTTTTTAAAATATATATATATTATTTTCATAGTTGTAGTTTGCGAGAGAAAGGCACAAAAAAAAAAAAAAAAAACCCTGAGAAAACGGAAGTATGAGAGGGGAGACAGACAAGCAGAATTAGACAAAAACGAGAGACAGAACATGATCAATCACAAAATTTACAACAAAAACTTGCAACAGAGCAGGCAGGAAAGATGACGCAGCAAAACAGGAGAAAGGAAACATAAAATCTGGCAACATAAAAATGTCCTCATTCACCCACTCTCTGGCAACCCCCCCCCCCCCTTCCCTCCACTCCCCTACCCTACCCTACACACACTATGGCAAAAGCAAAAGTGTGTGCATGTGTGTGTGTGTGTGTGTGTGTGTGTGTGTGTATGTGTGTGTGTGTGTGTGTGTGTGTGTATCAGTATTATAAAAGCTAATCCATGGTGAAGACTTTTTTTTTTTTAACTTATGGAACACCAACTTCAATCTTTTCTCAAGATAAAGCTGTGTCAACAATTTACAAATTTCATCTACACAGTTCATTCTTTTTAAATTTTGTTTCATCTGAGTAAGAAAAGGAAGAAACGACAAATCAAAATCAAGACAGAAGATGGAAGAGACAGACGTAGTTACGCTCTGTGTAACTGCTGATCACAGGTTCTTTTTTTAAATTACTGCCGTTGATATTTTTCAACCAGGTGAAAGAGAGGCAGGGATTGAGAATGAGACTCAGGAAGCAGACAGATTATTCACATGGGGGCACCAAAGAAAGAAAAAAAAAAAAAAGAAAAAAAAAATTTTGAGGGAATGTCTGTACAATACAATCCTGACTAACCAAAATAAAGGTGAATCACAATTACCTTATTTCCACATCGACAAACTCAAAAACTAAAACATCATTACACACTGGTTCTATTGCCGTAGGCGATAGTCCCAAACACACACACACACACACACACACACACACACACACACACACACACACACACAAACACACACACACACACACACACACAATTACCAACCACTCAGCATTAATGATCTCAGGAAAAAAATGCCTACATTTGGTAGTAGTTATTTACTGCACTGCTGTGGGAACATAAATTATATTTAACAAATCACACACTCACAGAGAGTGAGAGAGAGAGAGAGAGAGAGTGAGAGAGAGAGAGTGAGAGAGAGAGAGAGAGAGAATGAATTTTAAATCAATCGAAGTCTGACCATTTATTTGCAACGTACTGGCTTGTCTCGTCAGTTCGTTTATTTAAGTTTTCGACAGAATTTCACATAGCATACTTATAATGTCGACAACTGACTCAAGTCTAGGAAAATCCGGTTTATGTTTGAAACATTTCATTTCTCATCGCTGAATGATGATCTGATAACAAAAATACATATGAGAGGCCACTCCCCCCTACCTCATGCTATTTGAATTTTTACTAGTACTAATTCTCTCTGTTTATTATTTGAACAAATTGTTGAAATTGTAAATTATTGCCCACTTACCAGTTATTCACATTCCATTCACTGACTCGCGATCAGTTTCATTTTGATCTTCGATTATCACCCAGTTGACAATTCCGATTCACCTGCTTCAATTTCCTCTTCCACAGAAAGTCAGCACGAAGCCTACGACAAAGGCGACAGCTGTGAGGAAAGAGTTCTCTACGTTGTAAAATCGTATTTTCGCGCAGCAGTAAGCGGTCTACCCATCTCACAACGACTAGCGTGAAGCTTTTCGTGGGTGTACCGTTTGTTTTCTTTCGACTTGGCTCGCGCGCTCACGTGTATCCACAGACATACACGTGACCAGTCACAGACTTCGTCTGCTGGCAACGGTGACCTTGACTTTGAGCAAAAATATAGTCCTTAAATCTAAATAGTATTATTCTTTGATTAAAGTTCAAATTTCTGAAGCAAGATAAACAGAACAAACACTATGTATAATTACACTTTGTGGATAACAATTTACATCATTTGCTGGCCACTTTTAAGTCTCGTGTTTGGCCGTGAAGGAAAAAACGTGACTGCGGATGTGCACAAAATGCATCCTGCTAACTGCACATAAGATATCTCTACCCGCGCTCGAAAAATGGATGCGATTCACATTTTATGAGCCTGTTTCCCCCCCCCCACCCCCCACCCCACCCCTCCCCTTCCCCTCCCGACCTCCTCTCTTCCTCATTTTATAACCGAACCATTGACTGAAGAATGGTCGACATTTGACAAGATATTTTTGAGTGTGTGTGTGTGTGTTTAGAGAGAGAGAGAGAGAGAGAGAGAGAGAGAGAGAGAACAATGTAAAATGCCACATATGTACGGACTGAAAAACTGACCAAAAATTAGACACAACAGTGGGCGGGCATCGGAAGACTGCAGGCAACTTATTGTCTGCTCCTAATTCCACACGCGATACAATTCCATTTTCTAAATGTAACGAAAGGGGGATGGTGGGGAGGGAGAGGAAGGGGACGGGGGGGGGGGGGGGGGGGGGGACCCTGAAGATCACTGGATTCTCAGCATTCTTGATTGTTTCAAGGTGAGAGTACATGTGTACCTCACAAAGGCACAGACAGTGAGTGCGGCGGTCTCCACGTCTCAATGTGCGTGACCCCGTAAGTTCAAGTTCGTGCTTAAGGTAAATCGCCCGTTCTGTTTTGAACGTAGGCCAACTATTTACCGGTGACACAGTGCTGTCTATGTCCCACTCCAAGCTGTCACCCGGACAACATGGCATATAAATCTATCATTTTCCCGCCCTACGTCTGCAAGCAGTACAAACTAGCCCATGCTGTCCTTCTATCGCCTTAAGTGTCTCCCACCTGGAATAGCTTTAATGGATTAGTAATGTTCTGGCGTTACAAAACAGACACCTCGGCACGGCTTTTACATTATATGCTCAGCTCCTGCACCCTGTACATGAAGTCACGGTTTACAGATCGATGACTGACATTTTTTTTTTCTGTTCACTTGACATTGTTTGGGAACAAGACATCTGAACTTTATTTTCACTGTTCATGCTGCAAACGTACGTCTCAGTCACTTGAACAGACTGCAGTTCACACACACACACACACACACACACACACACACACACACACACACACACTACACACACACACACACACACACACACACACACACACACACACACACACACACACACACAAGCGCACGCAAATGCATACTTCACACATGAACATTTTTGCCATCTTACATGCTCATAACACCCTTGTACGTCTAACCAGGCAATTACAGAGGGACCTTGTCATTGCTGTGTTCCGTTAGTTTCTCAACAGTTCATTCGCCTTGCTTGGAAAAGGTCAGCATCGCACGTTCAACCCATGTATCCTGCTCATGTTTCCCAGAGAGGGAAGCCCTTAAAGTCCGGGGGACAGCCTGGACAGGGAACAGATTGAGGCTGAGACACCGATGCTACAGCCTCCCCCCCCCCCCCCCTCCTCACCTCCACCCCCCCCCCCCCTCAACCGTTCCCACCATCCCAGACTGTCCCCTTGGACAACAGGGTCATTGTTCCTCCTCCTCCTCCCCCCCCCCCCCCCCCCCCACTCCACTGCTCCCATCCCACCCCTCCTTCTCCTCGAACAGTACAGGCTAACCTATGTTGTCCCCCTGCCACCAAATGTGTACTCACCGGGCAATTTCGGCTGACGATCATGATTGACCCCCCTACCCCCCCCCCCCCCCCCCCCCCGCCAATCCCTCTTCCCCCCTTCCCTGCCTGCATCGCTTCCTCTCTAATCCTGCTTATTTCTATCAAGTGCGCAGGTAACACCTGAATGTCCGTGACTAATGTAAAAAAAAAAAAATTAAAAAAAAAAAAACTATGAAGAATCATAACAACAGAGAATAATGGAAGCTGCAGCCCTATATGCTCCATTTGCCATGATGTACGCGAAGCAACGTGTTCCGGGAACTCCGCTGATCAGTCTTCATCGTGTGACGTCTGCTCACTTGGCTGCTAAAATTTGTATCACTTACCGCTGAGGACACTGAACGAGGCAGTGACATTTCATATTGCGGTCGACTGACAAGGCCGCCCAGATCATGACGTCACGCGTTTCAGTCGCATTCAGAGCAAATTGACATTGATACTGACACCACGTGCCATTTCCTAACACGAATCAGAGAGACGATACAATGTATTTCTTGCTTAAAGTCTGTAAAGTCCTTCGGAAAGGAGACACTCACTGAGGAGAGGACAAAGAGAGAGAGAGAGAGAGAGAGAGAGAGGAGAGAGAGAGAGAGAGAGTTTTCATTAGAAACGCCAAAGACCTACAGGGTATAGGCCTATCAGTTACCTGAAAACAATATTTAACTATGAATAATAAGTGCAATGACAGATGAAACTATCATTTGATAAGACCTGCTGCCATTAGTATTTAATACTGGGAAATTCCTCTTCCATTGAAAGTTCTGAAAACAAACATGGCAAAGGTTCTGATTGTAGGCCTGCTGCCGTTCCTAGATGCAATTTATAATGACAGACTAAAATCACTGTGATACATGTAGAATTTAAAGGTTATTAACTGAAATCTTGCATCATTCAAATCAGGGCTTCATAGTGTAAAAAAAAAAAATAGCAGACTTACGCAATGACCATGTACTTTATTCATTATGTTTTTAGTACCTTCAACTGTGCACTGCTGCGAAATCTTTTTTTCAATATGTTTTGCATATCTATTTATGTCTGAAATCAAATGTGGTTCTATTTCATTATCACTTTTGAAATTTCTGTGCTTTAAAAACCTGTCACTGCATGGTATTTATGTGTAAGTGCAATCAATTTTTGCTTAAACTCTTTCATAAAACTATTTACATAACTTCCTGTAATTTCAATTTTCACACACATGCTGGAAATCATTAGTGCAAAGAATATCTAAACTACAGATGCACAATGTTGTTGTTGTTTTTTTTGTTTTTTTGTTTTTTATCTCTCAGCAAGATTTACCAACATTTATAATTACGCTTTGAAGGGAAATCTGTGTTTCTCATTCTTGTTTATTTGAGGCAATATTGTATGCAACAAACACAGGTATTTACTGTCAGTGGAATCCTACCAAGTTCTCAATAAGCAATACCATTCGGCGTACTTGAACTGACCCACAGATTGCCTTCAACACGAATAATTGCACGCTCTTTACAATTGACCACGATTTATCCAAGCTCAAGATCTTGGCCCCATATAGCAAAACACATTGTACCCATGCGTCATACAGTTTCAATGATTGATTTATACAATCATTACAAAATGTGTACAAACTACGCATAATACTCGGTGCAGTCCGCATTCCTTCGTTTCCTACGGTATGACTAACTAAAACTGAGTTTTGTGATACAAATTTAGAACAGCCATCTTGGCATTATTGTCATACCATTTTTCTGTAGCTGCTAGAATATCATCTTTTCTAAAGTTAACAATCTCGCTGTCATATTTATTATGACTTGTAATGTAGACAAAACAAACATCGCATAAATTATTCTTTAAGATGCCTTTGTAAACCAACTACACTTTAAAGTATCAAAAAAAAAAAAAAAAAAAAAACTTTCCAAGTGCGAACAGTTTCCATACTGGAGTAGCAGTTAGTTAATCATCGTTTGTTAATCAATTTGATCAGTGCTGCCCAAGGGAGGTCAGACTCAAACCACCCAAGTGAGAGCAGTTTCCATGTTTGACCAGTTAGTTAATCATCGTTCCTGCCCACCTGGTTGGCGGCCACTCCCTTCTCCTCCAAGCAGTCTCATCAAACTGGGTGCAAATTCCGCCTGCAGAGACCTCACTGACCTATGACCTCCATGACCTATTTTCATTTTCGGTGTTTCTTGTCCAAACTACCGTCCTGGAAAGCAGAATGAATGTATTTGTTTTCCTGTCCATTGTCAGTCTCTGTCTCCATCAGTTTAGCGCCCCCCCCCCCCCCCCCAAAAAAAAAAATAAAATAAATAAAATAAAAATAAAAAGAACGTAAATAAAAATATAAATAAATAAATAAATAAAATTAAATTAAATTAAAATTAAAATAACAATAATGAAATAATTTTTTTAAGTGTGTCTGGAGGCAACTGCGAGGAGTAGGTGTGGCAAGTACGAGTATTCAGGGGGCAAGACTCAGAGCGTTTTATCTGTCAGAATTTTAGAGTAGTTGTTACATAATTCTCCATCCTCTCTCTCAGTGGGCCTTGGTATGGGGGACAGTGCAGATCTGATAAAAGGGAAGGCCGGCAAGAACAGGTTACTTTAGACTGTCCGGGGGGGGGGGGGGGGGGAGTTTTTTTGTGGGGGGAGTCAGTCTGGGCATGGACCGGTTGGGGCGGGGACAGCTAGCGGTCAACTGCAGGGCATGCACCCACTGAAGGATATCTCTGTGCGTCCTACAGGTGAATGCCAACAGCTTTTCTTTTCCACTAATCGCAAATAAGTTTACAAAATTCGGCGAATCCAGTGGCGTGGCATATTTATGTATGAATATTTATAGATAAAGGAGACAGAAGAGTAAAAAGAAAGACGAAGATTAAGCAAATTAGTGTCCATTTCTAAAATCCACTTCGTGACAAAGGGAGATAAATGTTTTTAAGGGCGAAACTGAGGTCGAATAGCGTGCCTCGCCATTATTTCTCTCCTGCCCACACCCACATCCCACCCCTCCTGCGCCCTCGCGCAAGGCACTATAAATAGTAAAGCTCTCTGATTGGCCGAGGTCGTTGGATTTTTCATTCTATCGATCGCAGGACCTACCGGTGTCAAGGTCTTTTTCACTGGCATAGCCTTATCCCCTTTCTCCTTCTATTCTGTAAAAAGATATAGTACTTTCATCTTATTGTAAATCAGAATGAAATCTATTTTTACAGAATGTTTGCAGAACATCTGATTTCAGTTTGAACAGTAGATCCATCTGTCCTCTTTACAAGCTAAATAATTAAGTGCTTGAATCACAAGTAGCCATCTATCGTTTTGCCTGTATAATAAACAAGGGAAAATATTAACACTGTGATTTAGGCAATGATTTTTCACTACCTGTTCACTTGTTCTTAGTT
>CM065746.1:40261496-40338996 GCA_033310375.1 Conus canariensis | reverse complement strand
ACAATGTAATGTTATGTGATGATTATCGTTAGTCATGGTTAAGCTCCTGTGTCAAATTGTGTCATACAATGTAATGTTAAGTGATGATTATCGTTAGTCATGATAAGCTCCTGTGTCAAACTGTGTAATACAGTGTAATGTTATGTGATGATTATCGTAAGTTATGGTAAGCTCCTGTGTCAAACTGTGTAATACAGTGTAATGTTATGTGATGATTATCGTAAGTTATGGTAAGCTCCTGTGTCAAACTGTGTAATACAATATAATGTTATGTGATGATTATCGTTAGTCATGGTTAAGCTCCTGTGTCAAACTGTGTAATACAGTGTAATGTTATGTGATGATTATCGTAAGTTATGGTATGCTCCTGTGTCAAACTGTGTAATGCAGTGTAATGTTATGTGATGATTATCGTTAGTCATGGTTAAGCTCCTGTGTCAAACTGTGTAATACAATGTAATGTTATGTGATGATTATCGTGAGTCATGGTTAAGCTCCTTCGCCACAATGTAATGGTTATGGTCGTCGTTAGTTACGGTAAGCTCCTGTGTCAAACTGTGTAATACAATGTAATGTCATGCGACAATTGTCGTTAGTCATGGCAGTCTCCAGTGTCAAACTGTGTTACACAATGTAATGTTATGTGATGATTATCGTTAGTCATGGTAAGCTCCTGTGTTAAATAAATCTCCTGTGTCAAACTGTGTAATCCAATGTAATGTTATTACATCACAATGTAATGTTATGTGATGATTATCGTTAGTTATGGTTAAGCTCCTGTGTCATAGAATGTCATGTTATGTGATAATTACTGTGAGTCAAACTGAGTAATTTAATGTAATGTTATTATTCATAGTCACCGTAAGCTCCTGGTAACGCAGTCCTCTTCTTCAGAAGTTACATTCTCTGGGGACAACCGTCTAGCTGCCAGTATAGTCAGGTTATTAATAAATAAATTTAAAAAATGGAAAAAAAAAGAAAAGAAAAGGAAAGAAAGAAAGAAAGGGAAAGAAACCAAGAAGAAAAAAAAAAAGCTGTGTGTTCAATCCTCTCACTACATGGTGACAAGGGGGTGGTTACCCTTGGACTGACAGACAGAGACACAAGAGAGAAGATGCAATTGTCGTAAAAAAAAAGAAGAAATTTCCCTGACTCCAACAACTTTCGCTCGCGGTCTTACACGATCTCCCGCATTCAACCTTTCTTCTTATTAAGATGCAGTTTCCCTTTGGAGTTCCTATGTATTTTAACCTTTTTTTTTTCTTTTTTTTTTTGCAAAAAAACATTTACAATAAAGTTTCAGTATTTCTTCTCACAACAACACTTCATGGACGATAAGCACACATTAATCAACATTACAAACGCCACAAGCTTCAACCTTGGGCAGCAAGACTTTCTAATGACTTTATCAGATAAGGCCAACAAGGCCACATAGCACATATTCTTTAAGTTGGCCACCAGACCAAATAAGCAACATTCTCCTGTAAGGCCACAGGTAAGTGGTTACAGTCTTCCACTCTTAAATCATCCCAGCCTGAGACTTCAGTCTGTCAATATTCGTTTCATTCATGTCTTCCAGTCTTATACTTTCACTGTCTAACACTAATTTATTCTTCTTCTTTTTTTTTGGTCACAAAGGGGACGTAGGGGACAACTACTTTGACGGAGAAAAATCCCTGCAACAGAAAAAAAAACCCGAGGTTTTTGTTAATAATCATTTTCAACTTTCAAATGATATTTCTTTCTAAACACGTTTTTGGTGCTTCCAAAATCGTCAGGAAACCTATATATTTTTTTATGCTTACCTTTTCTTTTCCACGTTTAGGCCTATACTGGCAATTCAATGCCTTATTTTACAATTGCACTTTATACTACAGAGGTGAGGATGACTCCCATATATAGCACCTCTAAGACACAGCCCATATGAAATATTAGTACAGTTGAGGCCAGTCTCTCTCTCTCTCTCTCTCTCTCTCGATCTCGAGAACAGCTCTGCTAACACTGACTGCTATCTTAGCCAGCCGGTCCAGTGACAGCCAGTGAGTACTGTTATTCTATCACGGGTAAAGATCATGCTTTTCTTGCAGTCAAGCCAAAATCACGATCTTCCTGCAGTCAAGCCAAAAATCACGATCTTCCTGCAGTCAAGCCAAAATCACGCTTTTCCTGCAGTCAAGCCAAAATCACGCTTTTCCTGCGGTCAAGCCAAAATCATGTTTTTCCTTGCAGTCAAGCCAAAATCACGCTTTTCCTGCAGTCAAGCCCAAGTCATGCTTTTCCTGCGGTCAAGCCAAAATCGTGCTATTCTTGCAGTCATGCCAAAATCACGCTTTTCCTGCAGTCAAGCCAAAATCACGGTTTTCCTGCAGTCAAGCCAAAATCATGCTTTTCCTGCAGTCATGCCAAAATCACGCTTTTCCTGCAGTCATGCCAAAATCACGCTTTTCCTGCAGTCATGCCAAAATCACGCTTTTCCTGCAGTCATGCCAAAATCACGCTTTTCCTGCAGTCAAGCCAAAATCACGCTTTTCCTGCAGTCAAGCCAAAATCACGGTTTTCCTGCAGTCAAGCCAAACTCACGCTTTAGCTGCACTGCACTCCCAACCGACGCTGCTAAAACCTGTCAGGCAAGCTAACATGTTGACTGAATCACTGACCCTCTCAGGGAGTGTGAGTGGAAGCATAAACACTTTCCACATAGTTTTACCTTAGTCTGCATTTTGAACTTTTTAACATAAGGGACACTTACTAGTGTTAAACTCTAGGTTTCCTGACCATCCCCTTGAGTTAGAGTCTAAAGTAGCTTTTAATGATGAATAATAATAGGAAACATTTTTCGAACATGTGCACTTAATATGGTGCACACGACCCATGGAACAGATTGTGTCCTAGCCTTTACTTCTGGAAATACGTATTCCAGACTAGCCCCAGGGGACAAACATATATAAATATCATACGTGGGAATGACACTCTGGTCATCCAGGCCCAAACAGTTCCACAGAAGTCGGGCAACTGACGAAGCTGAATCAGTCTACAGGGGAAATGACCACGGTTCATTATCACCTAGCGCAGAAGGGTCACAGAGTTCAATGAAAAACGAAGGCCGTCATAAACAGATGTACACAGAGGCGGGAAACAAAAGTAGTTGACCTGGTGTTTGTTTGTTTGTTTGTTTGTTTGTTTGTTTTCCTTATGCTGTTTCTTTTCTTTCAAAATCAGCTTAATGATCTCTGACAGAAAGAAGATGATTATACTCTTTAAGGTCTACAGGTCAGAAAGGAGATGTATAACGTACCACCATTACTGTTTTTACAACAACAACAACAACAATAATATATTAATACTGATGATGATGATGATGATGATGTTCTTGATGATGATGATGATGATGATGATGATGATGATGATGTGTATTTCTTTATGTTTTTCCCGTATACAATCAGTTGGAATGTTCTCTGATTGGTCCTCTGTATGCAATTCATATCCTTTCAGCTGTTCATTCGAATTATCAGACTATGCAATTCATATCCTTTCAGCTTTTCATTCGAATTACCAGACTATGCAATTCATATCCTTTCAGCTTTTCATTCGAATTACCAGACTATGCAATTCATATCCTTTCAGCTGTTCATTCGAATTATCAGACTATGCAATTCATATCCTTTCAGCTTTTCATTCGAATTATCAGACTATTCAATTCATATCCTTTCAGATTTTCACTCGAATTATCAGACTATGCAATTAATATCCTTTCAGCTTTTCATTCGAATTATCAGACCATGCAATTCATATCCTTTCAGCTTTTCACTCGAATTATCAGACTATGCAATTAATATCCTTTCAGCTTTTCATTCGAATTACCAGACTATGCAATTCTTATCCTTTCAGCTGTTCATTCGAATTACCAGACTATGCAATTCATATCCTTTCAGCTGTTCATTCGAATCACCAGACTATGCAATTCATATCCTTTCAGCTGTTCATTCGAATTACCAGACTATGCAATTCATATCCTTTCAGCTGTTCATTCGAATCACCAGACTATGCAATTCATATCCTTTCAGCTGTTCATTCGAATTACCAGACTATGCAATTCATATCCTTTCAGCTG
Organism: Conus canariensis; assembly: GCA_033310375.1. NCBI lineage: Eukaryota > Metazoa > Mollusca > Gastropoda > Neogastropoda > Conidae > Conus > Conus canariensis. The sequence continues at coordinate 40,334,885 of CM065746.1, read as the reverse complement.
TTCATTCGAATAACCAGACTATGCAATTCATATCCTTTCAGATTTTCATTCAAATTATCAGACTATTCAATTCATATCCTTTCAGATTTTCACTCGAATTATCAGACTTCATTCTGCTACAACAGACTGCCAGTAGAGAGAACTATATGATTTAATCAACTCTGTCTGAATTTTCCGTTTCTAGAATCTTCCTGCTGGCTGCGTGGGGAGCGATGGAACTGTCTTGCGGAGTTATGGAGGGTCATGTGAACATATGAGCACTGGGGGGAAAAAAAGACACACCTAAATGCTAGCTGGATCTCCAGTGGTACTGTCTACATCTGCCGAACCAACCAGCCAAGCGCAATCCCGCACGATCCTCGGAAGCCTGCGCTTTGTTGACTTTGTAGGTATGCACGTGACACGCCATTTAAGACGTCAAGGGACAGTATTGCTCTTTATTTTAAAGTGGGACAGTGCTTTTGTGCCGTCATGTGGGCAAACGAATATTGAGAGTTCAACATGGAACAGTAGTGCAGTGGTGGGTTATAATGAACATTGGGAATTCAATGTGGATCATGTGGATAGGTGTACAGTTTCATATGAGACAGTACTTCAGTGCAGTCACATTGACAAATGAATATTGGTAGTTTACTGTGGGACATTAATTTCCTCTGTCATGTAGAAAACAATGAATGTTGGTAGTTTGCTGTGCGACATTATTTCAGTGCAGTCATGTGGACAGGTGAGAGTTAGGAGTTTGCTATGGGACATTATTTCAGTGCTGTCATGTGGACAAATGTACACAAGGAGTTTGTTGTGGGACACTATTTCAGTTCACTCATGTGGATAAATGAGCTTCAGAAGTTTGCTGTGGGACATTATTTCAGTGCAGTTATGTGGACAGGTGAGAGTTAGGAGATTGCTGTGGGACATTATTTAAGTGCAGTCACATGGACAGATGAGAGTTAGGAGATTGCTGTAGGACATAATTTCAGTGCAGTTATGTGGACAGGTAAAGATTGGTGTTTGCTGTGGGACATTATTTCAGTACAGTCATGTGGACTGGTGAGCATTAGGAGTTTGCGATGGGACATTATTTCAGTGCAGTCATGTGGACATTTGCTGTGGGACATTATTTCACGGCAGTCATGTGGACAGCTGAGCATTAGAAGTTAGTGTGGGACATTATTTAAGTGCAGTCATATGGACAGATGAGCTCTTGGAATTTGAGGTGGGACATTATTTCAGTGCAGTCATGTGGACAGATGAGCTTTAGGAGCTGACTGTGGGACATTATTTCAGTGCAGTCATGTGGACAGATGAGCACTAGGAGTTTGCTGTGGGACATTATTTCACTGCAGTGATGTGGACAGATGAGTGTAAGGTGTTTGCTGTGGGACATTATTTCACTACAGTCATATGGACAAATGAACATTCGGAGTTTGCTGTGGGATATTGTTTCAGTGCAGTCATGTGGACAGATGAGTGTTAGGAGTTTGCTGTGGGACATTATTTCAGTGTGGTCATTGGACAGATGAAGAGTTAGGAGTTTGCTGCGGGACATTATTTCACTGCAGTAATGTGACAGATAAGCATTATAAGTTTGCTGTGGGACATTATTTCATTCCAGTCGTGTGGACAGATGAGAGCTAGGATTTTGCTGTGGGACATTATTTCACCGCAGCCATGTGGACAGGTGAACACTAGGAGTTTGCTGTGGGACATTATTTCACTGCGGTCATATGGACAGGTCTTAGGACTTAGCTGTGGGACATTTTTTCAGTGCAGTCAGGTGGACAGGTGAGTGTTAAGAGTTTGCTGTGGGACATTTTTTCAGTGCAGTCGTGTGAACAGATGAAAGTTAGGATCTAGTTGCAAAGCGAGAGGACTGCAGGCGGAAATCTAAACAAATCTTAAATAAATATTAGCGAACCGCCCAGAGAACGTGGACAAACGAGTCACAAGACGAAACACAACGCGTTTCGACCTCTTAGGTCTTCATCAGGTAACGAATAAAACAACGAAAATTCACTTAGCTTTGATCGCTTCAGATCACTTCGCAGGGTAGGAGTTTGCTGTGGGACACTATTTCTGTGCAGTCATGTGGACAGCTGTACAATAGGAGTTTGCTGTGGGACACTATTTCAGTGCAGTCATGTGGACAGATGAGTATTAGGAGTTTGCTAGGTGAGTGTTAGAAGTTTGCTGTGGGACACTATTTCAGTGCAGTCTTGTGGACAGATGGGCAATTGGAGTTTGCTGTGGGACATTATTTCACGGCAGTCATGTGGAGCATTAGAAGTTTACAGTGGGACATTATTTCAGTGCAGTCATGAGAACAGATGAGCACTAGGAGTTTGCTGTGGGACATGATTTCACTGCAGTCATGCGGGCAGATGAGCGTAAGGTGTTTGCTGTGGGACATTATTTCAGTGCAAGTCATGTGGACAGATGAGTGTTTGGAGTTTGCTGTGAGACATTATTTCACTGCGGTCATGAGGACAAATTAACATCAGGAGTTTGCTGTGGGACATTATTTCAGTGCAGTCATGTGGACAGGTGAGCATCAGGAGTTTGCTGTGAGACATCATTTCAGTGCGGTCATGTGGACAAATTAACATTAGGAGTTTGCTGTGGGACTTTATTTTAGTGCAGCCATATGGACAGATGAGCTGTAGGAGCTGGCTGTGGGACATTATTTCAGTGCAGTCATGTGGACAAGATGAACATGTTTAGTGTGAGTCAGTACTTTACAGCAGTCATACAGACAAAAGACCATCCGGATTTAAACATGGCGCACTACTTTAGAGCAGTCATATAGGCAAAAGAACATCCAGATCTAAACATGGCGCACTACTTCAGAGCAGTCAGTGGACAAAATGAACATGTTTAACGTGAGTCAGTACTTGACATTAATCATTATAGACAAAAGAATACAGGGATTTCAACATAGAACAACACTGTAGTGTAGTCATGTGGACAGTGCAGCGCTGGGTCACAGGGACAGGCGAGTATTTCTGGGGGTAGAATGGAACTTTCTTGACACCTTCTTCTTCTTCAGCATTCCAGTATCTGGTAGCGTGTGAACTCGTTTTACCCTGTTGGGATACTCACACTATACTCGAGAGTATAGTCAGTTCACTCCGACTTCGTTGAGTGCAGAAATTTGTGGGAAGAGGTTGTGGAAAAAGATAGATAAAAGATATGGTAGACAGAAAGGACAGCAGACGACAGTACAGCAAAGGAGGAGACAGAGTTACTGAGAGCGAAAGGAAAAGGGGACGTTACTAGCACAGAATGTCCAGAAGGAGGGAGAACTATTTGTACAAAAGACCCCCCGGTATCCCCACGAGGGAGCTTGACACCAAGTCAGCCCAGATTCTCTTCAACATCATCTTGATCCTGAATTAAAGCTGTGTAAATCCTTGTGCCATGCTGTGTCCCCAACCAAAAGAGTGAATCTGGTGGTAAATGTGAATTCCAATGCCACTTAGAAACAGGTAAAGTTCTAGTACAGAGTTGTGGTGAGTGTCTGTAGTTCTTGAACAGAAATCTGAGGTTAAGTCCTAGTACAGAGTTGTGGCGAGTGTCTGTGGTTCTTGAACAGAAATCTGATCTGCTCACAAAAACCAGCTGCTTTCTGTTGAAGAAATTTCAAACCCTTCACATATACACACAGAGATAAAGACTTTGAGAGTGCAAGAGAGAGAGAGAGAGAGAGAGAGAGAGAGAGAGAGAGAGAGAGAGAGAGAGAGAGAGAGAGAGATGGGGACGGGAACAACAGAGAGACGCAGGAGAAAGGACAAGAGAAGAAGCATGGAAAATAAGATTGTGTGAAGCATACGCAGAATTTGAGAAGAAAAAAAAGGGAAAAAAATATGATACATCTACCAAGACAGATAGGCACAAATGGATAGGACAGCATATACACAAAACATACTGAACTTAAAGGGAATACAAAGGTACAACACACACACACACACACACACACACACACACACACACACACTGGTAGCTCACATTTCCATTACAATTTATTCAGGAGAAACACACCCTTGTCAATGTTTAGCATGATTATCACACCATTACAAACATTCACATACATATCTCTACAGTCTTCCAAATAAGCAGTAGATACAGAAGAAATGGTATTTACATGACCTGAAATGTTGATCATACTCATAGTACATCCACGTACACAAACACACCTCTACACATACACACAGGACACTCAATACTTTGACGTCTTTGCAAATTTGCACATTTGCGCATGCTTAATTCAGCAACTCTGTGTTGTTAGTTGCCTATCTAATCACAAAGGCCATTTCAAGATGGAGTTAATAGGAAACCTCCCCTCTACAATTCTCTCTCTTTTTATTTCAAAGTTACACCTTGGCTTAAGGCTGTGTCAGACCAACTGACATAGGATAGAACACCAACGCTACATCAAAATGTTGTTATGCTCTACACAGTTATGCAGGGATTGTCTTCAGTCACGACAAGCTCCTAGCATAACATTATCAGCCTCCAAAATCCCTCGAAGTCGGAGTGTGGCTGCCCACGTGGCAGGGTAATCAAAAACAGTCACACACGCAATGTTCTCATCCCTAGCTGATGCATTTGCACCACAGTGTTCAAGTACTCTGGCTGTTTTGATGATTCCCGGAGTCTTTTAGCCAGGCTACGACAAAACAGAAAACAAACAAACAAACAAACAAAAAAAAACATTTCAAAGCTTGTCATTCTGGAACATTTTCTCATTGTCTATATCAGATTGTCCTCCCAGTAATTTCAACTCACTTCATTTAAACTTTAAAGACTTGCATATGCACACACCTCACTAATCATTTCCCCTTTTATCTAAACTGGGCTTACCTCCTAATCCATTTACAGTTTGTTATTTTCCTGGAATATTTCTGTGTGTGTGTGTGTGTGTGCGTGTGTGTGTGTGTGTGTGCGTGTGTGTGTTTGTGTGTGTGTGTGTGTTCTAAAATTTACTTCTTCACAAATACCCCATCCCTTCATGAACTTCGATATTTTGGGTATATTTTGACTTTTGTCTGTTCCAGATTTCTTGCTCAGTGAAAATTCCCTTCCCTTCACACTCATTTTTTTTCTGGAATGTTTCCCCCTATCTATACTGGATTTACTTCCCATAATAGAATTATTTTTCTGAAATATATTTCTTTGTCTGTCTTATATATTTACAGCCAAATAAAGGTTCCCTCCATTATACTTTTTTTCCCCTAGAACCGGCCACAGACCAAAAAAAAAGATTTTGCAATCCCCAAATAATCCCATTCCTTTGATTTCAATCTGTCTGCTTGGAACCATCCGGCTCGTACCTTGATGGCCATAGGAAAGAAAAACGAGGAGAATCAATTTTCTGACACAATAAAAATTCTCAGAACAATCGAATTGCGCCAGTCCATAAATACTTGACTACTTAAGCAAGGCCTTGGCGCATTAATTTTTGGTGCGCTGCCGCATTGCCCTCTTTGAAGATGGATGTACAGGGGAGAGAACTGGTATCTCACCTAATTTTCCAATGACTCGCCTTTGTCACAGTCCCTTTCACTTGCGCAGGTAACTAACCACACGGGCAAAAGAACTGTTCAGTCAGCCACACACAGAACATAAGACCGATGACTTTGAAATCACTTGTTACAGAGCGCTCACAACAATCCAACCACTCATATGCTACGATCTTGCTTGGTACGTGTATTTGTACAGCCATGACTCTGTTCGAGACTAGCCCACAGATAACCACCTAGGCATCTTATTTGTGGCCCAGCCGACGTGGGAGACCAAGTCAAGACCGACCCAGAGCCAGAGACAGTGGGAGTGCTGGATCTGTCGGCATGAAGGAAAGCACCGGACAGGATACCTCTATCATGTTGTGCACGATTCCGAACAGAACACTGGAGGGATTCTCCACCAACCAAGCATCTGTCACGACACTCTCCTATGGCCTAGAGTCAAAAGAAGACAATGATAAGGATCATGGCCACACACCGTCATCAAACTTCCTTTTTTTCTCCCCTTTTTTTTCTTATTTCAAGAGAAATGGTCTTGTAGACGACAACGCACATGCCCAGATCCCATCTCAAAGGATCCAGTCTAACATGGTGCAACTCCCCCCTGCCCCCCCCCCCCTCCCCCCACCCACCCCCCTCCCTCTTCGCAGACTATAACAAGGTGGGGTTTCTGAGTGCAAGTGTCTCCCTGATGAGGTAATATGTAATATATCATTGGTTCGCACACACTTGTCTATGAGAAAGAGCGAGCGAGAGAGAGAGAGAGAGAGAGAGAGAGAGAAAAGGATCCCACGGCAAAAAGGACACTGTCTTGACAAATTCTGTAAGCCATCGTCTTCCTTAGTGAACAAAAGAGAAAGAGAGAGAGCGAGAGACAGAGAGAGAGAGAGAGACAGAGAGAGAGAGAGAGAGAGAGAGAGAGAGAAAAGAATCCCATGGCAAAAAGGACAGTCTTGACAAACTCTGTAAGCCATCGTCTTTCTTAGTGAACAAATGAGAGAAAGAGTGAGAGAGAGAGAGAGAAAGAGAGTGAGAGAGAGAGAGAAAGAGAGAGAGAAATCAGTATCATACAATGGTGACACACTCATCCCTGGGATAAGTTCTTCAATTTCAAATGGAAAAACAGAAAAATCTGACCTGAAAAAACAACAACAATCAGACGACGACATTAAGGTACAGTACAATACAGTTTCTTACAACAAACATGCACTACCATCCGTCTCACTGAGTCCCTTTGAGAGTCGACACCTGAGGTGCATGTTGGACATGCACTGAAAATGCAACAGGATCACCACTGAATGTTACCAAAAAAAACTGCGTAAACTTGAACAATTGCCACACACTACTTTTACCACTCTCACGCATGACCATAGCAGGATTAGGATAGTATTGGGGTCACAGACAGAGAGAGAGAGATAGAGAGAGAGAGAGAGAGGGAGAGACAGTTGGACAGAGAGACTGAGACAGAAAGAGAGAGAGAGAGAGAGGGGGAGGGAGAGAGAGTTGGACAGAGAGACAGACAGACAGGCAGAGACAGACAGACAGACAGAGACAGAGACAGAGGGAGAGAGCACAGCTGAGCTGAAAACATAGGTGCTGAGTCAGATTTGATTCTTGGACAGGTTGATGATGATCATTTCCTGAATTTAACCAGAGTTAATGGTTGGCACAGGTTCACTGCATTCAGAGATGACAAGGCAAACGGTTCTTCACTGGTCTGTGTGTCTGCGTGCGTGTGCGTGTGTATGTGTGTGTGTGTGTGTGTGAGAGAGAGAGAGAGAGAGAGAGAGAGAGAGAGAGAGAGAGAGAGAGAGAGAGAATGTATGCGTGCATGTGTGTGTGTGTCTGTGAGTGTGTGTGTGTGTCTGTGTGTGTGTCTAAGTGTGTGTGTGTCTAAGTGTGTGTGTGTCTGTGTGTGTGTATGTCTGTGTGTGTGTGCAAGAAAGACTGACATACAGACAGACAGAAAGATCAATGAAAGATACTCTGAGTACCGACGCTTTCTCCAGTGTCCTAACTTGCCACAAACTAAATCAAAAACCACCCAAAGAACACCATCTTTCACACGCCATAAGAACATCTGCACGCACACACCTACAGAAAGACTCGACTAAAGTTTGGAACATTCTGCAATGAAGGTCTTCATGCGTACCTTCCATGTACTCTGGACAATCTCCAGGCAAGACAAGGAGAAACAGGGGCAGAGGGGGAACCCTAACCATCCACACTACAGACACTCTCCCTGTCCGTTGAGCAAGACTGCATATACCAAGAGATGAAACAGTCCAAACACATTCACACACCCGAGCAGCTTTTCAGCAAGAAACCATGTTGTCTGAATTCATGGACTCTTTTATCTGTTCATAAATGTTTTTCTTTTCTCCCTGTTTTTCCTTTTTTTCTTTTTTTTTTTTAATCAGCCTTTTAAAGAATACATCAAAGACTAGATCTCGTGAAACAGGCGTGTCAAAACTGGTCTAAGGCATTTCACTCATTTTGCGCCAAATATGAGAACTGATTATTCGTTCTTTGTTTTCATTGTCCTAAATGTTGTTGGTTTTACCTGAAGAAGACTTAAGAGGTCAAAATGCATCGTGTTTTGTCCTGTAATCTGTTTGTATAGTTTGTCCAGAGGAACCAGTAACTTTTCTTTTTGAAACCTGGTCTGTGACAGTTGTGTTTTCACAGTAATCTTTACCTTTTTTTTTCTCGTTTTTTTTCCCCCCGATTCTTCTTCAGAGCCCTCTCACTGGCATTCTTAGGCCTCTTATGCTCATTCCCAATCCCATACACATCCATGTCAAAGGACCATAATCCCAGCACTGACAGTCAGTCAGTCCCCAGGAAGCAGCCATACCAGATTACTGAGGGGCAGCCCACAAGAGGAGATTGCGCTGTTGCTTGTCATGTTGGTGGTGTGTGATGATGCCTGTTTGGACCCAACATACGAAAGGCACCACCTAGCCTGCTGACCACAACACTATATCCTGCTGACGACAACCCTCAGCTGTGGAGCTGGTGTGAGAAAGGCCGCCTCCTCCACCCAAGGACAGTCCCTACGAACTTTGCTGACACCAATGACTGCACAACAACGTACCAACACAGCAAAGGAGGTCAAGACTTCGAGAAGACTGCGGGGATTTCATTGTGGCGACTGGATCGAAGACCTGATGCAGCCAATTAAAAATCGACCACGGAAGGAGAAGAAGAAAATGGCGGTCACCAGGACAGGAACTCTTGATGAGGAACGACCACACTGTAGACTTCTTCTCATTTCACCATGATTAATCAAGACGAAAATGTTGTGCCCTTCCATTTCGGTTTCCGACAACTAAACTACCCTTCACAGTATACGCCAGCATCAATCAGCCTTGTATGAGAAACGTGAGAAACATTCTGAACGGACAAATCTGTGATATATCAACAACAACAAAAAAAGATAAAACTCCACCATATGTCACCAGTTTTTCCATTTAAGCCCATAGAACACTCATTAACTCTGGTCAGGAGTTGGAAAAATCCCACTTACGTTTCCCGATTGGATGTCACCCCACGGTGTCGCAGTCTGTGTCTTGTGACACTAACGTCCCCACACCACAGCAGCCACTACTACTCATAAACCTGTCACCTAGGGGCGTTGTCTTCTTGGTGTCACCAGCTGGCAGTTGCACATCGTGACCAGCTTGATCCTGTACATGGTGATACTGGCGTCATAATCATGCCGACTCCTCAGTCACGGGTGCATTTCTCCCATGCCAACAAAAGAAAAATGCTGCTGCCAAAGAGTGAGCATGCTGGTAACAGACTGTAAATTGGAAACACATTAACAGACATTTCTCCTCGTCAAGTCATACAAATGTCCCCCCAAAAAAATGCTATCCCTTTTGAAAACAAAAACAAAAAAACCCGCTTACCACTCAAAGTCATCTTTGCAGTTAAGGGAAAGAGATGTTTGTAAGAAGAAGAAGTAGCAGAAAAAACTAAATCTACTTTTGTTTGCTCTATTTTTTTTTTTTAAATGCATTGTGAACATTCCCTAAACAGAATCAGAGCAATGAACAACCTTCATTTTGGGGCACTATTTAAGAAAGTTTAAAAAAAAAAAAAAAAAAAAAAAAAACCCAGTGCATTCTGAGATTCTCTAATCAACTTGGCCACACCACCACAGCCAACTTCTCGAGCAACACAAACAGAGTATTTCGCCATTGACCAGAAGCCCAGTTTACACAGCCTCACATGACCTCACCCCCCGTAGCACCATCTGATCATCAAGGTTCTACTTCGGGCTACCAGGACTGGCTACAAACACTATACAGGATTATTGCACGCTTGGTGTATCTTCTGTCCAACAGTCCCGCGCCATAGGCAGTGCCTGTTCATTCGGTCTTAGGGTTCCTTGCTGTCGTCATCAGCAAGGAGAGGAAGGAGGTGGGGAGAAACGCAGAGGAGGTGGAGGGGTCGCTAGCTGGCGCCATTTTGTCCCATGGCTGCTGGGGGGGAGACTCCGACCGGCGGCATGATAACAGCTCGTAGTTCCTGGTTCAAAGAGGACACCTCCGTGTCTTGTGTCTCGTAGAGACGAACTGCTTTGGTGAACTGTACAAGACCTGGAAAGGAAGGGAAAGGAGACACCTGATATTATGCTCATTTACATATGAGAAGAACAAAAGAATAAAAGCAATGATGTGTGAATGCAAAAGTACTGTAAAGTGTTTTATTGAATCAAAAGAGAGTGAATGTTTTAGTGTGAACAGGTAGTACATGTATGTGTGTGAGAATGAGAGAGAGAGAGAGAGAGAGAGAGAGAGAGAGAGAGAGTGTGTGTGTGTGTGTGTGTGTGTGTGTGTGTGTGTGTGTGTGTGTGTGTGTGTGTAAGGTAAGGTAAGGTAAAGTAATGTTGCTTTTAGCCCAGCTGACTGCAAAGGGCCATATCAGGGCTGTCACCGCGTTAAAATCAACTCAGAAGTCATCAAAAATACACACACACACACAAAAAACAACAACAACCCAACAACACCACCATTCACACATTTCTTTAAAATACACCTTCTAAAACCGCACCAGAAACTTCGTTAAAAATCTTTCTTCCGTAAGATCTTAGATCAGATGAAAAATGTTCAGCTCTTTTAGAAACTCGAAGATCACGTCAGGTGGGACATCTCTGAACAAAGTTTTGTGTGTGTGTGTGTGTGTGTGTGTGTGTGTGTGTGTGCTGCACTTGTGTATGTGAGTGTGTGTATATGTGCATACTTTTACATGAATTATGCCACATGTATATGAGCTAACATATGCCACAGATGTGTGTGTGTGTGTGTGTGTGTGTGTGTGTCTGTGTGTCTGTGTGTGTCTGTGTGTGTCTGTGTGTGTGCGTGCATGCATGCATGGTTTCTGTGTCTGCGCCTGTGTGAGTATATGCATAGATATGAATGACTTAATCATTTCTTTATTGGTTTTGACAAAGATGGTTGTTATCCCTACTACATTCAATAAAAGAAAACAAAACATTTCAATCAGACTGGTGTGAAGAATGACCAGAGTTTTTTCCCCTGATTTTGCTCACCTTCAGTCTCCTGGAAGGCTGACACATTCACAAAATGCTCACTTTGATGTTATCATCAAACCAAATGTGAATGCATGATTCCATTCACGTAGACACAGCTGCGATAACAGCATCCAGTACAGAGTCCAGGAAAAGTTTTGTGAGTGCACCAGATTGGCCTCACAGAACCGACGTGAATAAAATGTCCATCAAAACCTTTTCTGGTCATGAATATGGCCGTGTATAATGCAGAACTTCCATTGAACAGGCATAGGTCGATTTTACAGGTAACCAACAGCCTTGAACTGGTAAAAACAAAAAGCTCCTATACCACCTACCACTGGGCAGATATAAGCCTTGTGAGTGGCTTTGTCTCTCAGGCAAATTCATTACAGTTGGATCCCCTCTTATGTGCTGTCCAGGTCTGCCCCTTTCTGCTGCTGCTAACTAGAGATGTAACACACAACCATGCCTGTCAGTCAGTGGCCTTCCAACCAGGTCAGAGCTGTCCCACCTGATGTGATCTTTGAATTTCTGAAAGAGATTTAACATTTTTCATCTAAGATTTTACGGGGGGGAAAAAAAAAAGATTTTGAACAAAGTTTCCGGTGTGTTTTTAGAAGGTGTATTTCAAAGGGTTGTGTGAATGATTTTTTACTTCTTCTTTTTTTTTTTTTTTCTAATGACTTGTGAGTTGACTTCAACGCGGTGACAGCCCTGACATGGCCCTTTGGGGTTCCCTGAAGTTGGAGTATGGCTGCCTTAATGGCGGGATAAAAAAAAACGGTCATACACACAAAACTCCACTCCCTTTGTAGGATAGATGGGATTAATCCTTGCCTGTCTACACAGGGAGTGTCCGCAGGAGTATCAGCCTGCGTACACAGAAGAAGAAGAAGAAGAAGGCCCTTGGCGGCTGTCTGGGCTACAAGCTACATTACCTTTCCTTACATTTCGAACCAGGCATGTTCATGACACACCACCACCCTTTCTCCTTTACCCCTCCCTTCCAACCCACTGCGCAGGGAGCGGCTCGACTGCCCGCTTATGTCTAGACTGGAACCACAGGTGTTCCGGGGCATGTCTGCGACCTCTTCTTGTTAGTGACGTTGTTAGTCCACAGCCGACTGCAAGCTGTGGTCCTGTTTCACTCACTGTGCACAGCATCGGCAATAAGCCATACATTGCAAGGGGAGGAACTGTGACAATCATGCACTTCAGTTTGACCGCAATGGCTGCTTGACGGTTGGTACTGGAAAATTCATGATTGAAAGCATCAAGCAATGGTAGTTTTAATACGTTTGCAGAGCCACTGATCGAGGAGATGAAATGAGTAGAGAAATCTATTGAAAAAAAAAAAAACCTCTTACCATCACCTGCTGGGAAGCCATATTTATGTATGACCTCCTTTTGGATCTAGAAAAATCTTTTAAAACAAAAACCTTTCTTACCATTATTTTCTGATGGGAAGCCATATTCATGTATGGCATCCATTTGGAGCTTGAAAAATCTATCTAAAAAAAAAACAAACCTCTCTTACCATCCCCTTCTGCTGGGAAGCCATACTTGTGTATGACATCCATTTGGATCTGAGCCACCACAGGAAAGACGATCTGCATGCCTTTCAGCATGTCGTTCCCAGCATTCTCTCTTGCTTCATTCAAACGGGCTGCGTTCTCTGGGAGCTTGAAAGCGTCCAAGATGTCACTCAAGGCCGCTGAAACACGCACCAGGTTACACTGGGTTAAATGAAACAACAGTTTCCTTTTGTTGTCCCCTGAAACATGCAACAGGTTACTCTGGGTTAAATGAAACAATGGTTTCCTTTTGTCGTCCCCTGAAACATGCAACAGGTTACTCTGGGTTAAATGAAACAACGGTTTCTTTTTGTTGTCCCCTGAAACATGCAGCAGGTTACTCTGGGTTAAATGAAACAACGGTTTCCTTTTGTCGTCCCCTGAAACATGCAACAGGTTACTCTAGGTTAAATGAAACAACGGTTTCCTTTTGTCATCCCCTGAAACATGCAACAGGTTACTCTGAGTTAAATGAAACAACGGTTTCCTTTTGTCGTCCCCTGAAACATGCAGCAGGTTACTCTAGGTTAAATGAAACAACAGTTTTCTTTTGTCCCTCCCCTCCCATCACTCTCCCACCACAACAGCTTCCTTCCATCAAATACTTCAGATACTTCATAACTTAATGAGCGCAGATGCCAGGTGCTTGTCGCACTACAATAAAAGGACTTAAAAAGAACACATAACATTTCATAAGGACTTGCACTGGAAAGTTTTATGATTAAATCAAGCACAATTCCAGTGGGTAAAAAATTCGATAAAATTTTCCTAACAAAAATCTTAAAGAATCATTATCAAAGCCTCGGCATCTGAGATTTAGAGCAGATCTTCAGCTCTTCTTGTTTATTCCGTTCAGTGGCTACACAAAGTGATCTTATCCTGTTAGTCCTCTTGCTTCAGATGATGAGCCGTTCTGGTGTGCTGGCGTAACATAGGACTCTCCCATCAGCCCTAGAGTCAGTTCATGTCCAATAAACATGCATCATGCACTGTGTTGTCCTACACACTTCCTGAGTTTATATTTCATGAGCCTTCTTGGCATTTTCGGCACAGAGGTCATATTGATTTCAAAACGGCAAATTCTGCAACAGCATTTTGAATAGATTACTCTCTCTTGATAAGCAAAGCCATTTTTTTTTTTCTTTCTTTAGCTTTCCCCCTTGTCTATGTATTGTCTGTTTAAAACTGATCACATCATACTGAACAGCATCACACCTTGTGTTATTTCTAACGTCAAACCTCACAAATGATTTTTTGGAAAGTACAATGTGGGATTAAAAAAGGTTTTAAAAGGGCTTGCAAAAGACCTTGGAGCTGTAAAAAAAGATATATCGCACCTGAATAAAATATCATTTATTGAAATGAAAAGTATTTGAAAGGTCTTCTGTGGCAAATTCAATTCATACGGTCTTAAAATAACCTAAACGGCCCCTATAATAAACATTGATGAAATCTAATAAGAGTACGTCATCTTCCTGTTCTTCTTTGTGTGCGTGCATGCTGTGCATGGCCAAAATCAAAGAACTGTGTCAACACAGGGGATGATTTCAAAACACACTGATGGACGTACAATGTGAAAAGGTAAGGGGAGAGAGGGAGTCACTTGATCACAGCGGGAAACCAAAGTCTGAACCCAGGGCTAGTTTGCCCTACCTTAGCACTTGGTGAACACTGACCACACATTTCTTCTGTTTCTACCAGCTTTCCCCTTCTCCTCAAAATGATCCTTCACTCCACCCCCAAAACCAGCATAATTTTTATTTATTACCCCAAACCCTCTTTTTTTTCCCCTGTCCTCTGATCCCCCGACCCAAACTTTTTCACATAATGCTTCAGACATCTTTCATTAACAATATATACAAGTATGCAAACAAGCATACTCCTGATGTTACACTTACAGCATGCAGGATGTTGATAGGGCAGAAAGAAAAAAAAAATCAAAGGGCATAAAACTATGCCCTGGGGGATCCAAGATTTGACTGCCGCTTCTTCTGACAATTTGTCTTGTGGACAACCTTCAGTTTCCTTTTACTTAGGAAGCTCTCTACACATTTGAGAACTGACACCCTCAGATGCCTCAGAGCTGCAGTGTGTACCAAAAGCCTTGCAAAGGTTGAGGATTGCAAGATCAGTCTGGAACCCTGATTCGCGTGACCGGAAAAGATCCTGCTTGGTGACGATCAGTTGAGTCTCGCAGGAGTATTCAAATCCGAAGCCTTGGTTACTGGTGGTGAAGATGTTGTACTTCTCTGGTGGCAGATGAGGTGTTCTAGAAGCCTGCAGGACTTCGAGATCAAAGAGATGGGTCTGTAATTCTCCACTCTATTCCTGTCATCCATCGTGAACACACAAGAAATCCTGTCATCCATCGTGAACACACAAGAAATGCTTGCTGTATAGCTGTTCATTTGGGAAGTTGAGAAGCTGGGGAGTGGTTAAAGATGCAAGTCCCAGGCAGGGCCTGGATTCGCTAACAGTTCTTCAAGACTTTCCAAGGAATGCAGTCTGATTTCACAGGCCTCGCAGGCATGCAAGTTCTCTGGCAACTGTGAAACTCCCTCCATGATGAAAACAAAATCATCCAATCATCCAGTCATTTAGTCCTTCGAATGAGACTTTAAACCGAGGTTCTGTGTGTGAATGCATGCATAACATCTTGCACACATGTAAAATCCCATCACCAACTTTTGTAAGAGGCGGCCAGTTTGGCCATTGGTATGGATGACACATTACACATAGCACACACCCTGCGTAAGAAACTGAAAGAATGAACGAAGTAAGGAAATTGAGTGAACGATATTGAATGACATGGACTGGATGAAGCGGGAAATGACTGAATGAAGTGCCAGCTGGCAAGCTCTTCAGTCAGCACTACCAAAGTAGGCAGCCCACTGTGTAAACGGATGTGGATTGTAAAATGCTTCTAAGAGCTTGGTCTCCAGCCGAGAATAGGCGCATATAAGTATTCATTATAATTATAATATAATCCATGCTGGGGAATGATGTGCCTTTGTTTTGTGGAGGTGGTGAGCCTTCATTAAGTGGAGACCAACTCAAACTGGTTGAGGAGTACCCAGCCTCTGCCTACTGTTGCTGCATACAGTGGTGGGGCTGTTTTTCAGGGATGCTACTCAGGCGCTGTCTTGGCGCTGTGCTTTGACATACTTCTAGATGGGCTTCATTAAGTCTGGCTGTTTTCAATGCAATCTTTAATGATGGAGCAGTTGTATTGTCGCTCCACTTTTCTCACGATCCTTTTGCACTCTGCAATAATCAAGGTTCCTCCTTAGGAAGCTGAGTGCAGCAGTTACCTTTGCCTCTTACATTGCCTCTGCTCTACACTTGATACCTGCCTCCATGTGTGTGTGTGTGTGTGTGTGTGTGTGCGCGCGCGCGTGCATGCATGCATGCATGCGTGCGTGCGTGCATGTGCAGGTGCATGTATGAATCAATTTGAATGAGAGATTAATTGATTGATAATCTTTGTTTATTCCCAAGGGAAACAGATAAGCAAGAAGATGACTTTTTTTAAAATTCATCTGGCCCTTGTCCCTTCAAGGACTAAGGATACTAACACATTAACACTATTACACAATATAAAACTGATCATACTGTTTGCCACACACACACACTCACTGCAGAAAGTGCATATAACTAAGAAGCATCATTCACCATATTAGCATGCACTCACACACACACACGCACGCACGCACGCGCGCGCGCGCGCGCGCGCGCGCGCACGCACACACACACACACACACACTGCGGGAAAAGCATATCTGAAGCATCAGTCACCAAGAGAGAGAGAGAGAGAGAGAGAGAGAGAGAGAGAGAAGCGTTAATTATGATGTCATGCAAAACTTACGTGAAATCACCAACAACACTTTTCTTCGTAACTTAAAAGCGAGGTTTTTTTTCCCCCAGCTTACTTCAACGAGCTGAAGCCCTGCCCGAGTCATTGAGCCTTTTCGGCTTTTGCAAAATCATGAAACGAAAATGTTTCCTCTATCAGTATTCAATCGTGTTGGAATTCATACGCAACAATTCATCCACCTGGCCACATCTTAACTGTCTGTCGTATGGGAAACGGATACCATCAATTAACAAACAAGAAAAAACACACCTTTGCAATCTTCCAAAGTAAACTGCTGCATAGCAGACGCCATTGTGCTGAGATCCATTGGAACCTGCTGGTGTCTTTGTACCGAATGGTAAGTTATGATGAGTAATCAAATGTCTTTTCACTACAAATCCTAGGAGATCATTTGACACAAATACATGAACGGATTGGAGCAAACTTTGCAAACACGTTAGTGTTTGTGAAGTGTGCGTTTTGCCGCTGAGATGGATCGAAAGGCTGATTGAACGGGTGCTGAGGAGGACAAGGAGATGTACACGAAGTCTTGGACATCTGGATCGTAATGATTGATTAGCTGATGATTAGAAGCTACCGAGTTGGTATGTGTTCTAAACGCATTCGATGTAGCCTTATTGAAATTTACGAATATACTCATATGGTTTATATTACAGTAAAGGCCCATTTGAAATGAACAACTTGGTGCCATTGATAGGCATAACTTCACGTTAAACTGAACAAAGAGAAACAAAATAGTTTGTTTGCCTACTGCAAGACGAGCCACAAAATATGTTTCTTTCCTCAGAGAGTTGTGGACTCCATGAAATAAAGTGGACGAGGCGCTTATACTAAATGGTTTGACTGAAGAACAGACTAGACACGGTTTGAAACAATAAAGTCGTTGTGTAGATAGACATGCACCGAGTTTTCTGCTTGTACCGCTCTCGCTCATATCACCACCCGAGGAAAAACCACAATTTAGGGAAGGTTACGATCGCATGATCATGTCGGAATACTGGACTTTATAATGTTTAACTTAGCTTCAAAGTGAAGTGACTGCAGGCGGAGACTGAAACGACATTCAGGGTAAGGAAAACGAATTTTATGTTTGTCTTCCCTGAAGAAGACAAAGAGGTCGAAACGCGTCGTGTTTTGTCTTGTAATTTGCTTTATCCCTTTTGTCTGGCAAGATAACCATATTTTCTCTTTAAAATTTTAGTGTTTAAAATAGCCCAGCACGATGCACTGATCAAAAGATAAGATACAGGCTCTTGGCCTCCAAAAGTTACATTTAAACCGTATTAGAATGCTCTCAGTCAGTCAACGCAGGGGTACATGGGTACGTGATTCAGGTCAGAGATGGTTAAGGCGGCAGAAGGAGATGAAGGCAGTCTACTTTCCAAACCTTATTCCGGACATGGCGAATTTGTAATGGTTCACTGCCCGTACTGCCACTGGTTAAAGTTTATTAGAGTTTGTTCATAGCCTGCTGGACGTAGGGGCAGAGAACTGTCAGAAGGTCACCGTATCTAGGGCAGGGCATGATGGTGGGGCGATTCCCGTCCCTCTCTCTCTGCCGCCTTTAACCTACCCTGAACTGAATTAGGCACCATTACTGCTGCTGGATGGACAGAGAGGGGTTTCGAGCAGAAAAATCCCACCCCACGGGTGAATCGAACTCACAACCCGCAGTCAAACTTTTCTCTGATCTTTTGAGCTCTGTTCCCTCTACACCGCCGTGGGGCTTTGGGTCTAATGGGCTGTGGGACTTGCACCTTTTTTTTTTTGTTGTTGTAACAAGTGCTTCTTCGCTTAGGTGTCCGCTGCCACTGCCACTTATCAGTTTTGATGGGTCACAATCACTGTTTTCACGACAAAAAGGAAGATTAATGTTTACGTGTAAACGATTTTTGTCCGCCTGCTAGTGGTCACCTTGACAGCGACATCACCGTGTTCAAGTGAAAACAGGTGACAATAAAGGAACAAAATCAGTAATATATGTTTTGACGATGAACATCATACTGTTCTTCCGAAGAACTCCAACCCACTCCTCACTCCCACCCTCATCTTCGCCCCACCAACTATGTGTTGACCGATTTGGCAGACATTCTTTTCCGTCATAGCTTGCTTATTGTGGCAGATTCCGGTAAATCGATTATATGTTTCCCATTTCCGCTAAAGCCAGCGATGCCGGAGAGCACGATGTGAGTCTAACATTTTGACAGATTTTTCAAAAAATTTTCGTGCTGTTCGAAGCTGACATTATTGTTTTAGAACACAGATGTGTGATTAGTGTGTCGCAACTATGTGCTTTTGTGTTTCAGGTCCAAGGGCAAAAGTTGGGCAGAACAGGTCGACGAAGGCGATGAAGGTTTGTGCAATTATTATTTGTCAACAGCATGGAACACAAGGCCTAGTCTTGTTTCTCGTCCCAGGCCCGCCCCCGCTCCTCTCGCCTTCATTCCGTTGAGAAGAGTCTTCATCCATGATTTTATGAGATGGAAACTACGGAAAGTCGGGAACGTGGCGGGGGAGTCGAAGGGAGCTAATTAGAACAGTGCCTGACCAAAAAAAAAAAGAAGAAGAAGAAGCGCCCAAGGCACATCGTTAGATCAGTTCATTAATTAAGACTGAAGGCTTGGACTTCAAAATATTCTCATGGTGTCACCAGTGTCTGCAGAGAAAACATTTCTGTGCATCAACTTTTGTATGAATGCTCGGTGTTGACCTCTCTATCAGGAGAAAGGTATTGAGATGAAGAACTTGTTTGATAATGTCAGTACTGTCTTTTATAGTTCATACGTTGTTGAAATTGCTGTGATTATTTTGCAGTCACAGGTTGCAAAAATGTTTATAGAGATCAACAATTTTGTGCACCACTAGGGTATTTCACTTGTGTAAATATGAGATATGAGTTTGAAAGTACCAACATGGATGATAAGTTGAGCGTGGAGGTTTTTTTTTTTTTTTAATATAAATGTCTAATATCATCTGGCAATGAAAAGACATAAAATAAACTACTGAACTGAACTGAACTGAAAATACAAGCAGAGACTTGTCGATTCATAACGGTCAGTGGGTCCACCCGGTCACTAGTGTCAGATCCTCTGAGCACATGGACTGTCTGAGTATCTTTCTCTTTGTCTTTTTGGTGGTTTGCAAGCATAATTTAATCAGTGTTTTAGTCCTGTTTCTTCACAGTGGATACCAATGCAATTATGATAAGTTTATTCAAAAATTATTGGTCCATTTCATCCAAAACAGTTTTTTAACTGTTCATTCTTCCATTTAGTTGTGATCTGTTGACATATATCATATTAATTGATGGTTTTGTGTTGATTATGAAAGAGAACTTTTTTTTAATGATGTGTATACTATCTGCAAGACAGTCTCTACAGTGTTAGAACAAAATGCAAGAGAGAAGTCTTCAAAGTCTTCATTGAGATGGATGGTCCATAATTATTAGCCTGGCTGACGATCCTGCCGCACTGGCCAACAAAAGAATGATAACTCTGTCTAGTTGAAATGAAAACTAGAAAACTGAACAAAGGACACTGTTCTGAAAGCAGTTTGTTCTAGTAAGATTGCATAATATGATAAAATGTTGTGCAACAAGCAGCTGGTGACATTCACTGACTGTGGGTTGGCGTGGAACCTGTAACAGATACACAACAGTGGATGATTTGTAATTCATTGATGACAAAGGCCAGGAAAAGGTCAAAGAACAAAATGAACTTGTGGTTATGGTAACACTAATAGGGCCAAAAACAGCAGTGTCAGTGGACCAGCTTGATTTTTTTTTTTTTTAAACAGTGCTATCTGACACATGTGTAGCCAACACTCCATAGGCCAAGTGCACAGTGTTTGCTTTTTTGTGTGGATCTTTCGTCAAGTCAGGACTCCTACCAATGAAAAGTAAAAAATCATCTGCCCCTACCCTAGGTCCACATCCCCCACCTTTTCATCTTTCCCTCCCCACCCAGGGCTGGAAATTCAGAAACTCGATCAAAATGGTGCTATTAAGGAAAAGAACATTGAGAATCAACTAGTTATGGTCTCTACTTTTTGGTCCAGCCAGAATCAGGACCATTTTTTAAAAGCTTTTTATCAATCCTTTTTATTTTCATAGCATCAAGAGTTTCAATTTTACATGCTGAGCATATGTACAGTTTATATTGGATTGATTTATTACTTATACTTCACTAATAAACAGTGATTAAGAATAGTTTAAAGAAAAATGAAGTGCTCTTCAGTCCAGGATCTTTACTCAACAAAATTTGATGTGGTCTGGAATTACCTTGCGATACTGACTGCTCAAAATTTGATGTGGTCAGGAATTATCTTGCTGTACTTGCTGTTTGAAATTTGACATGGTCTGGAAGTATCTTGCTATACTTACTTTTTAAGGCAAGTTCAGTGCTGTTTTGATGTTCATTAAAGGTAAAACTAGTTTAACGCTCAACACTTTTTGAGATTTTTGCTTGATGGATGTTCTTTGTTTCGTAACATTCTGTGCATTATTTCTAAAACAATAATATTTTTGTGATGAATGTGTCTATGTCAGGTTTTTTTTAGGCGATATATTGCTTCAGATAACAAAAATGTTGTTTTAAATACCGTAATTCTGGGAAGAAAACTGTCGATCACTGGTGATCGAAATTCAAGGGAAAGAACTGAAGAGAGTTAAGGGCCTGGAACGTTTTTGCTATAGTTTTTACTGTTCACCCTCTTTTAACTTCATCCACCCAGCACAAGACGACGAGCTCTTTGCATGTAAACAATTCTCATGTTTGTAATTAATCGTTTTCTCTTTTTGATTTTGTTTTGTGTCTGTTCCTCCAGACCAGCGTTGTCCTCCAGACTAGCGTTGCATTTCAGAGTGTAATGGCAACAATCTTTTTTTCTGCCAATTCACATGAGCAATACTCTCTACATTGTACCTCAGAAGACTGAACCATTGATGAAGAAAAGCTAAAGGAGCTAGATTTTGGTTGTTTGAAGATAGTTAGGCAATGTGTACAGTGAAAGGCTGATAACCAGAGAGGAATCATTGTTTATGTAGTGACAGGTGAGTAGGTTTGAGTGAAAGAGACTCTTTATAGCTTCCCATACAGCACCTTTATGTATCACACTTGCAGCAGTGAAATCAGCAAAATACATTTCAGAATTTTAGACTAAGGGTAGAAGCATGTAACAAAGTGTTTGTTAGTGAGCACATCTTTGGATAACATTAACATCAAGTGCATCTATTTTGAACGGCGAATGCGTGAGTTTGAAACTCAGCCAAACTTGGTAATGTTCTGTCAGTGAAGTCCTCCTTCATTAGAAAACGACAGACTGCATTTTGACAAAAGTGTTAAGTTGTTGGAGTTATGTAAGTTATATGGAGTTCACTCCCACACACGTGCACCCCCCACCCTTCACCATCCAGACACACACACATACACACACACACACAAGCACATGTGCACGCACGCATGCACGCACACACACACACACACACACACACACACACACACACACACACACACACACTTTCTACAACTTGGCGAAGCAAGCCTTTTCATTTCCATGAAATGATGAGTTTCCTCATCAGACAATGAGGCCGTGGCGTTACCAATCACCATTTATCATGATGTAACAAAAAGTACATTTTATGGGTAATTCTTCGGAAAATCTCGGCTGAAGGAATTTGCTTGGCTAGAAAAACGTGACAGCATGTCGAAACTATGTAGCAGCCAGTAGAACTTGAGCTGCTGAAGTCCAAAAAGAGAAAAGAAAAAAACAACAAAAAAAAACTTTCATCACCAGGACATCAAACATGCAACATTTGGCGATGGGTGTTGTTGGATTGTTTCCCCCACCCCTCCCCCACCACAACATCCAGTGTCTTGAGGTCTGACACTGAAATAATGGAAATAGTGCCAAAAACTAAACGTAGAGGAAGGGGAGAGAGATGGGTGCAGGGGAAAGGGGGAGGAGAAGGGGAGGGGGGTGGGGAGGGGGGGGGTGGGGGTGGGGGGACAGTCGTACAACCAAACAGCTGCAGAAGAAAAGGGAAGGTTTGGAACAAAGCCCTCAAAACAAAGCCCTCAAAACAAAGCCCTCAAAACAGACCAGCAGTATATTTAGTTTTTCCAAAATATTATCAAACATAAAGATAGAAATTAATGTCAGACCAGAAGCATTTATAAAAACACTAATATAAATTTGTATACCAAAAGGAAGCTAAATAGACCCTCACTCCTCCCCCCCCCCCCCCCCCCCCCTTCCCCCCTAAAAAGAGTACCAATATTAATCATGCTCATACTTACAGAAACCATTCATTCATCAAGTAAACCGCTATAGAAATAAAGAATATGCATTGGTGTTTGAAATATATGTAAACATCTGGTTTTTGTTTTGTTTTGTTGTTGTGGTTTGTTTGTTTTTGAGGGTTGATTGGCAATGGCATGTTTTTGGTTCACTTTAAACCCTTTATCAGCTTAATTATTTAAGGTGTATATATACCCATTAGAATTTTTTTTCAGGGGGTAATGTTATTCCCTAAGAACGAAAGTGTGGGGAGTACTGTTCCTGACCAATGCACTTGCATGTGAACATAGTGAGCTTTTTGATTGATATGTCTGCAGACTACTGGTTAATCAAAATTATGCTGTCTACAAACTACCGATTAATCAAGATTATGTTGATTAAGCACCCTTATTGTGCGTTACTAGTACATTTTTTTTGTTTTGTTTTTAATTTGATGCTGTTATAGAGGATGTGAAGTTGACCTGTAAATTTGCGATTGCAGGGGTGTTGCCTCCAAACACAGAGGAGTTTGATGAGAAGAAAGGGCTGAAGAAGATCACAGAGTTCAAATACAATGACGAAGGAAAGATAGTCAAGGTGTGTATTCAGAAACTCGGGGTTTCTCTGTTTGCTGGCTTGTCTTGTTTATAGCTGAACCTGCCACGAAGTTTCTCATTCTAAGAATGGTAGTGCAGGAAAAAAAGAAAATGGCGTGGCTTGATTGTGTGAATGCTGATCTCCTTTGCGTTGGTGCTGGGCATGACAGAGATCTGAGGGTACAGGAAAGTGAAAAACATTGTGTATCCTAGGCTCCAGATCTGATAGAATGTATGTAATGTGCATATGGTGATTGGCTCTTTCCTTCTCAAAGTCAGTGGAACTGAATGCTAGACTATTGTTATTGGGAGATCACAAGATTTTTTTCCAGATGTGTTTACCAGATGTTAGCTTGCTAAAGCATTCTCTTACTGTTGATATATTTTGTGTGTATGTGTGTGTGTGTGTGTTTTTTTTAACAGACTGTCAAGACATACCAAACAAAAACCTTGAAGGTGTCTAAGTCTGTAGCTCATAGAAAGGTAAGTGTTTGTTTTTTTTTAAGTGCTTCAGTTTCAATGGACTAGATCATGACAAAATTGTTCTTGTAGGATTTCTGTTTGTTTTGTTTTTTGTACAGTTAGTTTTCTTCCATTTTTTTTTTCTGTATAAAGGATACATTTCATTATTTAGGAATGTTTGACATCAGAGGTATAATTATTTTCTGCTGATGTGCTCCCACTTCCAGCATGCAGTTTTATCCCTCCTGCTTCAAACATACACACGCACGCATCTGCGCTGCGTGTGTGCGTATACTCACCACTTGAATGCATGCACACGTGCACGCACGCACACACACACACACACACACACACACACACACACACACACACACACACACACACACACACACACACTCTTACACACATGTACACATGCAGGCATGCACACACACACACACACACACACACACAGGTACACACCACACACACACAAAATAGAGTAGAAAGAAACTCGTGGAGAGCGTGGCAGCAGAGAGTCCTCGGAAGAGAAGCCCCCTTCAAGCAAGTGTTTCGGCCCTTATCTCCTGACACTCTAGGGGGGTTGGGCCACACCCGGTTCATGACTCCGGATGTCCCTCTGCTGCCCCTTTTTTTTCCCATCTTGGGACGAGCCATGGCTGGGATTCGAACCCATGACCCTCTGGACATGCTCATTTTCCACTTAATGACTCGCGCTTTAACCACTGAGCCACAGGGACACCTGATATTTGTAGGGAAATTAAGCCTTATGAAGTTCACTTTTGTTCCTCCTTGACCAGATCCAGCTTGAACACCTCTCTGCCGCTTCTGCCATTGCTTTCAGGGCTCTGGTTTTTTCCTTCCCTGCAACTGAGAGCTGTTTCATGAGGCTGTATGCAGACGTTCCTACAAACCCCCTAGCTCCAATTTCTGCAGTGAGGACTTTGACCTGATAGCCTTCTCTCCTCAGGCTGTTTGCCAGATCAGCATACTTTTCAGTCTTGTAGATTTGAGCTGCCTCCATTCTGTTCTCATATGGCACCGTGAGCTCGATCATGATCAGCTGCTTGGTTGACTTAGAGTGGACTACTATGTCTGGTCTCATGCCACTCTTGCTGATGATCTCTGGGTGACTCTTCCATTCTGGGAGGTCTGCAGTGCACTCCCAGTCATCTGCCCCGTCCAGCAGACTCTGCCTGCATGTTTCGAGTGGCACTGTTGTTCTTGGCCATGATTTGCTGCCTCCTGCCGTGAAGAATGTTGCGGGTGCTTTTGGAGTCCTGATTTTCCCTTTTGTGGTGTTGGTACTAGCCCAGACTACTTGTACAATTTCTTTGAGCACTTGGTTGTGCCTCCATGTGTACCTTCCTTGAGCCAGGGCTACTTTACATGAGCTTAGGACATGCTCCACTGTTTGTTTTTCATGGCAGAGGGGGCATGCAGGATCGTCTGTTTTCCCCCACTTCACCAGGTTTGCATTTGAGGGCAGAAGGTCATATGCAGATCTGAGAATGAAGCTGATCCTGAGAGGGGCCATGTGCCAAATGTCATTCCAAGTGAGACTTCTTTGGAGTGCATTCTCCCACGTTGTCCACTGCCCTTGCTGGCTCTGCTGGACTGCTTTTTGGAGTCTTTTTTGGTCTTCTTCTTTTCTCATCTCCTGAATCATCATGTCTCTTTTGGCTTTTCCTTTGGCCTTTGACCACCATTCAGTTTTGGTCACCCCCAGTCCCTGTCTGTTGGTCTGTGTGTGTCCTGTTATTTCTCTGATCTTGAGACTTTCTTTTGCAGAATCCATCGCCTCTTGAACTTTCCATTTTCTGCCTGTCTTCAGCTGGGGCTTAATTGCTTCTACCACCTTGTCTCCTGAGTCCTCCAGCATGCTTTGAAGTCTGATCTTCCCTGCTTTGTATTCCTCCAGGATGGATTTCAGGGGTAGTTTCAGCTTTGCTTGGCGACAGTACAGCGCTATGTCAGTCAGACAGGGTGGGACACCAAGCCATTTCCTTGTGAACTTGTTGATTTTGGCTTCCATTGCCTCCACTATGCTGGTGCAGATGTCGTATATCATCAGAGGCCATAGCAGCTTTGGTATCAGCATGAACTGCAGACACCAGACCTTGTATTTGCCAGGGAGCCCACACTGGTCAATGGTCTCCAAGCCTTCCTCCGCCATCTGCTTGGTTTCTTTTGCTCTTTGTGTGTCTTTCAGCGTATCATCATACCATCTTCCAAGGCTCTTGACTGGTTCTTCTGTGACTGTTGGAATGGCCTGGTTGGCAACACTGAAGACCACAGATCCGGCCACTTTTCCTTTCCTCAGTGAGAGACTCCGTGATTTCTTTGGCTTGAACTTCATTCTGGATGAGGCAACTATGTCGTCCAGCCTCTCCAGCACATGACGTGTCTCGTCTTCTCTGGATGAAATCACTGTAGTGTCATCCATGAAGGCCTTGAGAGGAGGCATCTTGTATCCATCGCCAAGGTCTGTTTGTCTCGCGTTGTTTGTTGCTGCTTTCAAGATGAGTTCCATTGCCAGCACGAACAGTATTGGGGAAATTGCACAGCCCATTGCAATACCCACTTCCAAGTTGATCCAGTCTGTTGTGTACTCCTTGGTAGAGAACCGCATTGAGAAGCCATTGAAGTACTTCTTGAGCATGTCGCGGATGTTCTTTGGCACATGGTACATCTCAAGAGCCAACTGTATCATCTCATGGGGCACAGATCCATATGCGTTTGCCAGATCAAGCCACACTACGTCCAGGTCTCTCTTTTCTGTTTTTGCTTTTTGGATTGCGTCCCAGATCATTGTGGCGTGTTCTACACAGCCCGCCACGCCTGGGATGCCACCTTTCTGGACTGACACATCCAAGTACTTGTTTTCCATCAGGTACTTGGTCAGCCTTGCTGCCATGACAGAGAAGAAGATTTTCCCTTCGACGTTCAGTAGTGATATTGGCCTGAACTGGCTAATGTCACTTGAGTTTTGCTCTTTGGGGATGTACACACCATCTGCCGTCATCCACTGGCCGCTGATCTTCTGGTTTCTCCAAGCCGATCGCAGCAGCCTGTGGAGCCACTCCAGCACCTTGGGACATTTCTTGTAAAGCTGGTAAGGTATTCCGTTTGGCCCTGGTGATGATTTGGCTCTGGCTTTGTCGACCACCTTCTTGATTTCCGCCAACGTTGGAGGCTTGCCATTGAACTGTTCCTCAGGGTTGGTTGGCCACACCAGACCTTGAATGTCGAGTGGTGCTTTGCTCTGTGGGTCAGAGTATGTTTTCCTCAGATGCTGCTCAAGAACTCCTTTGTCCACACTTAGGGTCCCAGATTTTGGCTGCTCAAACAGTGTTCTGGCAAACTGGAAGGGGTCTCTGAAGAAGCGCTCTTGTGTCTTCTTCTTTTTGCTCTTCCTCTTCCTCGCAGATTCCGCTTTGCTGAGGGCACTGTGTTTTTCTTTCAGGTCTTTCCACAGTTTTTCCAAGCCTTGTTTTTCAGCTGGCAGTGCGGTCTTCATTTGCATCTTGAGGTTTTTCTTTTGGACCCTGATCTTGTCCATCTTTTCTTGGCGTCTGGATTTCTTTGGAGGTGTTTTCTCTTTGGGTAGTTTTGCTCCATAGGCGTCTCTACATGTGGCATACACAATGTCCCCATATGTGGCTAGTTTGTGTTCCAGGGTGCTTTTCCCTATCAGTGCATCGAGTCTTTGGACGATTTTTGCATCCAGTTTCTCCCAATCTTCAGTTTCGTTTGCTCGTGGCAAGTTGAGTTTCAGGCGCCTGGCATCGAGGGCCTGTGCAAATTCCTCATCCGAACCAACAGCGTGGATGTCCTTGGCACTGTGGTTTAAATCCTGGCCTTGGTCTTCCGACGTCTTATCTGCTGATGCAGTGCGCTGCTGCTCATTCAGATGAGTCTTCACACATCCCATCTTTGTTCTGTGGATCTTCATGCCACGGGTGGTAGCGAAACGCTTTCCACAGACACATGGATATTCCATTTGGTCCATGTTCATAGTCCGTTTGGGATTTGCAGTCATGATTGGTTGAGCACCGATGGATTCATCATTCTCTCCCCCTTTCGGTGAATCCTGGGAGCATCTTTTCCTTTTATTTTTAGTAGCCACATGTTTAAGGCAAAGTGGGGAGCCAGCCCACAGAGCCCTTGGTTCTGGTCTTTTCCCAGTGTCCTCCGGTCTTTCCCGGACGTCCTCCGGCCTATTCCCGGAAGTCAATGGTTTACCCATGCATCAGTAGAAAGAAACTCGTGGAGAGTGTGGCAGCAGAGAGTCCTCAGAAGAGAAGCCCCCTTCAAGCAAGTGTTTCGGCCCTTATCTCCTGACACTCTAGGGGGGTTGGGCCACACCCGGTTCATGACTCCGGATGTCCCTCTGCTGCCCCTTTTTTTTCCCATCTTGGGACGAGCCATGGCTGGGATTCGAACCCATGACCCTCTGGACATGCTCATTTTCCACTTAATGACTCGCGCTTTAACCACTGAGCCACAGGGACACCTGATATTTGTAGGGAAATTAAGCCTTATGAAGTTCACTTTTGTTCCTCCTTGACCAGATCCAGCTTGAACACCTCTCTGCCGCTTCTGCCATTGCTTTCAGGGCTCTGGTTTTTTCCTTCCCTGCAACTGAGAGCTGTTTCATGAGGCTGTATGCAGACGTTCCTACAAACCCCCTAGCTCCAATTTCTGCAGTGAGGACTTTGACCTGATAGCCTTCTCTCCTCAGGCTGTTTGCCAGATCAGCATACTTTTCAGTCTTGTAGATTTGAGCTGCCTCCATTCTGTTCTCATATGGCACCGTGAGCTCGATCATGATCAGCTGCTTGGTTGACTTAGAGTGGACTATTATGTCTGGTCTCATGCCACTCTTGCTGATGATCTCTGGGTGACTCTTCCATTCTGGGAGGTCTGCAGTGCACTCCCAGTCATCTGCCCCGTCCAGCAGACTCTGCCTGCATGTTTCGAGTGGCACTGTTGTTCTTGGCCATGATTTGCTGCCTCCTGCCGTGAAGAATGTTGCGGGTGCTTTTGGAGTCCTGATTTTCCCTTTTGTGGTGTTGGTACTAGCCCAGACTACTTGTACAATTTCTTTGAGCACTTGGTTGTGCCTCCATGTGTACCTTCCTTGAGCCAGGGCTACTTTACATGAGCTTAGGACATGCTCCACTGTTTGTTTTTCATGGCAGAGGGGGCATGCAGGATCGTCTGTTTTCCCCCACTTCACCAGGTTTGCATTTGAGGGCAGAAGGTCATATGCAGATCTGAGAATGAAGCTGATCCTGAGAGGGGCCATGTGCCAAATGTCATTCCAAGTGAGACTTCTTTGGAGTGCATTCTCCCACGTTGTCCACTGCCCTTGCTGGCTCTGCTGGACTGCTTTTTGGAGTCTTTTTTGGTCTTCTTCTTTTCTCATCTCCTGAATCATCATGTCTCTTTTGGCTTTTCCTTTGGCCTTTGACCACCATTCAGTTTTGGTCACCCCCAGTCCCTGTCTGTTGGTCTGTGTGTGTCCTGTTATTTCTCTGATCTTG
This sequence comes from Conus canariensis, assembly GCA_033310375.1. NCBI lineage: Eukaryota > Metazoa > Mollusca > Gastropoda > Neogastropoda > Conidae > Conus > Conus canariensis. The sequence goes on along the minus strand of CM065746.1, from coordinate 40,305,493 downwards.
AGACTTTCTTTTGCAGAATCCATCGCCTCTTGAACTTTCCATTTTCTGCCTGTCTTCAGCTGGGGCTTAATTGCTTCTACCACCTTGTCTCCTGAGTCCTCCAGCATGCTTTGAAGTCTGATCTTCCCTGCTTTGTATTCCTCCAGGATGGATTTCAGGGGTAGTTTCAGCTTTGCTTGGCGACAGTACAGCGCTATGTCAGTCAGACAGGGTGGGACACCAAGCCATTTCCTTGTGAACTTGTTGATTTTGGCTTCCATTGCCTCCACTATGCTGGTGCAGATGTCGTATATCATCAGAGGCCATAGCAGCTTTGGTATCAGCATGAACTGCAGACACCAGACCTTGTATTTGCCAGGGAGCCCACACTGGTCAATGGTCTCCAAGCCTTCCTCCGCCATCTGCTTGGTTTCTTTTGCTCTTTGTGTGTCTTTCAGCGTATCATCATACCATCTTCCAAGGCTCTTGACTGGTTCTTCTGTGACTGTTGGAATGGCCTGGTTGGCAACACTGAAGACCACAGATCCGGCCACTTTTCCTTTCCTCAGTGAGAGACTCCGTGATTTCTTTGGCTTGAACTTCATTCTGGATGAGGCAACTATGTCGTCCAGCCTCTCCAGCACATGACGTGTCTCGTCTTCTCTGGATGAAATCACTGTAGTGTCATCCATGAAGGCCTTGAGAGGAGGCATCTTGTATCCATCGCCAAGGTCTGTTTGTCTCGCGTTGTTTGTTGCTGCTTTCAAGATGAGTTCCATTGCCAGCACGAACAGTATTGGGGAAATTGCACAGCCCATTGCAATACCCACTTCCAAGTTGATCCAGTCTGTTGTGTACTCCTTGGTAGAGAACCGCATTGAGAAGCCATTGAAGTACTTCTTGAGCATGTCGCGGATGTTCTTTGGCACATGGTACATCTCAAGAGCCAACTGTATCATCTCATGGGGCACAGATCCATATGCGTTTGCCAGATCAAGCCACACTACGTCCAGGTCTCTCTTTTCTGTTTTTGCTTTTTGGATTGCGTCCCAGATCATTGTGGCGTGTTCTACACAGCCCGCCACGCCTGGGATGCCACCTTTCTGGACTGACACATCCAAGTACTTGTTTTCCATCAGGTACTTGGTCAGCCTTGCTGCCATGACAGAGAAGAAGATTTTCCCTTCGACGTTTAGTAGTGATATTGGCCTGAACTGGCTAATGTCACTTGAGTTTTGCTCTTTGGGGATGTACACACCATCTGCCGTCATCCACTGGCCGCTGATCTTCTGGTTTCTCCAAGCCGATCGCAGCAGCCTGTGGAGCCACTCCAGCACCTTGGGACATTTCTTGTAAAGCTGGTAAGGTATTCCGTTTGGCCCTGGTGATGATTTGGCTCTGGCTTTGTCGACCACCTTCTTGATTTCCGCCAACGTTGGAGGCTTGCCATTGAACTGTTCCTCAGGGTTGGTTGGCCACACCAGACCTTGAATGTCGAGTGGTGCTTTGCTCTGTGGGTCAGAGTATGTTTTCCTCAGATGCTGCTCAAGAACTCCTTTGTCCACACTTAGGGTCCCAGATTTTGGCTGCTCAAACAGTGTTCTGGCAAACTGGAAGGGGTCTCTGAAGAAGCGCTCTTGTGTCTTCTTCTTTTTGCTCTTCCTCTTCCTCGCAGATTCCGCTTTGCTGAGGGCACTGTGTTTTTCTTTCAGGTCTTTCCACAGTTTTTCCAAGCCTTGTTTTTCAGCTGGCAGTGCGGTCTTCATTTGCATCTTGAGGTTTTTCTTTTGGACCCTGATCTTGTCCATCTTTTCTTGGCGTCTGGATTTCTTTGGAGGTGTTTTCTCTTTGGGTAGTTTTGCTCCATAGGCGTCTCTACATGTGGCATACACAATGTCCCCATATGTGGCTAGTTTGTGTTCCAGGGTGCTTTTCCCTATCAGTGCATCGAGTCTTTGGACGATTTTTGCATCCAGTTTCTCCCAATCTTCAGTTTCGTTTGCTCGTGGCAAGTTGAGTTTCAGGCGCCTGGCATCGAGGGCCTGTGCAAATTCCTCATCCGAACCAACAGCGTGGATGTCCTTGGCACTGTGGTTTAAATCCTGGCCTTGGTCTTCCGACGTCTTATCTGCTGATGCAGTGCGCTGCTGCTCATTCAGATGAGTCTTCACACATCCCATCTTTGTTCTGTGGATCTTCATGCCACGGGTGGTAGCGAAACGCTTTCCACAGACACATGGATATTCCATTTGGTCCATGTTCATAGTCCGTTTGGGATTTGCAGTCATGATTGGTTGAGCACCGATGGATTCATCATTCTCTCCCCCTTTCGGTGAATCCTGGGAGCATCTTTTCCTTTTATTTTTAGTAGCCACATGTTTAAGGCAAAGTGGGGAGCCAGCCCACAGAGCCCTTGGTTCTGGTCTTTTCCCAGTGTCCTCCGGTCTTTCCCGGACGTCCTCCGGCCTATTCCCGGAAGTCAATGGTTTACCCATGCATCAGTAGAAAGAAACTCGTGGAGAGCGTGGCAGCAGAGAGTCCTCAGAAGAGAAGCCCCCTTCAAGCAAGTGTTTCGGCCCTTATCTCCTGACAATCTAGGGGGGTTGGGCCACACCCGGTTCATGACTCCGGATGTCCCTCTGCTGCCCCTTTTTTTTCCCATCTTGGGACGAGCCATGGCTGGGATTCGAACCCATGACCCTCTGGACATGCTCATTTTCCACTTAATGACTCGCGCTTTAACCACTGAGCCACAGGGACACCTGATATTTGTAGGGAAATTAAGCCTTATGAAGTTCACTTTTGTTCCTCCTTGACCAGATCCAGCTTGAACACCTCTCTGCCGCTTCTGCCATTGCTTTCAGGGCTCTGGTTTTTTCCTTCCCTGCAACTGAGAGCTGTTTCATGAGGCTGTATGCAGACGTTCCTACAAACCCCCTAGCTCCAATTTCTGCAGTGAGGACTTTGACCTGATAGCCTTCTCTCCTCAGGCTGTTTGCCAGATCAGCATACTTTTCAGTCTTGTAGATTTGAGCTGCCTCCATTCTGTTCTCATATGGCACCGTGAGCTCGATCATGATCAGCTGCTTGGTTGACTTAGAGTGGACTACTATGTCTGGTCTCATGCCACTCTTGCTGATGATCTCTGGGTGACTCTTCCATTCTGGGAGGTCTGCAGTGCACTCCCAGTCATCTGCCCCGTCCAGCAGACTCTGCCTGCATGTTTCGAGTGGCACTGTTGTTCTTGGCCATGATTTGCTGCCTCCTGCCGTGAAGAATGTTGCGGGTGCTTTTGGAGTCCTGATTTTCCCTTTTGTGGTGTTGGTACTAGCCCATACTACTTGTACAATTTCTTTGAGCACTTGGTTGTGCCTCCATGTGTACCTTCCTTGAGCCAGGGCTACTTTACATGAGCTTAGGACATGCTCCACTGTTTGTTTTTCATGGCAGAGGGGGCATGCATATTTACTCTCTCTCTCTCTCCACACTCACACACACACACACACACACACACACACATACACACTCTCTCAACTCAAAAAAGAAAAAAAACAAAGTTAGATCTAGTTGCAAAGTGAAGTGACTGCAGACGGAAATCTAAGCAAATTTGAAATATTATAATTGATGAAGCTCTGCTAAAAAAAAGTTGACAAACGAATCACAAGGCAAAACATGATGTGTATCAACCTCTTGGGTCTTCTTCAGGGAACACACACAACACTCAGGACAAAGAAAATGAATGGGCAAATCAGCAGTTGCTCGTGTTTTGTCCTGTGATTGGTTTGTTAACATTTTTCGGTGGAGCTGTATCAATGACTTTTCACATTTGTTTAAACAAAAAGTGTTATGAAAAGCTAATATTCTTTTCATTGTTGAAGTGGAAGTCAGACTGTATCTCTTTCTCTCTTTTTTTTTTTTTTTAGATTTTGTTTTGGCACCAGAGACTCAGACTGGTTTCTTCAGTATTACTACTTGTGATACAAAATAACATCGAGAAAATGGAATTTGTCATTGAAAAGGTAAAAATTGTAATATTCTGGCAGTTAATTCTAATGGTGTAGAAACAGCAGTCATCTTCCTATGGGAAGACTTCAGTGAGGAGACTGTGAAGACAGAGTAGTTTGTAGAATGCATTATATGGACAATACACTCATCTTTGGCGTGGAATCCTAAACGACAAATAAGTACGCCACAGGTCTGCTACTTTTCTGATCTTGCAGTCGAGTCCAGTGCGTATGTGGCAATTGGTTAGTCTGTGGAGAGTGGTGTAAATGAGATGATCTTACTGTTGAGTCTAGTGCGGCAGCACATACGTGTCTAGCATTTCATTGGTTGACAGAGCGTGTGTGAGAGGACATATATATTCTCACATGTATATTCTTGTGAGTGTGATTGTTCATGTTCTTGCTGCAGACATGGAAGAAGTTTGGGGCAGCAGAGCGGGACCCCCCCGGCCCCAACCCTGCCAACACGGTGATCTCTGAGGAGATCTTCATGCAGTTTGTCAGCAGCAATGATGTGAGTGACTGCCTGTGTTTGTGCATGTGTGTGTGTGTGTGTGTGTGTGTGTGTGTGTGTGTGTGTGTGTGTGTGTGTGTGTGTGCAGGGGGTATGAGCACATGCACGTGTGAGTGTGTGTGTGTGTGTGAGACCAGTTTAGTCATATGATTTTGTCTTTTTTGTACAATTGTGGCAAAATATGAGGACAACAAATTTTATAAAAGAAATAAAATGAAAAAAAAAAAGGGTTCTTGAGTGGTAATTGCACATGCGGACTTTAGCCTGGTCTGCTTTGACCAAAGAGGGACAACTCTTGCGAAGTCTCATGCACAAAATTGCATTTGACTGTGTCTGCTTCTTCAGTAGCAGAGACTACAGGCCCTAACATATCTGGGGGAAAAAAAAAACCCCGAGAGGTCATAGATTTGTAACAAATGCTGATGAATCAGGTCTGAAAGTAATTTGTGTTGGAAGAACCTAATTTACTTCTAGTTCTTGTTACTGCAAAATCAGGTATTCATCTATCATCCGCTATCTGACGGCAGATGAAAACACCCTCACCCACCACCCCACCCCCACACACTTTTACAGAAATGTGGAAGATTTGTATCCATCCTTTGCACAAAATATATTCATTATTTTGTTGTTGAAAATGCACCAATAGTAATTTTAGCGTAAACAGGTCTGGTGTGTGTGGGCATGGGTGCACCTGCTCGTGCAAGGGTTGACTGGGTGATGTGTTCGAGAGAGTGAGGTTATGAGAGGTATTTTGTGTATGATTGGCCAGCTACCCTACTCCGAAAAAAAAATGGTCAGAGTTGCACCCTAAAAAGGGAAACAAATGAACACATCTGTTTTATGTATACACACGTGTTTGCATATGTGTGCAGTAGTTTCTCAGGTCTCTGATTTGCTGGAAACAAACCTTTCCAATCATTGAGCTTGTCAGCAAGGATGGTGTGAGGGTGAAGCAACAGGTGACCAAGCTGATGCTGCATTGAGCCAGTCAGGAACCCCATGCCCTCTGTTGATGTGTTCAGGCAGTTTGGTGTCCAAAAAAAAAGTTTCATCTCCCAGCTCTCTCTGCTTTTCTTGAATATGGATATTAGGAATCGGAAGGGGTACTGACTGGCCTTGTGGGTGAAGCAGCGTTCCGTTGATCTTAGGATCCTGGGTTCAACTCCCGTCTTAAGACAACCAGGTTAAAAGAGGTTTTTTTTTTTTTTTTCTTCCATGTCAATGTCTGTGGAGAGTCCAACCCCATGTACACATGCGTAGTGATGAGACTTTAACCTGAAGTCCTGTGTGTGGACACTGGATGTTGAAACAAAAGAATCGCGTACAGATTGGACAGCATTCCATCCTTCAAATAAAGAGCAGGTTATCATACATTGTATGACCTGGCTTTGTGAGGTGGATTATGTCTGCACGAATCGTGAGATACTCATACTAGTGTCATGTAAAGACCGTCATTGTAGGACAGAACATGGCTTCCTTCAAGATGGGATGAATATTATCACAAGCACAAGAATCTCACCTACCTCATGAGTTCTAGCCATGGAACGTGGGAGAAGATGACTATATACAGAACATTGGTAGCTGTGAAGGGTCAGGTGCGATTAAAAAAAAAAAAAAAAGAAAGGAAAAAAAGGCAGATTGGAAGCACACATCATTGAGCGGTGTGTGTGTGTGTGTTGTGCAGCAAAACCAGACGGAGGAGGAGGACGACCCCTTGGCCAAGCTGAAGAGCCAGAAGATCGTGCAGTGCCGCATCTGTAAGGGAGACCACTGGACCACCAAGTGCCCCTACAAAGACACTCTGGCTCCACTGCAGGTGACTTGCTCTGTGTGTGTGTGTGTGTGTGTGTGTGTGTGTGTGTGTGTGTGTGTGTGTGTGTGCGTGTGACGATACTGAGTCATCAAGTATACCTACAAGACATACTGGCTCCATTGCAGGTGACCTACATCTGTGTGTGTGTGTGTGTGTACGTGTGTGTGTGTGTGTGCGCTTGTGTGTGTGTGTGTGTGTGTGTGTGTGTGTGTGTGTGTGTGCGTGTGTGTGTGTGTGTGTGTGTGAGACGCCACTGGACCACCAAGTGTTCCTACAAAGACACACTGGCTTCACTGCTGGTGACTTGCGATGTCGCTGTGTGTGTGAGTGTGACACCATTAGGTCGCCAAGTATCCCTACAAAGACAAGTTGACTCCACTGCTAGAGGGTCTAATTGGAACAAGCCCCATACTTTGGCAGCTGAGGGTTTTAACAGTGCTTTATGTGCACACTGAGCGAGCTAAAAGACCACGGAACTGTACCACTAGAGATGGAATTTTGCAAGCCAAGCAAACGATTGGCACGTTGTATGCAAGGCTGGCTTTCTTTTCTTGCCTGATATAGATGGACACCAGGATGTGTGACTGACTAACCTTTTACTTCTCACCAGCTGCCGTGGCGAAGTGGTTAGCGTCGCAGACTGCCGGCTGGGAGGTCGTGGGTTCGAATCCCATCAGAAGTCATGTGGGTTTTTCTGCCCCGACCGGCTCCTACCCAGAGTTGAGTTGCTGCAGACTCGGTTGGGAAGACTGGGACCACACACTCGAGTTTCATCCACTTAATGGATGCGTTTCTGAGAGTGGTGCTCAAATTTCCTGACCAACACTGCAGGTGCCTGTATCTCTCGGGCCTGGTTGATGCCGGGATATATTATAAAAGGAAGCATGGAGTACAGCCCTGTCATGTAGTCTCAGACCGAAATGGAAATCCGTAGCATCATCTTAATCATCCTCATTCTCATCGATCAGCATAAAAAAAAGTCTCAAATTCTGTGGCCCTTCATGCCCTGCTCTCATGGTGACCTCAGTTTCGATGTCCTCTCCACATCTGTGGCCTTGGTTTAGTTCCGTTGGGATCACCGTTATCGGCGAGTCCATGGGGGCTGTCGTTGGACGGACGTGGTGGCGCCCTCCGGAGGGAGAGCTCACTCACGCCGGCTCCACGACTAAGCAATTATTGTCGTCAGTAGGGGGCTTAGTAGGTGGTAATCCTGCATATGTTAGATCAGAACAGGTGCCACTGAACACCACCGAAGTGACTCGGCAGCAGTGCAGTGTCTCCTCCAGTGGGTTGCCTCTTGACAGCTTGACATTGACTGCTCCCTGTGGATTGCCGGTGCCGGGGCTGCGGTGGGGCCGACCGGGCTGTGGCTGTGGACAGGGTGTCAGAATGAGCGGCGTGGGTGCACTGCCTCTGAGGTAGCATAGAGGTTGGGACAAAAAAAAGCAAAAAAAAACCTTTTACTTTTCTACATGAGTGTGTGCTTGCTTGTTTTTTGTGTTTGTGTGTGTGTGTGATACATGCATGAAACTAGATTGATTTAATAAACTTAATGGAGAGATGAATGTTCTTATGCTTTGTGTACCATCATGAAATCATTTACACACTGAGAGACATGCACAGGTACACACACGCGCACAACATGCAACACACCCCGCGCCCTGCAAACACATTTCAACTCTTGAACCTGGAAGATCTCTATTCAGGAGAAGCTGACAGAAGAGCAGCGGAAACCGGCAGAGACACCCCCACCCACCACAGGGGGCGCCACCGCCGGTCCCAAACCCACGGGCACCAAGTACGTCCCTCCCAGCCTGAGAGACGGAGCCAGCAAAGGGCGAGGAGAGTCCATGGCTAACCAAAGGAAAGGTTGGTAGGATGTGACTCTTCTGCCTTGAACCGCTCCCTTAACCCTCTTGCATCTGTTTTGCCCGTATCCGGCCGCTCTGTCTGTCTCCTGTGGTGTTCGTTACGGCCGCAACCAGCCGCACATGCTGTGTTACTTTCCATCACACACTGCGGCCTTGTTTTAAGTCAATGCTGGCCAAAATAAATGGGCGTCCCCAAGAGGTGTCCAACGAAATCTTAGCAGTAGTATGGGGCGTGGGAAACAATTCATTCAAAAGACTAGGGTTGTGAACTACCCGCATTCCATTGATTTCTCAGAAAAATATGAATTCTAGGGGCAGTTTTGGGCTGGAAAATGCAAATGCAGGAGGGTTAAACCGCCAGATTACTTTCCTAGAATGCTAGTTATGCTGGGGATACTGTTGATACCATGATCTACAAGTCAACATTCCATGAAACATTGTGTACACCAAAGTGTAGTGGTCTTTGTTGTTTGGTGTGCATGTGTCTGTGACATTTCTTCTGTTTGTGACTGACCATTGCGGTCACTCACCTGGACTGTGGTGACTCGGGGCATGTTCCAGCCCAACTCTTCTCACCACATGTGGGTCACCTAAAATGTCATGGTTACCCATGCTTTGGTCGACTCAAGTCATGTTTATCCTTGTGGTGCTGCTAAATCATCCCCAGTCTTGCTGAATGTGCTGTCACTGTCACTTGTTATTGTTGGTAGTAATTCTAATCGTAGAGTAAGAAAATAAGAAAGGTCTCTTTTTTTGTACTCCCAGTTCTTATAGAACAGGGAGTGTTTTACAATGGGAACGAAGAAATGCTGTGTGTGTGTCTGTCTGTGGTCAAAATGTGTTCCACTCGCTCCAGACGAAACGTCTGGGCTGATCTTTCTGAAAATTTGTAGGTATGTTCATTATGGGTCACGGATGATGCCCGATGTTTTATTTTACCAGAATAGCCGTTACTAACGGCTATAGCGGCCCATAATGGTTTTTCTTCTTTATGGAATATCTCAGTGACGAAATATATTATGACGCATGTTTGATTGTGACATTTTTCAGCTTCCGCCCCCATGCGTATTCAAGATAAACTGGGAGTACATTTACATGCTTTGTATCTTGTTTTGTTTTTTTCTCAAAGTGTGGTGTGTAAATGCTTAGCTCTTGACAACCATGATTGGAACAAAAAGGGGACTGGCCCCTTGGTGGGTAGAACAGGGGTAGTTAAGTCGTTGGTGTGCAAAGGGGGTTGGTGGGTAGAACAGGGGTAGTTAAGTCGTTGGTGTGCAAAGGGGGTTGGTGGGTAGAACAGGGGTAGTTAAGTCGTTGGTGTGCAAAGGGGGTTGGTGGGTAGAACAGGGGTAGTTAAGTCGTTGGTGTGCAAAGGGGGTTGGTGGGTAGAACAGGGGTAGTTAAGTCGTTGGTGTGCAAAGGGGGTTGGTGGGTAGAACAGGGGTAGTTAAGTCGTTGGTGTGCAAAGGGGGTTGGTGGGTAGAACAGGGGTAGTTAAGTCGTTGGTGTGCAAAGGGGGTTGGTGGGTAGAACAGGGGTAGTTAAGTCGTTGGTGTGCAAAGGGGGTTGGTGGGTAGAACAGGGGTAGTTAAGTCGTTGGTGTGCAAAGGGGGTTGGTGGGTAGAACAGGGGTAGTTAAGTCGTTGGTGTGCAAAGGGGGTTTTGCAGAAAAGGGCGGATTGGCTCAAAACAAAAGAAAAAAAAGGTGAACTTAGGAGTCTGTCAGGTTTGTTTCAAACATGCAGAGTAGTCCCTCTTGACTTCAGTTGTAGACATCTGCAGTGTGTGTGTCGTGCGTTAGTTTTACTGTATTGATAGAATAGCAGAGGAGGGAAATAATATTTAAAGAAAAAAAATAATAAATAGAAATGTTTTTTTTAGACTTCATTCTGGAGAATATTTGAAATAATTTCAGAAGAAAAAAAAAAAGAAGAAAAGAAAGATCGTTTGAGAAAATTAAGTTGTTATTTTTTGTGGTTATTTTGTCGGATAGAACTCCACAATTCACCTTTTGTGACATTTTTGCATATGTGAGGGTTTTTAGTCCTTCTAATAGCTGCATTCCGTCCTAAGTGATAATAACATAATGCAAATGTGCATCATTTTTTTTTTCTTTTTCTCTTTCATCCACCCTACCAGCATACAGTGGACTTCTCTTCACAAAGGATTGAACGGAATTTAAATTGTGTGCATGGCTTTTACAATATATGTTGTAATGGATGTGATCACACACAAGATCTTCCTTTTAATTCTCTATGCAGGATTTGTCTCAACTGCCAACTTCAAGAGCAGATGTTGGCAAACCTTGAATCTTAAGGGTCTTTGCTTTGTGCTGTCTCTCAACTTCAGACATTTCTTTTTCGCCTTGATTTTTTCCATCTGTTCAAATTGAACTTGATTTTAAAAAAAAACATCATTAATTATATGTGAATGGACAAGTTGGCATATTTCAACTAATTTGCCCTAATTTCATAGAAAGAAACTTTTTTTTTTAACATGGCATATCTTGTGGGGTTTTAAATATGGGACTCCTAAACTGCAGGGCCAAAATTAATGTTAATTAACTAATTCCAGACGACTCGGGGAAATAACCTGTCGTGCTGCCTCATCAGCAGACTTACGAGATGACTCTGAGTGGAGAGTATTGTCCACATCCTTCAGTGTCCAATTATTTTCAGTTGGGACCATGTTTTTTGATAATAATCTCTCTTGTACAACTTCCTTCAGATCAGCAGACGTGCGTCGTCACTGCTTTGAAGTCTCTGAACCATTACTTCATTGTGTTCGCAAAGTTTTCAGGGTTTTCTTCATGGCACCAATACCTCAGGGTTGAGTTTGTGGTAGCACTTGCGTGGCAAATGGGTTAAAGCTGATATTGGACATAGAGTCAGACTATTTCTCTTGAACACATAGTGATAGTCACACTGTGGATGTAGCCTGTCTCTGTTCATGCCACATTGTCAGGCTAATATCCAGAGTCGGCCCAGCTTGAATCCTGGCCCAGGATTGCCTTCATCTCCTCTGACCTCTTAAAAGCTGGGATTGAACTCAAGAATAGTTAACTAGAAGAACAGTGCTTTAACCACTTGGCCAACTTGGCCCATGTAGAACACAAGGGTGTGATTTTTTTTTTTTTAAGGGAAGACAGAGGTGAATGATAGGTCAAGAACTTCCGCATAGATTTCAGAGCCGTTGAAAAGGTGCTGGTTGGTGTTTAGGTAAAGCAGTCTGTGATCATTGTTACAGCCAAAATTGTATTGCATTACCTGCGCTCCTTACCGTGACAAACGTTTTTTTTGTTCCAGATGAGGCCGCCACAATCCGTGTGACCAACTTGTCCGAGGACACACGTGAGTCTGATCTTCAAGAGTTGTTCCGACCTTTCGGACCCATCTCTCGTATTTACCTGGCCAAGGACAAGGTCACTGGACAGAGCAAGGTAAGACATTGAAGGTCATTTCGAAACACTCTTGCTGAATTTGTACCATGGTGGTAGATGGCAAAGACAAGAAGTTTCTTAGCATGCAATAGGATGGATGTTTCAGAGTTTTCCTTGAATGTAGTACCAATTATAAATTGTGCAGCACAATAAACTTTTTACTATTTACTGGTTATTATCTTCTCTGAATCCCCCCCCCCCCCCCCCCCTTCCAGCTCCCCAATTTTTTCAATTGTTTCATACCAAAAGAAATTGTGTTTTAATGTTTGAAGTGGGTCAGCAGGCACCAGTCAGCTATTTCATTTTTGACACAAGGTCATCACTGATTGGATGATGACTGAACCCACCCAGACATTGACATACATGCCAGCCCTTCCTACGTGATAAATCTTCTGATGTTGAAATATCTGTCAGGGAATCTTGGAGATTGTATAATACATTGGAGAAAAAAAAAATCGTGTAAAAATCTTGACAAATCTTAAATAAATGTTAGCGAACCGCCCAGAGAACGTGGACAAACGAGTCACAAGACGAAACACAACTAGTTTCGACCTCTTAGGTCTTCATCAGGTGAGACATTAACGAATAAAACAATGAAAATTCACTTAGCTTTGATCGCTTCAGATCACTTGGTAGGGTTCAGCGCAAGGAAGAAAGTTTCTTTGTTGAAAAAGGCGCAAGGAAGAAAGTTTCTTCCTTGCGCTGAACCCTACCAAGTGATCTGAAGCGATCAAAGCTAAGTGAATTTTCATTGTTTTATTCGTTAATGTCTCACCTGATGAAGACCTAAGAGGTCGAAACTAGTTGTGTTTCGTCTTGTGACTCGTTTGTCCACGTTCTCTGGGCGGTTCGCTAACATTTATTTAAGATTTGTTTAGATTTCCGCCTGCAGTCCTCTCGCTTTGCAACTAAAAATCTTGAGTCAGATTTATTTTTCTCCATAATCCTGGTAAGAAGACAAACTTGGGCTCCATGTTGGATGGAAAGTTTTTTTGTGTGTAAAAGCAGTTTGTGAAGCTAAACGGTGGTCATGAGTCCACTACATATTCATACATTTTTATAACTTCCTTGTGGTCATCTGACAGGCATAGCTGTGGAGTGCTGTTCATCTTGTGTGCCCTCTTAGTGCTGTTCCTCTGTCTGGCCCATTCATACACAGCCACACCCAGAGGGACCCAGTGTTAGGTGCAGTTCTGGTGAAAAGATGAAACAGACTGCAACGTCACTGGAACATACAACAAACAAACAAGCACACAACAAGTGTAAAGTGACATTATTTTATTTACAAAGGACACCGCAAAACTTCTGGATATTTTGGCGAAAGCGCCTTTTTCAACAAGCACAGGACAAGACAGAAAAGAGATCAAAAACAATACTTCCCTTGCACAGCACAATCCACAAAATCCAAAATTATTTTTCTCCATAATCCTGGTAAGAAGACAAACTTTGTGGATTGTGCTGTGCAAGGGAAGTACTGTTTTTGATCTCTTTTCTCTCTTGTCCTGTGTTTGTTGAAAAAGGCGCTTTCGCCGAAATATCCAGAAGTTTTGTGGTGTCCTTTGTAAATAAAATAACATCACTTTACACTTGTTGTGTGCTTGTTTGTTTGTTGTATGCAGTACTGGTGGTTCACAGAGAGTAGTTGGTTTCGGGTCAACATGAGGCATCCCACCAGAGGTGAATCAGTACTACTGCAGAGTCACTTCAGTGGTGTTCAACCTCATGCTGTTAACTGTGACAAAGGAGAAAGGAGGGAGGGCTGAAAGAGAGCAATGCCAATGAGAGGGTGAAGAAGATGGAGCTGAAGGGGAGGAAGGGTGGTGGGGAGAGTGAAACATTCTTTGCACAGGGTTCGTACAGAGTCCTGGAAGTCTGGAAAAAGTATGGAAAAATGAAAAAATCATTTCCAGGTCTGGAAAAGTCTTGGAATTTTGTAATTTGTGGACATGGGTCTGGAAAAGTCCTGGAATTTTGTAAAAGCTGTGAATTTTTTCATGATGTCGAATTTTGCTTTAAGTTTCTTTACAAAAACATTGAAATAGGAATAAAAACAGAAATTAAATCACGCACAATGATCGCGGTTTTCAGATTTCCTCTGGCCGGAGGTTTAGCAGACGACATTTTTTTCTGCAGAGTAGCTCCCCTTTACTGTGAAAAAGCGTTGCACATGCGCAGTTGGTACCATTGCTTAACTTCCTTTCGAGTCAACAGTGCTGCGAGGGAAAATAGCGTCGAAGTATTAAAGAAAACATGGGAAAATGTATGTTTAGCCTAGCTTGGCTAGACAATACAAATTATCGCAAATGGATTGCTCCTGCTTCCGATGGATGCAAGACAAAAGGACAGTGCCTGCTGTGCAAGAAAGACTTCGACATCGGGAACATGGGCGAAGCTGCTCTGAAAAGCCATGCGACAGGCAAGAAACAAAGAAATGATGCAGTTTTCAGACAAAACGACTCGGACTCCAACAATGACCTTGACTGATTATTTTCAGCCCAAGGATTGTAATAGGTGATTTTTTTTTTACTTCAGTATGGGATGCGATCATGCATTGAATGGGGTGGGGGGTAGAGAAAATCAAAGGGCCCAAGGGCGATACACTGGCCTGTTTTTAGACACACACACACACACACACACACACACACACACACACACACTGTCTCTAACACTGTCTCTCTCTTATCCAAAAATGTCAAAATTTAAAAACGGAATTGAATAGTGAGCACATTGGCTTGTAACTTGTACTCAGCCATGTTGAACATCCAAATTAAAATGAAAGGACAGTTGAGAGGCCGCGAGGCCTAGTGTCCTAATTACCTGACCTGACATGACCTGACCATATCTCTCTCTCTCTCACACACACACACACACACACACACACACACACACACACACACACGCACACTCGCACAAACACACACACACACACACACTGTCTCACACACCTACACACACATGCGCGCGCGTACACACACACACACATACACACTCACACACACACACTGACTGTCTCTCTCACATACATAGACACACACACTGTCTCTCTCTTTCTCTCTCTCTCTCTTATCCAAAAATGTCAAAATTTGAATACGGAATTGAATAGAGAGCACATTGGCTTGTAACTTGTACTCAGCCATGTTGAACATCCAAATTAAAATGAAAGGACAGTTGAGAGGCCGCGAGGCCTAGTGTCCTAATTACCTGACCTGACCTGACTTGACCATATCTCTCTCTCTCTCTCTGTCTCTCACACACACACACTCACACAAACACACACACACACACACACACACACACTGTCTCTCACACACCTACACACACACACATGCGCGCGCGCGTACACACACACACACATACACACTCACACACACACACTGACTGTCTCTCTCACATACATAGACACACACACTGTCTCCGTCTTTCTCTCTCTCTCTCTCTCTCTCTCTCACTGTCTCTGTCTATATATCCGTCTCTGTCTCTCTCTGTGTCTCTCTGACTTTTTCACACGCGTGCGCACACACACACACTAAATTTTTTGTTAAGTATTGAATGCCCTACTATCATTAAATCAGTTCTTCCTGATGTGTTTAGCATGGTAATCACATACAGAGGTGCACGCACACACACATTCTGGGGTCTGGAAAAATTATGAAAAGCCCTGGAAAAAGTCTGGAAAAAGTATGGAATTTTGTTTGGTCACATCTGTGGGAACCCTGTTTGCATTCCTGATGACTTGATGTTGTTGGTCAGTCCCTGTGGATTGCTAACATTGGGACTGAGGCAGAATGATCCGGAGTTTGGCTGTATGTTGGAGCGCTGAATAAACTCCATGGGAAACCAGTGCCACTGGGAAGATGAGATCACAAAAAAAGAAAAAAAAAGAAGAAATGTGCTTTATTTGTGTGCAGGGATTTGCATTCATCAACTTCCATCGGCGGGAGGACGCGGCGCGGGCGATTGCAGGCGTGTCCGGCTTTGGCTATGATCATCTTATCCTCAACGTAGAATGGGCCAAGTGAGTGTGGCTTGACTGACTTTAGCTGCTATCTTCTCAGTTTACTCAGTCTTTGGTTATAAAGGTGTGTAACATGTTTAACTGGATAGCTAGCCCTGATTCAGGTGTTGTCTTATGGTCAGGTGGTTTTTTTTTCTTGCAGAGGCGAAGGCTTTTTCTTCATTTTGAAGGAAGATATTGCTGGGGGGAAAAGTTGTTTGTTTAAAAATTATTCTGAAAGAAAAAGCCAGTGTATGTTTCATACACTACTGTTGCAGCGAGGAAGATTTTTCAGGCATATAGGTATCGTGTGTTAGATCCAAATTAGGTGATTATAGTGTTCTCCTGTACTGCTGTGTTAGCTTTTCCATAAAGTGCCACAAGCAGGGCACTGGTGGAGAGTACAGATCTCCACCAAGATCACATGGATCCTGGATCTGTCTTGACCCTGATCCACCCCACAAAATCACACTGAGATTGAACGAGATCATCCTTTGACCATGATTGTTCATTCCACCACGCTTGGTCAGAATCTGTTCGGTAGCTTTTATGCAGTCTTCAATGGATTTTCTTCGGGGATCCACATCAAAACTGAATGGATCCATCCTTGGGACTTAGTCCATCTTTCCACGTGGTGTGATTAAAATCTGTTCAGTAGTGTTTGTGTAATATTGCTGTGGGGATTCTTGATCTGTGGTTGGGTCCAGACTTTCACCGCAGATCGTCATAAGAATTGAGTGGGTTGGTCCTTGGGGCCCATTCTGTCTTTCCATCAAGTGTGATTATCATCTGTTCTGCTGTCTTTGCATGGTCTTGCTAGCAGACAGACAATCCAAGAGACACAGGAACATTATCCCCCCTTCGCAAGGGTGATTATAATTATGAGCACTAGACTGACATTTATCAGGTGTTGTGGTTTTAGCTGTTGTGCAGTATTGCTGTTATAACGGGAGCTCTTAGGTGTGGGTCTTTTGTTTGTGTACAATTTAACCATAACAGTATAACAATATGAGATTATTTCTTTCAATTTTTTTTTTTTTATTGATATTTCTGTATTAGGTTTGTGTAGAGGGTAAGGTGAATGTTATAAAGCTTTTTGAAGTTAAGCAGAGAGAAACGGAGACTGTGTGTGTTTGCCTGTGTATGTGCATGTGTTCAAATGCAGTATGATTTATATTGATTTTTTTAAAAAAAGATTTTGTTACAATTAGAACACCCACAGAAAGACCTACAGTGAGACTCCCTCTGCTCAGACTCGTTATTCTGTAATGTTTTTCTCCCTGTGTTCCAAAGTTTTGGGTTTTTTTTCAAACATTTTTCCTTTTATCTAGCATAGATTTTTCAGTTAAGACTCCTCTGAAAAAAGCTTGTTTTTCTTGAACAAATTCCTTGGTCTTTATTAGACTTATCTCTCAAGTAGGTTTTTCTGGAATATTTTTCCTGTTTTCAGTAGATTATTGCATCCCAGTTAAAATTCCCTGCTTTTAAGATTCCCAGCCTTTCTGGAACGTGTTTCTCTTTATTAGATTTACCATCCAGTTGTCTTTTTCTCAACGTGCCATGTGGAATCGACAGCAAGGCAAACTGTTCATGTCAGCCTTGCCTAGGCATCATGCTGGCAGTCTTTAGAAAATGGTTTTTTACTTCATACCATTTAATGGATGCCGTGACATTCCATACTTAGTTGTAGGTCCTTGTTAGTGGAATTTTTTTTTTTTTTTTTGCCAGTGATGGAGATGGCATTTTTTTTTTTAGGCTAAGCACTTTGAACGAGGAATGTCAGACATTTTCATGGCAGGCAGTCACGATTACATTGGTTTTTTGTTTTTTAAACGTTATAACAGCATTATGGTATTAGAGAAAAGGTATTTAACACCACACTGAGTGCAAAGTTCAGTTTTTGTATCCTGTCTGTATATATACAACAACACTCTTAAATTTCTTTTAAAAGCAAGAAATGCGCATCGGCAAGGGAGACAATCTGTAAGTGGTGGCAATCAGGAAAGAATGACAGTTCCTTCCCTTTAAAGATTTAGCTTTCGTGGCACAGGTTTCAGTCTGTGTTTTATGGATTCATTTCCCCAGTAAAGATGTCCCCCATGATATGACCCAGCTGTGAAGGATTTCTAGAGATTTAAAAAAAAACAAAAAAACAACAGTACTAGAATTGATAACTCTGTTGCTCTTTGCATCAATTGGAAGATTGTTTTATCTTTTTATTATCATTTTGTCATTACATGTCTGTTGTATTTTGCTTACGTTTGAATACTTTGTATTTTCCACAGGCCCTCCGGACAGCAGTAGTTGACGGGATCATTGGAGATTTCATTGCTGAGCGTGTTCGGGTCTTTTGACTGCCATTCATTCTGGCGGGGAAATCAAACGCCGACAGTGAACAGGAAATCGAACAGCAAGAGTTGAGAGACATGCGAGTTGTCGGCCAAGATGAAATAAAAGAATGGGATACCTGGGTATCAGAGGCAGAGCAGGCCTTCACTTCTGTTGTGTTGAAGATGGGTGCTCTGTGTTTGTTGTTGTGTTGAAGATGGGTGTGTGTGTGTGTGTTGTGTTGAAGATGGGTGTTCTGTGTTGTTGTGTTGAAGATGGGTGTTGTGTGTTTGTGTGTGTTGTTGTGTTGAAGATGGGTGTTCTGTGTGTGTGTGTGTGTTGTTGTGTTGAAGATGGGTGTTGTGTGTGTGTTGTTGTGTTGAAGATGGCTGTTCTGTGTTTGTGTGTGTGTTGTTGTGTTGAAGATGGGTGTTCTGTGTTTGTGTGTGTGTTGAAGATGGGTGTTCTGTGTGTGTGTTGTTGTGTTGAAGATGGGTGTTCTGTGTGTGTTGTTGTGTTGAAGATGGGTGTTCTGTGTTTGTGTGTGTGTTGTTGTGTTGAAGATGGCTGTTCTGTGTTTGTGTGTGTGTGTTGTTGTGTTGAAGATGGGTGTTCTGTGTTTGTGTGTGTGTTGAAGATGGGTGTTCTGTGTGTGTGGTGTTGTGTTGAAGATGGGTGTTTTGTGTGTGTTGTTGTGTTGAAGATGGGTGTTCTGTGTTTGTGTGTGTGTTGTTGTGTTGAAGATGGCTGTTCTGTGTGTGTTGTTGTGTTGAAGATGGGTGTTCCGTGTTTGTGTGTGTGTTGAAGATGGCTGTTCTGTGTTTGTGTGAGTGTTGTTGTGTTGAAGATGGCTGTTCTGTGTGTGTTGTTGTGTTGAAGATGGGTGTTCCGTGTTTGTGTGTGTGTTGAAGATGGGTGTTCTGTGTGTGTGGTGTTGTGTTGAAGATGGGTGTTCTGTGTGTGTGTGTTGTTGTGTTGAAGATGGGTGTTCTGTGTTTGTGTGAGTGTTGTTGTGTTGAAGATGGGTGTTCTGTGTGTGTTGTTGTGTTGAAGATGGGTGTTCCGTGTTTGTGTGTGTGTTGTGTTGAAGATGGGTGTTCTGTGTGTGTTGTTGTGTTGAAGATGGGTGTTATGTGTGTTGTTGTTGTGTTGAAGATGGGTGTTTTGTGTGTGTTGTTGTGTTGAAGATGAGTGTTCTGTGTTTGTGTGTGTGGTGTTGTGTTGAAGGTGAGTGTTCTGTGTTTGTGTGTGTGTTGTTGTGTTGAAGATGGGTGTTTTGTGTGTGTGGTGTTGTGTTGAAGATGGGTGTTCTGTGTTTGTGTGTGTTGTTGTGTTGAAGATGGATGTTCTGTGTTTGTGTGTGTGTTGTTATGTTGAAGATGGGTGTTCTGTGTTTGTGTGTGTGTTGTTGTGTTGAAGATGGGTGTTCTGTGTTTGTGTGTGTGTTGTGTTGAAGATGGGTGTTCTGTATGTGTGTGTTGAAGATGGGTGTTCTGTGTGTGTGTGTGTGTTGTGAAGATGGGTGTTCTGTGTGTGTGTTGTTGTGTTGAAGATGGGTGGTCTGTGTGTGTGTGTTGTTGTGTTGAAGATGGGTGGTGTTGTGTTGAAGATGGGTGTTCTGTGTTTGTGTATGTGTGTATGCAAGTGTGCTTGCAACCAGTGTCAGGTTACCAAGAGGCAACCCACCAGAGGAGATACTGCACTGCTGGTGTTCAGTGGTGCTTGTCCTGATTCAACATTTGCAGTACACCACCTGCTAAGCCTACCCATTGCCTTACTTAGTCCTGGAATAAGCATGAATGAGGGTACCCCTCTGGAGGAAGCCAATGCTTGTATCCAACGACAGTCCCCGTGAACTTCCCCAAACCAACTACTATGACACAAACTCGCCATGAGCTTTGACGTAGAGAGGCTCCCCCGTGGGGATATCAGGGGGTCTTTTGTACAAATAGTTCCCCCTCCTTCTGGACATTATGAGCTAGTAACGTCCCCTTTTCCTTTCGCTCTCAGTAACTCTGTCTCCTCCTCTGCTGTACTGTCGTCTACTGTCCTTTCTGTCTACCATATCTTTTATCTATCTTTTTCCACAACCTCTTCCCACAAATTTCTTCTGCACTCAACGAAGTCGGAGTGAACTGACTATACTCTCGAGTATAGTGTGAGTGTCCCAACAGGGTAAAACGAGTTCACACGCTACCAGATGCTGGAGTGCTGAAGAAGAAGAAGACGATGTAGAGAGAACACTGGAACTAAGGTCACCATAACAGCAGGCATAAAGGACCGCAGAATTTGTGACTTCATTTTATGATGATCAGTTAGGACAATGAAGATGATGCTAACACTTCAGTTCTGGCCACAGACTACATGACAAGGCTGTACTGTATGCTTCCTTTCATCAAGAGATGCTGGTGTCACTAGGACTGATAGATAATACACTTGCAGTGTTGTTCAGGAAATTCGAGCAACATTTAGACCTATTAACTGGATGAAACTCCACTGTGTGGTCCCAGACTTCTCAATAAAGTCCATTGCACACTCAACTGGGTAGAATCTGTCTGGTACAGAGAAATCACAAAGTTGACTGCCTCTGATTGGATGAGCCAATAGCCTATGATAGCACTGCACTGCAGTAGATGGTGCCCAAAGTAGATGGTGCCCAAAAGGTTGGTCAGGGATACATTGTGAAGGGGGAAGTGAGAGCTGAAAACAGAAAGGCTGTTTGCAAGGCCTGAGTGTTTGTGAGAAAGAGAGAGAAAGAGCACATGCCTGCACTCACAAATCATTACATGTATATGTCCACCCACAGTTGTAACAATGGTGATTATTTGGCTTCAGAAATGGAAAGAAAATATCAGGACACCAGACTCGCACTGGTCAGTCTTCTGTTGGCTACATCAGCATTGGTTCCTTTCTCTCTCTCTCTCTCTCTCTCTCTCTAAATCAGGCATTTGAAATACTTCCACACCTTGCCCAATGGGTTAAAAAGAGCTCACAAAGCCAATGTGGGCCATGCACTGAGCTGATTACATTGCATCGTTTAATAACCTAGGCCATGAATGGGTAGCCAGTTTTTTGACTGACATTAATAAGTAGATTTCCTATCAAACAAAAAGAATTTTTTAATCCAGAAATGCAGTAAGCCAAAAGAGGAAGTTGAAATGTCTTGGGGACTGAATTCAAATCAAACTCACTCGTAATGAGAGCAATGGGAAGGGGGCCAGAATAGCTCAGTGGTAGAGTGCCAGACTCGTAATCTTGGTGATCCTGGGGTTGCGGGTTCAAATCTCCGCCAGGCCATTTCAGTACAGGGGGATTTTTCCCTTGGAGTTAACATTGGTTCTGACTCCATTTCCCATACAGTCCTTCGAATGAGACTAAACCGAGGTTCCGTGTATGAACGCACGCATAGCATCTTGCACACACGTAAAATCCCATCACCAACTTTCGGAAGAGAAGGCCAGTTTGGCCATTGGTATGGATGACACGTTACACATAGCATGCGCCTTCCCCGAAGTTGGAGTGTGGTTGCCTTTTAATGGCGGGATAAAAACGGTCGTACACACAAAATTCCACTCCCTTTGTTGGGTAGATGGGATTAATCCTTGCTTGTCTATACAGGGAGTGTCTGCAGGAGTATCAGCCTGCATACACAGGAGAAGAAAAAAAAAAGTAAGAGTGTTCGGAAGAAGGTGCATGCATAACCCATGCCATGGATGGAGGGGGGGGGGGGGGGGGGTCAAGTTGTAAGAACCCACTTGTTCAGAATTCTGTTCATGCCGATCAGTAAACACACACCATGTACTGTGTGCAGCCAGCATCAGTGGAGCCATGTTGTTTCACAGACGTTCAGGGGTATGAGGATAGGTGATAGCGGCAGAGAGGTGTTCAAGCTGGATCTGGTCAAGGAGGAACAAAAGTGAACTTCATAAGGCTTAATTTCCCTACAAATATCAGGTGTCCCTGTGGCTCAGTGGTTAAAGCGCGAGTCATTAAGTGGAAAATGAGCATGTCCAGAGGGTCATGGGTTCGAATCCCAGCCATGGCTCGTCCCAAGATGGAAAAAAAAAAAGGGGCAGCAGAGGGACATCCGGAGTCATGAACCGGGTGTGGCCCAACCCCCTTAGAGTGTCAGGAGATAAGGGCCGAAACACTTGCTTGAAGGGGGCTTCTCTTCTGAGGACTCTCTGCTGCCACGCTCTCCACGAGTTTCTTTCTACTAGGTGAGATTTACGTTCTGTTGGCCAGAGGCCCTTAAGGACGAGGTTTCCCAGACTGTAGTCTGTGTAGTTCAGGGATAAGACTATGTTCATAATTCTAGTTCCATTACTTCGAAATGAGAGTATGGTGCTGGGGAATTAAAGAAGTTGATTCGATGCCAACTTCGCAACAACAAAAAAGTGATAGTAGAGATATGCATTCCAACCACACTGGTAAGACTGAGTCATTGATTTTTTTTTAAAAAGTAAATAGCCATCTTGTATCATCACGGCTGTATCAGTCGCCTTGCTCCCATGGCATTCCTTCTGAGTTCTTCAAATGCAGCCACACCCATGTCATTCTGTGGCAGTCTTAGCAGAGAGCTGTCCGTGTTCAGTCATCGTGAGACTGTCCATCAGAAGAGTTGTTGCGATACTGCATTATCAATTTGCTGGTGCCTGCCATAATCAAGCCTGTTCAGGACACTCGCCAAGCGAGTGATTGAGTGTCTTCCCAAAGGGGTTTGGAACTATGAATATTTATTGCCCTCATTAAGAAAACAAAAGATGGTGGAGGGAAATGTGTCTGCAATCAATGACATGAACATGTGAACAACGGAAAATCGCCGTTAAAAAACCAAAAACAAACAAAAACCGAATATGTGGCAATACTGCTCCAAAGTTGGGTCTCTCTCTCTTTTCCTCAGCCTCTCTCCACCTCCACCTCCCCCCCCCCCCACAGTTCCCTCTCTTACTAATGATTTGTTAACAGAAACAGTATTTGTCGAATTTGCTAAAGCATTTGACAGAATCGGTCTGCTTATAGAAATCTCACTTTGTATAGTTTTGTTCCCAGACTTTCTATTGTAAATCATCCTTCCATAGAAACTTAAAACAAATTGTGGAGAAAAAAACGAAAACAAGAAACAAGAAAAGAATCTGCATGGCATCATCCCAATTCATGACAGACAGTTCATGATGCTATCGTTCAAAGGCAGTATTCTTAGGTCCAATTCTTGGTCTACATTAATGATCATCTTTAGCACGTCATTTTTCCGCGATCTTTTTCCGCGACGACACAACTGCCCAATGGGGGGGGGGGAGGGGGGGGGGGGCGCAAACATAGCATTTACCCAACACCCACTTTGCGCCGACTGTGGGAAAGTAAGTGGTTGCTCATTCTTCATTTTCATTGTCCTAAATGTTATTTGTTTTTTGCCTGAAGAAGACCCAAGAGGTCGAAATGCATGGTTTTTTGTCCTGTAATCTGTTTGTCTGTATCGTCTGGTGGAATTAATACCATGTCTTTAAAAAAAAAAGAAAAAAGATGGGCATTCACTGATTTGTCGGAGGATGTTCACAAAATACTATCAGCATACACATAGCTTGCTTGTAGTCCTCCATCACAAGGTTGAAAAAAAAAATGAAAAAAACTTCACTTCT
This sequence comes from Conus canariensis, assembly GCA_033310375.1. Taxonomy (NCBI): domain Eukaryota; kingdom Metazoa; phylum Mollusca; class Gastropoda; order Neogastropoda; family Conidae; genus Conus; species Conus canariensis. Next base: position 40,281,912 of record CM065746.1, on the reverse strand, counting down.
TTCCCATCCCTTTGTGACAATTTGTCCTCATCTCCGTTTCTGAGCTGTCCTAGCTTTTTAATTTTTCCATTTCTCTCTTCCCATCGCCATTCTCCCATTCACTTTTTTCATCTGATGTAAGATTTCACGGATGAAAGATGATTTTTAACGAAGTTTCTGGTGCGCGTTTTTAGAAGGTGTATTTTAAAGAGATGTGTGTGTGTGTGTGTGTGCGTGTGTGTGTGTGTGTGTCTGTGTGTGTTTGATGACTTGTGGGTTGACTTCAACGTGGTGACAGCCCTGATATGGCTCTTTGCGGTCGGCTGGGCTATAAGCAACATTACCTTACCTTACCTCCCCCTGATGACAGCGCTAGGGAGATGGAGTAACCTTTTATGTACTTTTGACCATTATCAATGTAACGGGACCACACACATGCAATTCAACTGAGTCCAGTCCTTTGGATTTGATTCCCTGCCTTGTTATTGGAACTGTTCAAGACACAGTGTCACATGTGAAGGATGTGCTGAAAACCCCAAAGAAACCCTGAAAAATACCTGTAAAAAAACAAACCCTATTTGTGGAATAAGGGTTATAAACATATACACACACACACAAAATGAATGCTGTCCTCTCACTGGTATTACTGAACACCAATCCTTTCAAACAAAATGCCCTGCAAACTAAAGTTAAACTGCAGTTGAGTGCTGTTTACTTGACAGAACTAGGCCAATGGCAAACAGAAAAAAATAACCAATCAGAACTGTGTATCCAAAGAGACAAAAAAAAAAAACACTTAAAATATTGGGTCACACACACTGAACAGTTCTCTCCTTCCTTTCCCTCTGTCATTAGTGCGTTGGTGTGTGTGTGTGTGTGTGTTGTGTTCTGGCTCCTGAGCATCACTGGGTCGCATCAATTATCTGTAATTAAAAAAAAAAAAAAAAGCGAAGTGATGGCCTCGTTTGCAGTGCGGGCGTGAACGCACGCTCATATCCATGGTAACATTTAACATCGGCTTCGGGATTCTTAAGTGACCGTATTTGTCATCATAAAGAAAATGTTATAAGCAAGTCGTATGATTTTTTTTTTTTTTTTTTTTTTTTTTTTTTTTTTTTTTTTTGCTGTCCCAACCTCTACGCCACCTCAGAGGCAGTGCACCCACGCCGCTCATTCCGACACCCCGTCCACAGCCACAGCCCGGTCGGCCCCGCCACAGCCCCGGCACCGGCAATCCACAGGGAGCAGTCAATGTCAAGTCGTCAAGAGGCAACCCCACCGGAGGAGACACTGCACTGCTGCCGAGTCATTTCGGTGGTGTTCAGTGGCGCCTGTTCTGATCTAACATACGCAGGACACCACCTACTAAGCCCCCTACTGACGACAATAATTGCTTAGTCGCGGAGCTGGCGTGAGTGAGCTCTCCCTCTGGAGGGCACCACCACGTCCGTCCAACGACAAACCCCATGGACTCGCCGATACAGGTGACCCCGATGGAACCAAACCAAGGCCACAGACGTGGAGAGGACATCGAAATTGAGGTCACCATGAGAGCAGGGCATGAAGGGCCACAGAATTTGAGACTTTTTTTTTTTATGCTGATCGATGAGAATGAGGATGATTAAGATGATGCTACGGATTTCCATTTCGGTCTGAGACTACATGACAGGGCTGTACTCTACGCTTCCTTTCATAACATATCCCGGCGTCAACCAGGCCCGAGAGATACAGGCACCTGCAGTGTTGGTCAGGAAATTTGAGCAACACTCTCAGAAACGCATCCATTAAGTGGATGAAACTCGGAGTGTGTGGTCCCAGTCTTCCCAACCGAGTCCGCAGCAACTCAACTCTGGGTAGGAGCCGGTCGGGGCAGAAAAACCCACATGACTTCTGATGGGATTCAAACCCACGACCTCCCAGCCGGGAGTCCGCGACGCTAACCACTTTGCCACGGCGGCTGGTATAAGTCGTATGAATTGTCCAGCTATCCCCTTGCCACCAAATTTTCAGCAGTATTTTCAATGTCAATAAAATCGACATTTTCTTGGAAGTTGTCATCAGCTACAATCGTTGCTCAATACACTGACTCATGAAGGGATATCTTAATCGAACATTGCAACAAATAGAAATATGTTTTATCAAGAGGAGAGATTTAATGGAAGATGAAAATAAAACAAAAAAAAACAAACAAACAAAAACCCCACCTCCCAACAGCAAACAGGCCAGCCATGTTAAAGGAGATATTCTCCCGAGAGTCAGTAACCTTCCCCGAAGATGGAATATGGCTGCCTTAATGCGGGATAAAAACGGTCATACACACAAAACGCTACTGCCTGTCTATACAGGCAGTGTCCGCAGGACTATCAGCCTGTGTACGCAGAAAGAAAAAGAAAGAAGCAAACGTCGCAGCATGGACACAGACACATACTGACTCATATGGATTCAAAAGAAAATGAAGTATGCTAAAAACGATTGCATATGACCTAGTCAGTGCGTATAAGTCAAGGTCAGTGCGTATAAGTCAACATGGGATTACTCTGGGGGGGAAAGTGTGATGCGTGAAAGTGTCATAGTCAAAACCAACTCAAAATGATGCATCCGCCGCGAATAGCATAAACAGGTCACTTGGATCTATTTCTCACTCAAAATTAATGTCAAGTCAGTCATCCCCTGACCGCTGGGGTTGTTGGGGGGACGTGATGAGGCAGCCGCCGTTTCTCTCCAGGCTCTTCTGTTGGTGGCTGTCGTGAGGAGATCTGGCATGGTCATTTTGGTCCAGTCCTTTATATTGTCGGACCAGCTCTTTCTCTGCCGTCCTCGTCTGCGCCCTCCTTCAACGGTACCTTGAAGGATGGTTTTGGAGAGGGTGTTGTGACGAATGACGTGGCTAAACCATGCCATCTTCCGTCGTTTGACGGTTGCCAGAAGTGGTTCGTGGGGCCCAACTAGGGCCTACCAAAATTGATGTACTGTTGAATAAACCCCGGTACTGTTTCCCTAACAAAATGTCATTACCTGAGGTATTTGCTTACAAATGTTGTCATTCTTAAAAAATCCCATTAACAAAGGTACCTCTGTATTTGAGATGGAAACAGAACATGTAGGCCCGACAATATTTTGATCCGCATTTCAACACATTAACTGCTTTGCTCCGGACAAGAAAATATCTGGTACAGAATGCAGAAAGTGAATATAAACAAATAAACATAGATTCACCTTGGCTTAAGGCTGTCAGGCCAATTGACATAGGCTAGAACACCAAGGCTACATCAAAATGGTGTTATGCTCTGCATAGTTATGCGGGGATCGTCTTCAGTTGTGACAAGCTCCTAGCATAACATCATCAGTCTCCAAAATCCCCCGAAGTCGGAGTGTGGCTGCCCATGTGGCGGGGTAATCAAAAACGGTCACACATGTAATGTTCTTATCCCCAGCTGATGCATTTTTTACTATAGTGTTCAAATACTTCGGCTGTTTCGACGATCCCTGGAGTCTTTTAGCCAGGGTACAACAACAACAACAACAACATAGATTAAATGAAATTACGTGAAATGGAAAAATCCTCTTTTGTCGGAAATGGACAAATCTGATCGATTTTAGACTATTTCCATGGAAACGACAATCACACGATGGGCGTGAAGTCGAATTCCGAACTGGTAACGAAGTTGTCTATGCTCGCCGAAAACGAATATATTCCAACATGTTTGCAAACGATAAACAAAATATGTTCGTATGGCAACCATTGATCCGTTTGAATAGGTAAGGACGTTTAAATCAAAACGTAAAACGTTCAATTTGACTCTGGATGTTTTCATTCAAATCATGGTTTTGCTGGTTTGTTAAAGTTGCTAATGATCACGCAGGTGCATGTACCTCCCCTTGCGCCTCCCCCCCTCCCCTCCCCCCCTCAGCTCCCCCTCTCTTCCGTACCCTAAATTCTCTCTCTCTCTCTCTCTCTCTCTCTCTCTCTCTCTCTCTCTCTCTCTCTCTCTCTGTCAACCCCGGGTAAGTCAGTGGAGGAAGGACTAGCGCACAGCCCAAACACACTCACAGCTTGCTTACAATCTCATTCATATATCATGCATTCGTCACATCAAACCACTAGTAAAGTCTATAACTTTACTACACATAATCAGGAAAAAAAAACATCAATGCACATGGAGTCCAAAAAAAAATAAACATTCTCTCTTTCCTTGAAACTTCACAAATATATATTTCTTTTTTTTTTTTTCAAGAAAAAGAACATTTATCTAAATCATCATAACTAACCCGGGTATAAACAGACTTTCTACTTTACCTGGCCAGGTGATCTTAAACTATTCACGAATCACGGTCTTTCCTTTTCTTCTCTTTTTTTTTTTTTTTTCACTGTCACTTTCACAAGCACCAGTCACAACACAACTGCTGGCACTGGTCAGGTTGGACCGCTGGCACTGGTCAGGTTGGACCGCTGGCACTGGTCAGGTTACTGGCGTTGGCCTGTGGTTCTGCCTGATGGAAGTGGCGCTGCCAGGTATGAGGTCGAACCCCGGTTCAAATTGAATAGTGACTACCAGACATTGATCTGTTCTCCTTTCTTCCTTCCTGCACTAACGCATTGCACTCTCTCTCTCTCTCTCTCTCTCTCCTGATCTGCTCTATCAAATGGACATGGTTGCTTTTTTTTTTCTCTCTTTTTTTTTTTTTTTTTTTCTCTTCATCAGTTAGCAACTCTCCCTCTCAACATCTCTCCTTAGTCCTTCCTCTGCAGACTCTATATGGTGCTAATGCTTCAACACGGTTCTCTTCGCTCCTCCTCTCATCTCTCTGCTCTTCATTCGTGCAGAGCCTACTCTCCGAACCTCTCTCTCTCTCTCTCCCTCTTCTTTTTCTCTCCCCTTTTTCTCCCTCACATAGCTTTCTTATTCTCTTCCTACCTGTCAAAAAGGTGAGTACCATTGGTCAGTGTTTTTCCCACCTTGTGCCGAGGTTACCTCCCCTCTAATTTCATTGGACATGCAAATAATCAAAGTCTCCCGCAACATCTACCGGCCTTGCTCTCTGTGGTGATCAATGGGTCATTTAATTAATTAACTTAGTTTCACCCCCACTACACAATACCTCCCCCCTTCCTACTTTAACCAGGGCGACGTCTGACTTAACTGTGGGCACTGGTCTTGTAAATTAGCTGTATCAGTCTGACCTAGACGCAGAGATCCGTCTGGCCAGACCTATTGAGAGGTTGGTCAAGCCACTCAGTCTGTCTGCAGGACGGTGCCGTCTCCGTGAAGGACTAGAGAATAGCCTCCTCGCCGTGCCTAATTGGCTGACGCGACACATGCAGTCGTCTGCCTGGAAACCAGGATGTTTGAGTTTGGAACTTATGTCCAACTGAACTGGCTGGCGACTGGCCACGATTACAGCTTTTTTTTTTTTTTTTTTTTTTTTTGTCCGTGACAATTTCCCCCCTTGCAAAAGACTATGCTCAGCATTGTCTCAAAACAACGGTAAAAAAACAACAACAACCGAATTTGCTGACACCACAGCTGCACGTGCAAGGTTTTTCAGAATTATTTACAACAAACGGTTTACAAATTGTAAGCATATATCACTAATGAATATGACCCCAATGGGTTATCATTGACGTGCGCTTTTACCTTATTTCAACTCATTTTCTGATAAACTCTGTGCACACCTATGCAATCCCTCTACCTGCGGAATTGCCACCTCTTCTCTTCACAACTACTATGAAGAGCACAATCTAATATGACCATGATCCATGACACCTCACTGAGGAATCTCCATCCTCACTTATCGCAAACAGTACATTACTACACAAACGACTGTATGCTCCAAACATAACTACATTTACATGAACAAGTCTCACAAAACAATATGGACCATAACCAAATGGGAATGAACCCATATCCACTCAGCCTAACTGTAATCAACCCATATTATTTACAAAGTAGCCATGCACCCTGGATATGACTGACTTCCTCTGAGTTGCAGCTTGCTAGACTACACGACTTAAATAGTCAGCTCCTACATTCTGTCGACCTGGGATGTACTGAACTCGGTACCTGTAGGGCTGCAGTGCTATTGCCCAACGCAGCACCCTGCTGCTTTTCAGCTGCGCCTCCTGCAGGAACTTGAGTGGTTGATGATCAGTCTCTATCACGAACTCTTTCCCATACAAGTATTTGTGAAATTTCTGCACGGCCCACACAACAGCCAAACACTCCTTCTCTACCGTTGCGTACCCTTCTTCACACTTCGTCAACTTCCTGCTAGCATACTTCACAGGAAACTCAACCCCCTTCGTGCTCCTGTAACAATACTGCACCTACTCCACCACCTGATGCATCTGTACGCAACAAAAATGGTTTTGACATATCCGGTAGCTTCAAGATGGGACGGGAACCTAGTCTTTCTAGCACTGTCTGCAGTGCTTGCTCTGCAGCGTCTGACCACTCGACCACTGCCGGTTTCCCTGCCTTGACCAAATCACTGAGAGGACTCGTGATTGCTGCGAAATTTGGTACAAACTCCCTGTAAAAACCAATAAAACCTAGCAGACTCCTGACTTCTGTTTTGGTCTTTGGTCTCTTTGAATTCATCATCTTCTCCACCTTTCCCTTTTCTGGCTGCTTCGTGTCGCCTCCAACAACAAAACCTAGGAACTCCAGGCTTGGAAAACCAATCTGGCACTTTGTTGGTCTGGCTGTGAGATTGGCTCGTCTCAACCTCTCTAGAACTGCCACTAGCTGCCTCATATGCTCCTCCCATGTCTCAGATGCTATCAGAATGTCGTCCATGAAATTCATTACGCCTTCCAAACCCGTCAATAACTTCCTCATCATCCGAGAGAAAACTGCAGGTGCGTTGACCATACCAAAAGGAAGTACTCGCCACTGATATAACCCCATAGGAGTGGAGAATGCTGTGACTTCCTTTGAGTCCTCACTCAAGGCTATTTGCCAATAACCCTTGCCCAGATCTATCCTGGTGAAATACTTGCTCTTGCTTGTGGCGATCTGAGCGAACAGGTCTTCCATGTTCGGTATGACTTCTGCATCGACCTTGGTGACACTGTTCAGACGCCTATAGTCAACACAGAATCGATGCTCACCTAACTTTTTCCTCACTAGGACGACGGGTGCACTATACGATGATTTGGACGGTTCGATCACCCCAAGATCCAACATCTTTTCCACCTCCTCCTCGATCACTTGTTTGGTGGCATACGGGACCGGGTAGGCTTTCACATGTACGGGTTTTTGCGATGTTAACTCCACCGTACAGGTCTCTAAAGTTGTCCTGCCTGGTTTATCAGTCAGGGACGCCCTATACTGTTTTAGGAGCCCCCTAACTTCCTCCTGTCTCCTACTGTCTAGCCCTTCATACAGTGACACATCCCTGTATGACTCTTCTCCTGGAAACTCAGGCAACAAAATCTCTCCTTCTTCTGCTGGGTCTCCTTCACCTCCATCAATGATTGCTGCTGCGCCTATGTGCTGAGTGTCACGCTGAATATATTTGCGGAGCAAATTCGCATGGAAAAGTTTTGGTTTTCCATTCACATCAATTCGGTAATCCTGATCTACCTTTTCAATGATGGCGAATGGTCCTTTCCAATGCATCAGCAGCTTGTTGTGATCCGTGGGAAGCAGTAACAGGACTTGATCTCCCACCTTGAGGGATTGCTTCCTCACCTTCCTGTCATATTGCTTCTTCTGCACGACCCTAGCCTCCTGCAAACTTTCCCTTGCAACCTTACATGTCTCCTCTAGCCTGTTGCGTAGGTCCACCACATACTGATAAGTGGTTTTGACCTCTTCTGACTCCTGTTCTCCGGACCATAGCTCTTTGAGAATACACACTGGTCCCCTAACCGTCCGCCCATACAGCAGCTCAAATGGTGAAAAGCCTGTGCTCTCCTGAGGGGCTTCTCTGTAGGCGAACAGAGCCGCTGGAATGTAGCGATCCCAATCTGCTGGTCTTTCCTCACAGAGTTTCTTTAAGATGCCCTTCAGCACACCATTGAATCTTTCCACCAAGCCATTACATTGTGGGTGGTATGGGGTAGTGAGAAGCTGTGTGATCCCTAGCAGCCTGTTGACCTCCCTCATCACGCCTGAGGTGAACTGTGACCCCCTGTCACTGAGAATTTGTGATGGCACGCCCACGCGAGAAAAGATGTCTACTAGCCCTTCAGCGACCTGTTGCGTATCTACGCCTTTCAATGCGACTGCTTCTGGATATCTGGTCGCGTAATCCACGAGCGTCAACACATACCTGTGCCCACCTTGGGAACAGGGCGAGATTGGGCCAATCAGATCAATAGCCACTCTCCTGAATGGTGTGTCAATTAAAGGGGGCTGTTTAAGAGGCGCCTTCCTCTTCACCCCTCTTGTGGCTGACCTTTGACACACATCACATGACATGCAGAACCGCTTTATGTCTGCCATTGCATCTGGCCAGTGAAAATCATCAAGGATTCGGTCAGCTGTTTTGCCGGTGCCGAGATGACCCGCCATGAGCGACTCGTGACCCACTGACATGACAGTGTCACGATAACATGCTGGTACCTCTAACTGAGTTGTCACCTTACCTGTCTTCCCCTTGGTGAACACTCGGTACAACAACCCGCCTTTCACCAGAAATTCTGTCTCACCTCCTCTAACCACCTGTTTCTCCCCACCTCCTGCCAACTCCCAAGACTTCACGAGCGAAGGGTCTTGTTCCTGCGCTGCCCTAAACTCATCAGGCGACACATCTATGCCTGACTTCCTTGCTGGAACGACTAATGGTTTATCAGCCTTTTCCCCCTTCTTGCTCCGTGTTTGAACTGCTGCCCCTGTAGCAGTCAACAACTCAGGATCCCCTGGATCCCTTGCACCTGGAATATTTCCAATGACCAAATCATAAAGGGGTTTCTCCATCACCAGCGCAGACAACTCGCCTGAGAAGTAAGGGGTACGTACTTCTATCTTAGCAACTGGGAACTCCCTCACAGTGCCATCGATTAGAGTACAGGTCTGGATTTGCCCCGTCAAATCCCCTTCCTCGACCAGCGTTGTTCTCACCACACCACATGAACAACCAGTGTCCCGTAACACTTTCACCCTCTGCTGGCCAATCCACCCTTCTTCCACTGGTAATGAGCCACTCAGCCTAGTGCCCTCCATCCCTGACACTGACTGCTGTCCAGCACTAGCCATAGGCTGCACTCCACCCTCTTCAGATTGGATCCCTTTTGGTTCCACTGCAGGTCGTTTCCCCTGGCGACCCTTATCAACCTCTTGCAAGGCTGCTGCCTTCTGGAACCTCGTGCGACAATCCCTCGCCACATGTCCCTTCTTGTGACAAATGAAACACCTATTGTCCCTTTGTCCTCCTTTCTGCCCCATCACTGGGTTTGCAGACTTTGCAGAAAACTCCCCTAGTCTCCTTGCACTCTTCTCACCTGTGCCTGGCACCTGTTTCTCCTGCACCTTAGTGCCCAAACGTGCCTCCCTATACACCTCTGCTAACTTCAGCAACTCCCCTGCTGTCTCTGGCTGTCTCTCCTTCAAATGTATAATTAACTCTGGACTGCAACCTGACAAAATCTGTTCTTTCATAACCAGCTCTTTCAATTGAGCGAACTCCTTTCTCGTACCATTCAACTCTAACCACTTCTCAAAATAGTGATCTAGACGTGCACCAAACTGAGTGTACGTTTCACCTGCTTGTAATCTAGCTGATCGAAATTTCTTTCTAAACCCCTCCTCTGTGAGGTCAAATCCCTTCATCAAAGACTCCTTCACAGCACCAAAATCAGATTGTTGGTCTGCTGGTAACGCAGTGAAAATCTGTAATGCCTTACCCGTCAATAGCGCTGACAAAATGACTGCCCACTCTTCTGAAGGCCAACCTTGACTTGTAGCAAACGTTTCAAAACGACTGATGTACGCATCGATCGAATCTGATCCTTCAGAGAAGTTTGGCAACTTTGGTCGGGGGGCATAACTGCGCACAGGGTCACTGGAAACTGGACTACCATCATCAGTGGTCTCCCTCTGTATTCTCACTCTCTCTAACTCTAATTGAATCCTTAATCTTTCTGTTTTCTGCGTTTTGCTAACTTGAATCCTTAATCTTTCTGTTTCCTGCTCTGCTATTTCTACTGCGACACGGCGTCTTTCCGCTCGCTCATCTCTTTCCATCTTTTGTTGGGTTTCAACGAATGCTCGCAACTCTTCTCCCGAGTAGCCTAAATCACGAGCGACGCTCACAAGTTGTTCGATAGGGGTGTTCTTTTCGTCCGCCATTATTTTTTTTATTTTTTTTTTTTAACAAGATTTTACTACTACGACAGCCAAACTGGTGGTTACCGACACGAGTGACGTAATAGCACAATCCTATGAATAATAATATTAGCTTGGGACAACGTAATTAGTTTTTATAAGACGCCTAGCGCCTGACCCAACTATGAGAGCGAATTATAGGCAATCTGTGCGAAAATAAGTACTCTGGGGCTGAAATGCCAAGCCTAGTGTTAACTATCTTGGAAGCAATGCCAAGCCTAGTATTTAACTATCTTGGAGACATACAGTAAGACACTACCTTGTCTTAGGATTACAGTACTTGAATCCCACCCAGCTTCCTCTCTGAGAAGTTGAACAATTATAATAAATGGGCCAGAATATCCTGGCAGGCTCGCCAATAAATTGTCAACCTCGGGTAAGTCAGTGGAGGAAGGACTAGCGCACAGCCCAAACACACTCACAGCTTGCTTACAATCTCATTCATATATCATGCATTCGTCACATCAAACCACTAGTAAAGTCTATAACTTTACTACACATAATCAGGAAAAAAAAACATCAATGCACATGGAGTCCAAAAAAAAATAAACATTCTCTCTTTCCTTGAAACTTCACAAATATATATTTCTTTTTTTTTTTTTCAAGAAAAAGAACATTTATCTAAATCATCATAACTAACCCGGGTATAAACAGACTTTCTACTTTACCTGGCCAGGTGATCTTAAACTATTCACGAATCACGGTCTTTCCTTTTCTTCTCTTTTTTTTTTTTTTTTTTCACTGTCACTTTCACAAGCACCAGTCACAACACAACTGCTGGCACTGGTCAGGTTGGACCGCTGGCACTGGTCAGGTTGGACCGCTGGCACTGGTCAGGTTACTGGCGTTGGCCTGTGGTTCTGCCTGATGGAAGTGGCGCTGCCAGGTATGAGGTCGAACCCCGGTTCAAATTGAATAGTGACTACCAGACATTGATCTGTTCTCCTTTCTTCCTTCCTGCACTAACGCATTGCACTCTCTCTCTCTCTCTCTCTCTCTCCTGATCTGCTCTATCAAATGGACATGGTTGCTTTTTTTTTTCTCTCTTTTTTTTTTTTTTCTCTTCATCAGTTAGCAACTCTCCCTCTCAACATCTCTCCTTAGTCCTTCCTCTGCAGACTCTATATGGTGCTAATGCTTCAACACGGTTCTCTTCGCTCCTCCTCTCATCTCTCTGCTCTTCATTCGTGCAGAGCCTACTCTCCGAACCTCTCTCTCTCTCTCTCTCTCTCTTCTTTTTCTCTCCCCTTTTTCTCCCTCACATAGCTTTCTTATTCTCTTCCTACCTGTCAAAAAGGTGAGTACCATTGGTCAGTGTTTTTCCCACCTTGTGCCGAGGTTACCTCCCCTCTAATTTCATTGGACATGCAAATAATCAAAAGTCTCCCGCAACATCTACCGGCCTTGCTCTCTGTGGTGATCAATGGGTCATTTAATTAATTAACTTAGTTTCACCCCCACTACACAATACCTCCCCCCTTCCTACTTTAACCAGGGCGACGTCTGACTTAACTGTGGGCACTGGTCTTGTAAATTAGCTGTATCAGTCTGACCTAGACGCAGAGATCCGTCTGGCCAGACCTATTGAGAGGTTGGTCAAGCCACTCAGTCTGTCTGCAGGACAGTGCCGTCTCCGTGAAGGACTAGAGAATAGCCTCCTCGCCGTGCCTAATTGGCTGACGCGACACATGCAGTCGTCTGCCTGGAAACCAGGATGTTTGAGTTTGGAACTTATGTCCAATTGAACTGGCTGGCGACTGGCCACGATTACAGCTTTTTTTTTTTTTTTTTTTGTCCGTGACAATTTCCCCCCTTGCAAAAGACTATGCTCAGCATTGTCTCAAAACAACGGTAAAAAAACAACAACAACCGAATTTGCTGACACCACAGCTGCACGTGCAAGGTTTTTCAGAATTATTTACAACAAACGGTTTACAAATTGTAAGCATATATCACTAATGAATATGACCCCAATGGGTTATCATTGACGTGCGCTTTTACCTTATTTCAACTCATTTTCTGATAAACTCTGTGCACACCTATGCAATCCCTCTACCTGCGGAATTGCCACCTCTTCTCTTCACAACTACTATGAAGAGCACAATCTAATATGACCATGATCCATGACACCTCACTGAGGAATCTCCATCCTCACTTATCGCAAACAGTACATTACTACACAAACGACTGTATGCTCCAAACATAACTACATTTACATGAACAAGTCTCACAAAACAATATGGACCATAACCAAATGGGAATGAACCCATATCCACTCAGCCTAACTGTAATCAACCCATATTATTTACAAAGTAGCCATGCACCCTGGATATGACTGACTTCCTCTGAGTTGCAGCTTGCTAGACTACACGACTTAAATAGTCAGCTCCTACATTCTGTCGACCTGGGATGTACTGAACTCGGTACCTGTAGGGCTGCAGTGCTATTGCCCAACGCAGCACCCTGCTGCTTTTCAGCTGCGCCTCCTGCAGGAACTTGAGTGGTTGATGATCAGTCTCTATCACGAACTCTTTCCCATACAAGTATTTGTGAAATTTCTGCACGGCCCACACAACAGCCAAACACTCCTTCTCTACCGTTGCGTACCCTTCTTCACACTTCGTCAACTTCCTGCTAGCATACTTCACAGGAAACTCAACCCCCTTCGTGCTCCTGTAACAATACTGCACCTACTCCACCACCTGATGCATCTGTACGCAACAAAAATGGTTTTGACATATCCGGTAGCTTCAAGATGGGACGGGAACCTAGTCTTTCTAGCACTGTCTGCAGTGCTTGCTCTGCAGCGTCTGACCACTCGACCACTGCCGGTTTCCCTGCCTTGACCAAATCACTGAGAGGACTCGTGATTGCTGCAAAATTTGGTACAAACTCCCTGTAAAAACCAATAAAACCTAGCAGACTCCTGACTTCTGTTTTGGTCTTTGGTCTCTTTGAATTCATCATCTTCTCCACCTTTCCCTTTTCTGGCTGCTTCGTGTCGCCTCCAACAACAAAACCTAGGAACTCCAGGCTTGGAAAACCAATCTGGCACTTTGTTGGTCTGGCTGTGAGATTGGCTCGTCTCAACCTCTCTAGAACTGCCACTAGCTGCCTCATATGCTCCTCCCATGTCTCAGATGCTATCAGAATGTCGTCCATGAAATTCATTACGCCTTCCAAACCCGTCAATAACTTCCTCATCATCCGAGAGAAAACTGCAGGTGCGTTGACCATACCAAAAGGAAGTACTCGCCACTGATATAACCCCATAGGAGTGGAGAATGCTGTGACTTCCTTTGAGTCCTCACTCAAGGCTATTTGCCAATAACCCTTGCCCAGATCTATCCTGGTGAAATACTTGCTCTTGCTTGTGGCGATCTGAGCGAACAGGTCTTCCATGTTCGGTATGACTTCTGCATCGACCTTGGTGACACTGTTCAGACGCCTATAGTCAACACAGAATCGATGCTCACCTAACTTTTTCCTCACTAGGACGACGGGTGCACTATACGATGATTTGGACGGTTCGATCACCCCAAGATCCAACATCTTTTCCACCTCCTCCTCGATCACTTGTTTGGTGGCATACGGGACCGGGTAGGCTTTCACATGTACGGGTTTTTGCGATGTTAACTCCACCGTACAGGTCTCTAAAGTTGTCCTGCCTGGTTTATCAGTCAGGGACGCCCTATACTGTTTTAGGAGCCCCCTAACTTCCTCCTGTCTCCTACTGTCTAGCCCTTCATACAGTGACACATCCCTGTATGACTCTTCTCCTGGAAACTCAGGCAACAAAATCTCTCCTTCTTCTGCTGGGTCTCCTTCACCTCCATCAATGATTGCTGCTGCGCCTATGTGCTGAGTGTCACGCTGAATATATTTGCGGAGCAAATTCGCATGGAAAAGTTTTGGTTTTCCATTCACATCAATTCGGTAATCCTGATCTACCTTTTCAATGATGGCGAATGGTCCTTTCCAATGCATCAGCAGCTTGTTGTGATCCGTGGGAAGCAGTAACAGGACTTGATCTCCCACCTTGAGGGATTGCTTCCTCACCTTCCTGTCATATTGCTTCTTCTGCACGACCCTAGCCTCCTGCAAACTTTCCCTTGCAACCTTACATGTCTCCTCTAGCCTGTTGCGTAGGTCCACCACATACTGATAAGTGGTTTTGACCTCTTCTGACTCCTGTTCTCCGGACCATAGCTCTTTGAGAATACACACTGGTCCCCTAACCGTCCGCCCATACAGCAGCTCAAATGGTGAAAAGCCTGTGCTCTCCTGAGGGGCTTCTCTGTAGGCGAACAGAGCCGCTGGAATGTAGCGATCCCAATCTGCTGGTCTTTCCTCACAGAGTTTCTTTAAGATGCCCTTCAGCACACCATTGAATCTTTCCACCAAGCCATTACATTGTGGGTGGTATGGGGTAGTGAGAAGCTGTGTGATCCCTAGCAGCCTGTTGACCTCCCTCATCACGCCTGAGGTGAACTGTGACCCCCTGTCACTGAGAATTTGTGATGGCACGCCCACGCGAGAAAAGATGTCTACTAGCCCTTCAGCGACCTGTTGCGTATCTACGCCTTTCAATGCGACTGCTTCTGGATATCTGGTCGCGTAATCCACGAGCGTCAACACATACCTGTGCCCACCTTGGGAACAGGGCGAGATTGGGCCAATCAGATCAATAGCCACTCTCCTGAATGGTGTGTCAATTAAAGGGGGCTGTTTAAGAGGCGCCTTCCTCTTCACCCCTCTTGTGGCTGACCTTTGACACACATCACATGACATGCAGAACCGCTTTATGTCTGCCATTGCACCTGGCCAGTGAAAATCATCAAGGATTCGGTCAGCTGTTTTGCCGGTGCCGAGATGACCCGCCATGAGCGACTCGTGACCCACTGACATGACAGTGTCACGATAACATGCTGGTACCTCTAACTGAGTTGTCACCTTACCTGTCTTCCCCTTGGTGAACACTCGGTACAACAACCCGCCTTTCACCAGAAATTCTGTCTCACCTCCTCTAACCACCTGTTTCTCCCCACCTCCTGCCAACTCCCAAGACTTCACGAGCGAAGGGTCTTGTTCCTGCGCTGCCCTAAACTCATCAGGCGACACATCTATGCCTGACTTCCTTGCTGGAACGACTAATGGTTTATCAGCCTTTTCCCCCTTCTTGCTCCGTGTTTGAACTGCTGCCCCTGTAGCAGTCAACAACTCAGGATCCCCTGGATCCCTTGCACCTGGAATATTTCCAATGACCAAATCATAAAGGGGTTTCTCCATCACCAGCGCAGACAACTCGCCTGAGAAGTAAGGGGTACGTACTTCTATCTTAGCAACTGGGAACTCCCTCACAGTGCCATCGATTAGAGTACAGGTCTGGATTTGCCCCGTCAAATCCCCTTCCTCGACCAGCGTTGTTCTCACCACACCACATGAACAACCAGTGTCCCGTAACACTTTCACCCTCTGCTGGCCAATCCACCCTTCTTCCACTGGTAATGAGCCACTCAGCCTAGTGCCCTCCATCCCTGACACTGACTGCTGTCCAGCACTAGCCATAGGCTGCACTCCACCCTCTTCAGATTGGATCCCTTTTGGTTCCACTGCAGGTCGTTTCCCCTGGCGACCCTTATCAACCTCTTGCAAGGCTGCTGCCTTCTGGAACCTCGTGCGACAATCCCTCGCCACATGTCCCTTCTTGTGACAAATGAAACACCTATTGTCCCTTTGTCCTCCTTTCTGCCCCATCACTGGGTTTGCAGACTTTGCAGAAAACTCCCCTAGTCTCCTTGCACTCTTCTCACCTGTGCCTGGCACCTGTTTCTCCTGCACCTTAGTGCCCAAACGTGCCTCCCTATACACCTCTGCTAACTTCAGCAACTCCCCTGCTGTCTCTGGCTGTCTCTCCTTCAAATGTATAATTAACTCTGGACTGCAACCTGACAAAATCTGTTCTTTCATAACCAGCTCTTTCAATTGAGCGAACTCCTTTCTCGTACCATTCAACTCTAACCACTTCTCAAAATAGTGATCTAGACGTGCACCAAACTGAGTGTACGTTTCACCTGCTTGTAATCTAGCTGATCGAAATTTCTTTCTAAACCCCTCCTCTGTGAGGTCAAATCCCTTCATCAAAGACTCCTTCACAGCACCAAAATCAGATTGTTGGTCTGCTGGTAACGCAGTGAAAATCTGTAATGCCTTACCCGTCAATAGCGCTGACAAAATGACTGCCCACTCTTCTGAAGGCCAACCTTGACTTGTAGCAAACGTTTCAAAACGACTGATGTACGCATCGATCGAATCTGATCCTTCAGAGAAGTTTGGCAACTTTGGTCGGGGGGCATAACTGCGCACAGGGTCACTGGAAACTGGACTACCATCATCAGTGGTCTCCCTCTGTATTCTCACTCTCTCTAACTCTAATTGAATCCTTAATCTTTCTGTTTTCTGCGTTTTGCTAACTTGAATCCTTAATCTTTCTGTTTCCTGCTCTGCTATTTCTACTGCGACACGGCGTCTTTCCGCTCGCTCATCTCTTTCCATCTTTTGTTGGGTTTCAACGAATGCTCGCAACTCTTCTCCCGAGTAGCCTAAATCACGAGCGACGCTCACAAGTTGTTCGATAGGGGTGTTCTTTTCGTCCGCCATTATTTTTTTTATTTTTTTTTTTTAACAAGATTTTACTACTACGACAGCCAAACTGGTGGTTACCGACACGAGTGACGTAATAGCACAATCCTATGAATAATAATATTAGCTTGGGACAACGTAATTAGTTTTTATAAGACGCCTAGCGCCTGACCCAACTATGAGAGCGAATTATAGGCAATCTGTGCGAAAATAAGTACTCTGGGGCTGAAATGCCAAGCCTAGTGTTAACTATCTTGGAAGCAATGCCAAGCCTAGTATTTAACTATCTTGGAGACATACAGTAAGACACTACCTTGTCTTAGGATTACAGTACTTGAATCCCACCCAGCTTCCTCTCTGAGAAGTTGAACAATTATAATAAATGGGCCAGAATATCCTGGCAGGCTCGCCAATAAATTGTCAACCTCGGGTAAGTCAGTGGAGGAAGGACTAGCGCACAGCCCAAACACACTCACAGCTTGCTTACAATCTCATTCATATATCATGCATTCGTCACATCAAACCACTAGTAAAGTCTATAACTTTACTACACATAATCAGGAAAAAAAACATCAATGCACATGGAGTCCAAAAAAAAAAAAACATTCTCTCTTTCCTTGAAACTTCACAAATATATATTTCTTTTTTTTTTTCAAGAAAAAGAACATTTATCTAAATCATCATAACTAACCCGGGTATAAACAGACTTTCTACTTTACCTGGCCAGGTGATCTTAAACTATTCACGAATCACGGTCTTTCCTTTTCTTCTCTTTTTTTTTTTTTTTTTCACTGTCACTTTCACAAGCACCAGTCACAACACAACTGCTGGCACTGGTCAGGTTGGACCGCTGGCACTGGTCAGGTTGGACCGCTGGCACTGGTCAGGTTACTGGCGTTGGCCTGTGGTTCTGCCTGATGGAAGTGGCGCTGCCAGGTATGAGGTCGAACCCCGGTTCAAATTGAATAGTGACTACCAGACATTGATCTGTTCTCCTTTCTTCCTTCCTGCACTAACGCATTGCACTCTCTCTCTCTCTCTCTCTCTCCTGGTCTGCTCTATCAAATGGACATGGTTGCTTTTTTTTTTCTCTCTCTTTTTTTTTTTTTTTTCTTTCATCAGTTAGCAACTCTCCCTCTCAACATCTCTCCTTAGTCCTTCCTCTGCAGACTCTATATGGTGCTAATGCTTCAACACGGTTCTCTTCGCTCCTCCTCTCATCTCTCTGCTCTTCATTCGTGCAGAGCCTACTCTCCGAACCTCTCTCTCTCTCTCTCTCCCTCTTCTTTTTCTCTCCCCTTTTTCTCCCTCACATAGCTTTCTTATTCTCTTCCTACCTGTCAAAAAGGTGAGTACCATTGGTCAGTGTTTTTCCCACCTTGTGCCGAGGTTACCTCCCCTCTAATTTCATTGGACATGCAAATAATCAAAGTCTCCCGCAACATCTACCGGCCTTGCTCTCTGTGGTGATCAATGGGTCATTTAATTAATTAACTTAGTTTCACCCCTACTACACAATACCTCCCCCCTTCCTACTTTAACCAGGGCGACGTCTGACTTAACTGTGGGCACTGGTCTTGTAAATTAGCTGTATCAGTCTGACCTAGACGCAGAGATCCGTCTGGCCAGACCTATTGAGAGGTTGGTCAAGCCACTCAGTCTGTCTGCAGGACGGTGCCGTCTCCCTGAAGGACTAGAGAATAGCCTCCTCGCCGTGCCTAATTGGCTGACGCGACACATGCAGTCGTCTGCCCGGAAACCAGGATGTTTGAGTTTGGAACTTATGTCCAATTGAACTGGCTGGCGACTGGCCACGATTACAGCTTTTTTTTTTTTTTTGTCCGTGACACTCTGGCAAATGCAGAGTCTGATGTCTGCAGCTCATGCTGATGCCGAAGCTCCCATGGCTTGTACTGATATTCCTGAGTTTCAAACCAAAGAAATCACGGAGCAATTTCCCAGCAGAAAGGAAATGTAAAAGTTAAGTCCAGTGAAACCAACCAAGCCATTCCGAATGTGACAGAACCAGTCAAGAGCTTTGGAAGATGGTATATTAACTTCTTGAAAGGCGCAAAAAGGGAAAGGAAAACAAGCCAATGTCACAGGAAAGTCTGCAGGTAATAGAGCAGTGTGCCTTTTCTGCCAAATACAGTCTGATGTCTGCAGCTCATGCTGATCCCAAAGCTCCTATGGCTTCTGCTGATACACCCTATCAGCCCAGCACAGTGGAATCAGTGGAGGCCGCAATCAACAAGTACACAAGGAAATTGCTTAATATCTGCTCTTGTCTCGCTGATGTTGCGCGCTGCTATCACCCAGCAAAACTGAAGCTTTCTCCTGAAATCAGTTCTCGCGGGGTACAAAGTGGAAACCCAATATCCATCCTGCTCAAGGTGCAGACTGGCAGGAAAACGGAAAGGTCAGGAACCATCAGACGGAGCGGGGTAACAGCTGAATCAGGGGAATAGCAGGAAACACAGACACTAACAGGCAGGGACAGGGATCAACAGAAATAACGTGGTGGTCAAAGGCAGAGAGAAAACCAAAGAGGAGCATAGAAATACAGTTTCAGTTTCATCAAGGAGGCGTCACTGCGTGTGGACTAGTCCATAACGCTACACTATATCCGCTAAGTTTTGAGACCATACTGCGCATAATTTTAAGCTGATGGATAAATGAATTAATAACTAAGATGAGAGAATTTAAGAAGAGGGTCTCGTGGATATGACCTAGCAGATGTCTGGCCTACGCAACAACCCAACGCGCTGGTCAGACCTTGAGAGTGCCTTCCTAACATTCGGTGTGCTTGTTTTTTTTTATCATCGTATGTGTGTGTAGTGAATGTGCACATGTGTGTATGGATGTGTGGGCACGGGCCCATGTGTGAGCGCCAGCGCATGTGTGTGTGTGTGTGTGTGCATGATGTAGTACATCAGCCGAAGGAAGAAGAGGATGCTAACAGAATCCACAGGGCAGTACAGCAAGGCTGACAGGACAATGGATTGTGTGGGAAGTGCGCTCCAAACAAGTCTCGCTTCGAATGAAACATGACATAACCCCCCCCCTCCGCATACACACACTTACCTCCTCTACCACTCTTTAGGACATCCGTCTTCAAATATGTCTATGATCCCCTGCCCTCCAATACAAACCTGGCGCAATGAAGTGTCACGTGACCCTGTGCGTCCAGACCTCCAGGACAAACAGCGGAACATGTTCTGCGTGCATTCAAAGCACCGTTGACCCCCCCCCCCCCCCCCCCCCAAAAAAAAAAAAAAAAAAAAAGGCGGGGGGCGGGGGGGGCGGGGGTAACACACAGAGGTGCAACAAAGTCTTGAAGCCAGCAACGACATTCTACACGGTTGGAGGGCCACAGATCATAGTCTGGAAACAGCTGAAACATCTAGAGCATGAAAGCGGAGTTTAGGATGCTGGACACGGTGGATGACTAGGAAATCACGAAC
>CM065746.1:40241496-40256496 GCA_033310375.1 Conus canariensis | reverse complement strand
GACGGTTCATTGGTTGCCACACCACAAGAGTGGGCCGTTATGATTATGATGAACGGGGACTCACCTGTCCCGGGTTCAAGTCCGTCTCTTCCAATTCCTGCAGCCTTGCCTTCAAGCTCAGGCAGCCTCGACACTGCTCAATTTCCTAATGGTGAGTATATGGAATGGCTTACCCGTGCCATGGCTTAAGAGTTACAAAGAAAGGGTTAAAAAAAAAATCATCAACATAGCCGTTCGAAACACGGAAAACAACATGTTCAAGACAGTGTCAGACAACCAACTACAAAGACGCTTGAGAACTCCAGCTTTGCTTCGGCTAAACAGCGTTAAGCTTACAAAAAAAAAAAGGAAAGAAAAACCCGTAGGAACTGCAATTGTTAACACAGTTTTTTTCCCCCTTGTTCAACTTTCGACATGAAATTTGCGTGAAAATTTGAAGAAGGAACACACGAAAACCACGTGACCTGCAGGAATGTGGAGATTTGTGGCGGCGGCGTCGCCAATCCCAATGTCACGGTCAAACGACATCGCTCTTCCCTGTCTTGAGGCGGAGAAGAAGAAGAGGAGCGTGCATCCCAAGTGACGGATTTATTGGCCTTCCGCCGTTCCCACACCCCTGACAGACAACAGTTATGATGGACACAGTGGAATACCTGCAACAGACCTGCTTTTCATGTAGGTAGACGTTTGTGCGTGTTCGTGGAGTCCTAAGGTTTTTTTGTTTTTTTTTTAACCATGTCGCCAACCAAACTCGGTTTGACACACCCAGTGACAAACTTTTTGTCGGCAAAGTGTGACGAAAAAAAAAACAACCCAGTTCCGTGAGAAGTTTTATAAGTATTGGACGTACGGTGTCAACACACACACGCACACACACACACACACACACACGCACGCACGCACACGCACATGCACACGCACGCGCACACACGCAGGCACACGCGCGCTCGCAGACACACAGAGAAAGCGAGAGAAAAAAAAAAAGGACTCGGGGGGGAAAAAATTGGACAGATTTTATATGGTCGGTGTATTCAGTTTCTCCCATGGGTTAAACGACCAACAGGTAGCTTCTGTGAGTACGAACGAAACTTTTTTTGCTGAAAGATTGAACGGTGTCAGAATAGTTTAATTGTTTTGTGTTTTCCCGTGTGTGTGTGTGATTTTTTTTTTTTAAGTACTGCTGTCAGGTGTAGCTGAACACAATATTCCAACTTTCGATATGTGGTTGTATTTCAAAGACTGTCAGGTACCCATTTTGTCTAAAAGAATTATTTTCATTCGCAGTGTGCGTACAAACTACCATGCACCAACACCTAGCAGCAATACACAAAAATGTTTGATGTGCAAAATCACATAACATCAGTAAATATCAACCGTAGCTAATGTCATCATAAAGGGTACAACTGTGGACCTTTTGGTTTGTTATTCCAATAAACTCCACAATAAAACAGCCAGTAAGCAAGAGGAATAACAATGATCTGAGCAATGATCATAGTGTTGTTAGATTGAAAGAAAGGTCTGCATGAAATATTTTAAAGACTGTAAGTTTAATGAGCATGTAAACAGTTCTTTCAATTTTTTTAAAACTCGTGATCAAAATAATGTGAAGAAAAAGTTTCAAAGAGACCAAAAATAGAGGGTAATGGGTAAATTTGTGTTCACACACACACACACACACACACACACACACACACACACACACACACACCACACGACAGAAGAGATATGCTCCACTACAGTTACAGTCACTGTTACCTGTTTTAAATTCATTCACAATTAACACAGAAATTATTGCCTTGTTCACCTGAGTATAAATTTTACACGTTCACACACATTGGCATCAGAATGTTTTAGGAAAAACAATCTACGCGGAGTTTCACAGGACATGGATAGAACTCACCAGCATATTCACCAAACTTGCCTCTGTGTGTTTACAAGTTTTTAATTCTCATTCTAGTATACATACTTGATTATTTATCGTACACAACTGATTTCTGAAGTGTAAGTTATTAGCAAGACCAGTTGAAGTTTTGCTGAAAAACAGACTGTTTGATTATGGAGCTCGATTCATGTAATAATATCCATATTTCATTTAACACAGAATATTCTTTTGAACTCCGATTCAGCGCATATTGTTTAACAAAAATATATCTAACAAGAGTGGCTTTCAATATGGTAATTTTAGGCTACACAACTTTGAAAAAATATGCACATTTATGAGATTGTTTCATTAAGATGTATTGGAAGTATTAATGTACTCTGTAAAGGGTAGTAACAATATTTCAACAGTTTCATTATCCTTCTAAGTATGTGTTAGATAGTTGGGGTATTTTAACAGTTGCCTGTACATACATTTTTTTTTAATACCAAGAAAAAATTTTTCTCTATATATATATATATATATTGTGTGTGTGTGTGTGTGTGTGTGTGTGTGTGTGTGTGTGAAAGATAGGTGTCAGGATAGTGAAGTGAGTGGTTTGATTTATGACAGTTGTAACTTGAAACAGCAGAAACACACACACACACACACACACCACACACACACACACACACACACACACAACCACACACACACACACACACCCCACACAATCTTGGGACCATCCCCATGTGATTGTGATTTCAAACTGCCTAATACGGTTTATGTAAATTTTGATAGTTGCTTTTTTTTGTTGTTGTTGTTTTGTTTTGTTTTTGTTTTGTTTTTTTTTTTCATTATCAAAGAAAAACTAAACGACTTCAAAGGGAAAAAAATTCATAGAGGAAGTGGAAAAGGAATGGACAAAAAAATCCGCATCGATGATGATCATTGCGATAACCGTGGTGTAGGCTAAACAGTTGAAAGGCGATCAGACCAACGGGTCAGTGCCAATGTATAAGGGAGCCAGAAACCCAACCACCACCAAGTCGAACGACACTTTATCACGCAGACACCGGTCTGAACCGTTTCCCCAGACGCTTTCAGAGACAGCTCAGCTGTCATCGAACAGTTTCTTCGGGGCACGTGCGAATTGGAGACAAAGGTGTGCCAAACTCCCAGCCGAATCCCCGTGTGAGTTGACACGACTCTGTGACACGCGCGAGCTGGCCGAGCACACATCATGCATACGCTTGAAGCTATGGGTCTCGTGAGAGAGAGGATGTGGCTTGGGCTTTATCTCGTGTGTGTGTGTGTGTGAGTGCGTGACGTTGCTGTGAAGGAGCGTTTCGGTTGTTTTTTTTTTCCAGTTTCTTCCTGGGGTCGGGATGTACACAAATGGTGTGAGACTTTGCCGGAATATAGATCGGGATTTTTTTCTATGTGTTTTATTTTATTTTATTTTATTTTTATTGTTTTTTTTTTTTTAATGTTTTATTTTGTTCTGTTCTTGTTTTATGTTATGTTCTTCAGTTTTATTTTCAAAACATTGTGAGACCTTCAGCTCATTTTTCAGATTGTGAGAATTTCCAGTGATTTTTTTTTATCATCTTTCATGGAAGGTGAAGTGTGTGTGTGTGTGTGTGTGTGTGTGTGTGTGTGTGTGTTTTGTGTGTGTGTGCTCATGTACATTTCGTGCACGCTGAGGAAGGGTACCTTGGTACAGCTGTATCATTTTTTTTTTAATGTTATGTTATTTTACTTTATTTTATTTTGCATGCTTTTCATTCGTTTGGTTTAATCCTCTATTCACTAGTCATACACTAAGATTACTATTCTTTGTGTTCTCTCTCTCTCTCTCTCTCTCTCTCTCTCTCTCTCTCTCTCTCTCTCTCTCTCTTGTGTGTGTGTGTTATTTATTACATGAACTTTTGTTTACAGTTGTCATTTTGGTGTTTCTTTGGTGTTCGTGTAGAAATGTATTAGAATCATTTTATATGTGTATTATTTCATGATAAGTTTTGCTTATCATTTTATTATCATTTTTGCTATTACTGTCTTTCAAAATTATTTTACTGTTGCTGTTTTTATCATCATTTTTTGTTATAGTTTTCGTCATCATTTAGATTATCATCATCATCATTATTATTATTATTATTATTACATTGTTATTACACTGTCTTTATCATAATTTTCATACACATCAGCGTCATCATTATCATTACTGTTTTTATTATTATCATTATTCTTTTTTTCATCATTCTTCTTCTTGTTATTATGATCATTATCATCTTCTTCTTCTTCTATTACTATCGTTATTGTTGTTATATTTTTGTTGTCACCCATCTGGCTTGTAAATATGCTTACTTTACTTTGCTCGTATGAACTTTTGTTCGTTTGTCTGGGTCCCTTATTTTGTGCCCTTCCTCAGCGGTGAATGGTTCTGCATCTTTTTGGTGGTTTTCCTCAGTGGAAATGTATTAACGTTTTATATTTGTTTCCTTTTCTTTTGCCGGGTTCTTTTTCATTTATCTATTTATTAAGCTATTTATTTACTTATTTGTTTGTTTGATAAATGTAGAGTTCTATCTATGTATTGATCTATCTATTTTGTTGTGGTGAGCGTAGTGTGGGATACTGAGTGTGGGCGTACATGCCGCGCGCTGTCCACCGCCACCCTCTCCCCCCTTCCTCTTCCCCTCTCTCGACGTTCCCCCCCTCCCCCCCTTCCCGCACGCACATTCACACGCGCACACCCACATCCATCATAATGTCACACACACACACACACACACACACACACACACACACACACACACACACACACACACTCACTCTCTCTCTCTCTCTCTCTCTCTCTCTCTCTCTCCTCTTTTCTTTTCTCTGTCATATACACACACACATCCATCATTATGGCACACAAACACACATACACACACACACACACATACCACATGCACACACACACACACACACACACACACACACACACACACACACACACACACACACACCACCTCTATACATCCGTGTGTGTGTGTGTGTGTGTGTGTGTGTGTGTGTGTGTGTGGTATGTTCCTGCAAGATCATTCTCTTAATGACAGAAGTACTGTGATTTACCTGCGCTAGTGTCTACCGCTATTTTTTTTTTTTATTTTTTTTGTACGTACCATTACAGACGCATTAATTTTGTTTTAATGGATGGAGGTGGGATGAAATAATTGATATGAAAACAGGAATATTTCAGTGCGAGTCTTACAGCATTAGACGTTAGGAGTGTGCGGGGTGGTGGAGGTGGAGGGGAGGTGGTAGGATTAAAATGGCGGCAAGGGAAGGGCTGAAGAAGATGAAGTCTACAAGTGTTGTAACTGATGGACACCACTGACAATGTAGTGCAGTGAATCAATGAATGAAGGAATCAGTTAGTGAATAATAATATATAATAATGATAGTAATAATGATGATAAATATGATAATAATGATTATATGGTAATAATTATGATAATGATAATAATAATGATAGAAAATAATTATGATTATAATGATAATGACAACAGTAATAATAATGATCATGGGGCTGACAGCAGTGATGATTACAATAGATTTGAACAACAGGGGGAAAAAATCAGCACAAACGTGATCCGCGTTGAGGATGCTTCAAATTAAATAGCAGTAACTATTACTTGGTCGTCATCGTTATTATTATTATTATTATTTTTGTCATTATTATTATTATTACTATTGTAATCATTATTATTGATTACCATTGTTATTACTATTATTATTATTATCATCATCATTATTATCATCATTATTATTATCAATTTGTTGTTGTTCTTGCTGTTGATGTTGTTGTAGCGGTGGTGAAATATTGTTGAATATATCATCTTGACGCATAGGGTGGACATTGTGACAGCTTCAACGTCAACGCCAATGAACACAAACTGAACAGAAAAAAAAAAAAAAAAAAACAGATAAAAAACAGGAAGAAAACAATCGGTGCTAGTGATATCAATGAACACAAACAGAACAGAAGCAGGAACAAAACAATGAACTGTGCTATAAAGTCTGGGGGGAAAAAAAAGCCCACATAACAAACGGAGACAAATATAATGAACGAATGACCAACTGACCAGCTAACTAACGATTGTAAAATAACGGTCTTCCGTAGTTTGTTCACAGCAAAACAGCGCAGAATGCGATCAGTTGTTCTCCCCCTTAGTTGATTGAAAAAAACAGAAATCAGTTATTTATTTTGTTTTGTCCTTTAAAAGGACTGGCATAATAGCTGCTGAAGTCTCAGCCTGTCTGCAGTATGGTGGAGGGTGGGAGGTTGGACGGGTTCATCGTGAAGAATTTCTTTGTTTTTACAAATGGGAGAGGGCATGGTGGAGGGGAAAGGGGGGGGGGGGTCAAGACAAGGATTGATTTGGATATATATATATATATATATATATATATATATATATATATCACTTTTTGACATTGTTGAAAAAAGATGCCCCCTCCTCCCCTACCCTCTCTCCGTGTTGGACGATTCTATTTCCCACGAAGGGAGAGGGCAGAGGGGACCCTTGGCCAGATATACTGCTGCTGCAACACGCACAATAAAACATAGGAGACATGGAAATAGAAATAAACAAGAAGAAGAAGAACAGTAATAAATCGCTAACTCATAACTCAGGATCATGACACTGTTGCCAAAAACAAGAAACAAACAAACAAAAAAAACATAAAATAACAAGAAGAACAGTAATGATTCACCAACTCGTAAATCAGGATAATGACACTAATGCCATAAACAAACAAACAAAAAAAACCCCTTAAAATAACAGCAAGAACAGTAATGATTCACTAACTCGTAAATCAGAACAATGACACTGTTGCCAAAAACAAACACACAAACAAGCAAAACCCCATAAAATAACCGCAAGAACAGTAATGATTCACTGACTCGTAAATCGGGATCATGACACTGTTGTAAAAAAAAAAAAAAAAGAAAGAAAAAGAAAAAAAAATGACAACAAGAACAGTAATGCTTCACTAACTCCTAAATCAGGATGATGACACTGTTGCAAAAATAGATATATAAATAAATAAAATAAGTAAATAGCAAGAAGAGCAGTAATGATTGCAACTAACTAAACGGGCGGGGGGGGGGGGGGGGGGGGATATATAGTTGAAACAGAAGAGCTAAGATTAATTTTAAGAACTGAAGCAGAAGAATGGATGAACCTATGCACTATATATTTTTGGTGTGTATTGTACCCCATTTCATGAAAAATTCATATAACATGCCACATGTAAAGCAACTACAACAACAACAACAACAACAACAACACCGACTGAGAGAAAGGTTGTGTATTCATAAATTAATGAGAAAAGCCAGTTTGTCTCTTTGTTTGTTTACGACTTCATAGAGCGTCAACTTCAAAACGATCGTGATCTGAACATTAAAATCAATACTGTAGTCATAACGCCCAGTTTCTCTCTTTGTTTGTTTACAGTTTCATAGTCCGAGTGTCGACTTGAAAATGATCATGCTCTAACATTAAGATCAATACTATAGTGATGATGCCCAGTTTCTCTCTTTGTTTGTTTACAGTTTCATAGTCCGAGTGTCGACTTGAAAATGATCATGCTCTAACATTAAGATCAATACTATAGTGATGATGCCCAGTTTCTCTCTTTGTTTGTTTACGGTTTCATCGTCCGAGTGTCGACTTCAAACGATCATGCTCTAAACATTAAGATCATACTATAGTGATGATGCCAGTTTCTCTCTTTGTTTGTTACAGTTTATGTCATGCCGACTTCAGAAGCATTGCTCTTGCATTAAGATCCATATGGTGTGATGCTCACATGCAGTCTCGCCAGCTTTCAATGAAGAAGCTTTCCTCTTTTCAAGAACATGACAACGAAGAAGTTACCAAAACTACCCCCCTCCCCCCCCCCCCCCCCCCCCAAAAAAAAAAAAAAAATTACAGAACAACTGGCTATTCTCGGTTCTGATAAAGATATAAGCATTGATCAGATCTTTTATTTCATTTTGATATATCTGCTAAAGAATACTTGTACCACTGTAAATCAAATGGAAATATGCCTCAATGTGCAAGCCTTTTGTTAATAAGTTGAAATGCAAATACAATATTGAAGAGTACATAGCATGCAAAAATATGGTCTATCATGATTTTGTTGCCAAGTGGTCTCATAATAAGCCGTTTCTTTTTTTTTAGTTGATCTAAGCAAAAATCCCAAATTCATATGTATTTGATAAACTATTTTTTTAAATGTCGGTGGTTTGCATGTGGACAATATGTTCCATGCCCAAAGCAGACATCTATAAGCCATTTAGTCCCTCTAATCATAGTATAACCCCACCTTCGTCTGCTTCGATCCTATGTAATTGAGTTGACCAGAAAAAAGAGTCTTCATATAATTATCTGCATATTCAATCGAATGATTATTTCATTGTTGACCATTTGCATAGTAGGTCAGCTGTTTTTCATTTACATTTTTGTCTTTTTTTTTTCATCTTCTTCTTTCACTTATATTTTTGTAAGTTATAATGAATACTGTGTATATGTATTTTTGTGTCTTACAAGGGTGTGTGTCTCTTATGAGTTGAAATCTCTGCGCACTGTCTTGTTTTGGCGCATCTGTAATTTCTCAACGTATTTGATTAAAATGTGATTTTAAAAAAAGAAAAAGAAAGAAGTTACCAAGACTACAAACTTTTTAAAAAAATTGATCTTATTATGGGCGAAGTTTTTGTTGTTGTTGTTGTTGAAAATTCATGAATTAGTTCTGAACTGATCACGTAAAGCCTCGATTACCATTGATCAACATTTGGAAGTGGGACTGAAGCACAGAAACAGCACGGAAAAGTATGTCATCCATTTAACGGAAATGGCTCGTTATGATTTTATTGAAGAAATGGGCACCACATCAATCGTGGCATTCAGACTAAACAGCTTTGTGCATGACATTGACCACGTACTGCAACCATATTCATCATGGCTGGCATGGTAGGTCCGGTAAAAATGTTTGCCAAGTTACATGCATTTATGTATATTTACATATTTCCTTACCATGTATTGACATGGAATGTAACGCCCCTGTCATCCGATTTCAATTTAGGATGCTGTGGTCTATGGATAATAAGTCTCGGTCATATTTTGTATGCTATGAGAAAACTCTGGGGAAAAAAATCGCTCCTTTTCTGGTACGTTTTGATTGTTTATTTGTCTTTCCACCCTCGTTAATCTATTTTTGTAATAAATCAATAATATAACAAATCCAGTTTATTCTCTGCCACACATTCTCTGTATTCGACTTGTGGCCAACAAATAATTCCTGAAGTCAATTTCTCCTTGCAATTAAACTGATTTTTTTTTGGTGATGATTATGTTGTGGTGACGTGTGCTTTGTTAAGACACACAGCCTTCTTTGCAAGGAAAAAGACGGTTACCTAAACGACATCAGTCTTCTTAGATGAGAAACATTCCAACAGGGTGTTCTCTGTTGATGTCCATTGGTACAGGAAAGTAGGGAGGGAGGGAGGCGGGGAGGGGAGGGGAGGGGAGAGCCTGTATGATGTTACTGTGTATATGAGTGTAATGGGAAAGGTGTGCATAGAATGGTGGATGACATATGTATGCTAGATTACGTGCTTATAAATTAAAAAAAAAAGTATGTATATACCACATATAATTATATATATATAATTATATATATATATATATATATATGTGTGTGTGTGTGTGTGTGTGTGTGTGTGTGTGTGTGTATTACATTCATACATGTATATATATGTATATATATATATATATATTGATTGTTTGCGTGTGTGTGTGTGTGGGCACAGTGTGTGTCCTGTGTGTGTCTTGTCTGTTGGCCTGTGAGGATGTGTGTCACAGTGTGTGTGTGTGTGTTGTGTGTGTGTGTGTGTGTGTGTGTGTGTGTGTGTGTGTGTGGTGATGGGGCATGCCATGTATTTATGTAAGGATGAGTGAATGCATGCTTTCCTCTTTCTGTGTTGTAACATTTGTGTGATTTTCAAGAATAAGAAAGATACCTGGTAATGATAGTCACAGCAACAACAGTTTCACCTGAGTTACAGCCAAGGCTGCCTACCCCGCGGTGACCCCGTCAGGTATACCACCGACTGAACTGACAAACAAAAAGAAAGAAAAAGAAAAAAAAAAAAAGCCGTGTCTTGAAAATGTAAAGACAGATGCAACGGATAGACCAAAAAATGAATCTTAAAAAAAAAAAAAAGGAACCAGATCGAAAGCGTACAACGAGATAGACCAAAAAAAAAACACAAATAAAGAACAAAAAGTAAAGAAGGAAACCCATGTCGTAAACGTACACAGAACAGACACCACAATACAAACATGATTATTTACAACAGTTTCGTAACATAATGGGTATTCCTCGTTATTTTCACTCTCAGTAACATCTACTACTACTACTCCTACTAAAGAAAATCATGGATGGAACTGGCTGTAAAGTTATGATTATGGTGTGATGATGATGATGATGATGATGATGATGAAATGTATGAGTGATAAGGATACTCCAGAGGACAGACATCTCACGCGCAGAACATGAACAAAGTTAAATCTTTCTGCCTGTCCAGCTGAACCAAAAAAAAAAAAAAAAAAATAGTAGTGCTGTTGTGTGTGTGTGTGTGTGTGTGTGTGTGTGTGTGTGTGTGTGTAGTGTGTGTGTGTGTGGTGTGTGTGTGTTTTACCATTTAAGATTGATAATCAAACTGTAATCAATGCATCGATCAGGCCAGTCTGTTCGGTTGTTAATTGGGGCGTGCATTCTAAAGATTTATTAGCCGAGTGGTGGGAAAGGTTTGTGGGTCTGTCCGCTTGTATTTGTGTATTGTTGGTCATAATTATGTAAACTACGAAGTTCCTATGCCGAGTCCATATTTTTGCTTGAGAATAAGCTCCGAAGTTTGTGAATGTAAATCCAGTCGTAAATATAGAGCGAAAAAGTGTATTTCGGGACATACAACCATGAGTTGCCATTATCCCCCTTGCTTCTCCCCCGCCCTCCCCCCCCCCCCCATCCCCCACACGTGCAACACACACACACACACCACACACACAACACCACACACACACACAAACACGAAGAGCGAACGGAGAGAGAGAGAGAGAGAGAAGATGCACACACCAATAATGAGAATAACATTTACTAGCTTTTGTTCGTTTTTTTTTTTCTTTGTTTGTTTTTTTTATTGATCAAGATGAAGGGAGAAAGAGGGGAGAGGTAAGGTGAGAGGAGAGGAGAGAGAGAGAGTAGCAAAGGATGCACACACCATATTGAGATTGAATAACATTACTAGCTTTTGTTTCGTTTTTTTTTTTCTTTGTTTGTTTGTATGTTTTTATGATCTAAACGATCTGAATCGGGAAAACAATGGCTTGGGGGAGGGTACACTGGCTGCTTCAAGGCGAGAGGGAGCGAGGCAGACGAGTTTTAGTCAAACGTTGACTCTGCACATCTTCTTCCCTTGAGTGTCCGCCTTCATGGAGTTGAAGATTCTGACACTGCACATTGCGGCCTGATGGGTGTTATCGGATCATCTTCGTATAGGTTAAACTCTTCATTTGCATATATGTATATGTATGTATCTACATACATATATATATATGTACACACACACTACAACACCACACAGCACACACAGACACCACACAACACCACGCAGGCGTTGACGTTTTCTTTCTGTCATGTTTTTTTAGTTTATTTTGGTGGGGATGTCGTTTCAGTGAAGACTCCGTTAACGAATGTCGTATGAGTATGAAAGGAAGCAGAAAAGGAAGAGAACATGAATAAAACAACAATTCTACCATTAATGATTCAATTGTTACTCATTTTGTCAAAAAAAAATAATAATAAAATAACGATCTTAATAATGTTAGCGAACCGCCCAAGACGTGACAAACGAGTCACAAACGAAAAAACAGTTCGGACCTTTAGTTATGGTGAGACTTTTTCATTGTTTTATCGTTAATGTCTACTGATAAGATATGAGCGAAACTAGTTGTTTCTCTTGGACTCGGCACGTTTGGGTTCGTTATTAGATTTTTTAGAGTTTGCTGAGTCTTCGTTGAACTAATAACGAATTGTCATATTTGGATAATGAATGACATGAATAAAAAAACAATTCTCATTATATTGCAATTGTTACATTTTGTAAAAAAAAAAAAAAAAAAAAAGTGACAAGTGTCATATTGGATGAATTATGCAAGTTAGTGATTTGTGTTGTTGTTTGTTGTAAAAAATGACAAAGTTGTCAATATTTGGATAATGATGAACAAGTTTAGTGGTTTTTGTTGTTGTTTGTTGTAAAAAGTGAACAAAGTTGCAATATTTGATGAATTGATAACAAGTTTCGTGGGGTTTGTTTGTGTTGTTTGTTGTAAAAAGTGAACAAAGTTGTCAAATTTGGATGAATGTATGACAAGTGTAGTGGATTTTTGTGTTGTTGTTTAAAGTGAACGAAGTTAGCAATAGGTAGATGAAGAAATGGCAAGTTTCCATGGGAACTGGTTCTGCATACTCTTTACTTTGTTTCATCGTCAGACCGTCCCATGCAGTCTTAACTTCAAGTTGCATTTAACGTTAATAAGATGCAGCGGCGGCGGCGGCTTGGGTTTCTTTCAAGTCCGTTGATTCCAGCTTTCTATGTGTTTTGTTTATTCCGATTTATTTCAAATGTATTAACGAACAGCAGAATGTTGGTTGTCAAGAGATCGCCGACTGAAAGGGTTTAATCATAATGGTTCAAAAGATGTTTGTTTATTTTTTTGTGCATTTTTTTTTTTTGTTTGTTTCGTCCACTGCTGCTGCTTCCGTTACCACTTTAAAAAAGAAAGAAAAAAAAATCTATCAAGCATAAAGATCGCGCGTCTGTCGTTTATCATGTACAGAATGTGCCCCTGTCTTAGAGGA
This sequence comes from Conus canariensis, assembly GCA_033310375.1. Taxonomy (NCBI): domain Eukaryota; kingdom Metazoa; phylum Mollusca; class Gastropoda; order Neogastropoda; family Conidae; genus Conus; species Conus canariensis. The sequence continues at coordinate 40,243,658 of CM065746.1, read as the reverse complement.
GATGAGACCGAAGACTGTGTGAAACTTTGAACTTCGTGTTGTTGACACAACACGTGAAAATAAGGAACACAAGGAATCTCTGGATAGAGGCTGTCTCGGTTTGCAGCGGCGTCGACTTTCCGGGTAATCGCTGGGAGGAGTGGTGGTAGTGCTAGGAGTAGTAGCAACAGGAGTACTAGCAGTAGGAGTAGGAGGAGCAGCAGCAGCAGAAGGAGTAGTAGTGGCAGTAGGAGTAGTAGCAACAGGAGACTAGTAGTAGGAGTAGCCGTAGGAGGAGTAGATGTAGTGGTGGTAGTAGTAGGAGTAGTAGCAATAGGAGTATTAGTAGTAGGAGTAGCAGTAGTAGTAGGAGGAAGAGCAGTAGGAGTAGAAGTTGTAGGAGAAGTAGCAGTAGTAGTAGTAATTTCATAAAAATTGTGATGATGATGATAATAATGATAATTGTGATGATGATACTACTACTGATAGTAATAAAGCAAGAGAGAGAGAGAGAGAGAGAGAGGAGAGAGAGGAGGATAACAGAATGTGTATGGTCATATTTGCTACATTTTGTGTTTGCGTCCACAGCAAACACACATACACCCTCGGCAGGCAGGCGCGCGCGCTCACCCACGCACATGCACACTCACACACACACACACACCACACACACACACACCACACACACACACACACACACACACACTTTTTTTTTTCTTTTGTTCTTTTTTTTTGGGGGGAGGGGGGGTGGGTGTCTGTTCCCTTCAGCATTGATTATTTTGGATCATGACTTTGTGGATCAGAGAAAGAGAAATACAGGGTAATTATTTCTGAGTGGACCGTCCAAAGTAATCGTCTCTCTGACAAAGGCCAGATCTGAGTAGTACAGAAACTGTCACTGTAGAAAACCAGTGTTCTTTCTTTCTTTTTTTTTTTTTAATGCACGTTTTAAGAGCATAATTGTGTGAGAATGTTTGATCTCGAAACTGTTTAAATGTTATTCTTTGCTCTGCGATGCTTTTTTTCCTGCATGAGTGCTAGGTGAACGGTCACCGCAGGCGGCATTGTTTCAGTTTTCATGCGGCTTTAATTGTTGAACTATAGGTAGAAAAGAGACTGTTTTTGATTATCATGGATTATCTCCGTCTGTTATTGACGATCTCCGTCCTTCTTCCTCAAATTTAAGAGTTTCTTCATCATTGGATTATGACAATTCTTTTCAATCGCGTCAGTTGCAAATTTAAGGTTTTTTTTTTTTGGGGGGGGGGGCAGAGCACAGTTATGCCGTTGGTTATTCATGTCGCTGATTTGTGTTGAAACAACAAACAACAACAACAACAACAACAACAACAAAATGGATGACGAGAAACAGTAAAACATGACAGTTGCTTGACTCATGAAATCATTCTCGACCATGACCAACGCTGCGCTGTTCCATTCTATTCTTAGTGCCCGGATTAACGGCTTCACCCGTTGCTTGCAGGGGGGAGGGGGGGGAAGAGCGGGGTTAAAAGTGCCGGGATTTGGCCGCAGAGCGCACAAGGTCTTGCGTGTCCTTGACCTGCGTGGACAAACCCTGGGTGTTGTGAAAACAGGGCCTTTTGGTAGCAAGTGCGACTGCTTAATTAAGAGGTGTTTCTTTTGCGGGGACAACGATCATTTGAGTTGTGTGACGAGGATACACACAGCATAGATAGGAGTCGTGAACAGTTTAGCAGGGGGAATAATGATTACAGTGTAAAAGATACAAGGGAATGTGAACTGAAAGTTGAAATGACATTTGCCTGTGCAAAGAAAGAATGTAGTTTGTGTTACACAAACAATGTCCTTGTGTGTGTGTTGTTGTGTGTTTGTGTGTGTTGTGTGTGTGTGTGTGTGTGTGTGTGTGTGTGTGTGTGTGGTGTGTGTGTTTTTGTTTGTGTGTTTGTTTTGTGTGTGTGTGTGGTGTTTATATGTACACATACACACACACACACACACACACACACACACACACACACACACACACATATTGAGGAGAGAGAGAGAGAGGGTCAATTTGCCCTCCTTATTGCTTAAAAAAGTCCTCATGATGTTCTGGACATTTCCTTAGTTCAGGAATTTTGCATCATTTTCTAACATAGTTGATAGTTTCAGCAAGTGCTTGGGGATTATGGTGTGATTTCTGATGGGAGTGAAAGAAC
>CM065746.1:40231496-40233996 GCA_033310375.1 Conus canariensis | reverse complement strand
TCATACATTAGTCTGTAATCACCGGCTTTATCTCCATTTTCATCACCATTATCATCATTTTCAATGTGATCTTGTTCTGTGTGCAAGTATCGGTTTTCGTAAGCTGTACTTTTGTCTTCTCCCCACACAAATGGTGGTTGTATACCTCCGTGGGGATACTGGGGGTCTTTTGTACAAATGGTTCCCCCTCCTTCTGGACATTCTGTGCTAGTAACGTCCCCTTTTCCTTTCGCTCTCAGTAACTCTGTCTCCTCCTTTGCTGTACTGTCGTCTACTGTCCTTTCTGTCTACCATATCTTTTATCTATCTTTTTCCACAACCTCTCCCCACAAATTTCTGCACTCAACGAAGTCGGAGTGAACTGACTATACTCTCGAGTATAGTGTGAGTATTCAAACAGGGTAAAACGAGTTCACACGCTACCAGATACTGGAACGCTGAAGAAGAATGACGGTTGTGGTAGATTGAATCATGAACATTTTTTTCCCCATCACCTTCGCTTCCATCATCATCATCAACCTCGTCGTCATAGTTATTATCGTCATCATTTTTATATCTATCTCAGATTCCATTGGTCATTTACTTATACACATTGTTCGTCATCACTTTTATATCTATCTCAGATTCCATTGGTCATTTATTCATACACATTGTTCGTAACACATCGATTCGGTATTTGTGTGCAATGGACCCTTACTATTCCGCGAGAAGATTGTCCTGAGTGCCAAGGCCTATATGGGTTTGAGACGAACATCTGACGCGAACATGATTGAATGTCTGTTAGTGTCGGTGTGAGGCTTTTTCTTCGTGTTACGGCGAATGTCTGTTAGTGTGGGTGTGAGGCTTTTTCTTCTTTGTTACGGCGAATGTCTGTTAGTGTGGGTGTGAGGCTTTTTCTTCTTTGTTACGGCGAATGTCTGTTAGTGTGGGTGTGAGGCTTTTCTTCTTTGTTACGGCGAATGTCTGTTAGTGTGGGTGGGAGGCTTTTCTTCTTTGTAACGGCGAATGTCTGTTAGTGTGGGTGTGAGGCTTTTCTTCTTTGTTACGGCGAATGTCTGTTAGTGTCGGTGTGAGGCTTTTCTTCTTTGTTACGGCGAATGTCTGTTAGTGTGGGTGGGAGGCTTTTCTTCTTTGTTACGGCGAATGTCCGTTAGTGTGGGTGTGAGGGGCTTTTCTTCTTTGTTACGGCGAATGTCTGTTAGTGTCGGTGTGAGGCTTTTCTTCTTTGTTACGGCGAATGCCTGTTAGTGTCGGTGTGAGGCTTTTCTTCTTTGATACGGCGAATGTCTGTTAGTGTGGGTGTGAGGCTTTTCTTCTTTGTTACGGCGAATGTCTGTTAGTGTCGGTGTGAGGCTTTTCTTCTTTGTTACGGCGAATGTCTGTCAGTGTCGATGTGAGGCTTTTCCTGTTTGTTACGGCGAATGTCTGTTAGTGTGGGTGTGAGGCTTTTCTTCTTTGTTACGGCGAATGTCTGTTAGTGGGGGTGTGAGGCTTTTTCTTCTTTGTTACGGCGAATGTCTGTTAGTGTCGGTGTGAGGCTTTTCTTCTTTGTTACGGCGAATGTCTGTTAGTGTCGGTGTGAGGCTTTTCTTCTTTGTTACGGCGAATGTCCGTTAGTGTGGGTGTGAGGCTTTTCTTCTTTGTTACGGCGAATGTCTGTTAGTGTCGGTGTGAGGCTTTTCTTCTTTGTTACGGCGAATGTCTGTTAGTGTCGGTGTGAGTTTTCTCTTTGTTACGGCGAATGTTGTTAGTGTGTTACGGCAAGTTGTTAGTGTGGGTGTGAGGCTTTTCTTCTTTGTTACGGCGGCATTTCCATGCCGCGACTCGATAACTGCTCGCTGTCCCGTTGTTTGGAAATCACCGCTCATAAGCTGTATGAAAGTTCACTGATTGTTGGACAGCTCTGTCTGCTCGCTACCCAATCACCCTCGCAGGTACCACCACCACCACCACCACCACCATCGTCACCACGCAGTCAAAGCTTGAAGCAGAACAATGGCGGTGAAAACCAACAAAAGCAATAGAATTATCAGGCAAAGTCCGAGGCTCGTTCTGAGGCTGAGGGTGTAACTGTGGAGTATGGTCGGCGTGGTGGGCCCTTAAAGAGATAGGGATGAACGGTGCCTGGCTCTCCGCCCGCCGGCCGTATGGACAAGTTCTCCGCCCCTGCCCCCCCCCCCCCCCCCCCCCCGTGTCTGTTTGCCCACAAACACCCTCCCAGTCTATTGTGTTGTGTGGAGTCTTCTGCAAGCCCGGCAGATGACCCAGACAGAAAGACGTCAGTTTCCGTTATCGATGGAAAAGGGAGGCAATTCTACTCCATCCCCACTCCACCCCCACCCCCACCACTACCCCCTGTCTCGCCCCACTGCAAGCACAGTTTATCAATCAGCCCCCCCCCCCCCCTTCCCCACCCCCGCCTCGCCCCACTACAAGCACAGTTTATCAATCAGCGCCCCCCCCCCCCCCCTCCATCCCACCCTTCTTTTTTTTTTTTTTT
>CM065746.1:40208996-40226496 GCA_033310375.1 Conus canariensis | reverse complement strand
AGAGAGAAATCTAGCTTGAATTTCACTCAGAAGAATCCAGCTTGGATTTGTTTGGAGGAATCTAGCTTAAATTTGACCCAGAGGAATCAAGCTTCAATTTCGTTTAGAGGAATCTACTGTGACGATAAGGTAACAACATGTGATAAAAACTACACTGCGTACAGTACAGTACTTTAATTAATGTCATACAGTACAAACAGCAACACAAGCAATACAATAGTATCACACCTGGGCACCCGTGCATTTTTTTTCCTGTGCCAGTTTATGACAAAATACGCTTTATACACAACATTTGCAGAAAACACACTTCATGAAAAATGTCGTGAAATATAATCGGACCGATTTCGCAATGGATGTGGCGGTTTATAACACTGTCCAGCTTTATCAGCTATATCGTTACTACCGTAATCATGACCAAAAGCAAATCCTCACCTTTCAGTGAAAAAAAGAAAAGAAAAGAAAAAAACAAAAAACTCTTTAGTATACAAATTTCCGTGAAGGAAGATGTTTCCAAAGCACAGTAGTTTTTCAGAGCTCTCTATTCCAAAGGTGAAAAATGAATATTTTGATAAATGTGCGGTAACGGTGGGTAACCTTCGTATGTTACACACTGGGAAGTGACGGAGAGAAAGAGAGAGAGAGAGAGAGAGAGAGAGAGAGAGGAGAGAGAGAGAGAGAGAGAGAGAGGAGGAGAGGAAGGAGAGTGAGAGGGATAAGGTGTGAGGGGGTGATGATCGGGTGGGTGGGTGAGGTTGGATGGGAAGATTAGAATTTTTTTTTTTCTTTTTAATCTATACATGCATAATTTATCATATAATAGTCTGAAAGTGTCGGCGCACCACGCCTCAGTACCTGAATAAACCCAGACGCCATGTATCAAACGACGAAACATTAACTTCAGCAAGCAAACGTCCATCCGTTGGAAAACATACAGACATTGCATGGTCAGCGCGAGTCAGGAGGAGAAAAAAAAAAAAAAGGTGGGGAAAATATAGGAGGATGGAGGACCCACTTTAAAAAAAAAAAAAAAAGAAAAGCGGAAAAAAAAAAGAAAAAAAGGAGGTTGGAGGGGGAAAAAATATGAAATATACTCCAGCAGGAAATGTTTGGTACACGGTTCTGTGGAGGACTTGGCTTCTTACATTATTGCTTCTACACTTTCTCTGATTATGACCAAAGTGTACACTAAGCTTGACTGCCTTTAAAACGAACTGGATAGAATCCTTCGTAAAAAAAATCTTTTTTTGTTGAAGATTACCGACCTGTGCATCCATATGCTGTTGAGTAGTGTGTACACCATTTCACGAAAAGAACTTGTGATACACATGACAATTATTATGGAAATATTATGATTGTACTCACAGTTAATGGGAAAGCCACTTTGTGTGTGTGTGTGTGTGTGTGTGGTGTGTGTGTGTGTGTGTGTGTGCGCGCGCGCGTGCGTGCGTGCGTGCGTGCGTGCGTGCCTGTGTGTGTGTGTGTGTGTGTGTGTGTGTGTGTGTGTGTGTGTGTGTGGACAGATACCTAGATAAATATACAGAGTAGATATCAATATTAGAGAGAGAGAGGGGGAGGGGGGGAGAGGAGAGAGAGGAGAGAGAGAGAGAGAGAGAGAGAGTTTCTGAGCGTTGTATCTGTAGTGAAATGTTCTCGCATAATCTTGCTTTTCATTCATTTATAGTTTCGTCGCTAATGTAGTAAAAGTATCCTCGCAAGAAAAGACATCAAAGATTTTCTTCTTCTTCTTCGTCTTCGTCTTCTTCTTCTTCTTCTCTTCTTCTTCTTCTTCTTATTTGTGTGTGTGTGTGTGTGTGTGTGTGTGTGTGTGTGTGTGTGTGCGCGCGCGCGCGCGCGCGCGCGTGCTCTAATTGAAGCTACTGTATGACTGATAAACCGTGGAGGATGGATGTTTGAAAAAGAGGAAGCTGGTTTTATCTTTTAATTACAGTCGTTTTCCTTTAGTTTATCTGTAGCGAGAGAACTGCTTCATAAAAAAACAAACATACAAACATTCATTTTATGAAGTTTTACCAGCATTTACAAGAGACTGAAAGAGCTGCTGGGAAATACTGAGTCCTTGAACAACAACAACAACTGTCTGGCGCTCAGACTTCCCCAGCTGACAAAATGTTTCTTGTCGAACATTTGAATTGTTTTACCATTGGTAATCATTATCTGCATCAGCGTATTCTGAGCCTCTCATTGAAATTTTTCATTGCCCTAAGCATATTCGATCTCTTATGCCGGTTTTTTTTGCTTCATCAAAATGTAATTCTAAATAGGTCGATCTCTCCCCCCCCCCCCCCCCCCCCAAAAAAAAAAAAGAGAAAAAAAAAAAAGTTTCCGATTCACGACATTCTTGTTTGCCCATGAACAGATTTTTTTTCGGTCAAATCTTGAAAAAAAATTGTTTATTTTATAGACAAGTTGTGGTTCAACAGCATAGATTTTGTGCAATTGTTTGTTTCCGGTCTAGTTCTAGATACATCTGTGATGTCTGATAAGAAACGGAATTAGTGATGTACAAAACTCGGTGATTCTGTGGTGGTGTTTTTTTGTTGTTTTTTTTATGACAGTAAACCCTGTAATGTCATGGAAGAAAAGATACACCCGAAGATGCGGGTAGGACCCTTTGTAAAACAGTAAAAACCTGTAATGTCTTAATGGCCATGAAGACGGAAAAAAATGCTTGAGTAGTGACCCGGCATTTTGATTTGTACCCGGACTGCCATACACCCCACCAGCCCAACCATACACCCCCACCAGCCCAACCACACCCCACCAGCCCAACCATACACCCCCACCAGCCCAACCATCACACCCCCACCAGTCCCACACACCCACCACACCCCCACCAGCCCCCCCCCCTACCATACATCCCCACCAGCCCAACCATACACCCCCACCAGCCCACTACCCCACACCAACACCACCCCCACCAGCCCAACCATACACCCCCACCAGCCCAACCATACACCCCCCACCCAACCAACACCCCACCAGCCCAACCACACACCCCCACCAGCCACATCACACGATACCACCCCATACACCCACCAGCCCAACCAACACCCCCACCAGCCCAACCATACACACAGCCACCATCACCCCAGCCCAACCACACACCCCCACCAGCCCAACACGGGTCACAGATGTCGTTACGTACCCTGACTCCATACACCCCCACCAGCCCAACCTACACCCCCACAGCCAACACACACCCCCACCAGCCCAACCATACACCCCCACCAGCCCAACCATACACCCCCACCAGCCCAACCATACACTCCCACCAGCCCAACCACACACCCCCACAGCCCAACACGGGTCACAGATGTCGTTACGTACACTGACTCCATACATTCCACCAGCCCAACCATACACCCCCACCAGCAACCACACACCCCCATCAGCCCAACCATACACCCCCACCAGCCCAACCACACCCCCCACCAGCCCAACATACACCCCCACCACCCAACCATACACACCCCACCAGCCCTACCATACACCCCCACCAGCCCAACCACACACACCCCCACCAGCCCAACCATACACCCCCACCAGCCCAACCATACACCTCCACCAGCCCAACCACACAACCCCACCAGCCCAACCACACAGACCCCACCAGCCCAACATACCCTCGCCCCCAACCAGCCCAACCATACACCCCCACCATGAGCAACCACACACCCCACCAGCCCAACCATACACCCCCACCAGCCCTACCATACACCCCCACCAGCCCAACCATACACCCCCACCAGCCCAACCATACTCCCCACCAGCCCAACCATACACCCCCACCAGCCCAACCATACACCCCCACCAGCCCAACCATACTCCCCCACCAGCCAACCACACACCCCCACCAGCCCAACTACACACCCCACCAGCCCAACCATACTCCCCACCAGCCCAACCATACACCCCCACCAGCCCAACCATACACCCCCACCAGCCCTACCATACACCCCCACCAGCCCAACCACACACCCCCACCAGCCCAACCACACACTCCCACCAGCCCAACCATACACTCCACCAGCCCAACCATACACCCCCACCAGCCCAACCACACACCCCCACCAGCCCAACCATACACCCCCACCAGCCCAACCATACACCCCCATCAGCCCAACCAACACCCCCACCAGCCCTACCATACACCCCCACCAGCCCAACCATACACCCCCACCAGCCCAAGCACACACCCCCACCAGCCCAACACGGGTCACAGATGTCGTTACGTACCCTGACTCCCATACACCCCACCAGCCCAACACGGGTCACAGATGTCGTTACGTACCCTGACTCCCATACACCACACCCCCACCAGCCCAACACGGGTCACAGATGTCGTTACGTACCCTGACTCCCATACACCACACCCCCACCAGCCCAAGCACACACCCCCACCAGCCCAACACGGGGTCACAGACGTCATTATCAGGAGGTCGTGGGGCAGGTAGGTGTAGACGAGGGGTGGCATTCAGGCCAAACACAGACGGCAGTGTGACCTGACCTTCCCTGGGACCCTCCTCCCTCCCTGCCTGGCTGGACTGACCGGCTGCTGCTGGTCGCCACGGCGCACACGGTGGGTGGGGTTGGAGAGTGGGGGGGGGGGGGGGGGGCACTGGAAGGGGGACTTCGAGGAACTGGTGAACCTGGCGGGAAAGATTTCATGCGAAACACACCGACGAGGACAGTCAAATTCTGCAGCGTCATGTCAGATTACATGACCTTCAAAAATCAGACTGATCTGTTTGCGGCTGTGTACCCTATCACGTGAACATCTTTCTGCGTCCGATGCCTGTCTTTTCCTTCATTTTCTCTGTCCGTGTGAAAACTATTTGTGGACGCCGCTATGCCCATCAAGGCCCTGTAGTTTCGGTTGCAGACGAGTTCCACATCAGCGTAGATTCTCTGTTCTTTCTGTGCTCGTTTAAATCTGAGCTCAAAGTTTGCCGTATGGGTTAGTGTCGTTTAGGCGTGTGAGGTGTGTGCTTGACTGTGGGTATTCTTGTGTTGGTTAATCTGTAACTAACGGTTTTGTTTGAGTGGTGGGGAATGAGTAGGGAGAGAGAGAGAGAGACAGACAGACAGACAGACAGACGACACATACACACACACACACACACACACACACACACACACACACACACGAGACAGACAGACAACACACACACACACACACCACACACACACACACACACACACACACACACACACACACAGAGAAGGCCAGACTGGGTGGGTGGTGGTATGGTTGGATGTGGTGCGAGAGTTTGGTTGCAGCAAAGCGTTTTGCGTGTTGCCGTTTGCTCTCGTGTATTTCTTATATAGTTTGTGTGTGTTTGTTGATTGTGTCTAGAGCACTGAGTTGATTAAACATATAATTTAATAATAATGATGATTATTATAATGATAAAAATGATAATTGTTTTTTTTTTAATCATTATGACGAAAATTGTGTCATGTATAGTGTCATAAGGTGTCAAATGGTATCCTTTATCAGTCATTTCATAGCATGCTGTTGTATATATCAATGGACGCCTTGAGGCTTAAAGGTCAATTTTATCAAAGGCCTGTTTTTGTTTTCCTGGGTAGAGACATTTATTTCACAGCGTGTTGCGAGAATGGCTTGGTTAAACCCTTCCGACCGTGAATGTATTTTGGAAACAAAACTCTCCAGTCATCTATAGGAACTTTCAAGTGTTACTGCGGTAGCAGTCGTACACGGTAAACCGTTCCGGGACGTGCTTTAAAAAGAATCACGATTCTTGAGACAGCTGTGTTTCTGCACGTAGAATGTTATTGGGCGGGGTTGTCGCCCTTACCGACTTTGTCCCCTGTCCCGGCTGTCACGCCCTCGCGTCGAAAACCATCACAGACCACATACCGTTATATCCAGTCTGTGGCGGCCACAGACTGTCTGGCATGTCAGGGAGGGAGGGAGGTGTCACGTGTCCAGGAAGATAAACGGGTGCAGACGAGGGTTTGACATGACCTTTGCGTGAGGCGTCCAGAAGTCGCCGGGCAGACGGGCTGCTACAGAGAAGTCAAGGCTGCGCTACGCTGATTGGACGCCCCAGACATGAGCATGGTATGAAGGCTTGAGGGGAACCGAAGACAGACACGTGACCAGCGAGGCAGGAAAGGGAGTGGGGGACAGATAATAAGATGAGAAACAGAAAGGACGGGGAAAGGGGGGCGAGTAACTTTGAGTACCCGCCCTGGCTCAAGGCTGTGTCAGACCGATACAGGTTAGAACACCAAGGCTACATCAAAATGTTGTTATGCTCTGCATAGTTATGCGGGGACTGTCTTCAGTTGTGACAAGCTCCTAGCATAACATTATCAGTTCCAAATCCCCCAAAGTCGGAGTGTGGCTGCCCATGTGGCGGGGTAATCAAAAACGGTCACATACGTAATGTTCTCATCCCCAGCTGATGCATTTGTACCATAGTGTTCAAGTACTTGGCTGTTTGGATGATCCCTGGAGTCTTTTAGCCAGGGCACGACGACAACAACAACAACAACAACAACAACACTCTGAGTACAGGAATCAGAAAAAAAGATCGTTCTGTCCATCTCCAGCAGTGAAGAAATGGATCCATGCAAAACATTTCGCACAGTGGTCACGATCTTGGCACGTGCTGATACGAGGTCTGCAATAGGAGAGTCCACAAGGTTTTTGCCTACAAAAATCTTTGGCTTTGATAAACAGGGCTTGTCCAGCAATGCTAGTGCTCATAGCTGATTATTTTAACGGTCAAGAAACATTCGATTTTGCGTTTTCTGGCGGTGAAAAGAGTAACTGTGAGCAGCTCGGCAGGTGGAACGGTTTCAGTTTATAGAGTACAGATGAACGTCATTTGAAACCTAGATGGGCGCTGGGAAGGGCGTAGACCTCCACCAAGGTCGAACATTTCCAACTTCACTTCCAACAAACCCAAACCCGAGTCCATCGTGCATCTCTTTATTATATCTTCTATTTAAAAAAAAAAAAAAAAAAAAAAAGATTCATTGAAAGTTGTTTTATTGTACTGATTTTGTCATCTTAGCCACACTTTGGCGGCAGCTGCTGTTTTCTAGCTCAGTGCGTGTTAATTGCTCACTGATTCCACGGTGTCATCTCGATCCGTACTTAATGCTAAAGACACGTTAAAATCCGTACATCTCATAAGCCAGGGTTTTTCTTCATTGAGATCCATGCATTACTTCTTGGAAAAAAATTGCGAAAACGTTTTTTTTTTTTTTTTTTTTTTAAATCAGTATATTGCCGTGTAAAAGAAAATGAAACAGGAAATCCCTGATCCGCTTCTGGATCCGGATCCGCACCCAAATTTAATGGATTCGTTTTTAGACCGTTGATCTACCTGTCTGGTAAGTTTCCTGGTAATCGGAACAGTAGGGTTTTTTGCGTTTGTTTGGTTGGTTGGTTGGCTGTGTTGTTGTTCTTCTTGTTCGTGTTCCTGTTTTTGTTGTTGTTTTTGTTGTTGTTTTGCATAATGTTGTTGACAAACAAACCAGCCAACAGCCACCTCCTGGCTGGAGAGGTCAGACCTTGGATACCTGCCTAAAATTGTCTGCGCCACTATCGTCATTGTATGTGTGTGGTTGCGTGTGTGTGTGCACGTGTGTGTCTGTGCGCGCGCGCGCGCGCGCGTGAATAGGAAATACGGGGCCATCATTTACATGTGGTTGTGTGTGTGCATGTGTATGCATGTGTGATCTGTGAGCTTGTGTTTACAAGCATGTTCTTGCATGTACGCGTGTGTGCGTAAACATGTGTGTTTAGTTATGTACGCTTGTGCATGTAGGCGTACAGGTGTGTGTGTGTGTGTGTGTGTGTGTGTGTGTGTGTGTGTGTTGTGTGTGTGTGTGTGTGTGTATGCCTGTGTTCATGTAGATTTGATTATGTGTGGAACGAATGTTCAGAAGGGGACAGTTATTATTGATCAGTAACAAGAACAGCAATAACAACAACAAAAATAATGAAGATGATGATTATGGTGAAAAATAATAACGATGAATATAATACAAGGTGGGATGAAAGTGCTTAAAGTAAAGTAGTAGTAGTAGTAGTAACAGCAGCAGCAGTAATAATAGTAGTAGTTCTTGTTAGTAGTGATAGCAATGAAGAAAAAAAAAGTATTGAAAATAGCAAGTGACATTTAAAAAAAAAAATGCAGATAATCGATGGATAGCTAGACATACCACAACTTTTTAACCCCCACCCTCCCACCACCCCCACCACCCTTTTTCTTTCCTCCCCTCCACCGCAGCACGTGGAGCACATGACACGTGTAACCACGCATACCACCTTCTACTACCACCACCGCCCGTCCACCACCCCCACCCCCACCCCCTTCTTCCTCCCTCACATGAGCACGTGAAAGAATTCTGGCGACCCGTCGATGTCTCACGAAGGCGACAGGACGACAGATCAGGAAGACTGCCAAGAGATGGCAACAGATCGCGAGGTCAGATCGCGGGCAGCCAACAAAGAAATTGATGTCCCCCTCCCCCACCCCCCTCCCCCACCACCTCGTTACGTCTTAACCCGTTTTTCCTTTTTAGTGGTGTCGGTAGACGGTCAGGTAGACTTATCCCCCCTACATGACTCCGCTGGGGATGGTGACCGCCGTCTGTCGAGGCTGATGGAGACGTTAAAGCTGACGGCGACCTGGACCGGCGTTTTCAGTGTATTGCTGCGCGGTGATGCATGGTGGGTTTGGGATGAGAAGAGGGGAAGAGAGGGGACGGGGATGGGTATGGGTGGGGTGGGGAGGGTGGAAGAGAGGGTAGCACGTCGAACATCTCAAGGGCGTAAGAGTCTGAGTGGGACCCATGGAGGTTTGTTGTTGATGTTGTTGTTGTTGATGATGTTGTTGTTGATGTTGTTTGTCTCATCTTCCGTGCCACTTCAGTGGCATTGCTCCCACGCCGCTCTTTCCGCACCCTCCCCTTCCCCCTCTCCCCCCCCCCCCCCCCCCCCCTTCCCGTCCACAGACACAGCCCGGCCCGGCTTGCCACAGCCCCGTTACCGGCAATCCACAAGGAGCAGTCAATGTGAAGTCGTCCTGAGGCAACCCACCGGAGGAGACACTGCACTGCTGCCGAGTCACTTCGATGATGATCAGTGTGCCTGTTCTGATCAAACGTAAATCAGGACACCCATCTACTGATGGCAAACATTGCATAGTCGTGGAGCCAGTGTTAGTGAGTTCTGCCTCTGGAGGGCGCCATCACGTCCGTCCAACAACATTCCCCATGGATCTGCCGATACCGGTACACCTGATAGAGTCAAACCAAGGCCAGAGATATGGTGAAGTATAATCAAAACTGTGGTCACCATGAGAGCAGGACTTGAAGGGCCACAAAATTTGAGATATTCTCTGTGCTGATCGATGAGGATGAGGATGATGAAATCAATGCTACGGATTTCCATTCAGGTCTGAGACTACATGACAGGCTGTACTCTTCGCTTTACTTTCATAATGTGTCCCGGCGTCAACCAGGCCCGAGAAATACAGACACATGGAGCGGTGGTCAGGAAATTTGAGCAACACTCGCAGAGCTGCATCCATTAAGTGGGTGAAACTTGACTGTGAGGTCCTAGTCTTGCAAGTTGAACCGATAGGAAACTCAACTCTGGGTAGGAGCCGGTCGGGGCAGAAAAATCGCACAAATAGATGGCTCTGTTGTGGATCGAACCCACGACCTCCCAGCCGGGAGTCCGCGACGCTAACCACTCCCCCATGGGGGCTGGTCATGAAGGCGTGTTACTGCCTAAAGGACAAATACTGTCTTGAAAATCTGTGGAAAGTACAAAAACATTTTTAGTATATATTGTCAAGTCAAAAGAAAAAAAAATCCACAGGCTCAATAGAATTGTTGATAAGGGTCAGACAGTTTAACCCTGTGAGGTGAAAACTGATAGCTGACTCGCATCCGACATCGTCATCTCTCGCATGAGAGACCCCCCCCCAACCCCACCCCCCCCCCCCCCCCCCCCTGCCTGCCCGCATTCTTTGCAAAGATCATAGATGTTTGAAGCATTATCAGCCATCTTTGGTATGCGAAGACTGTCTAGCGTGTAGGTCTAAACAGCGGATCGTGTGTGTGGGAAGTGAAAACATCGTCTGGTTTGACATGACCCTGCGATGGCGTCCGTCTCCACTGGTCGACAGACTGGCTCCGGGAATAGAGCAGAACAACATCCGCAGCTACAAACGTCCATTAACTCAGCTTTTATGTTCACGCGTTAATGTTTGTCCTCCATGCAGATGGTCCCAGGTTTCAAATAAATCGTAGATATTGGGACACATTTTGCCGACCGATTTGATCCGACCGATTTGATTATTAGCTGGAAAATGGACTGGGATGAAGAATTTGCAGTAGGCCTAGATGGCCTATGTACAGCAGCAAAACGCTATTAATGAAAGAGATATTGCAAACAAAGGAACTTTTCTTTATCCAAGTTTTTCTGGATTTTTTTTAAAGTAGGCCTACCTCCAACTCGTAATCCGAAACGTGAGTCGAAATGGGGGTGCCTGGCTCGGAACACAGAAAAAGAATCGATGAGAGAGAGAGAGAGAGAGAGAGAGAGAGAGAGAGAGAGAGAGAAGAGAGAGAGAGAGAGAGGATTGTGTGAATGGATGAATCGCCTGACCGACTTTTTTTCATTGCTTGTGTTTGATTGATGCCGGTTTTCAGTTTGCCCATGTAGCAACTTGACATGTAGAGTGCCTTGATATTGTTCGCAGTACAGACGACCTCCTCGCGCAAATTAGGCGCACCCCATTTTATGACAGAAACTCAGAAACGATATAAACCAAGAATTCTTCTTTTTCTTTCTTTCTTTTTTTTTTTTATTTTTATTTATTTATTTTTTTTTTTAAATAAGTCTGACATATTCCCCAGCCCAAACCATAGACTCGAAAGTTTCCGGCCAGCGCAGACTGGAAACCGAAATCGTGTCGTCTGCGCGCAAGAGCCCAGACGTCAACATTTCCGGTGAGGGTAAAAAGGCGGCGTGGCGCAGCGGCGAAAGACAGACCGTCGTCTCCGCCAGCATGTTGATGTGTGTCGTCTGCCCACAAGTTGTCGGGGGGCTGCCATGTTCAGTGTCGCCAGGCCCGATGGAGTTTATGATCGTTCCGTCGTCGGCGGCGTCCTTGATAAATGGGATTCAATCTGTCGGAGGTAGGCACGGTGGTTGATTGAAGTGTCACTAACAGGTGGGCCGAGTCGTTTATGTCTGCTGAGTTTTTGTCGTCTGCTTGACTCTCATTATGTCGGGTGGACGTGTTTCAATTAGTTTCTTGCTGAGATGATTTACTTTTGGATTTCCTTGGTTTTCGTTTTGTTTTGTTTACTTTGTTGTTGTTGTTGCTTCACATTTTCTTCTTGAAATCTTTTTTTTCCAGATTACTTCTGTCAATACATTTTTTTTTAAACATTAATCATTGTTTGCTTGCTAATTATGTGGTATATAGTTTCGATATCTCATCTGTTTTGTATCAGCTTTGTTATAAAGAATCGATTTAATCACTCGCCGGGCTGCACATACTATTATGGCTTTGAAACAGTCAACACGGATTGTAATTGTTTTGTTTGTTTTCAAGAGAGGACATAACAGGTTATGCCAGTCACTCTTTTGATCAGTCATAATGTCATGAACAGAAACATCCGTCATTCGGTCATTTAATCGGTCATAAAGTCGGTTCATTAAAGTCATTAGGTCAGTCATGGAAACAGTCGTTAGGCCAAGCACTAAATCAATCTAAGCCAGTCAGTCAATGATTAATACAGTTAATCATTTAATCAATCAGTCTCTAGGGCCACCCAATCAATTATGAAGTCGGTCAATCAGTTAGTCAATCATTCGTTGAGTTTAAGTCGATTAAACAGTCACCAAGTCAACCGGTGAATCAGCTGTTGAGTCAGTCAATAAATCAGTCATTCAGTTGGTCAACCAATCGTTGAATCATTCGATCAGTCATTAAACCATTCACTTGTATAGTCATTAAATCAGTAAATTCACATTGTCAGTTAATCAGTCATTTCATGATTGAATCATCCATTAAAGTCAGTCTGTCAGTTAATCATCAAGTCGTTCAATGAATAAGTAATGAATTCAGTTAATCAATCTGGAGAGAATGAACCAATCATTAAGTAAACTTACCAGCCATCATTGATTAAAATGTCATTAAGTCAATCAATCAATCGATCTTTAATTCTATTCATAAGTCATCCATAAAATTAACTAGTCATGGAGTCGGTAAATCAAACAAGTATTAAGTCCGGTCAGTTAATTGGTCAGTCTGTCATTAAGTTAGTCAATTAGTCATTAATTGATTAAGAATCAATTAACAAGTCATTACTGTCGGTCAGGCATTTGGTCTTTGAGTCGGTCAATAAATCAGTCATTATATCGCTCAGTTAATCTGTCATTCAATTGACTAAGTCATACAGTCAGGCAGTCAGTCATTAAATCGGCTAATCAATGAGTCATTTCATCCGTCAGTCATCAGCTGTTAAGTCAGTCAATAAATCAGTTATTAAATTGGTCAGCCTATCAGCCAATATATTCGTCTGTGATTGTCCGACAGTTAATCAGTCATTAACTCAGTGTAGCCGTCAGTCCTTAAGTCTTCAGTAGTCAGTAAGTCAGTCAATCACTCGGTGGTTAGGTCCGTCTGTAAGTCATTAAGTCACCCACACAAACACACACGCACACAAACATACTCACGCGCGCTCTCTGACTGTCTCTCCGTCCGTCCGTCCGTCCGTCCGTCCGTCTGTCTCTCTGTCTCTCTGTCTCTCATATCTGTTTCCAGCTTCCCACAGCCAGTGTCTAACATCCAGTTTGTTGGCCGAATCAACTCTCCTTCCATAAACGCCCAGTTTGGTGCTGTTGTTGCAGATGAAGTATTCAACTGGACAGCTGATGATAAATGTGGTCGGGCAACAGTTGTGGTATACTTGTATCAATGTGGTAGTGTACACAGACTTCTCTTAAATAACCCGGTCATCGGGAAGGGAAGGGAAGCGGGATGAAAGGGGTGGTAGGAGGGCTGTTGTCCAATTTTGATTTGGAAGTTTCAATACTGTCTGCCAAACACAGATTTTTCATCCAAGGCTGCTCCAGTCGTCTGTGACTGGCACGCTGAGAGTGTCACGTACACTTGGTCATTTAAAATGATTTATGTAGGTGTAATGAAATTCATAACCTGCGTGTATGTGATAGGGGAGCTGCCACTCTTACCTGTCCAATATTCGATACGTAACCGAAATAGATCGAAGTAAAATTGCCCAAGACGCACAATGACGTGCCCGAACAGACTTCACGATTCCCTCAGAACTTTCCGCAAGCCGCCAAATTGTTGCCACGTACGTAGGCCATCATCGTGAACAGAAATAGACAATTCACGACTTACGTAGAAAAACTCTCTCTCTCTCTCTCTCTCTCTCTCTCTCTCTCTCTCTCTCTCTCTCTCTCTCTCTCTCTCTCTCTGGTGTGAAATTTTAGAAAGCCAAGAAATCCCAAAATTCCACCAATTGCGTTGGTCATTGACTGCATCAACATGCGCAGAAACAAACGATTTTTCTATGTTAAAAACCTTTTTTTTTTCTTTTTTTATAGTTTTGTGTGTGTTTGTGTGTGTGTGTGTGTGTGTGTAAGAAAGCTAAGAAACTAGGGATGGGAGCGGATGGGGCGTTCGCCACTGGCGACTTTAAGACCTCAGACCTTTTATTATCTTAATTGCCAATAGATTATTCACTTAAAGCATTTCAGGCAATATTCATGGAGGACTAAACATGTATTTGCATGTTTCTAACGAGTTATTGTGCACATCTTGTAAATACATGGTAAATTTCAGTTTTCCAACGGGAAACCCTCCTGGGGGGAGGGGGGAAGGGGGGGGGCTATGCTGGACCCCAGACCGATTTTTTTTTTTTTTTTTTTTTTTGTACACTTTAAAAAAAAAAAAAAAATCTCACTCCTAATTCAGAATTTCGAATAGGTTATGTTTAAACGGTCAGCGTGGAAAGGTTTCTATTTTTTGTTTTGTGTGTGTGTGTGTGTTTTTTTTTTTTTTTTTTTTCTCTTTTTTTTTTTCGTTTCTAGAACAAAAGGAGTCTTGGTTTTGAACAGCATTGTATGGTGTGGATACCCTCAGTTCGTTGTGTGTAACGTGTGAACAGTTTTAGAGAGAGAGGAGGAGTAGTGGGGAAAACCAGGAGAGATTTGGGTTCCGATTCAGTGTTGAATTTGGACTTCATCTGGCAGAATATGCATCTCCTGAACTGGTGAAGACCAATAAGTAATCGTCCAGTTTCTTTGCGCTTGCCACCCTCCCCCCCCCCCCCCCCCTCTCTCTCTCTCTCTCTCTCTCTCTCTCTCTCTCTTACATTTTATAGATTTTCCCCCTTCAAATGGAGCAATGGCCTGATTGAATAAATTGTCATCCATTCTCTCTCTCTCCTCTCTCTCTCTCTCTCTCTCTCTCTCTCTCTCTCCTCTCTCTCTCTCTCTCTCTCTCTCTCAGGGTGGCCTCGCGATGCTATGGAAAGTTTTTGGATAGGCGCCTCGGGCTAATAGGACGTAAAACTCACCGAACACGTTTTATGTTCATCGGGCGATTAAACAACAGAAAGATGGTGCGATTAATATTTGATGTTGAATACGTTAGTGTATTTACAGTTTGGCTGAGGTATGAATCGAAAAATGATATTAAATGTTGTTCGATAAGGACCCCAGGAACTGTGTTCATGAAGTAGTTTAGTTAAGTTTGATTAAGTGAAACACCCATTTTCCTCCCGTTGGACACAAACAAACAAATAAACAATCAAACAAAAAATGCAATGTCCGCTAAGATTCCGTCGTCCGCTCGCCCTCTCCACCTAAAGGCAAAGTGACACTAAAGTAGAATCGACGCTGTACTAGACTGCGTGCTTTCCAACAAAAGATGTTTAACAGAGAGAGAGAGACAGACAGACAGACAGACAGAAGACAGACAGACAGTTGTCGAGGGGAAAAAAGCGAGAGAAGAGCGCGAATCTTCGCGCGCACGTGCAAGTAGAAGGGTATGCCGCTGTACTCTTTTTTTCTTTTTTCCTCTACACGAAAATAGGTCAAGGACTGTATATATTAACCAGAAGACGTTTCAACAGCCAAAGCCGCGTTCTTGTATGTATGTGTACATCAGCCATGGAAAAAAAAAAAAAAACACCCACGGTGTGGGCAAAAGGACGAGGGTTTTATAAGCCTGGGGAAATCCTGATCAGCATGTGAAAAGAAAAAAAGAAGAAAAAAAAAAGTTGCCATAAATGAAGTCGGTCAGTCGAGTGACCCTCCACTCCCTATAGGTCACCCAGGCCGCGTGCGTGTCACCGTCAATGCCGGTGGTGGTGGTGGTGGTGGTGTACCTGCCGCTTTTGGACAGGACAGGGGCAAGTGAGGGCAGGGGACAGAACTGTGTGACCGGATGTGCTTACCTCCCTTTCCCCTTAGTCCCAACACATGGCCATGTATACCTGAACGTGAGTGTGCATACGGCCGCGGTATGATTGTTTGTGGCTTGTTACGCCCGTGACTTTCTTGTTTGTGACAAGTTTCGCGACGTCCGCTGCGAGGCCGTGTCGTTTGGCTTGTCAGTTGAAGGAGAGGGAAGATCGAGGCGAAGGCGGAGGCTGTGGGTGGGTGGTCTCCGGCGCGTGAAATGTTCGGTAGACATCAAAAGTGAGTAGTTGGATTCTGTGAGTCCGTCAGTTGTCTGTGATGTGACTCGGGCTTTGTGTGCGCTGTCATGGAAGACGTCGCTTGCAATCTTTTTTTTTTTTTTTTTTTTTTTGGTCCAACCGTGATTTTTTTTTTTTTTTTTTTTTTTTTTTTGGGGGGGGGGGTGTTCGGGGGGCAGTATAACAGAAATTTTGATGGTTTGAGAGAGTAATCAGAGAGAGAAAGAGAGAGAGAGAGAGAGAGAGAGAAATCACTCGTTATGGGTTTATATCCTAAACGTGAAGTATTACTGCTGTGTGTGTTGTTTTTTGCTTTTAATCTTTTTATCTGCTTTTCAGCTCTTTTTGTAAGCTGGTCTGGTAAGCAACTAATGACGACATGTTCATTTAAACACCAATATCCTTGAGACAGATAGATGTCGACTGTGTTAAATACGACGGCCATCTCGCTCAGTAAGATCGTTGTGTCTATAGAGATTGTGAGGGTGTTTTTTTTCCGCAGCGCTGGACATGACATCTCACTCTTTTTTTTTCCCTGCATGATGACAGCCCTAAAAGGGTCTTGTTTGGTCGGTAGGGTTTGGATGAAATTGAAACTTGTTGTTGTTGTTGTCGTACCCTAGCTAAAAGACTCCAGGGATCATCCAAACAGCCAAAGCACTTTAACACTGTGGTACAAATGCATCAGCTGGGGATGAGAACATTACGTGTTTGATTGTTTTTGATTACCCCGCCATATGGGCAGCCACACTCCGACTTTGGGGGGTAAAATTGAAACTTGAAAGTGGATATGTTTAGGGTTTTGCAGTTGAAGCGTTCTTGATGACTCATAAAATGTATTTTAAGTTTAGTCTTTTTTTTTTTGTCTTTCGTAGAAATTAGTGTAGCAGATTGGAAGAGGAAGGGAGGTAAGGCATAGGATTTTTTAAATAAAGATATTTCTGTCAATTAAAAAAAAAGGTTCATAAGTCTACCGAAGTACCAAGCAAAATAGATATTACGGACAGAATATTTTTTAATGCATATAATTATTTATCAGTAATCTGGTGAGTATGTAGAGAAAATGTGAACGGCGTCCGTTGTGCGGTTTCTGCTTGCTAACGTAGCAAATTAACTGATTCTTGTTACATGACATTTAGTTTTTTTGAATTGATTCGTTTGACCTTTTCTAAACTGTTGGAGGAAAGTCATTTGAAAAGCCTTGAGCCTCAGCAGTGCCTGCTTTTATATGCTCTGAGGATACCATATAATGAGTACATATATATATTGGTTATGGTTTTATTTGTTGTGGCTATTTTTCCGGATAGGTCTTTTTCCCCATACGTGGTGAGGTGACAGCCCGAAGGGGCTCTATGTGGTCAGCTGCGCAAGACTAAAAACTTCTTAAATCTGTGTGTCTGTGAAGGAATATAAGTATGTTTTTTCTAAAAAAAAAACAAAAAAAACAAGCAAACAAAATCTTAAATCTGTGTGTCTGTGAAGGAATATAGGTATCTTTTCTCAAAAAAAAAAAAAAAAAAAAGCAAGCAAACAAAAAACTGTGTCTGTGAAGGAATATAAATGTCTTTTCTAGAAAAAACAAACAAACAAACAAGCGAAAACAAATCCTTCTTAAATCTGTGCGTCTGTGAAGGAATATAAGTATCTTTTCTAAAAACAAACAAACTTCTTAAATCTGTGTGTCTGTGAAGGAATATAAGTATCTTTTCTTAAAAAACAAAACAAACAACAACACAACAAC
>CM065746.1:40186496-40203996 GCA_033310375.1 Conus canariensis | reverse complement strand
ATTTTCTGTGATTCAGTGATGGCTTCAACTTTTCTGCTCTGTTTCTTCCTCTTCTCTTTTCTTTTATTTCTTTCTTTCTCTTTTTTACATCATTTTATTCTTAGATTGAATTTTCCCCTTCCTCTCCTCCTCATTTTTCTTTTCATCCTCTCTCTCTCTCTCTCTCTCTCTCTCTCTCTCTCTCTCTCTCTCTCTCTCTCTCTCTCTCTCTCTCTCTGCTCGCTCGCTCGCTCAAGGACAGATAGGAAGAATAAGGCTCTGCCTAAGATCTCAATCCTTGATCGAACAAAATTTTTCTGATCTCTCTCTCTCTCTCTCTCTCTCTCTCTCTCTCTCTCTCTCTCTCTCTCTAAATATATTGGCATTGTTGTTCCACGGGCGGCGTGGTTAGAATCTGAGCAGCAAGGCTGACAGAGCTGTAGAAGTCTGTTTGCGTCGGGTGGTTCTAGCGGCCAGACGCTGTCGTCCGGCGGAGATAACGAGAATTTAACGGTATGTTTACGATGTAGCGGCCCCTGTCTGTCACCTTGAGATAGAAAAGAAGTATTAAACCGTTTGTTTACCGTGTACCGGGCTACCCCGTGATTCTTCTGTGTATCGGGTGAGAGCGAGAGTCGTTCACCTCCCAGCACACCCCCCCCCCCCCCCCGGCCTTCTGCCCTCCATGAAGGTTTGACAGGGAAACGTGTGGTAGAGCACTCACACTTCCCGAGTTCGAATCCACCAGTCCAGTCACCCAACGTAAAACCTGCCATTTTCGAAGCTCGTCTTTATGTGTTGTCGTTCTGGCCGTGTTGGTGTGGTGCCATTCCTTTTCTGTCTGCTGTTCTGGGATGGTTTGTTCCGTCTGCCATATCATAATTTGTGGAAGGAGACAGAGCTGAATTTAATCTGACCAACACCCCACCCTCTCTCTCTCTCTCTCTCTCTCTCTCTCTCTCTCTCTCTCTCTCTCTCTCTCTCTGTGGATAGATGTGTGTATTTCTATCCCTTTTCTAATACTTTATAATTTAAACAAAAACTAACTCTTAATATTTTTGAACGAATAAAAGAAAAAATATATGCGCAGCATCAAAATACAGTGCACAAAGTTCCATTGAACCTTGAACGCATATGAAAAATGTTATTGAAGTATTAATGTGTGAAAACATTGGTATTTGTAAATGTTGACAATTTCCAACATTTTTCCACACATTGCTGTACACTTGCGAATTTGCTCGATTATTCCTGCAACACGTGTTTTTTAAATGCATAGTTTTCGAGTTTTTGAATAAATAGCTTTGCCTGTAATAGTTATGAATATAGAATGTATTTGGAATAGTGTGCCCCATTTCTTTGAATATATACGATGAAAATTGTACAAAGTGAATGCAGAATAGTTATTTGTTAGAGAATACAACATCTTAGCGTACTTCCAGGAAACTCCAATTTCAGGGCTGCCACAGTCCTTGAAAATTATATACTTTATCCAAGGGCGCTTTTTGGTGAAAACGTCCTGAAAATGTGTTGTTCTCAGTCTCGGTATTTTTCTTCATAGAATTGTGGAAGAAAGAAATAAACGAGATACAGGATACGATTGCAAAGTTAATAAAAGGTGCCAGTGTTGTGTTTGTTGTGTTGTGTTGTGTTGTTTGTGTTTGTGTTACTGCACTGTTCTTATGCCCGTAATCTATTTTCTACAAGATTACATCGACAGTTGTTACGGGAGAAACATAACCGTGGTCTTTAGAGGGTGTAGAATTTTGTTGTTGTTTTTTTTTTTCAATTGATCGAAAGAATCGCGCAAACCCCGATTTCATGACTAAAATGTGAGTCATCAAACTGGACACACATCACGAACTTACAAATCAAATTGAAGGGAAACTCAAAACACTTACTAAAAAAAAAAAAAATAATTTGCAATCGTAGGATTTTGAAAATGTATTCGGGCAAACATACGATCGGTCGTCACGGTCTCTTTTATTCCCCGCAGGGGAAAAAAATAAAATCGACCCGAGCACGATAGCGAATCGGGTTCTGCGCGCGCAGCCATTCACGTCATTTCCTTCCGGCCCTGGGCTGACGTCACAGGGCGTCGAGGCATGCGGCGGTTAAGTTGTCCCCAGTCCTCTGACGGTCCGTCGCTCCTCGGCGTGGAAACGTTAATGGGGTACGTGTCAGAACGTTAATGGGGTATCACCCGGGTGGCTGACAGATTGGCTGTGGCGGTTGCCCGTCTTGCTTTCCCCCTCTTTCCTCCTTGACTGTTTTCTGTGGGTATGTGTTTATTCGTCTCAGTATCGCTGTTTGTAGCTCTCTGATGACGGTGTCCCCCTCCCATCCTGCCCCCCCCCCCCCCCCCCCCCCCCCAACCCCAACCCCTTTACTTCTCTTCTTCTGTCCTATCCCCTTTCGTGTGATCGACCTCTTCCAGGTTCTGTTTATTTATTGTGACCGAAGACCGATACATGTCTCTCTCTCTCTCTCTCTCTCTCTCTCTCTCTCTCTCTCTCTGCCTGTCTCGTCTGTCTCTCTCTCTCTCTCTCTCTCTCTCTCTGCCTGTCTGTCTGTCTCTGTGTGTGTGTCTTTCTCTCTCTCTCTCTCTCTCTCTCTCTCTCTCTCTCTCTCTGTCTCTGCCTGTCTGTCTGTCTCTCTCTTTCTCTGTCTGTTTGTTTGTCTCTCTCTTTCTGTCTCTGCCTGTCTCACTGTCTGTTTGTCTGTCTGTCTCTCTGTCTCTCTCTCTCTCTCTCTCTCTCTCTCTCTCTCTGTCTGTCTGTCTCTCTCTCTCTGCCTGCCTGCTCTCTCTCTCTCTCTCTCTCTCTCTCTCTCTCTCTCTCTCTCTCTCTCTCTCTGATGAGAGAGCCAATGAACGAGTGAGCGCGCGCACAATCAAATGTCCGCGATATGGCGATACCTGGTTGCAGTTTTTTGTAAACAGTCCCACGAGAGTTTGAAGATCAATACATATCTGTAGTTATGTCATAAAATCGACTCTCAAATACTACCAACCAACCAACCAACCCCACCCCCCTCCCCTGCGTCCTCGTGTAAGTATTTTGGAACAAAGCAATCAAATTGTCAAAGCAGTTGCCGTGATCAGTTTTAAAGTAGAACGAACATTTTCAGAACTGCACCATTATCAAGTTTGAATGGTTCAAATTGTAGATGGATCAGATCAGTTTCTGCCACATTTTCTGTTGATGCGTGTAATAGATCGATTAGCGTATCATTTTCAGTTTCACTGTGATTGTTTAAATTCCTTTAAACTTAATTCACTTTGTGATGAATGCCTTCGCGCACACAGTATTAATTTCAGAGTAGTTTGATTTCTTTTTTTAATTTCATTTTAACTTCATTCACCTTGTGACAAATACCACTACACCAAAGCAGTTAGAAATTAATGTTCGAAATCTCTCACTTTCTCTCCCCATCTCTCTCTCTCTCTCTGTCTGTCTCTGTGTCTCTCTCTCTCTCTCTGTCTGTCTCTGTGTCTGTCTGTCTGTCTGTCTGTCTCTCTCTCTCTCTCTCTCTCTTCTCTCTCTCTCTCTCTCTTTGCGCGTGCGTTCGTGCATGCGTGCGTGTGCGCGCGCGCGTGTGGGTGTGTGCGTGCGTACGTGCGTGCGTGCGTGCGTGCGATCTCATTTCCAATCGTATCCAACTCTACATCCGCCTCTCTCTCTCTCACAACCTGACACCACCCCAACACCCCCCCCCTCCCCCTCCACCCCCACCACCACCACCTCCATCCCCGTGCCTGCAGGGTATGAAAGTAGAGGGACAGCGCGGATGGATGAAGTGATGACCGATACCCTTGGTCCAGGGCCATAAACCCGTGACGCCCTCCTATCCCCGCATCCCCCCGTGCCGACGGGCCCCGAGTCCTAATTTGCCAAGCAAACAAGCGGGGAGGCGGCCGGGGGTCTGCAGAGTCAAGGGAGAGCAGCGGGGATCTGCAGCGGTCTAGACGTCCCGATTGCTATTGGCCGGGGTCCTTTAAGTTAAACTTCGCCCCGCCAGACTTTACCTTGTGATTTGCCCCGGCTGGAGTAGTGGGCCCGTGCTGCCTCGGAGACCCCGGTGGTATGGTGCTCCGATAGTCGCGAAAGTTATCAATCCTCTTTTTTTTTTTTTCTTTCTCCTGATTCTTCTTGCTTTTCTTCTTGTTCTTCTTCTTCTCCTTGTTGTTGTTGTTGTTGTTGTTGTTGTTGTTCTTCTTCTTCTTCTTCTTCTTCTTCTTCTTCTTCTTCTTCTTCTTCCTCTCTCCTCCTCCTCCTTCCTTTTTTTTTTGTGGTGTGTTAATTTCGTCTCTCCCTGCTGTCCTCCTTTCGAGACTTTTGCTCAAACACATCTTTGGTATGTTTTTTTTTTTTTGTTTTTTTAATAGATGCTCATACCTGGTTACGGATACACATACTACTGACACAAACCGTACATACTCTAGAGGGGAGACAGTTAACCTGTCACAAAAAGTGTTCAGTTGAAGAAGACGACGACGGTTGGTGTTCACTGTGGCAGATGTCCCTATTATTTCCAGGCCTGTGCATCGCTCACTGTTTTTACACCCCTTTTACTGAAAATAGAAATCAGTGCAACAACTTTCTGATAATATTTACGGTAAAGGCGGACATGGTGTGTGTATGTCTTCGCGGTATAAAAGCCAATCAACCCCCCCCCCCCCCCCCCCCCCCCCCCCTGTTTTAAGGAGGTTTGTGTGAGTGTGCGTGTTTTGTGTGTGTGGTGTGTGTGTGGTGAGGAAGAGACAG
The DNA here is from genome assembly GCA_033310375.1 of Conus canariensis. Classification (NCBI taxonomy): domain Eukaryota; kingdom Metazoa; phylum Mollusca; class Gastropoda; order Neogastropoda; family Conidae; genus Conus; species Conus canariensis. The sequence continues at coordinate 40,199,254 of CM065746.1, read as the reverse complement.
AGTGGTCTTTCCTTGATGTTACAAGGTTAGAATGCAAGAATGGGGTTTTTCACTGAAATGGATAGGAAATACACTTGCTAGCAGTTAATCAAAATCCTGTTAAGATGCGAATCGTTATGAATGGCGACCCTTCACATCTTCAGTGCCAAAACTTAGAGCGGTGGTGATGGTGGTGGTTTGATTTTCCTGGAGAATAGGCCTACAGCCATGTTGATGATGAATACTTCAGTGGCACATTTAAGGGGGCACTACTCTGTATCATGTATTACTCGTGTACGTATTTCAAGACCATTTTAGCGAGGCAACATAGTGGACATCTTTCACGAGAATATCAATCGTATGATATGGTCGATTACATAATAGCCTCCCGCACACTGCTGTCGTTAGGCCTAACCATTATCTTTCTGTCTGAAGAGATTCTATTTCAGAATCCACCAGTCTGAGTACGGACCGGCGAAGAATTGTCCTGTTTGAGGATTGAACTCGCCTTACAACGCAGACGTTGGGTGCAGACGTGGAGGAATTAAATTGCAGGATTAGCCCCGGTCGGCGGTTCTCGCGCACCGCCGTTGTAATGACTGTAGAGCTGTCGTGACGTGGGCACAGCCTTACAACGGAACACGCCGAAGGATTCGTCTTCTGTGGGCCGTCTGCTTGCAGCGAAGTTTTGTTTTGTTTTTTGTTTTGTTTTATTCCCCTTCACCCCTGTTTCTCCCCAACATGTTGATCAGTCTGTTAGAGGAATTAGGTGTCTGGGAATTGATCTGTTTGAGGATTGGCCCGTCTGAGGATTGACCCGCGTCTTGCTGCAGACACGGAAGAATGTCAAGGGGTATTAGCAGGAATTGCCCCCTTCGCGTGGTTTTCTCCGACCTTCATTGTTAAGTCTTTATACCGTTTGGGCCACGTGATTCCACCCCCGTCCCCCTAGGACAACTTTCTACGGAGCTTTCAGTTCCCACGTGTTTGTACCTACGAGGGGAGCTCCCTCTCTTCTACCGTTGTGTCTGTTCCCTTTGCCGCGTTTTTGCCCGGCTGATCAGTCAGTCTGAGGACTGGCCTGCTTGAGGATTATCCCACGGCAGGATGAGTCACAGTCGGGCAGACTTGTGGGGCGACGCGGGCCGGCATGTGAAGAGCGCCTGCAAAATGTATCCTTTTTTGTGTTTCTCCCAATTCACTTTGAAAATGATTTTGTCCTTTTATTGTGTGACATGGCGAATGCAGTGGACAAACAACTCTGCAGGCAGGACATATGCTGTCACATGCGGAACTTGGCAGTTACAACGCGCGCGCGCGCGCGCGCGCGCACGCACACACACACACACACACACACACACACGAACACACACACACACACACACACACACACACACACACACACAGAAAGAGAGAGATATATAGAAAGAGAGAGAGAGAGAGAGAAAGAATCCCAGCTTTGAGCTAGTACCTCGCCAGAATTCTCTGTTCAAGACCATGTCGAAGACGTCCAAGATGTAGACTTTAAGAAAACCCGGATCACAGACATGAGAGTTTAAACTTGCTAAACGTCTGAAGGTCCTGATTCAACGTGAAGGACCCAACTGACAGCAGAGGGTGGTGCGGATCTCTGGGTGTGCAGGGACCCGTGACGTCACCCTTTGACCTTCTGTCATGGGGACTGTAACGGTGCTGCCGTACAATTCGACCTCGGTTGCTTGGTTGATTCAGGTTTAACCTCTGAGGTGACAATTTTCTTCTTTTCCGTCGTCTGCTTCTTCTTCTTCTTCTTCTTCTTCTTCTTCGTCGTCGTCGTCGTCGTCGTCGTCGTCGTCTTCTTCTTCTTCTTTTTCTGCTCCTCCTCCTACTACTTCTTCTTCTTCTTCTTCTTCTTCTTCTCCTCCTCCTCCTCATCCTCTTGCTCCTCCTCCTCATCCTCTTGCTCCTCCTCTTCTCCCTCCTCCTCTTCCACCACCTGCTCCTCTACCTCTTCTCCTTCATCTTCTTCTTCAACTTCTTCTTTTTCTTCTTCTTCTCTTCTTCTTCTCTCTTCTTCTTCTTCTTCTTCGTCGTCGTCGTCGTCGTCGGCGTCTTCTTCTTTTTAATGTTGTTGTTGTTGTTGTTGTTGTTGTTCTTCTTCTTCTTCTTCTTCTTCTTCTTCTTCTTCTTCTTCTTTTTCTTCTTCTTCTTCTTCTTCTTCTTCTTCTTCTTCTTCTTCTTCTCCTCCTCCTCCTCCTCCTCCTCCTCCTCTTCCTTCTCCTCCACCTCTCCCTTCTCCTCTTCTTCATCATCCGAACCGGTTGGGCAATTCGTCACTGAGCTTCTTCTTCTTCTTCTTCTTCTTCTCCTTCTCCTCCTCCTCTTCCTTCTCCTCCACCTCTCCCTCCTCCTCTTCTTCATCATCCGAACCGGTTGGGCAATTCGTCACTGAGCTAATGCAGAATGCAGTATGAAAATGTGTCAGGGGCAAGTGGACAGACTGTGGAAAACATGCGCAGGAGCTTTTCCAGTCACTGAAAAGTCAGCGAAAAACTTGGTTTGGGTTGGAAGCCATGATTTTTTTTTTCCTTTTTGCTCATATACTGAACACAACGTACGAAGAAAAAAAGAAGAAGAAAAAGTACACGATTAAGGTTGAATAAGGCTAAGTTTTGCTCAGGTTTGCAAAATAATAACATAATCAGATGCTTTTTTTTTGTTTTGTTTTGTTTTGTGTTTGTTTGTTTCTTGTTTTTTTGTTTTGTTTTGCTTTGACTGCGTTGTTAAGGATAGCGCCTGTCGAATTTGAACCATTGCGATTTGGGGGATGCACTCGTGCGTCATTTTTCAATGACAACATTATTTTCGTATGGGGTGGATAGGGAATCGTTCATTGAAAGTGTTGCACGAGCCATGTCAGAAGCTATGAGTGGTCAGATAGCCAGAAGCACTGAGGGATGAATTTGCCTTCGACTGCCTGGGGTCTGTAAGACGGTTGCGTGGATTCGATCAACCGGTCTCCTTCAACCCCTGTCTTTCCAGTCCCCCGTACGGAGGTGTTCGTGCATCGCTCGGTCTGTTTGGGGACGGACTTGTTCGAGGACTTGTCCGTTTAAGATTGTCCCGTCTGCGGATTGATTGACCCGTCTGGCGGACGATGGTTTGAGACAGGGAAGAATGTGAAGGAGGGGATGGGGGAGGGAGGTTGCAGGTTAATCTGCGGTTCTCCCTCACCCTCTTTTGTCACGAGTTAGCTCTCGTCCTGACTGGGCTGGAGAGGTAGGGGAGAGTGAAGGGGGGGAGATGGCCATGGAGGATGGAGAGGGTGGGTGGGTGGGGGGGGGGGCTCCCTGGGGCGCATCTGTTCAGTCTGTCATCTGACTCCCCGGCACGGGGGGGGGGGGGGGGGGGGGGGGGGGGTGTGAGCGCAGTACGTCTTGACGCTGTGACTGTCGGTTTGGTCACGTACCCAGAAGTAAAGAGAGAGAGAGGGTGGGGGTGGGGAACAGGGTTGATGGTGGTGGGAAGAGAAAGTGGGGAGGGGATGCAGCGTGTTCTCTGTTTCTTTTGTTTCAGTGTCTGTGACTCCGTTTTTTTTTTTTGAAAGGTGTGTGTGTGTGTGTGTGTGTGTGTGTGTGTGTGTGTGTGTGTACCACCTTGGCACCTTTAGTGGTATTCAGTCTTCGGCTGTCTTCTTTAACCCCTTTCCCCCTTCCACCCCCATCTTCCTGCACACTCCTTGTTACATTGAGGTTTAACGTCTACATTTACGAAACTCGCGCGCGCGTGTGTGTGTGTGTGTGTGTGTGTGTGTGTGTGTGTGTGTGTGTGTGTGAGGGGGGGGGGGGGGTAATCAGCCCTGGACAGTATGGAGAACGAGATGTACCCACAGATACCAACCAGAACAAAAATCCTTGGAAATGGGGCAGAAAACAAAAAAGAAAGCCAGGTCCTCTCTTTGAAGTTGCGTGCTGGCGAGATTCGAACTGGCAACGCCTGATTTTCAGCCAGATGCTACATCACTGAGCACACCGTCAGCACCCCCCCCCCCCCCCCCCCCCCCCCCCCCCCCCCACGATGGTGAGTTTAACGTCCTTTAAACCCGAGGTTCTTAATAAGAACACGATCCCCCGTCTGAACCCCGAGGGGTGCGTTTCTCCTCGCCAGCTGACCGCACGGACGTTGCGTGGAGGCGAGTGTAAAATCCTATCGGTCAGATGACCACCCGTAAGGACATGCAAGATTCTTTGATAAGTGAGTTGATTGTTGATCTGTCCGTTCACAGACTGACTTATGGTCGTCCTGTCTGCGGACCGTTTGACCGCTGGTTTTCAGACGGGGGGGGGGGGGGGGGGGGGGGGGGGGGGGGGGGCAGCTTAATCTGCGATTCTCACCCTCCCTCACCCCTTTTATTTGTCGTGACTTTGACCTTCGTCATGGCGAGGACGGAAGAGGCGGGTGGAAGGGGGGGGGGGAGGGGGGGGTTTCGGAGACAGGGTGTGTGTGGTGTGTGTGTGTTAGGGGAGGGGGGGTGGTGGGAGAGGGCGAGGTGGAAGTGAAGGGGGTAATGAATGTACAGGACTTTTCGGGGCTTAAGTCTCTTCGGTTCGTCGTCACCCAACTCCCATGCACGGGTAGTGCGCGTGCAGCAGTGTTGTTGTTGTGACCGTTGGTCTGGTCAAACATTTGGGGGGGGGGGGGGGGGGGGGGAGAGGGCGGTGGTTTACTGCAGGCTGTCTCAATCTGCCGGCGCAATTTCATTGTCTGTCGATTCGGCTTTAAAAAAAAAAAAAATGTTTGTGTAGGGGAGGGAAAGGAGGACCGCGATCAGAGAGAGGGAGAGGTGGGGGGTTAGGGCGGCAGACTGGCCCAGAGCAGATAAAAAGAGGATTAGGAAGATTATTTTGACTCTCCTTAGGGAGCAATTAGGGTGTCTGTCGCGCGCGCGCGGTTGACTACGTGTGTGTGTGTGTGTGTGTGTGTGTGTGTGTGGAGGCGGTGGGGTGGGGTTAGCGAGACGACGTTCAAGAGAAATGGGGGGGGGGGGGTAAGCAGATTGAAGGCAAAAATATGTGAAAATTATTCGCAGTCCAGCGTTCGTGTGTGTGTTTCTTGCGTGTGTTCATGAGGGCGCGCGCATGTTTTATGTGCGTGTGAAACGGTGTGTGGTGGGTGCATGGGGGGGGGGGGGGGGGGAGAGAGAGGAAGCAGGCGGGTGGGGGGTAGAATGACCCAGTGCGGGTCAAAAGGGATTAGCGAGATTATCCGACCTCAGGGCGCAATTTCACCGTCTGTTGTATAAGCACGAAAGGGGGGGGGGGGGGGTGCATTTCAGGAAGATTAGCTGACCTCCCCCTAGGTCAGCAATTGGTGTGTCTGCCTTGGTGTTTGTTAGGGGTCAGGGGGGGATGGGGTGGGTTTTACAATAGAGCGTTGTAATCTGGAAAGGATCGTTTGTAATTCCCTTCCTTCTCCACCGCCACCCTCTACCCCAGCCCCTTCTCCCCCCCCCCCCTTCCTCCAAAGTCCCCCTCCTTTTCTTTTCCCGAAGAACTGTTTCATTGGATTGGTTGTCTTTTTTTACATGCTGTTGCTCTCTCTCTCTCTCTCTCTCTCTCTCTCTCTCTCTTCTCTCTCTCTCTCTGTTTTGAAGATGAATGGAATATGGTAAAAACCGCTTTCTCGCTCCCCACCCCGCTCTCTTTCTATCTCTCTCTCTCTCTCTCTCTCTCTCTCTCCTCTCACACACACACACACACACACACACACACACACACACACACACACATACATACAGACACACACACACACACACACACACAACACACACACACACAAATTCCCCCCCCCCCTCAACCCCCCCCCCCCCCCCCCACCTCTCTCCATGTACATATCCCGTCATTCCTTCATCCTCGTTTTCCAGCATCTCTCACAACACATTTGAAACTACACAGAATGACTACTGTGTACCGTCCTCTGTGTGGGGCACGTTGTATGCTAGTGATGTATATCTGAACACGATGGGGCTGGTTACAAGCGTCTTGCGTTTTGAGTCAGTCAAATTCAGGCTTAATGTCCACGCACATCTCAGATGACATGCCCAGAGAGACCAGTTATCAAATGGTTGGGGCATTCGGACGTTGAGCCGACTGTCACGAGTTGGAACCAATCGAGGGGTCACACTTGTACCACTCGAAAACCCCCTCTGTGCACTCTCAAACTGATTACCTGATTGGGTTTAGGCAGCGGATGGAGAGGGATAGGCTTTGTCTTCCATAACACCGTGCTCTTCTCACGATGAGTTTTTTTTTTTTAACTTCTCCGACGGCCATCAGACCTGTAGGACTTAGTCCTCCATCCCCCCCCCCCCCCCCCCCCCCCCCCCCCCCCCCCCCCCCCCCCCCCCCCCCCCCCTCAATCCTTTTTATTTTTTAAACCTACGTCAGATGATATGCCCGACGCAGCAGCTGTTCAGGAGCGCTCTCGGCGAAGAAAACGAAGGACGAAAAGATCCAAATGATCGGCGCTCGACAACTTGAAATTCAAGTGAAAAATACGGCTTCTTCTTCAAGTGCTTATGGTTATGTGAATTAAAGGCCAACATTCTGATCGTTTCAATCGGGTATTAATCACAGGACTTTCACACCTTTTCGTGTGTTAATCATGGAAATGTTACAACTCCGTGTTGGCCTTTTTTTCTGTTTTTCTCTCGCACGCGAGAGAGAGCTTGGATACTGTTGCGATCTCTCGCCTATCCCCCCCGAGCCTCGCTCGCCGGTAGACTGTGCATGAAACGTGACCACTCGCCAAACTCGGAAGAATTCCTCGCCGTCTGTGGAACGCGACTCTGGTCCTTTTTTTTAATCTTTTTATTTTTTCATTTCATTTTTTTTTTTTTTGGTTGGTAAGAGCCCGCCCACCCCAACAACTTCTCATGTCGTATCAAGCAACCTATAGCTGTCACGGGCAGCGAAGAAAACACGCCTCTGCACGGGTACCCTGGATTGAATTATGATCCCTGTGTTTGTTGTACGTGGACAGGTTTGATTTGCTTTGCCCCCCCCCCCCCCCCCAACTTTTTGCCTACACAGACAAGGCAAACCCCATCTCAGGTTGTTGTATGGTCAGGTGCGGTCCCCAGTTGATATCTGCTGGTATAGCTGTCTTCCGATAGCCGACAGGGCATGACTGGTTATACACGGACATTTAAGCCTTTCTGTTGACACACTCTTGAGGAGGTTATTATGACCGACAAGAAAAACCATGCTGAGATCGACTCGCAGAGCTAAGATGGGTAGGGTGGGGGTGGGGGGGGGGGGTGTGTTGAAAATAGAATTAATAAGATGGCCCATGAAAACTGGGAATGTTCGACCGATTTAGGTTTCGTGTGTGTGTGTGTGTGTGTGTGTGTGTGTGTGTGTGTGGTGTGTGTGTGTGTGTGTGTGTGTTTGCGCGCGCGCGCGCGCGCCATAAGTGGCAGATTTTCCACTAAAAACATACAGATTATAATTCTTTTGTGTATAATTTAGAGCTCACAGGTGAGCAAAATCAGGACTTTAGTATTATTATAATTTGCATCTCACAGGTGAGCAAAATCAGGATTTTATCATTGTTATTATTATTACTGTTACTGTTATTATTACTATTATTATTGTTATTTTCGTTGTTGCCATCTTTATTATCATTATTCTTATTATCATGGTAACCAACTTCATTCTTATCATTATCATTTTTATCATTATTATCATTATTGTTATCATCATCATCACCATCATTATCATTATCATTGTTATCACCTCACAGGGAGCCCAGAGGGAAACCCACAGGACACCCCATGCCACAACCAGCAGCCGACTCAGCCAGCGCTGGGTCACTTCGGCAGCCTCGCTTTCACGCCGCAGGAAACGGAAATCCTGCAGAACGTGTGCCGCGCATGCCCCAACCCGTCCCACGACATGCTGCAGCGAATCAGCAACCAGCACGGCCTGGACTTGACCAGAGTGAGGATGTGGTTTCACGTGCACCGGAAGGAGAGGGGGCGGAGGGAGGAGGGGACGTGCTACGGAGGGGCGGCGGGGGAAGAGGGGATGGAGCGAGCTGTGGCGCCCCCTGGTGGGTACCCTCTTCCCATTGTCAATGAAGGTACTGCAGGATTTCTGGTATAGCGATCGGTTCATCCTCAGTCACACATAACAAGAGACGCCGAGCGCGAGATCGAGTTTCTCTGCCCTCCTCGGCGTACACTCGCTTGCGTGTACGCAAACGGACATACGCATCCACATGTACGCGCACGTGCGCGCGCGCGCGCGCGCGCGCACACACACACACACACACACACACACACACACACACACACACACACACACACACACACACACTTCAGTCTCTCACTGTCCTTTTAACCCCCACTCTCTTACTCTCCCCCATCCCACCCTCATCCTCTCACTCGCTCTCCATCTCTCTCTCTCTCTCTCTCTCTCTCTCTCTCTCTCTCTCTCTCTCTCTCTTTCTCTTCCCCCCCTCTCTCTCTCTCTCTCTCTCTCTCTCTCTCTCTCTTCTCCCCCCTCTCTCTCTCTCTGTGTCTCTCTTTCGGGTAGAATATGACTATGGATTTATCTATCAAATTTTCCACTAACAGCATCATATAAACAAAGCTGGCGGATGGAAAGTAATAAAACGACAAGATATTTTTCCCTGTCAGTGAGACGTCAGACAAGAAGATTTGTTTCAGCTGTGACAATAGATCCAACATGTTGTTGTTTTTTCACGCCGACTCAGATGGAGAATCTTTGGTTAAATGTAAACAAAAGGTGCAAATGAATGTTTTTTTTTATCTACATTTTTTCTCCCTGGCGGATGTGTGGGCATAGTCTAGATGATGTGGTCCATTTCCTCTTCAGTTTAAAAAGTTTTAGAGCTACGGAAAAAGAAACCTGAAGGCTTACATCGTTTCCCATATAAAAGTAACAAAGAGAGAGAGAGAGAGAGAGAGAGAGAGAGAGAGAGAGAGAGAGAGGATTTGGTCAGTATGTAAGTTAATGTCAGATAATTGTTTAAAAGGTGTAATATTGTTGCTTGCAAAATGTCCGGGGGAGGAACGATGTTGAAAAAAGAATCCATTTAACGACCCTGCAGTTGAAACGATTAAAGATTTAATATTTCCTTGCAAGTTGTGGAACTGTATGGAGTCTTACTGTGAGCTGATAAGATTTAAAAAAAAAAAAGGCAGTGCCATATTATTTTGAATGGCTGCGTGGGCCAGAATAGCTCAGTTGGTAGAGCGCCGGACTCGTAATCCAAGGGTTGCGGGTTCGAATCTCCGACGGGCCGTTTCGGTACAGGGGGATTTTTCCCTCGGAGTTTACATTGGTTCTGACTCCATTTCCCATACAGTCCTTCGAATGAGACTATAAACCGAGGTTCCGTGTGAGAACGCACGCATAACATCTTGCACACACGTACAATCCCATCACCAACTTTCGGAAGAGAAGGCCAGTTTGGCCGTTGGTATGGATGACACGTTACACATAGCATGCACCTTCCCCGAAGATGGAGCATGGCTGCTTTAATGGCGGGATAAAAAACGGTCATACTCGCAAAACTCCACTCCCTTTGTTGGGCAGATGGGATTAATCCTTGCCTGCCTATACAGGGAGTGTCCGCAGGAGTATCAGCCTGCGTACGCAGAAGAAGAAGAATGGCTGAGTCAATAGAAATGAATGTTGTATGTGTATTATTTTTGCATTTTTATGTGTATGTGTAATTTTCTGCGATTTGTGTCGCCAGTTCAGATCAGATCAATTGTGTGTGTGTGTGCGCGCACACACACATCATAAGAGAGAGAGGGGGGGGGGGGGAAGAGAGAGAGAGGAGAGAGAAAGCAAGAGAGAGAGTATGTTGCTTATAGCCCAGCCGACCGCAAAGGGCGATATCAGGGCTGTCACCGCATTGAAGTCAACTCTCAAGTCATTTAAAGAAAAGAAAATCGCCCACACAACACGCTGAAGTACACCTAAAAACCCACTGGAAATTTTGTTAAAAATCTTTCTTCCATAAAATCTTATATCAGATGAAAAATGTCGAGTTCTTTCTCTCTCTCTCTCTCTCTCTCTCTCTCTCTCTCTCTCTCTCTCTCTCTCTCTCTCTCTCTCTCTCTCTCACACACACACACACACACACACACACACACACACACACACACACACACACACACACACAATTTTCCCTTTGTCACAAGGGCTGTTTAGCTGATTACGGTTAAATATAAATCTGAGACCCACAAGATAGACAGAGAGAGAGAGAGAGAGAGAGAGAGAGTAGGCCTATGTGCAGCGGCGGATAGAATTGACTTTCATAGTCGACACAATCTGAAACTACCGAAACTTATCGTGTCTACCACAATCCACGAGAACTTTCAACGTCAAACCCGCTGAATAAAAAGAAACCCCGTTATCAAACGACCGTACACCTGTCTGTTCCCGTCTGTGTTGCAGTTTCCTCCACCTCATCAGGCCGACTCCCTTCGTCGTCACGCAGTGACATCATAGGTGACGTACCGTTCCCTGTGACGTCATCCGCCGCCTCGTGTGCCCGAACCCCAAACCCCTGGCCGTTGTCGGACGAGCTGTGGAGCTCGGACTTCGTGCCGCCCAACGTGGACCTGGACCCCAGTGACATCAAGAACGGGGAAGTGTGTTCCAGCCGGCGGGGGGCGCAGTTACCTCCCTGCACGGCCTTGACCCCGACTAACTGCGGCAGCTCCGGCAGGGGGCAGTACTGCTTCGTTTCCGGTTCCGTCAAGGGAGGCGACTGTCAGTCGGAGCCGCTGACGTCAGCACCGGGCCATGGGGAGGTGGCGTTGTCTTGGATCAACAGCTGAAGGATTTATTTTTTATTGAATCTGTGTATGTTTTGCTTTGTTTTTAGTTTTGTTTGTTTGTTTTAAAATAAGAGATGAAAGTTTCAAAGCGAGGTGACTGAAGGCGGAAATTGTAAAAAAAAGAAAAAAAATTAACTAGAAAGGATATTCTTTCCGCAAGACAATGCAGAGAAACAGATTACAGGACAAAGCAATATAATCTGTGATCTGTTTGTCTGTGTTGCCATGCGGAAATGATTTCCTTTCGTTTTTAAACTAAGAGATGAAAGCTGACATTGGGGTTCTTACGCTCCACAAGTTTTTTGTAGTCTACATTGCCATCCATACCTGAATAGGAAACAAGCAGGAAACGTCACGCTCGGGGGGGGGGGGGGGGGGGGGGGGGGGGGGGGGGGGGTAAGTCACAGAATCGCTGAGGATTGTTGTTGTCGTTTTGTTTCTTAAAAAGATCTCACGTTTTATATAGGTTACCTTCTACCTCTTGAAAGATATATCTACAGAACTGCATTGCCACGCTTTCCACATATATGACATATTTTTTAAAACAATGTTTTATCCGCATTTTTTGAAAAATCTCGTCTTCCTCACTGAAGGAGTATGTGTGTGTGTGTGTGTGTGTGTGTGTGTGTGTGTGTGTGTGTGTGTGTGTTCTGTATATGCGTGGCCAAAGCTGAACGTCCATAAGATCTCCGTGCAGACAGGGTGTGTTTTTAATCAGCGCTGTTCGGCGCATGTTCATGTAAATCAAAGAACTGACCCGTGTTACTCAGGACTGCAAAGAACATCCATGTGCTTGGTTACGTGAAAGCCATGCAACCTATTGCTCTCTCCCTCTCTCTGTCTCTGTCTCTCTCTCTCTCGCTCTCTCTCTCTCTCTCTCTCTCTCTCTCTCTCTCTCTCTCTCTCTCTCTCTCACCTCACCTCACCTCACTGCCATTCTTGTTTGTTCTGTTATTCTGTCACATTCTCGAGTGAGGGGATGAACGAACAAGAAGAAAGAGAAAAGCTGAGGAACGCGCTGAAAGAGGGAAAGGAAAGGATTGTGTATCAAGTGAAGAACACGCCCTCATAAATGCGTGCGCAGCTAAACACACGTCGCGTGCGCGCGCGCGCGCGCACACACACACACACACGCACACACACGCACACACAAATACCTAAGACATTTACAAACACAAAAATTGTTCAAAAGGAAATGTGTTTGCCTTTCTTTTTTGTTTTTAGATGAAACATACGTCTATTAATCTGTTGACATTTAAGTGGAGCAAGTATTTTGTGTGATGGGTATATATACATTTGGAATGCATGTCTCTTTGTGAATGTTATAAAAGTTGCACCGCATTTCTATAAACCACTGAACAGATATCTGTAAGTGATTGTTTGACATGGAGTATGTTTTTTGTGTGTGTGAATCTTTCGTATGAAGCATATTTGTCTCTGTTTCTTTTGTATAGAGCATGGTTTTGTATAAAGAATGGGACATGTGTTTCTGTGAGTGAATGATAGTGTACTTCTGTGGCTGAGTTTTAACATGCATCTTATTTCTTTAATGTTCTAGTATCGAGCATGCTTCTGTCAATAGTTTGTTACGGAGTTCATTTCTTCGAGTGTGTGTTTGAGTAACGAGCATTTTTTTTTTTTCAAAACGAGTTTTAGTATGGAACATGCTTTTTGAATGAATGTTGGGGTGTGGAGCACACTTCTGCGAATGTTTTGGTGAGAAACATCCTCTGAGTGAATAAACAGTAAACAAGTTGGGTATTTTACGCTCCCACAAGAAAACCCAACACAGAGCAACCTTTATTCAAGACTGGCACAGCCTTTTAAACTTGAATAAAGTCAGACAAATACATAGACGAACAATCTAATAGTGGGGGAAAAAACAAGCGCAGGCCAACAACTGAACCATCTTCATAGTAAT
>CM065746.1:40163996-40181496 GCA_033310375.1 Conus canariensis | reverse complement strand
CACACTGAGCCGTTGAATATTGGTAGACTAGGGGCGACGCGCGAAATTGTCTTGCAGCTGACAGCATGGAAGACGATAGTTGGTTTGAACATGATGTAGCAAGGATTGAACGAAACTACTCGCGCATGAGCCGGCGAAGAAACTTTTCATATCCTAGACGAAAATAAACGCAATCCTTGCGATCTTGTAAAAAAAAAAAAAAAAAAAAAAAAAAAAAAAAGCGTTGATCACATTGTTTCCAAATGTAATGTCAATCGACAGTTTTGGAAACATTTTGAAAATTTGTTCAATGAAAAACTTGAAACTGACTGAAAATCTTTTTTTTTTTTTTTTCGAGTTGATGTAAACGTTAGAAATAATTCTGTTTTCGATCTCATTATCGTACATCACAACTGAGAGTTATTTGGCTTGATAACAATAATAGAAGGAAAAAAAAAAACGAAATTCTTTATCTGCTTGTGACTGACAATGACAACGGTCAGAAGTCATTGCGTGTTGAAAGTATACATTAGAGATTTGATGGGTGAAGTGTTTGAGAGAGATGATTATATAACGAAAGCCACACCACAGCTGTATGTCCTCAGTAATATGTAATGGAATAAGTTTGATAATTGTAAACAGTCCGTGTTACGCTCCCCATCTGGGTTAACACACACTCTGTCTCTCTGTCTATCCTTCTCTCTCTCTCTCTTTCTCTGTCTCGCTCTCTGTCTGTCTGGGTGTTTTCCGTTTTCTTCTGTAACTTTGAGGACGGGCTTGGACAGAGGATTATGCCGAAGTCGGGAAAAGGGGGATAATTTGAACGTGACAGAGCCGATGCTGTACTTGGTGTATCCAAGAAAATCAATTGTTTGTCGGGTTTGCCGTCAGAAACAACGCTGTACGTTCTCTCGCACACAGAAGACACCCAGGCAAGCAAGAAAGCCGCGTGCTGTGTATTTGTGTTCATAATTCTGTAATTTTGTTATTGTGTACATTAAAATAAGCATACACGCGCGCACGCACGCACACACACACACACACACACACACACACACACACACACACACACACACACACTACACACACTCACACACACACACACACACACACACACACACACACACACACAAGGATTCTTACAAGGCCATCATATGCGATCACTTCCTATTTGATCAGTGAGAGGGGGCCGGAATATCTCAGTTGGTAGAGCGCCGGACTCGTGATCCTGGGGTTGCGGGTTCGAATTTCGGTACAGGGGGATTTTCCTCGGAGTTAACATTGGTTCTGACTCCATTCCCCATACAGAATGAGACTATAAACCGAGGTTCCGTGTATGAACGCACGCACATCTTGCACACACGTAAAATCCCATCACCAACTTTCGGAAGAGAAGGCCAGTTTGGCCGTTGGTATGGATGACACGTTACACAGAGCATGCACCTTCCCAGAAGATGGAGTATGGCTGCCTTAATGGCGGGATGAAAAACGGTCATACACACAAAACTCCACTGCCTGTCTATATAGGCAGTGTCCGCAGGAGTATCAGCCTGCGTACGCAGAAAGAAAGAAAAGAAAAGAAAGAATCAGTGAGAGATGCAAAAGACGGAGTTAACTGGTTGACAGGTATGATCTGCACCGGTGATTTCCTCAGCCCAGAGTAATTTGGTGATTTTGAACCACTATGGGCGCTCTTTTGAGTTTTTAGGGCTACCAGAGATCCTGGTGTAGGGATTTTCGGAAACACAGTCATGATATAAGTCGCTCGCATTATGTTCGATGGTCCCAGAGGGTAGTACGATAAAATGAGTTCATTGTTCAGTGTTCATTTTGGAAGCTGCCCAGGTGAGCGTTTTCACATGGAAATGGGCTGTGGACATAGCCTATCATTCAAGGGAGGCAAGTAAAACGAGAGTTACTGAAGGACGAGTTAATTCCCTTAACAGTGTAAGCCAGGACGTGTGCACACCAAGTAGAAGAACACAGGCACCAACGTCAGGTATGAGAAATGAGTTTCACGATCTGCTGACCTTCTTTTTTTTTAAATCAAGGCACAGGGGCAAAGTAAAAAAAAAAACAAAAACAAAAACAAACATATACATCGAACTGAAAATGGCCACAGGAGAAAGAGGGGCAAACGGAGGGCGGGGTTTTTTCTCTCCCACAAATCCACCAAAGGCCAACGTGGATTACAGGATCTGTTACATGTGTTATCTCATCGTCTGCTAGCATAGGTAAACAATAGGTCAGGCACCAAATACAACAAGTCTACATGAGATTCCATATGCTCGGGAGAATCTGGATTCATCCAATGGTGAAGCAATTCTCCAAGATAGGGCAGTGGAACAATACGTCACCTTTTATTCTTTGACTGTTGCCGGGAACTTTGTGTAAGCAACACAGAAGAAAGATTTACATTAATCATTTAAGTATAAATCTGTTCTCATTGATTGGACAACTGGCGCCCTCCAGAGACGGGGAGGGAGGTGTGTGGGTGTGTGCTTCGTCAATCGACTCCACAACTTAATGATTATTGTCATCAGTAGGTGGCTTAGTATTTGGTGTCCTGTGCATGTCGAATCAGGACAGGCACCACTGAACACCACCTTCATCATCAGTAGCACAGTGTCTGTTGGATTGCCTTATGATGATCCAATACCGATTCCTCGTTAAGGATTGTTTCTGTGGATCAGGAGGTAAAGGGAAGTACCTTAGGCTTTACAGCTAGCTGAAGTTCCATTGCACATGTTGAAGGCAGTCTCCATGTGTTGATCCGATTGATTTTGTGTCTGTCTTTCGTTTATAGGCTGGCCGTCTGGTCGGCACATTTTGTCACTGATAGTGTCAACGTAGGTTGGCCGTCTGGTCGGCACATTTTGTCACTGATAGTGTCAACATAGGTTAGTCGTCTGGTCGGCACATTTTGTCACTGATAGTGTCAACATAGGTTGGCCGTCTGGTCTGCACATTTTGTCACTGTTAGTGTCAAACGGTCAAGTTTAGAAGCACACACTGGGTGGTTCGCCCACAAGTGAAGGCTACAAGCAGACAGTAGGCTGACCTCACTGAACAGAGGACAATCTGGCACATGTTGCTACTGGCATGGGCAGTCCAGCCAGTTGAACAATTCTTTCATGATGCACGATGACAGTGACGCCCCGAACTGGTTAGTGACCTGCATGAGTGAACAGGACTCCGTACAAAAGTGAATAATTAGAGATCAAGATCATACACTAACTCTGTCCCCTGTTGATCTATGGCATTTTGTTTATGTGCGAGCATAAGCAGCATTGACTTTGGAGTGGTGTATCATCATTTGCTGAGCTTGCTTATTACATCCAACGATGTGTTCTCCTGTTACTTTTCTTCTTTTTTTTTTGCTGTCCCAACTTCTGCGCCACCTCAGAGGCCCACGCCGCTCATTCCGACACCCCCGTCCACAGCCACAGCCCGGTCGGCCCTGCCGCAGCCCTGACACTGGCAATCCACAGGGAACAGTCAATGTCAAGTCGTCAAGAGGCAACCCACCGGAGGAGACACTGCACTGCTGCTGAGTCACTTCGGTGGCGTTCAGCGGCGCCTGTTCTGATCTAACATACGCAGGACACCACCTACTAAGCCCCCTACTGACGACAATAATTGCTTAGTCGTGGAGTCAGCGTGAGTGAGGTCTCCCTCCGGAGGGCGCCACCACGTCCGTCCAAAGACAGTCCCCATGGACTCGCTGATATGGGTGACCCCGACAGAACCAAACCAAGACCACAGATGTGGAGGGGACATCGAAATCGAGGTCACCATGAGAGCAGGGCATGAAGGGCCACAGAATTTGAGACATTTTTTTATATGCTTATCGATGAGAATGAGGATGATTAAGATGATGCTACAGATTTCCATTTTGATCTGAGACTACATGACAGGGCTGTACTCTAGGCTTCCTTTCATAATATATCCCAGCGTCAACCAGGCCCGCGAGATACAGGCACCTGCAGTGTTGGTCAGGAAATTTGAGCAACACTCTCAGAAACGCATCCATGAAGTGGATGAAACCCGACTGTGTGGTCCCAGTCTTCCCAACTGAGTCCGCAGCAAACTCAACTCTGGGTAGGAGCCGGTTGGGGCAGAAAAACCCACATGACTCTGGTGGGATTCGAACCCACGACCTCCCAGCCGGGAGTCCTGTTACTTTTCAGTTTCAGGTCCTTTTGGTTTTCAGTTTCAGTCCTATTAGAGTTCATCCAAGCATGCAGAACTGTCACCACTCACCAAATAATAAAAAAGAAGGTGGATAAGATCAGGCTATGCTGAGGGCCCCAGCCATTCCACTTCCTCTGATAGATTAAGAAGAAAACAAAAGTATCTAATCACCACAGCAAAAAGAAATCACTATGCTGAAAAAACACATGGGTAAATAGACACTGCGGAATGGACAGGTAGGGCCCACTATGGACAGCGCTTTACATTTTCACATCTCTGCAGCCACACTGCAAAAAAACTGGCATGTCATGAATTGTAACAAGAGAAAAAAAAATGAGACTTGGAAATGGACCATTAAGGCCAACAACAAAAAATTGACAATACAGAATGATAAAAACGCAAAACAGAGAGAGTGATAGAGAGGCAAGAAAAAATTACCAGAGACAGTAGATCTGACTTTCTCAGTGATCTCTGCTGCCTTTCAATACTGTCTAATATTATCGATGGTGAACAGACGTTAAAATAACCACTGAACTGAACTGAACTGACAGAGAAGAGGAAATTGCCGGCACAGAAATGCAGAAGGCAGGGACACCACTTATACAGAAAGAGTCCCTGGCCTCACAACAGGAGCAAAGAGGAAATAACTGGTATGAAATCTCCCCCTCTCCTCCCTCCCCCATCACCCAAGCCTCTCCCCTGACATAGCTACCAACCTTCTGGAGTCCAGTTCTGGAACAAAAGGGTGCAGGGAAGGTTGGACTTTTGACTGAAACCATTGGGACACTTGACCACTTTGACCTGATCATAGCAAACACTGTTCTGTGCATGGAGTTACTGGCATGTTTAGCCTCATTTCCACCATTCTACCTCATTCTTACAAATAAATGACAAACAAGTCAGGTAACTCTTGCTCCCATGATGAAATGAATATATGCCCATAATTCCACATGAATGCTGCTTACAATACCGAATCGCCTGGCAGAAATGACAACACAGAGCATACACAACAAACAAGGAGACATCCCCCCAAAATGGATGCTAGAAGCTTGTCCGAACACTGTGTACCTGTCACATCTACACAGCAACAACTGGAAAAATGAACGAACACAAACTAACATTTGTTCATGACTGGCACAGTCTTTCCATCTTGAATGTAGTCAAACAAACACACAGGCGAACAGTACCAAATATAGATAGCCTGGGCTTGATTGGTATAAAAGGAAATTGAAAGGTTGTGCTGGTCTTGAATACGTGTTAATTTTTGTTAGTTCATTTCTCAAGTTGCTGTTGCTGTATAGATGCATCAGGTACTGGGTATATGGGCAAGCATGGGGCATCCTTTATGGGGATGTCTCCTTGTGTCTTCTGTGTGCTCTTACCCTACTTATTCATTATTTACTGTTCTTTGCTTCATTTAAGATTTCCTTTCTTACAAATAAATCATTAGATAAATAACTACAGAAGACACCAACCCGTGACTATAAGATAAAAATGAGTAAGATGGGCCAAAATTCTGGATTTTCTCTTCCGATTCTGGATTTGAGGAATTATTTTTAGAACTGTCAAATTCCTGAAAAATTCATAAGGGTTGGCAGCTATTTATTTTCTTGCACACCAACTGGCCGCGTTATGTGCCATCTTTGCTCCCTCAAACAAAAGAACCACACACAGATCACAGGTCATCAAAGTTTGGTCAAAGATTTATTGTTTGGCATGGTTAGTTCACATCACACTTCATATGGAGGAATTGGGTTTTAATGCAAAAAAAACACACACATCTAATATATATATAATATATATATATATATGTATAAAAAGGGGGGGGGGGGGGGGGGGATTGAATGATGAATGATTCAAGATAGATATGTAGAAGCTCACCAAACGATGCAACTAATCAGATTAAAAAAAAAAAAAAAACCCTTATCCAAAGCACATATGTACGAGAAATATACAGCAAGTCATGGTGTAAATGAGAATTAACAACTGCAAACAAACCATTGACATAAAAACACATGCCTTATAACATTTATGCACTATGCTTTCAATTTCAACTTAAATTATGACAACAGGCACACCCATCACACACTGTTTTCAACTGCGACTTAACAGATGCACCCACCGCACACACACTTCTTGCCGTGTTAACTAACAAGTGAACATGTTCCAAAATGGTGAAGAGATCACAGGAGACAGTCCTTAAAGAGCTGATTGTGTCATGATTCTTCTTGTACTAACAAATTGATCATACACACACACACACACCACACACACACACCACACACACACACACAGAGTCAAAAAATGGGAAGGGTGCAAGGGATGGTGCCTAAACAATAATATTTCTTTTTCAAACTCATGAACAGACCATTTCATTCTAGAAAGAATGGGGAGGAGAGATGGAGGGAACGGGGGTGGGTGGGGTGGGGTGTCAATTTCTTTCTGGACATCTAGTGTCCAAAACATTGGGCTGGGGAAGAGGATGGGGAATAGCAGGCAGAGGCTATTGTTGTTTGACAGATTACGATGCATTTTCCAAAAAGATGTTGAGGGGAAGGTAAATATTGGACCCCCCATCCCCCCTCTCACCGTTCGGATTTTGCATTGTGACACATCACAATTTTGCTTTCCCTGAATTATCTCCCCTGGGATATGACTTTCTAGGTTTCTTTTCTTTTTCCTTTTTTTTTTTTGTGGGGGGGGGGGGGGGGGGGGGGGGGGGTGT
Source organism: Conus canariensis (assembly GCA_033310375.1). Taxonomy (NCBI): domain Eukaryota; kingdom Metazoa; phylum Mollusca; class Gastropoda; order Neogastropoda; family Conidae; genus Conus; species Conus canariensis. Next base: position 40,174,598 of record CM065746.1, on the reverse strand, counting down.
CTTTCCACCACATCGTAAAAATGCCCTGCCAAGCCTTTCCTCCCTTGTTAGCTGAACACATATACAATACATTACAGTACAACCCGCCAATAAAGACTCCCTCCCTCCTTTCAAAGTCGTCTTCGTTTTTCTACTTTACCATTCTCCATCTCTGACTTTATCTATTACACACATTGCTCCTTCTCTCTGAAGGCTGTTCTTTGATCCTGACTGGCTTGACCTCCCAGCAGATTATTCCTTTCTTCAAAAGACTCAGTCTGCAAGGATTTCCTGACGTCATGGAGAACAGGTTCCATGGTACTTACAGATCAACTGACAAAAAAAACCAACTTCCAACGTATTGACCCAAAGAAAATCAAATATATAGTACAAATATCATTTCACCTATTCAAAGACCTGACACTGAGAATTAATTTCAGAACCAGCACTTCACGTTACAAACTGATCCTAAAAATGAACGACATGAACTCTACTCTAATAACGCCACAGTTCAGCAGCTAATGTCAATGTCAGTTTCATGACAGCCCACTCCACCACGCTGGGCTCCTTCGGGGCTGTCATCACGGATTAAAGACACAGTCCAGGCTGCACTCAGAGTCTGAACCACAGTTCTGAAGGAAGACTACTACTTACTAGCAGCCAACCTGATATCTGCACTGTCATCATTGTTCACATCATGATCTTGGTCACCCTGTGTGAAGCTCCATCTTCAGAGAGATTTATTTGTTCATGTGTGTACAAGAGAGAGAGAGAGTTTGCAAGAGTGAGTGAGAGAGAGAGAGAGAGAGAAAGAGAGATTGTGTGTGTGTGGTAGATGCAGGGTTGTGTGTGTGTGTGCACACGTGTGTGTATGTGTGTGTGTGCATGTGTGTTTTTGTGTGCACACCCACATTAGGGGAATGTGAGGGTAACCAAATAAACAAGACAGGATGAGGAGCAAAAAAGAAGAGGGCAGAAAACTGTCAATCCATCAAAACATCCCCAGCACCCTGTGATTTTCTCTTCAATTCACTTTGTTTAGTCCCCCCCCCAAAAAAAACCCAGGGATTTAACAAATGAACTAATGCTGCATCAACAATTTTCATATCAATCAATCGCTACTCATGACATGTTCTTTACAAACAGCGACTGCATGAACAAAAATAAGGATTGGGAAGACAGAGGGACACGATTTTTTTCTTTTTTCATAACTGTCTGTAAAACACAATAGAGATAAACTGCATAAATGTACAAACGGAGACAGATTTAGAAAATAAGTGACTTTTTTTTTTTTGTAATTTGATTTCACAGTAAAAGTTAGAACAATAATGGGTTTGGAAAGAAAAAAAGATAAGCTAAAAAACAAAACAATACTAACAAAAGGTCCCTCATCAGTTTCAGTACCATGTAGCCTGTGGCAGCAAATAAACAACAAGAAAAAGCAACACACATGTAATTACAATAATAATCATTCATTCACAAAGGTCAGTCTTCCAAGGAACTCATAATCCCTTCAGACCACACTGCCGCACACAACTTTAAGAACAGACTGGAAATTAAGAAGAAAAAAAAAATTCCCATCAAAACATTTTCGACGGTTATTCAGATTTTCAACCACTAACAACTATGCATCAAAACGCTTCCCTGCTTAGAACTCAACAACCTGAGGCTAGGTGTACATCAATGATGAGAGGAACACACATGCGCACGACTTTCAGAAACATGACAGTGCAGTGACTAGACTGTGGATATAAGTGTGTGAGTGTGTCCATGGTAGCACATGCACCTGTGGCATGCTAGTGGTTTCAATCCCCAGCCACAGCTGGTAACAGACTACCTTCAAAAAGCGTTGATATGAAATCAAGCTGCTGATGTTTGTTGTCACCAACTCCATTTGGACAAGACTGGCTCGAATGGAAGTGGTATTCTTTTTGTTCTTCCCCTTTTCTCCCCAATGTGAGCGTGATACTGGCTGGAACAGCTACTGTCAGCGCCATTCCAACTCTGTGTTTGCTTCAGTTTTGCAGATTCAGCACAGACATTTCACCTTAATTATTTGACACTGACCAAACCATCAAAACAGTTAAGATGTGTGTGTATTTTTAATGCTGTTTACTGTATCATCTGCTCACACTTTTTTTTCTGGCGCGGTGATAAGGTGTGGAAACAGTAAGGGGATATATCATCTTTTTTTTTCTTTCTACTGCCAGTTGTCAACATTCAAATGCAGAATCGCCGTCTGGCAAAAATCTGACTGAGCGATTACTGGTGTGTATGTGCACAAATGCGTTTTTGCATTTGCTAGCATGAACGATGTGTGTCTTACGGTATTGGGTCTATGTCCCTCCTTGTCTCGCTCTGTCTGTGACCAAGTCTGGCAACTTTCAGGCATGTGGGAGAGAGAGTATCCCTGCATTTCTTTCCTTAGAAGACCCATCAACATCAATCCTTAGAAGACTCATCTACATCAAAACTGCATGTGTAAACTGGTTTAACAACAATAATAACAAAGCATTAACAGATTCCACTACTACAAAATGCTACAAACTTATCAAATATGCCAGGAGCCATGATTGTAGGTTTGTAACCCAACACTACCATCAACTCATACAATATACATACACTATATATCAGTGATAGGATGAAGAATACAATGAAGCAGGATATATTCATCTGACTGGTTGAACTGACTAAGACTGGTAGACCACAAACATACTGGTTCTCTGATTGTTTTTTTTCCTCAATCGATACCCCATGCCTATGAAGCATGGGAAAATGCGCTAGACTTTAAAGCTTTCCCCTTCCATGCTACAAACTGTACAAATGGGAGCACTGAAATGGGGGAACTGCCACAGAACTATAGTAAGTGTAAAATTATAGTTTGAGTCCCTCTCCATTTTTTTTTCTCTTTCACGAGAACAAGATACAGAAATGTTAAAATCCAGTCACTATTATTGGCACATGTTATTGAAGGCGTAACTACATAGATGCATGAATTTTGTCCAGTATAGATTTCTCAAGAGCCATAATATTCTTTCGCACACTCATGCCCTGTGGATAAATAATCAAGCTGAATTCAATTTCTATATATACACCTTGACATACCTCATGTCCCATGGTACATATATGCCAGCACCCTCACCTGTACACAGGTACATATTTAAATGAGCACACACACACACACACACATTCATTAAAGCACACACACACACAAACACACACACACACACACACACACACACACACACACACACACACACCTTAAAATAAAACCAAATCAGATCTCAGGATCAGAGACAGACAATAGTCTGGTGATTATGTTCATCAACAGTTGGGCGTTACTAAAAAATGGCAAGGTAGGAGGAGGAAAGCATGTTTAAATGGTTCAACATTTCAGTAACCCACAACCGTAATCTCACCTCAACAACAATATGTATTACACCATGCTCCACACTGCAATGCTACCTCTTAGTTCTACATCAACACACATCAAGACGTCCTGCTCTGCTGGTAGTCATAAAATACACCGATTAAATATCATCTCCCTGCTCAATGTCTTTGCATGTACCTTCATGTCTAAATAAAAACATGTTGAAAACAAAAATAAAATATCTCCAGAAAATAATGAAATAGATTCTGTGACTGTGAGAAGAAAAAAAAAATCTGTTTTGGTTTAAACTAAGATATAAGTACTTCAAAACCCGCTTGTGATGATGACTCGACGTATTCCTTTCTTAAAATTGTGTGTGTGTGTGTGGGGGGGGGGGGGGGGGGGGGGGGGGGGGCGTGTGTGTGTGTGTGTGGGGGGGGGGGGGGGGGGGCAATAATTTCTGAAAAAAGCTGACTTTGATTTGGATAGAGTCCTTACAGTCCATGCAGAATGAAGGGTGTTACACATACCCAAATTTACAATTCACCATGGTGGCGTTTTGTCACTGCTGCCAACCATTGGCAGGCCATCCAAGCACTCCTGATGTGAGGGGGGACGGGGAGGTCAGGGGAAGGCCGCCACTCCCATCCCAGATCATTGCCATTGTCAACAGCAGTCGTAGCACCCTTTCGTTAACCCTTTCTCTATCAAACTTTTTTGTCTTTCACTAACTCTTTCACTATCAAACTACTTTTCTTATCTAAAAATTACAAACCTACCAAACGAATTTCACAGAGTGGTAAACTGATGAAGTACTATCTCCCTTGTTTAGATTACACACTCCCCCCCCACCCCCCACCCCCCAACTCTCTCCCCCCCTCCCCCCTTTTGAAAACTCCAGTCCAAATGGCACCAAATTTTGTTAAAAAAATCTAGTGATGCTGGCACGCACATGTTGCCGACGTATGTCTTCTTCTTCCTAAAAAACTGGTTCACTCAAAAAGGAGGAGGTCACCAGTGGGGTCACTCACCTGGTTTCTGAAAAATCTGAAACTGAGCTCGAAGATGATGCCGAATATCCCACCCACTGGTCTTCTCACACACACACACACAGGCACTGACGTATGAAGCAAGTGCAGACACACAGACACCGTACAGTCTACACTGCTTTCTGAGCCACTGTCACCAACTCAGCTGAGCCAAGGCCAACTGTCTACAACCATGGTGAATGGGCAGTCCCCTATCACTCTCAGTCAAATGAGCAGTCCCCTATTACTCTCAGTCACATGTTAAATGGGCAGTTATCACTCTCAGTCGCATGTTAAATGAGCAGTCCCCTATCACTCTCAGTCGCATGTTAAATGGGCAGTTCCCCATCACTCTCAGTCGCATGTTAAATGGGCAGTTCCCCATCACTCTCAGTCGCATGTTAAATGGGCAGTTCCCCATCACTCTCAGTCGCATGTTAAATGGGCAGTTTCCCATCATTCTCAGTCAAATGTTCAATGGGCTGTCCCCTATCACTTCTCAGTCACAGTCCCACTTCACGTGAGCTCAAAAATGGCTTTGTACCAGCTCTGACTTGAAGCACTTTGCAAATGGCAGCCACATTTGATTTACCCTCCAACTTCTACTGCTGTGTCTTAATGCTCAAAGCTTCCCAAGTAACTTGTACAGGAACAAAATGCTGAGTTACCCTCAACAGACAGAGAGTCAATTTGTGACGGCAGACGGGAGGACACAGGGGACTGGTCTGTAGAAAAGGTTACAGGGAAACGGACTAGCGCACATGTACGATGAACACTGTATGTACATTAGAATACGGATCAGCAGCATGTCTACATCATTGTCCTTCCTGTCTGTCGTCAGTTGGCTTTTCATTCTTCCTTTCCTTTTTTAAAAAGAAGCAAAATATTGTTGAAATATACTGATACTGACAACAATAACAATAAAACATTTGTACTTTTGCATGAAATTTGTAAAAATGACTTTCAGTAGAAATGGTTGGCAGCTATATACCTTGTTTTGTTTCGTCATTGTCATAATTTAGTTTTACATCATTACATTCACAGCAATCTCCAATAATGAACTGACACAAAACTCAAGACTTCGGGGGGGGGGGGGGGGGGGGGGGGGGGGAATGCCACCCTTTCCAACCCACAGGGTGTAATCTTTGTAAAGTTTGAACCAAGTGTGACCCCAACAGCCGGTCAGCTGCGAATCTCCCCTCACCGTCTGAACCATCCACTGTGGGAGCCTCTCACTGCCAACATACTCACTTCATTGTGCACTTCACATGGGATTTCATCACACTTGATGATGATTCACTACTCTCATTCAGCTTCAAACCTTCGTCACAAACATGATGTATGCTGTTTTACAGACACGCTGGACAGTCAAGTAAACAGGAGGTATGCGGCCTGCAGTTGTTTTGAAAACAACAAAAACTAGAAATCAGGTACTTCTTGTGTGGTACAGCTATTTCTATGTTCTGTATAAACTTTCACAGTTCAGGACGTACTGGATTGTTAAATGTATTGTATGTATGCGGTTTACACATTACCCTTTTAAATCAGGTATGCCTCGAGAGGCACTGCATATCGTTGGCTGGAAATTAGTGTGACTTTCCAAGAAATTCTCTCGCAAGTTCGGAACACATTTTGCATAAAACTTTTCTTAAACAAAAGCATATTAAGAGCTTTAAACGTTGCCTTCATCTGGAGGCGATTGCCAACAGCTTTGCAGTGAGGGACAAAAACTGTTCATCAACCAGCCTCTTTCACATTTCATCTCACTAGAATAAGAACATAAAATTACAATAATTCTTTTCACAACCCCACCCTTTCCAGTACTCTCCCCTCTCTCTCTCTCTCTCTCCTTTCTGTCAGTCACACTTCTCCACAGCATCGGGTAACAGACGTTCCTCAGCTAGAGTAAACCAGAGTCCATTGTTCAGCCATCAGTGAGGTCTTCCGCTCACTTGAGAGTCGGAATTGTAGCGCTGGCGCTTGAAGTTCTGTCGGTTGGGCCGCATCAGCTCCTGGATGTGTTGGACGATCAGGTCGATGGCCACTGAAATACAGCAGAGGACACAACAGGGGCATCATTTCAAGGTCATTTCCTTTTTTCTCTTCTTTTTTTTTTGTTGCTCCATTCAATCAGGAGCTTGCTGGTGAGGAGTGTGGTTCCGTCCTGTATGACCACACCCAGAATGATCCGGTCACACAGTCCTGACAACTGCAGACCACTGTGAACTTTCAACAACAAGTCTCCAGAGGCAACCCACTAGAGAAGACACTGCAACAATGCTGAGCCATATCACTGGTGTTCAGAGAACTCTGTTCTGATATAAAGCAGCCAGGTCACTGACCACTAAATGGCTTTGGTGTACAGTCTAATTTAGTGACCTCTCAGATGAGTGATGGGAGGACAGCGGTGGCAGTGGTGCTACATAATATTTACCACCACCATTCCTGTCACTGAGTGCTTACACAGGCCAGACAACAAAGACTACACAAATACTACACAACACAATAAAGGAAAATATTACACAACACAATAAAAGAAAATATAACACAACACAATAAAAAAAAAAGGCCCAGAACATAGCCAAAAAGCAAATAAAGCTGACAAATCATCTCAATTCAGAAATATTATGACACATAAATTAAACAGAGAAGAAACTGGTTCTTGGTTTGGTTACCCAGATAATTCAGGCAGCTATCATTGTTTTTGTTCCTGTTGCCAACCTTTTAACCCCTTCAATTTGTATCATGGTTGTTGCTGTGATATTATTACTATCATTCCATAATAATAGTACTAATTATTTTTGTGAGTGATCATATCACCATTACTGTTATTACTATGTTACAGCCGCTGTCACTTTTCTCATTATGATCAACTTCATATCAGCTCTATAAATGCCACTGCTGTCAGAACCGTCTCTTAGGTTGATATTTCATCTTCTTATGATTATTGTCAATGATGATTATACAGCCAAAAAATGAAAACTGACGGTTTCCAATCAAGTGATAAATAGAAATATGGTAGGTGGTTGTTGTTTTCAAAGGAAAGATTGCTTTAGCTTTATACACTCACTCGCTACGTGCTTGCACTTTTGTCCTCATTTTGATCCTAACGAGTGTTTTCCCCTGCCAGAATCTGAAGAACACGAGTACTTCCAATGTCTGCTTTATCACTCCTTAACCAAAACTTCTGCGTGTGCACTGTTTTTGTGACCATGTTTTGTTTTGTAACCAAAACTTCTGCGTGTGCTCTGTTTTTGTGACCATGTTTTGCTTTGTAAGTTTCTTGCATCTGTTTCACACATGCATAAAAAAAAGCTTAGGGTCTGGGGCAAAATTTTCTGTTGGTCTTTTTCACTTTGAAAGAATGAAAAAACAGCAAGACTCTTACTTCAAGAGGGGAAAACTGTGAAGAACTCACTTACCAGTATTGTCAGCTCCCTTGGAATAATGACGTCTGCATACTTCTTTGTCTGCTCAACAGAAACAGCCATGTTGTCTTGTTAACAAAACCTCGTCAAGTATCTCCGGTCAATCAGAAAACAATGCATAAAACCAGCAACAGAAACTGCAAAATATGGCCACACCTCCACCAAAAGAAGGCATCAATGTTTCAGCGTAGCGCCAACACATGAATATGGCTGTGATATCAGTGTCTGCACAACAACGTCAACACAAAGTTCTTGGGACACGATAAATGTGCTTGCATTAACCAAAACTAATGCTGCACAAGTCTTGAGCGACAAGAGCGTATGCACAAGTTGCACAAATGAGTGGTCAATAGTCAGGACTGTAAAGATGAAGTTGGGAGTATTAGGCTTCCGATCTGCTGGAAAGACTTGCCTACAACAATTATATCAAGACAGACACCGCTTGCCAGTAATGTTACATCACCACTGACAACTGTCATAATCACAATGAATTATCGCCAAATGTGTAGGGCCACTTTAGATGGCCAAACCCTGATTTTAGTAAGGCCATGACTACGTTTTCTACACCAATGATCAATAACAGATTCAACATAGCAGCCTCTTTGAAATGAATTATCAAAAAAAAAAAAAAAAAAAAACAGTTCCACCTATCATGGTTTCTGTCAATGCTGCCAAGAAAGTATGTGGGTTGTACGCAAAATATGAGATAACTTGGGACTATTTTTTTCCCCAAAGTTGAACAGGTTACAGAATATTTTTCCCGTTTTGAAGTTTTAAAAAAATGTTATCATAGGGGGAAAATTTGTGTTAACAATTCTATTCATTACCAGGCAATTTACACAGGGAAAAAAGGCTTTGGCTGTGAATAGAAACTTGCTTGAGGTTACTGAGTCATCAAGACTTAAAGTTAACTCTTTCAGTCCTTCCCAGTTTACAGTCTGGGCAGCCTCTCCTTCCTGGCCACTTTGGGCTGATGACTTGGGACAGAAAGGGTGCTTCACTGGCACTTCAGTGTCTCAAAACTGTTTCAATGAGAGATGAACAATTTCATATGGCTGTTATAAAATGGTGTACAAGATAATAAAAATTTCATACAATATTATGCACTTTTGATGTGCTTGCTGACAAACTCCAGTATTATTCAATACTTTGCATTACTGTGTTTCTGAATATAATCACTGAACACACACACACACACACACACACACACACACACACACACACACACAACTGTGAAATATAGCGTCTGTAATGAAGCAAGGACCGTACAAGCTACCTCCCTTTCCCGGCCATTCAATGCATATTCATGAGCTGATAAACCAGTCTGAGTAAATGGGCTACTTCGCACAAACCTTGTTTCTGGCTGAGAACAACTTTCAGTGGAACTATATTCAAGTGAAGGACTGAATGAGGTAGCTGGACTGCGCATTTTTCATCATTAAAACGGAAAGAATGGTACCCTAGTTTCTTAAGATTCTTCTAAATTCTTTGCTATGTGAGGAGAATGTAAGGGAGGTACAATCTACAAGTAAATTCTAGAGTGACTTAAACTCACAAACCTCAACTCGCAGCGGTGACACTAGCACATCACGCTCCGACTGTTTAAAGTTCTCTGAAAGGGAGGTGACAGACAGACACCACCTCCACAGACAGACTGGGTGAACATTCCTAGGAGTAGACTTAAACTCACAAACCCTCAACTCGCAGCCGGTGACACTAGCCACATCACCGCCTCCCGACTGTTTTCAAGTTCTCTTGCAAAGGGAGTGACAGACAGACACACCTCACAGACAGACCGGGTGGAGAACAGACACCCTCCACAGACAGACTGGGTGGAGAACAATGCCCGGCCCTGCCAGACCCAAAGTGATTATGAATGGCTCTGAACTTGTACATTATATTGGTATCGATATGATTATAGCTCCCTGGAACTGTTACGTCGCCCAAAACAGTCCCATTGGAAATTGTACAGGATCTTTGAAAACCAAGACATGCAAATTTTCATAATACACTCAGCTTGCCTCATGTGCTTGCTCGCTCTCTCTCTCTCTCTCTCTTCACACACAGAGATGTTCTAACCTTGTGTCTTCAAACTGTAAACTGGTATTACCATTATGTTTGTTTTTTTCATTTCTACCATTTGGGTTTCCCCTGCATTTTCCATTACCTTGTACTATTTGAGCTTGCTTGAATAAAGATGCTTTCTTAAAAAAAAAAAAAAAAAAGAGAAAAAAAAAAAAGCCTGCTCTGCCAAGCTTTACTATCTACACCTAGGATGCCAGGGAAGACAGTCTACTTACCGGCAAGCAGAACTCCTCGAAAGCAGGCTTCACCAAGCTGGTGTACTGGCTGAGGATTTTCTCCAGGTTCCTTCCCCTTTCCTGAATGTCTCGCAACACTGTGCAAATGCACCACACACGTGCACACACACACAACACCACACACACTGGTCACCAAAGAGTCCTACCCTAACAGAATGAAAACGATCATAAACAGTGATCTTCTAAAAACAACATAGCTTTGTTACCAATATCATAATTATCATTACTATTATTGTAACTGTTCTTCTCTTTCTTCTTATCGTCATTATCAGTTATTATTACTATTACTGTTGTATTTCGCCTTGGCTTAAGGCTGTGTCAGGCCAATTGACATAGGCTAGAACACCAAAACTACATCAAAATGTTGTTATGCTCTGCAATATATATATATTGTGTGTGGTGTGTTGTGTGTGTGTGTGTGTGTGTGTGTGTGTGTGTGAATATGTGTGTGAAAACTTTCCACAGTTAGTCTCATT
>CM065746.1:40093996-40158996 GCA_033310375.1 Conus canariensis | reverse complement strand
TATATATATTGTGTGTGTGTGTGTGTGTGTGTGTGTGTGTGTGTGTGTGTGTGTGTGAATATGTGTGTGAAAACTTTCCACAGTTAGTCTCATTATGATCATATGATCATAACTCACCCAGAACATTGTTTACATGTGGTCCCCCACCCACCCACCCCCTTTGTGTGTGTGTGTGTGTGTGTGTGGTGTGTGTGTGTGTGTGTGTGTGTGTGTGTGTGTATGTGCAACACATTATACCCTGTTTTTCATTGATCACTGCTATCTTCTCTCAACCATCATCAGCATATTGATGCCAACACATTATGTCACCTGTTACAATGAACATCATCCCTCAGCATTGTTTACTTTTTCAACAACACTATTTATATGAACCTCCCACCCCCATCCCCCACCCCCACAGTGGATGAAGAGATATGAGCTCTCCTTCTCTGGCCCCCCCCCCCCCCCCACACACACACATTACCCTCCTCCCCCCCACCCCCCCTTTTTTTCTCAACTCCCCCCCCCCCCCCCCCAATTATACCTTATCACCCATTTATCTTCCGTCCCCTTCCCTCCCTTATTTACATTACCCACACACCTTTCACAACTACCCACGCATAACTACTACCACCTCTTTCATCACCCAGCGAAATCATTTATTTTATTCACCTAAACTTTTTTTTTTCCCTTTAAATTAGTTGCTTTCACTCTATTCATCTACTTATTTATCCTTTCAATATATATATAATTGTTTTTTTCTCTCTCTCCCAATCCCCCCCCCCCCCCCCCCCCCCCCCCCCCCCACTTACCATTATTATCAATCCACCTTTACCACAACCGTCACAAATATATCACACCACCCCACTAAACTAGACACACAACCCTATCGTATCACCCCCCCTCCCCCCCACACAACCCCCCTCCTTTTCCTCTCCCATAATCCCCTCTGTCATTTCCGCCTGGCGGCCATTTTCCCTACCACATGGACAACAGATGAGTCACTCTTCGTTCTTTGTTTGTACTGTCCTAAATGTTAAATGTGATCTGTTTTTTTGCCTGAAGAAGACCCAAGAGTCGAAATGCATCGTGTCTTGTCCTGTGCTTTGTTTGTCAATGTCATTGGCGGTAACTAACACCCTCTCTTCCTAAATTTTAAATCATAATTATCATCGCTATTATTGTAACTGTTCTTCTCTTTCTTCTTATTGTCGTTATCAGTTATTATTACTATTACTGTTGTATTTCACCTTGGCGTAGGGCTGTGTCAGGCCAATTGACATAGGCTAGAACACCAAAACTACATCAAAAGGTTGTTATGCTCTGCATAGTTATGCGGGATTGTCTTCAGTTGGGACAAGCTCCTAACATAACATCATCAGTCTCCAAAATCCCCCAAAGTCGGAGTGTGGCTGCTCACGAGGCGGGGTAATCAAAAACGGTCACACACGTAATGTTCTCATCCTCAGCTGATGCATTTGTACCATAGTGTTCAAGTACTTCGGCTGTTCGGATGATCCCTGGAGTCTTTTAGCCAGGGTACGACAACAACAACAACAACAACAACTGTTGTATTTATTGTTGCTATTATCATTATATGATTACAATACCGTTATTACTATTCCCATGATATACTGTGCATAAAAAGAAACGCATATTTTTTTCACTGAAAATATTAAGGAAAATTTTGACAGAAACATGCCCCGTATAGCAGGGAACTCTGTCCAGTGTGAATAGTCAGATATAATGAATAGACATAACATTATATTAATGTCTTATTTCTTCTGTGGTTGTAATATTTTGAATGCTAAATGACGCATGAAATGACTGAAATAAAAATACGCGTTTCTTTTTGTGCACAGTATAAATTTTACCATTATCATAATCATTATTATTAACTTATCATCACTATAATTATAATAATCTGCATGTTCTCCCCTCCAACCTCTTCTCTCCAGTTCCATTCCGTAGTTTCAGTTTTCCATCCACGCCATCCACATCTTCACTCAGATCAAAGAGACTGTTTGTCTGTTGTTTCCATTGTTTTGAATGTTGTCTGACCCACCTGAAGAAGACCCCATAGGTCGAAATGTGCTGCGTCTGTTTTGTAATGTTCTTGTTCCTTTGTTTGGCAGCTCAATAATTCTTCTGGGTTTTTTTCCCCTAAATTTCAATTACTTTCTGCAGTCATTTGGAAAGACAACAAAAATCAGTGTAAAGCTGCATGTCTGTAATGCAGACAATGTGTTAACAAACAGTTCAATTTCACTTGTCATTTCTATTATCAATGGTTTCAGATTTAACTGTCTTGAGTTTGGTGTGACATTTGTTTACCACATGAGGCATGTACAAATTGCATAATGATCTCGACCCCTAAACTGAGAAAAGTTAAACGCTATTTGCAAACAGAAAGGCTTTACCTAAATATCTCAACGACAACAACAAAATTTAAAGTTTGAGTACTTACTCTTTGAATGCATGCTTGACACTGAATTCACTTGCAACACCTGAATATTTTTTCTTTTTTTTTTTTTTTTTTGAGAGGACAACATCAAAATTACAAACCCACATCATTTTTTCCACAGATTTTCAAGACCTTCAAAACAATACCTCAATTTCCTTAAAACTTTTCCAATACAAACCCCACTATAGGCAATATCCTTGTTTATTCCTATTGCAGAGAATGTACCCCAAAAAGCTTGACGAATACTTTCAAGGCCTTCTTTCTGTCAGCATATTCATCGTCTCTAAGAGGAAATTGTGGATACTGCTTACACATATCCAGATTTCTTTCTTTCTTTCTGCGTACACAGGCTGATACACCTGTATAGACAGGCAGTGGAGTTTTGTGTGTATGACCGTCTTTTATCCCATCATTAAGGCAGCCATACTCCATCCTCGGGGAAACATATCCAGATGACTCCCAAAGAATTCAGCCAGGGGTGGGAAGAAGGGAGGAATGGACAAAAAAAAAAAAAAAAAAAAAAAAAGGCTCTCGACACCCTATCCCATACACCTGCTCCCTTCCCTTTTCTCTCTTTCCAAAACGTTCTTCTTCCCCCCACTACCTCGGCGGGAGAGGCGGGTGTCAGGGTCGGTGTCGACGAAGAGCTTCATGTGGAACATGTTGCGGAGCTCGGGGAAGTAGAAGACCAGGATGCCCTCCAGCAGCACCACATCGGCGGGATACACCACCTGCCCTGTGTTCTCCCTGCATTGCACAGAAACAGGTCTGTGGTATGCAGTGATTACAGCAGAGGAGAACAAACAAACCAAAGCCGACCACTTGATGAATGGTGAGAGATGCTCGCAAAGCTGGTGGAAAGGAGTGAGTGGGGTGGTGGGGGGTTGGGGAGGGGTGGGGAGGGCTGACGGTACAACTACAGCACCAAACATGTACATTAAAAGCTAGAAACGCACACACAGAGAGACAAGGCACGACCAAAACACATGAAACCAAACGTTCTAAATAAAAGCCATTTTCAAACAAGTACAAATAAAAAGATTGAAATGACCAGAACAGTACTCTTCTTATCATCCCCCTCCCCCCCCCCCCCCCCCCCCCCCCCGCCCCCATCTAAAAAAAAAAAATGTAGACAAACTATTGAGACATGTTCAAATACCAAGATTTAAAAAAAAAAGGGCAATAACAGAAACAGTGCTTTCCTACCTACACACAATATCGCACATGTGCGTACGTAAAACCACACAGATACAAGCACACCTTTATATGCAACTAAGTACAGACACAAACACAAAAATACGTGCCATGGCACAGAAACATACCAACACATTTACAAAGCACACACACACACATAAATGTATACTATAACACACATATGCAGCCAAAGACTCACTAAACAGAAACACTAACAGAAATATGTACTAACACACAAACACATACTAACGCACAAATGAGTACCGAAACACAGAACCACACCTGCTATCATTTGATTCAGACAGACATCTGCTTAATCTTCCATTCTTGGTTTCTTTGCTTTTTCAAAAATTCTTCTTCAAATCGATCACCTCATATAGCTTTCACAGAATCTGATACATACAACAAGCCTAATGCACAATTTTCAAATAAAATGGGGTAACACTGATAATTCGTGTAGCATCTAGGGCACTCACAGCTCAGGAAACGCAGGGAACGAAGGAGAAGAAAATTGGGTAGTGAGGAGTAAGATTAGAACAAGGAGGAGAAAGCCTCAGGGGATGAATAAAGGAGGGAGAAAACGACAGCGGAGTGGGGAAGAAGAAGGGCCTAGAGGAAAAAGGGGTGGTAGAAAAGAGAAGAAGAAAGGCTGCGACAGCAGCGGTACCAGCTCTAGTAGTATTGACAGTAGAAGTAGTATCACCAGCAGAAGTCATCACAGTTATAATGGCAGTTGGTGTACAAAATAATATGCTTGCTGATGTATTGACAGTAGAAGTAGTATCACCAGCAGAAGTCATAACAGTTATAATGGCAGTTGGTGTACAAAATAATATGCTTGCTGATTAATACTTGGGAGAGCAAAACTTCACTACACAGTTCTCTCTGATTTAAATGATTACAGTACAAAAAGAAAGCATTCTATGAAAATAACACTACAACACTGTTAAGAGAGAGAGAGAGAAAAAAAAAGAAGCAGTAAAGCCACTCTGTTTTACAGCAAGTAATTGAAGCATCTTAAACTGCTAGGAACTTATCACAATGACACAACATAGATGCCACCACTTTTTAAAAGAAAATGTGCGTTTTCAGCGTTAGAGTTAGTCAATATCAAGACCAGCTTGTCTCTTTTTTTTGTTGTTGTAAACTTTATAAATTTTAAAAAACACTTGTTAGGTAATGCTAGCAAATTACAGGGAATGTTAAAAATGATTTTTAGGAACTAAACATGGATCAAAGCCAATTAACACACACCAAACTCTTAGGAAGTTATCTTGCTAATTTTTTTCATATCATTTCATGTCTCAATCAACCTAGGCTACAGCCTAGTGATTAGTGCACTCAGCTCTCACTCAAACCAAAGTTCAACTTCCTGGAATGCACGGCAGACTTTTACAAACTGAAAGGATGTTCCAATTTTCCATGTCAAACTATGTGAAGATCTGCAAACGTCTGAATCCATGAATAAATGTCTGTCGTGCACCACAAGCATTTCAAGACAGACCAAATTCGATGCCTGTCTGTCATCCTGTGTGGGATATCACCATGTGATGGATCATGGAGACATGACTTTTCCCAGATAGCCCCCACCTCTGAAAACAGTTTGGCTGTCCCAATGACAGACACCAGTCATCTATGTAAACGACAGCCTAGCTGTACAAAACAAGCAAAGAGCTACAGGGCATGAAATCAAAAACAGAATTAACAAATGAAGTGAATGATGAATGAAATGTTTCAATCCTGGTGGCCTTGATTATTCACAAAAAAAAAAAAGAAAAAGAAAATCAACACATACACAATTTTAAAAAAAAGTAACAGTATGAAATATCATAAACAAACAGGCGCAAACGTCAACTCTGGAAAAAAAAAAAAAAATGCAGTTAGCATTTTGATATGGTAAGTGCGCACACACACACACACACACACACACACAACACACACAACACACACACACACACAGCTAGTGTAAATCTTTACAATTTCCGTTGTTATTGTTGATGCTGTTGTAAGTCTTACATAAACATTATTTGAGAGATTTGTGTTATCCATAGAACAGCATTTCCTTCCCCATTGCTCTATGTCTTTAACTCATGTCTTCAGTCTGCTGATTTATTGTGCTCACTTTTGTTTGATCTCAAAGAAAAAATAAACGAATAAAAGGGGTGTGAATGCAAAGTAAACAGGCACCGATTACAATATTTTGTTTTTCTACCTAGCCCCGTTTGAGAACTGGTCCCTAAGTGCCTCTGGTCAATAAAAACCTTAATCTTCTTATTTTCAGTCCCCCCCCCCCCCCCCAACACACACACACACACACACACACACACACACACACACACCCTCCTCAACAGGGAATACTGATTTTTAAACATGTGTATGTTTGTATACGACATCCATTTAAGTGACTCCTCATGCAGACCTGACCAGTGATAACTAAGATGAAGATCACGTTGACAGGTACATTTCCGTGTTAATCTCCTTATACATCTGTTCATTCTTGGTGTTGGTCTCTTGACTAAAAGCCTTGCAGTTATTAAAAAAAAAAAAAAAAAACAAAAAAACCTGATCAATAACAGGGCAAGCTACCTGATGAGCTTTTACAAAGCAGATAGGGACACACACACACACACACTGGATCGGTTTATAGTTTCTGTGTCACACACACACACACACACACACACACACACAAACACACTGGATCGGTTTATAGTTTCTGTGTCACACACACACACACACACACACACATACACACTCACACACACACTGGATTGGTTTATAGTTTCTGTGTCTCACACACACACACACACACACACACACACACACACACACACACACACACACACACACTCACACACACACTGGATCGGTTTATAGTTTCTGTGTCACACACACACACACACACACACACACACACACACACTGGATCGGTTTATAGTTTCTGTGTCACACACACACACACACACACACACACACACACACACACACACACAGTCTCCCATCAGTCTGTGTGTAACAATGTGTGTAGGAATATATGAGTGCAAGTAAGTGTGAGAGAGAGAGAGACAGCGCGTGTGTCTGTGTCTGTCTGTGTGTGTGTGTGTGTGTGTGTGTGTGTGTGTGTGTGTGTGTGTGTGTGTGTGCACATGTGTGTGTGTGTGCATGTGTGTGTGCGTGTGTGTGAGACAGAAACTGTTAACCCTCCAACACACGTAAAAACATTTGTTATGCATCCATTCATAAAACGGCCACATCACTGCTGTAATTTGAAAACAAACGTTCTGCATGTTTCGTTCTGTCTGAAAACCAAGAACATTAACAAAACCAAAACAAAACGAAAACAAAAACAAATATACATGTAATAAAAAGATAGGGAGAGAGGCCGACAGCAAACCATGTCACAAACGCAGTACTCACGTACATGAAAATGTGACGGCAGATCTGTACAAATCAACACAACAAACCAGCGGCAGATCATCTCACACACACACACACACACACACACACACACACACACATGTGCACACACACACGCACACACATGTACACACATACACACAAATTCAGGCACGCTAACCTCACCCACCACAAAGGGGGGGAAAAAAAAAAGATAATTGAAAAGGGAGGGAACCTTGAGAAGCTGGGGAGTGAGGGAGGTGTAGAAAATGCAGCAACCAACTGGTGCTAGTCTGCTCAACATCAGTCTGAATCCTGCTAATGCTCAACATGAAAATGGCCACTCTTGGCTGCCCATGTTAAGGCGATCCTTCCGATGCTGTCAATGTTACAAAAAAATAACCCAGTCTCCTATAACGCTTATTCCCGTCATTTATCCGAGTGATGCAGATATAAACCCTGAATGTCGCAGTTCAATGCAAAAACTACCTAATCTTACCAGAGCGAAAAGCATCCACCCCTCCCTTCCGTGGAATGATACTGGAGGAGGGAAGTAGAAGATATATGAAGAAATGCGAAATGAGCTCCAATAAAACAAAAACAAAAGCCTAACCAAACTACTTATTCCACTGCCATTTCTTCCCAGCTTTTTGTTGTTGTTGTCTGTTTTTCCTTCCACTTCTTTTCATTTATAACCATTCCTCAATACATGGGGAATGTCAAAGGTGCTGATCATAACTCACAGTTTGTTTCACCTCTCTGTTCTGTTTGCTTTTTCTTGTGAATGTGTGTGGGAAAAACACTGGAGGGAAGGGGGTGGAGGTGGCAGGAAAGGGGGAGGGGGGAGGGGGCAAATCCGCTGAGAAGCAGAGAGTTAACACGCCTGACATTCAAACATGACTTAGGGATTTTCAGTTCTTCAGTTGTAGCTCTTCAGTGAAATCAAGAACACACTGCACATGAACAGGTTCAATTCCCAGCTGTTTATCTATAGACCCAAAAACGACAGACATTTCTAAAAAAAAATTATTTATGAATATATCCACTTTTCATCGCCGTACGTTGCAACGTAAACTCAAACAAAAACATGTGCTTGTTTTCAGAGAAAGCAGTGGAAATAAACTATTGATATTCTGATAGCACACACAATGAATGAATGCCACAAAGGCTGATCTTTCACATGTCTATTTTCATAACACTGTGAAGAACATCATGAATGGATTCTACCACACAATGAAAGTCATTCTAAGCCACACACATTATCAATATTTCTAATCAATGCTGAAAACGATTAGTAACTTCCATTTAACCTTTTCTTTCTTTTTTTCGGATTTTTTTTTTTTTTTTTTTTTTTTCGCATTTGAGAAAATATATACAATAAGAGTGGGACATATATGCAGTCTCCAAAACCCTAAAAGTGCGTCTCTTTGAATAATATGTATGGTTTTGTAGCCGTAATTTCTTTTCTAACATTAAAACAGAAAAATATAAGGAAGAAAAAAGTTCAACCAAGTTCAGCTACTACAGTGAACTGAAAGTCCCCCCTTTTCACAGTCACACACAGTCGTCCAACAGTCCATCTCATAACGTGGACGGCACAACGACGGGATTCTTTGTGCCCTGACACACCTACCTTTTGTGAGACACGTAATCGTATGTTGGGATCTCCACTGTTCGGCCAGCGGCTATGTCTTTCATTGTTCTGATCATCAAATCCATATCAAACGCATCTGGAAGCAAAAGAAACAAGTTTAGAACACACAGCAGATATGGAAGTATTCTCAATACGTGCTGCCTTTCTTTCTTTCTTTTGGGTGTAGTTTTTTTTTTTTTTTTCACACAAGATTGATTCTCATAGTGTTGCTTTTTTCTTTCTTGGTGTATTTTTTTTTTTTTCACAACAGATGTGGAAGTATTCTCAAAAGTGTTGCCTTTCTTTCTTTCTTTTGGTGGTTTTGTTTTCACAACAGAGTGGAAGTTTTACAGTGTTGTTCTTTCTTCTTTTGGTTAGTTTTTTTTTTTTTTCACACAACAGATGTGGAAGTATTCTCAACAAGTGTTGCCTTTCTTTCTTTCTTTTGGGTGTAGTTTTTTTTTTTGTTTTTCACACAACAGATGTGGAAGTATTCTCAACAAGTGTTGCCTTTCTTTTTTTCTTTTGGGTGTAGTTTTTTTTTTTTTTTTCACACAACAGATGTGGAAGTATTCTCAACAAGTGTTGCCTTTCTTTCTTTCTTTCTTTTGGGCGTTGTTTTTTGTTTCTTTTTTGTTTTGTTTTGTTTTGTTTTTGAGGAATGGTGGGATAATTTTCACCTCACTACAATTCAGTCTGCACGCGAAGAACCGTTTTCTTTCTGTGCGGTTCACAAACACGAGACAGAAAATAAATGTTCTCACAGGCTTCAAGTGGTCTTAGGTCACAGACAACTTCTGTAAACACACAGTGCTTGCTTGCTTGTTTGTTTGATCATTATTTTGTTGTTTGGGGTTTTTTCTTCGTTTGAGGAAAACCTGGGTGATCGAAGTTGAACTTCCCAGCCACAGCTCTCTGGTGCTCTTCTGGGGACAGGTTGCGGTAGAAGGAGTCCTGGCTGATGATGTACACCTGCCGCTGCCGGTTGTCCACCTGGGCCTGCCCCAGCTGCTCCATGATCTTGGAGCATACTGAGCTCTGCAAAACAGTTCACAATAAGCTCTGCAAAACAGTTCACAATGAGCTCTGCAAAACAGTTCATATATACTGAGCTCTGAAGAACAGTTCATATATATACTGAGCTCTGAAGAACAGTTCATATATATACTGAGCTCTGTAAAACAGTTCTTATATACTGAGCTCTGTAAAACAGTTCTTATATACTGAGCTCTGTAAAACAGTTCATATATACTGTGTTCTGCAAAACAGTTCACAATGAGCTCTGCAAAACAGTTCATATATACTAACCTCTGCAGAACAGTTCATATATATACTGACTTCTGTTAAACAGTTCATATATACTGAGTTCTGCAAAACAGTTCACAATGAGCTCAGCAAAGCAGTTCCCACTCAGCTCTGCACAACAGTTCATTCTGAGCTCTGCACAACAGTTCATACTGAGCTCTGCACAACAGTTCATACTAAGCTCTGCACAGCAGTTCATACTGAGCTCTGCACAACAGTTCATACTGAGCTCTGCACAATAGTTCACACTCAGCTCTGCACAACATTTCACACTCAGCTCTGCACAACATTTCACACTCAGCTCTGCACAACAGTTCATACTGAGCTCTGCACAACAGTTCACATCTCGGCTCTGCACAACAGTTCATACTGAGTTCTGCACAACAGTTTCATACTGAGCTCTGCAAAAACAGCTCATACTGAGCTCTGCACAGCAGTTCATATTGAGCTCTGCACAGCAGTTCATACTCAGCTCTGCACAGCAGTTCATACTCAGCTCTGCACAGCAGTTCATACTCAGCTCTGCACAACAGTTTCACACTGAGCTCTGCAAAACCAGCTCATACTGAGCTCTGCAAAACCAGCTCATACTGAGCTCTGCAAAAACAGCTCATATTGAGCTCTGTACAACAGTTCACACTGAGCGCTGCAAAACAAGTCACTCCAAGCTCTGTACAAACAGTTCATGGGGACTCTCCAGCTCTCACTTTAAGAGTTAAGCGCGAATGATAGCTCTATCCCACAAACTTACAGCACAAGTTTTCCATTCACACTTTTAGTCTTAGAGCACTGTGCAGTTCAGACACAGACCTTTGTTATCATAGTCAACATTCTATACACTATGTACCTGGTACATGGTTACCATCTGGACCATAACTTACATGGGCCTACATACAGTGCCATTATTGCCTTTTCATATTCATATTTCACATTCAGACAATCTTGGTCATATCTTGGACGCATAGATCCTCAATGCACATTAATTCACTTCTCCGTAATCTATGCAAGTTTGGACCTGATATATCATAAGAGAGTTTTTTTGTTAATTTTTCTTTTAATTAGTCTTAGCTGGGTCAGCTGTGCTATAAGAGTTTCATCTTTGACCACACCATATGTTGTGCATTTGACTATCTTCACTGTGTATACACCTCTGCCCCACTTTGTAAGCTGTTAGCAAGGATGTTAAGTGGTGGAAGTTTTGTACAACAATGAGAGGTTCTAACAAACAGTTTTCAGCAGAGCTGATGTAAATGTGACGTTTATTTGTGTTTAATCGTGTCAGTATTCACATCACCAAAAAGTTTTAATACTCCCTGAAAATATCTTTCTTTATAGACACTTAAGAAAGTTATCAATCCATATTGCCAGTAACCATGTTCAGTGGGAAACATGTTTTCAATGATAAACAGATCATGGATCCAACCATGGATATGCACTCAAGTTCAACAAGTCTGTCCTAGGGCCACATTTTATCTTTAATTAAGTTTGGTTGAAATCAGTTCTATATATCTCTTGTGTATCATCATTTGTAACATGCATGTGGAATAATTCAAAACACAGACCCATGTTAACACTTAACATAAACATTTTCACACTAATGAAAAAATATACTGCAGTCATATGGACATGACAATCAGTAAAGCCAGAATTTGCTTCAATAATCAAAGAAACAGACCGCATGTATGCAGAAAGTAGATACAATAAGACAAGTGCAGTATGACAATCTGCTCACTGTGTGCACCCTGAGTCTGACATGATAAAACATACCTGTATAGAAGAAAAAAAACACACACACACACAAACATACAAAAAGCAAAAATGTGTGTTGCATATAATTGTGTGTGTGTGCTCATGTGTGTGCGTGTGCTCATGTGTGTGTGTGTGTGTGTGTGTGTGTGTGTGTGTGTGTGTGTGTGTGTGTGTGTGTGTGTCTGTGACCCCACAAGTGTCTTTGTGTCTGAGTGCATGTACATGTGTGTGTGTGTGGGGGGGGGGGGGGGGGGGAGGGGGGGTGATGGGGGGGAGAGAGAGAGGGAGGGAGGGAGAGAGAGAATCTACATCTATGAGACTTCCAAAAAAGTTGCCTTTCCTATTTTTCTTATCTCATTCTCATGCAGAGATAAGATAAGATAATGTTGCTTATAGCCCAGCCAACCGCAAAGGGCCACATCAGGGTTGTCACCACGTTAAAATCAACTCACCAGCCAACCGCAAAGGGCCACATCAGGGTTGTCACCACGTTAAAATCAACTCACAAGTCATTCATTCACACATATCTTTAAAATGCATCGAAAAACCCATCCGAAAGTTTGTTAAAAATCTTTCCAATGTAAAATCTCAGATCCAATGAAAAATGTTAATCTCTTTCAAGAACACAAAGATCGCGTCAGGCGGAACATCTCTGAACAAGGTTTTCATGGAATCTGCTGTAAAACGTTTCTGTCTCACATCTTGCAAGTCCCAACACTCTAAAAGAATATGTTTCATTGTGAGTGGCACATGACATGGAATGCACCACGAAGCTTCTTCACTCTTTAAAAGGTATGAATGGGTAAAATACAAATGGCCGGTGTGCAGCCGGCACAGAACTGTTTCTTCTTTACGACCACCAGACGTAGATGAGAGGAACTCTTTAAGATTTGGACGGATCTGAAAGAGTTTGTTATCCGTCTGTGTATTCCAATCCTCCTGCCAGAGGTCTCTGACATAATCATTAATTTTGGGTTTCAGATCTGAGCAGGGGATATATATGTTTGACAATTTCTCTGTTGTGACATTCTTGGCCAAACGATCAACCATTTCATTCTCTCCGATGCCAACATGACCAGGAACCAAGCCAGGATAATGTTGTAACCATCCAGAACTGGGGGAGGTGGGAAGAGGGGATACGTGGAAATTGCACATTAGTCGGAATAGGGGCCGGAATAGCTCAGTTGGTAGAGCGCCGGACTCGTGATCCTGAGGTTACGGGTTCGAATTTCCATTCCCCATACAGTCCTTCGAATGAGACTATAAACCGAGGTTCCGTGTGTGAACACACACACAACATCTTGCATACACGTAAAATCCCATCACCAACTTTCGGAAGAAAAGGCCTGTTTGGCCGTTGGTATGGATGACACCTTACTCATAGCATGCACCTTCCCTGAAGTTGGAGAATGGCTGCCTTAATGGCGGGATTAAAAAACGGTCACACACACAAAAGTGTCGGAATCTTCAACTCGATGAAGGTGGACACTCAAAGAAAGAAAGGAAAAAAAAGTCAAAACAATGATCAACAATATAGACATTGTAAGACTGAACAATATCAGTGGATATCGTACATTTGATAAAACATATGAATGATCAACAGTCACAACGATGACATATCTGCAGATTGGAATCATAAAAAGAACCTTTACATTTATAGAAAAGGACACTTTTTTTTTTTACAATATATAAGACACTAGTTAGACCTGTTCTTGAATATGGAAATACTGTATGGTATCTGATGCTAAAGAGACAATCAGAAGCTCTAGAACAGGTACAAAGAAGAGCAACCAAGATGGTTCATAATATAAAAGATGACCTATATCAGGAAAGATTAAAATATCTACAACTTCCAACACTTAAGGCAAGAAGAATAAAAGGAGACTTGATTCAAGCATATAAGATATTTAATGGAATTGATGATGTTGATAAAGCATGCTTTTTTTGTACTCCGCAGAAAAATACTACAAGGAACAGTGAAGATAAGATATTTAAACGATATTCCAGAACTAATTTGAGAAAATTTACTTTTACTAACAGAGTAACCAATTTTTGGAATGAATTAACAGTTAACATCAAACGTGCACCTAATATTAATGTTTTTAAGAACCTCATAGATAACCATGAATTATTAACTAAAATAAAATATGAATCTGGTGGATAATAGGACTGAACTAGCCTACGACTGGACCAAACGGTCACAAAAAAAAAAAAAGATATATACATACAGAACGGGCGTAAAAAGCCTAAACTGGCTAAGTTGTTTTTGATACAACGCCCCCGATCCTGATCCTGAGAAAAAAATGAGCGTGAACCAAGGTATGTTTTCATCTGGGGAAAGAAATACACGTGCCAATGTTATGATCTGTTCTGTCTTGCCTGTCTTTGTCGTCTGCAAATTTCAAGGACGAATCATAGCCTTGATTAAATCGCGTTGAAAAACGCACCAGCCAAGGCAAAATATTTCTCCACACCATAGAATACCTTTCCAGAAGCTGTTCCTCCAGCTACCCCGATTAAAAATGGGCGTGGAACCTTTTCCCAACCATTTAATCGTGGGCTTTCTCTACCAGTTTCGTTAAAACTTGAGTGCGCCATATCTCCACATAGATGTCGTAAAAGTCGCGTACTAATCTTTGGTGATATTCTCAGTGACAAGCCTGTAATAGTGAGAGATAAACTCATGCCAAACATTTTGCTATGTGATCAAGCTTCCGTCTCCTCACAAATCCCTGTACTGTAATGAACACAAACTTCGTGCATCGATTTCATCATTTCGACAACTGAAAGCCGTGCCCGCTTGTTTTGCTCATTCAAGGCTATATAACAAGTAGCGGCAGCAGCTTCTTTTTGCCGTAAAGCACCCAACTTTATCAGTTCGAAGATTCTGCCGCGCTTGAGAGTAGCCGACTGTTGGTCCGGTTCAAAAGAGAGAGAGAGAGAGAGAGAGGGTTGGGGGGGGGGTGGTGGTGGTGGTGGATGTTGTTACAAAGCGAGATTCTTGTCCACCTACCCCAATCCCCTCCTCGTGAGGAGATAAGGCAATGCCAAGTCCTGTCCAGTACATAATATACATGGGGAAGACGGTTACCGGGACATTCGACAAGCACACGGGACGTAATCTGATCGCGGGGGGAGGGCGGGGGCAGGGAAGGGGTGGCAGTTCTGATAGTTTTCGAGTGTAACTTCATTAAGCTTACATTTCGCTACTTTAAAACAGATATCCCGTTAGCAGTGGGGTAAGACATCCATCTAAAAAGGCCCACCTTAAAACGGCCACTCACGGGTTCGAATCCCAACACCAGCAAAAAAAAAAGTTTGCTTGTCGGAGGGGGAGGTTCGTAAGAGTTGCTGAGTTTCTTCTCGCTAACACATGGTTAGACCATTAACTTACTGGGAACAGTGCGAAACGTCTGAATGACACTGGGGTATACTAGACTATGCCCCACCTTGCTCTTGTCAAACAGTACGAAAAATCAAATTCATTCATTACTGAAGATGTGGAAATTAAATTAATAATGACTAAGTAGTGTCCCTGAAAACTAATTGTCTGCTGCAAGAAGATCCACAAAACGAAGCGCCTGCAGATAAAGACGTCGAAAAACCATCTGCATCTGCCAAGTACATCCTCTTACCCACCCACAAGTGTGGAAAGATAGCTTCACAGTGTAGCAAAACTAACGTTTGCTGATTTGCACACATTGTGTGCGGTACCTGTAGGGACGCCTACGAAGTAAAACAACCAAAGCATGAACACGCCTTCCAGACAGAAGAAAAAGAAGAAACTAAAAAAATTAGATGAAAGCTGCCTCAGGAGTTCTGGAACACTTGTACATGCCCTAAAAAAAATCCGAATTTAGCCAGAAGGAGCAAACAGAAGAAAACCCGACATTGCTTCTTCAAAGACCCCTTCCAAGTTCTTCCGTGCGAAGCACCACTTGAAATATAGGACTTGGTGCAGCCTGCAGTGCCAATGACAAACGTCGCCTGCTGTACAAGAAATGTCCATAAAATGATAAAAATCAGCATGGAGAAACTTGAAGATCAGCTGATACCAATGGGTGATGGCTGATCGAGTGCATATTCCCAAAGAGTGCCTTCTACTACTTTAGACCAATACCCCCTCTTAACGTTGAGGGGGGAAATTTTCTTCTCTGTCATGGCAGCCAGACTGAAGTCAGAAAAATTAATACTTGAATTTGTCACTCCAGAACGGATGCGTCCCAAGCGTCTCTGGCTTTGAGCAATCCAAAGAGCAAGGCTGACCTCGATCTGGCAAACGCATATAGATCGGTTCCACACAAGATGATTCAACTGGCCATCGAGAGGTATCATGTCTCAGCATCAGAGAAATGCTGAGGAAGTAATTCCATGGCTTCTCAATGAGGTTCTCAAGAAAAGAATACACTACAGACTGGATCAATGTATAACAATGGGCTGTACAATTTCTCCAGTGGCAATGGAGTTCATCTTGAAAGCTGCCATGAGTTGCACAGATCCAGCAGATCTTGGGAATGGATACGAAATGCCTCCTCAAGGATGATGCAACAGTACTTTTTACTGAAGAGGATACTGAAGCAGTTACACCAATGAATGAATTTCAAGCCAATCATGAAGCCTCTCCCTGCGGAAAGGAAAAACAGCAAAAGCAGTCAAGTTCACCATGGTCAACAATCAATTCCAACTGTAACAGAAGAACCAGTCAAGGGCCTTGGGAGGTTGTATGATGACTCCTCGAAAAACACACAGAGGGGAGAGGAAACAAAGCAAATAGCAGAAGAAAGCATGCGAACAAATGTGACAAGTACAAGGTCTGGTGTTTGCAGTTCATGCTGATCCCGAAGCTGATGTATGATATCAGCACTATCACTGTGGAATAGACTGAGGCCAAAATCAACAGGTATACAAAGAAATGACTAGGTGTCCCACCAAGTCTCACTGACGTCACGCTCTATTGCTGCCAAGAAAAGCTGAAGCTCCCTCCGAAATCCATCCTCGAGGAATACAAAGTGGGTAAATCAAACCATGCTTGAGGACTCTGAAGACAGTGTTGTGAGATCAGTCGGGCCAAAGCTGAAGACTGGCAGAAAATGGAAGGTTCAGTAGGCAAGTAGATGTGGCAAAGGAAAACCTCATAATCAAGGAAATAACAGGCCACACACAGACCAACAGACAGGGGCTGGGATCAACAGTGGTCAAAAGCAAACGGGAAAGCAAAGAGAAACATGGTAATAAAGGAGCTGAGGAAAGAAGAGACACTAAGAGAATCCAGGAAGCAGTCTAGCAAGGCCACCTAGGACAGTGGACTACGTGGGAAAACGTACTGCAAAGAAGTCACCTGGAATGATACATGGCACCTCTTAAGAGTCACCTTCATCCTCAGGTCCGTACATTACCCTCTGCCCTCGAATTCGAACCTAATCAAATGGGGGGAATCAGATGACACCCACGTGTCCACTCTGTCACAGCAAACAAACAGTGGAACATGTCATGAGTTAATGCAAAGCAGCACTAACCAAGGGAAGGTACACATGGAGGCATAACCAAATGCTCATGGAGATCACACATACGGTTAGTACTGGTATGTACGCCACCAGTAGCTCCAGCAACAAAGTTCTACACAGCAGGAGGCCATAAATCATGGTCTGGAATAGCTGTGATATCAAGAGCATGGAAGCAGAGTTTACTGGATGGAGCAGATGACTGGGAATGCACAGTAGACCCTCCAGAATGGGAGAAACCATCCGGCGATCATCAGGAAGAGTGGCATGAGGCCAGATATTGTTCTCCACTCAGGTTCATCAAAACAAATGATTCATTCGAATGGAGCAAGCGCACCTCCACAAGACTGAGAAGTATGTCAGTCTAGTGAGCAGTTTGAGGGAATCTGGCTTCCAGTCCTGGATCCTCGCCATAGAAATTGGAGCAAGAGGATTGATACCCTATGGAAACTTCAACTTTTGAACCTCAGTTAATCAGTGTCAGGCCATGACGAAGTAACCCACCACATTAGACGCTGCACTGCTCACCAGTCATGGCTTGGGTTAGCTCAGTGCTGTTTGGCACACCAGCATGCTCCAATATCGCATACCAAACAGAACAGGGTGTTGTGCGTGGCATCCCTTGCCACACTGGGATCAGATGAGTTCTGACAACATGCAGAACTCCTCATGGACCCGAATCTTGGAAGACTGGATTTTAAAATCAAATTGGCCACGAGACTAACAGAATATGGTTGCTCGTGCACACACACACACACACACACACACACACACACACACACACACACACACAACACATGTACGCACGCACGCACGCACGCACACGTACACCACATGACCCGTAGCACAGTAGGTTGTCACTCTTCAGGTGTCTCTCAGAGGACATCGCTCAGTGGACCATCGCGCAGAAGACCGTTACATAATAGCGGTCCCTCTCTGCCGGTGTCGCACACAAGGGCGTCGCACAGTGGACCGTGGACGAAAACCCTCTCATTTGCATAGTTGCTGTAAATATACTCACTGCGGCAATTGAACATCATCAGTAATTGTGTGGCTGTTTCTCCATTTGAATTGACATATCAGATGAAAGTATTCATGATCTGCATCATTTATTTAATACTTAAGTGTTTCCCAAAAGAAACAAATGTAAAGTTCTTTTCGATAACAAATCCAAACTCGCTGTTTATGTTTTTCTATATCATTACTAAAAACTTGGATCACTATTGATGCTGAAACGAAGGATTGAGTCACCGACACATTTGTAATCATAATTTTTGACAGCAGCAAAATCATCGCAACATCTGTGTTTTTGTTCGATTCTTTGTACCATGAAGGTTTGTCATTTGTGGTTTAATGATTGTTATGAATTAATTGTTTGCAAGAATAGTAAATAGTTTGTGTTTTGCTAATTAAGGGGAAATTTGGGACTTCCCCGTTCGATTCGCGAAATGGACACAGCCCTTTGCGATCCATTCAACCATTGATTTCATTCAGAAAAGAGGAATGTTTTGTTATCGTTCGATCGGAGTAATTGGTTCGAATCAGTTTAAAGCTCCATGTTAAAGTTTCATTTTCACTCTGTTTCTTTAGAAACGTTCGATTGTAAGGCATGTTGATGTGTTCAAAACACTCGCAATAGAATTTAAACACAATCACGCTGTTCTTACTATCTTAGACTACAGTGGATGGAATAATGCTTATCTGGTAAACTTGTAGCTTACTCATTGGCAATGTATACAGTGGTGCGTGCATGTGTGTGTGTGTGTGTGTGGTGTTGTGTGTGTGTGTGTGTGTGTGTGTGTGTGTGTGTGTGATCTACTCACTGTTTGAAAGATTTTTTAAACCAGACTCATGAAAGATTGACATCCCCTTCCTGCTGTCCTCCATGCCTCCCTCCATCTCCTCTTCTCTGTCCTTCCTCTGCCCAGCCACCCTTCTCCATACCTCTCCTCCACCAATTTCAGGCTGTCGAGAAGTTAAAGAATAATGAGACAAACAGAATGAGAATGCGAAGAAGTTACCACTGAAGAATAGTCCATCCAAGGGGGAAAAAAAATATCAAGGAATACAACTAGCGAACTATATCAGTTATTAAGGACTTATGGTAGCATTGAAAAAACTAACAAAATTGCACCTTATTTGAATACTCTACATGTGAAAGGCTAAACTACATTTTGTTAATGACTTACAGTACCAATATACATTTTTTAAGAATTGAACTGATCAGATAAACATTGACTAGACTGTTGATCTACAAAACAAACTCTTTTCTCAGATATTCCATTGATCCACATCTTTGCAATCTTATAGATTTATCTGAAAAACACAGGAGTTCCTCTGTTTTGATTCTCTAGCTTTGTCTAGCATATACTTTTACCTGTTTGAAAATTTGATTCTCTGTGCTGCCTGTAACTTGTACTTATCCTATTGCAGAAACCTGTAAACTTGTATATTTCATAAAAGATTTGGCAGGAAGGGAGGGTGTGTGTGTGTGTGTGAGAATTTAGCAATACTACTTTCAGTTTGTTTGCTTTTCTCTTTTTTTCCCCTTTTTTTTAAAAAATGTAATTGGTCCTCATCAATTCAGACTTTATTTCTTTCTTCCATGGCTGGAACTCTTGAGATTCATCATGGTTAGATTTACTTCAGACACATTCCATGATGACATCTGAACAAGACATCACTGTATCATAGTGTATACACATATGTTTAGTTTTGTCCATCCCACCAACACTTTATGGCCTGCTCTTTTCTGAAAGATGGAATGGGACTAGAGATGGATACAAGATTTTAATTCATGTGTTATTGCATGGCACTTCAGTTTTAAATCTCATCTGAAGGACTGAGAAGGGATTTAACTCTGCACAGATGGTAACTTCAAAGAGTATTAAATCGGTTCCAACCTGGCTGTCTGGAAGAACTCAAACTCCAGACCTTGGAACAAGAGTCTGATGCATGACCCAGGGTCAGCCAGGTCCCAGTTTTGCCTATAGACAGACAAATGGTCATATGGGTCTGTTAAAATTCTTTCATTGACACATCTTTCAGGAAACTTTACATTGAAAGGTTGAGCTACTTGCAGATTATGATTATTTGCTGTTTTTCTGCCTTTTTGACATTTTAATTCATCTTTACTCTGGAATGTATTCACAGACTTTGCTAAATAGTGTTGCTAGCTGTGGTGGTTTAATTTTAAGACTTAGTAATGGGATTATAGCGACAGGTTTGAGGATATGCTGTCATCTGTACATAGTTGTTAAGCAGAAGACCTTTTTAAGAAAATGTTTGTGTTGGTGTAGTCACTTAAGTTATAAGTTTGTTTTTTTTTCCCATTTTTCTTTTATATTTTTCTGTTCTTTTTCCTTTTTTTTCCACAAAACTGAATTACAAATAAATCAAAATGGCTGGTGCATTCCAGACCTGTCTTCCAGTTGTTATGCTGAGGTATTATGAAGTGTTTTTTTTTTTTTCCCTCTTTCATTTTCGATAGCCTCTCTCCCACATCACTCATTCTGACCACCCGATATGCTGAAACTGTGACATTCACTCACACCTAGGTTTTGTTGCAAATATAATACTGACAGTATGCCGGGAGCAATCAAATTTTTCTTGTGGACAGAATATACACCAGCTGCCTTGGTGCAATGGTTAGTGCTATGGGTTGTGTTCTGGAAGATTATGGTTTCATTCCCACCCAAAACATTTATTTGTTGTTGTAGTTGATGGTGGTGGTGGTGTTTTTTGGTGTGTGTTTTTTCTGCACAGTTCCCACTCACAGATAAGTGCGTTACAAGCACAAATGGGAGGACTGAAAACATACAGTGGAGTGTTACTTATCCAGAGAGTGTCTCAGAAATTGGTCTGGCAGAGTGCTGCTCAAATGTTCTGACAAACCATGCTGAAAGTTGTGCAGTGTTATGCAGGTCACAACTTCTGGACTTTGACTTGCTGTTGTACATCTGTGCAAGTAGTTCATTTCATTGGTCACTGGGTTGTTGAATGCAGTTCATTGTGAACAAGTACCATCTGTGCGACTACTGCCCCCAGGGATACATGGGGGCTCTTTCCCTGCCTTTTAGAGGTTCTGCACTAGTGACATCCTGCTTTCTGTCGCTGTCTTTGACTCTGCCTTTTTTTTCTTTCTTCTTCTTCTTTCTTTACTGTCACCTACTACTGTTGCCTTTCTGGTTTTGTGGGGTGTTCTTCTGTCATTGATCTTGATACTGTTTTACAGTTATTTCTGATCGCAGTCAAGACATGCCATTTCTCTTTTTTTTTCTCTCTCTCTCTCTCTTGTTTTCTCGCTGTAATCTGGTAATGAGATTATGAAAATTGTACACATTGTCTGACCTGGACAGTATCTGTCCATTTTTTCTTTTCCTTACAAAAAATTTTTTCCCCCTTTTTTTTTCCTGGTGTAATCTGGCGATGAGATTGTGAAAATTGTACACATTGTCTGACGTGGACAGCGTCTGTCCATTCTGTCGTTTCTGTATGCCAATGTGGCATTTTCATGTCTGTTTCGTTAACATTTTAAATGTTCTGTGATTTTTTTTTTCTTTTCTTTTCTTGTGGACTCAGTCAAAATATGGAAGAGAATGGCAGGAGCTCTTCGCACATCCAAGTTTTATTGGCTTGAAGGGTGTTGATCATTGTTATCTACCTTGTCATGAACTGTGTATGTTGTTTGTTTCTTTCTCAGGATGTCATCTTTATGAGGATCTGGCCTTTTCAGGTGTGGGCCAGTTTTCCTCTGTGTGAGTGTTGACAGCCCTGAAGGCACCCTGGACTGTCATGATAGAGGCTGTATCTGGATGAACGTGACTGGCATTCTCTTTGCATGTCATTGTCAGATTCATTCAGCAGGTGTGTGTGTGTGTGTGTGTTCTGTGTTGCGCCTGTCAGAGTTTGTGAACAGTGTATGGAATCTCTGTCGCTCAGGGCAACTGACAGCTCACCATCCAGGCGACTGGAAGTGGAACCATGGAGTGAATTTTCCTGGCGTCATTTTTTAGGTGCAGTGGGCAGGTTGGCAAGCACTAAAACTCAGTTCTGGTTTTCTGCTTTAGCTGTGAGTGAGTGTGTGTGTGTGTGGTGTGTGTGTGTGTGTGTGTGTGTGTGTGTGTGTGTGTGTGTATTGATTGTTTTCAAGTTGGTTGTGTACTGTTTTTTTTTTCCCCCTCTGTCGTGCAGAACGAATGAGACCAAGATAACATTCCAGTGAGGGGCCATGGCTACAGAAGGTGGTAGTGGGAGCACCACCCCCACCAACTCTCTCCCTCCCCCGGGCACAGGGGGCTACCCCATGGAAATCTTCTCATCAGGGTTTGATCACAAGTTCATCTGTAGCCACTGTAAACGTATACTGCGGGACCCCCTTCAGAGTTACTGCGGTCACCGCTTCTGCCGAATATGTTGCCAGGAGTTACTGGGGTGAGAGCGTGTAGCATTGCATGAGTCTGTTTGAATTCAAAGTATTGAGCGTCTTAGTGGCTTGTGTCAGGCCCTGTCAAACTTTCCATAGACTTTTCCCATTAGGATCTGTTCACTGTGTTAATTAATGCTGAATTTTGTACATAGTCTAATATGAATGGATTAACCGTTAAATTTGATTGGGTTGTTTGAATTCTGCATTGTCTAGTCGTTATTTCACATTGGTGTTGCTACTTATAGTTCAGAGGTGACACCAAGTTGGTTCTTTTAAATTCATGTTCTTCCATTATTCTTGAAAGAGAGAGCTTGGTCTTTTTCATTTATATTTTATTTATTTAGGCTTTCATATCTGAGAAGATGGGTATATGATCTTGAAAATGGGTGCAAGGAAAAGCAACCACCCTGGAAAGTATCTGGTGTGAACATGCGGAGGTCAGACTGTATATAGCGTACTAAAATTACAGCAAAGAGTTCTGGCAGCATAAACAGGTTTCAGCAGCTTGTTGTTGTTCATCTTCATGAGAAACAATGCCACAACATGACTTCTTCTTCTTCTCCTTCTTGTTACTACTATTTTTGTTATTGTTGTTTTGTTGCTGTTGTTGTTGTTAATAACAATTATCATCATTATTATTATCAATGTCATTATTATTACTATTGTTGTTCTAATGACTTCTACCCAAGCCATGTAATTGTAACCATCCTTTCATTTTGTCCTCTTTCCTCTTGTTCTTCTGTTATCATTATTATTATTAACATTATTATTGTTATTTTATAATTCTTCTTATTATCTTGATTCCTGTTGTCTCTTCTTCAACCTCAGTTCCATTCCATTCGCTCCCAATGGCCAGATGTTATACCCACATACATGAGCTAGGTGACTGTCTGTTCTTTTCTTTTTTTTTTTTGGATTGTTTTAGATATTTTCCTGCCTGATGAAGTGGAAACACATATCTTTGTTTTGTAATGTATTTGTTCCTTTGTTGTGTAATTTGTTTGTTGCTTTGTTTGTTAGTGCAGTCATTCTGTTTTTTCACTTTGAAACCTGTTTCTTACAAAAGTATGTCAGATGAGAAATGCAGGAGAAACATTTCTTTAGGCATGAAACATTGTGTGACGACTCTTGTGTGATGCTGACCTAATTTTGTTTCACCTAAGAAATAAAATGACTGCTGTTTGGGCCAAATGTTGACATAGTTACCTGTGAACATTGAGTGCTTTCTTTCAAATAGTGTACATTTGTGTGTCACAAGATGACAGACTGTATATAGCAGTCAGTTAGTGAGGGTCATAGTAATATCTGGTTTGTCAGAGGTCAACCATATTCATAGGTTTGCTTATGTTTTCAGTTTTTGCTTACGTTTTCAGTGTTGTTTATGATTGTGCGTATGTTCAGGCCCTTTGGTGTGTGTGTGTGTGTGTGTGTGTTGGTGTATGTGTGTGTTGGTGTATGTGTGTGTGTGTATGTGTGTGTGTGTGTGTGTGTGTGTGTGTGTGTGTGTGTGTGTGTGTGTTTCATATTCAGAGAGTCTAAAATGGTAATTTATTGTGTTGTGCGAACAGACGTGTAATGTTTGTTTATAGCAGAAATTATTTCTTAAATAGTGCTTCCTCCCCTCCATATATGAGAATCACCCGATAGAAAAAAAAAAGAAAGTTATCGTTTTATCACACTTTCTGTGCAGGAGGAAGTACACAAGATACTGTGAGATTCTCACCAGTTATCAACTGTCTGGGAAATGGGAGTTTGTAACTGGCGAGACTTTTTAATATGTGCAACACCGTGCAGGTGAACATGTTCTGAACTACAGTCAAGACGCCTCTTCCTTTTCCCAGTTTATTGTGATTGGAGGTGGAGCATCATGACCTGAACGCACTGAATGATTATGCTGATCTGACCTTTGTGGGCAGGGAGGGACAGACGGTGGCCTGTCAAGAATGTCAGGAAGATCAGATGACAGACACAGAGTTCAGCATGCTGTCTCAGGACCAGGTACAGTCTTCTCTCAGTGTCATCAATGAAGCCTCCCTGGTTGCAGGCTAGTCCACATACATTATACACCACATGTGTTTAGCTATGAGACCGTAGTGGGCTGGGTATACTGCTACTGTGCTGGATGAGTAACTTGAACACAAATGGGAAGAGGATGTCATGGATGAGGCTCAGCAGTTGCTTGATATGTGTCAATCCAACACATCAGTCATGCGATGGAATCCAATTCAACAGACCAGGAAATGGGTTGCCAGAATTTCCACTGGCACAATTTGATTGATTGACTCCAGTGGTGTTCTTAACCTTTTAACTACTTAGGTTTATCCTTTTAATTATACTTGTCCACCTGTATCAGTCTACTTGCCATCATGAATGACTTGCCGATCCATGCTAGTACATCCACTGACAGTGACCCTACATTTTAATCCCATAAAAGTTATTGGGGTAGAGTTGGGTATTAAGATGCAGCATTTTTTTTTACAGTGTCTGCTAAAGCAAAAGTGACAGCCTTTTTCCAAATGCTTCAAGCAAAAAAAAAAGTTTGAAAATGTTATTTCAGGTCATATTGAGTGTAGCACTGAGTGGAAATGACAGAACATTGTCCATATTTGAACACGATAGTGGACAATTTTGTTAGACAAAAAGATCCTAATGCTGGCTATTTACAAAACATAGTTAAACAAAAAAAAAGTAAGAAGAAATAGGGATTAAAATGTAGCAGACAGAAAAATACTCAAGGTATATAATATACATATACATGCAAGAAGGTTATACATTTAAAATTGCCAGACACTGACTGGATAAATAAATGAAAATATGGAAATGAAAGCTTATGTACGTGCCTGCACTTGCAAACACAATTTTGCCGAGATGAATGGCGCTTTTTTTTTTTTAAATAAAGTTTATGTGCATGCTTGCACTTGCAAACACAATTTTGCCGAGATGAATGGGGCATTTAAAAAAAAAAAAAGTTTATGTGCATGCTTGCACTTGCAAACACAGTTTGCTAGATGAATGGCACAGGTTTAAAAAAAAATGATTTACTAAAATGATCTTTTTGATGACATTGACCATCTGATAGCGTTAATATTTACAGATGTTCCCAGACAATGCGGTGAAACGAGAGATGGCTCGCATGCCCACTAAGTGTGTACACCCCTACTGTTCCTGGTCCGGTATCTTCAGAGACTATGAGGTGGAACTGTCTGTCTGTTTTTTCTCTTTTTCTCTTCGTGTTGTTCTTTGTATATTTCTTGGTGTGGGTGCTGCGTTAATTTTTTTGTTTGTTTCTTTCCTTTGCTACCTTTTCCAACCCCATCTTTCCCACTTCCCTGTCTTCGTTATTTCTTACTCATTTACCCTTCCCTTTTTCTTTTTTTTTTGTCCCCTTGCATTTTGTTTGTTTGTTTGTTTGTTTTCCTTGCCATATTTTTTGCTTCTTTCTTTGTTCTTTGTGGGGTTTGTTTTTTAAAGCAGGCATGCCTACCGTCCCTGACCATCCGGGACTTGTCCCGGAAAGTTTATTTTAGAAGCCGCTGTCCCAGAAATCCTGGATTTGCAACACGCGT
This sequence comes from Conus canariensis, assembly GCA_033310375.1. Taxonomy (NCBI): domain Eukaryota; kingdom Metazoa; phylum Mollusca; class Gastropoda; order Neogastropoda; family Conidae; genus Conus; species Conus canariensis. Next base: position 40,132,784 of record CM065746.1, on the reverse strand, counting down.
CCCGGAAAAAAAAAAATTGGGAGTAAAAAAGCCGTTCTTATCGTGCTGCACAGAACCGAGCCAAGAATATCGTCTGCTAGAGTGTGTATACGTAATACGCATGCGCGTGAAAAAAAACACCTCGCTTTCACTTTCAACATGGCGTCGAAGAGGAGACATGATGTCGACACAGAATCGTATTCTGACACTTCGGATGGGTCAGACAGGAGTGAAAAGAAAAAGAAAACGACCATGAAGCGAGGTTGTGTCTTCAAAAAAGAATTCTCGGAAAAGTGGCCTTGTCTACAACAAGGGAGGAAAGGAGTTTCGTTTGCCTTCTGCAAGCCATGTGTGTGTGATTTCTCAGTAAAATCTGGCGGCAGAGATGACTGTCGGCGCCACATCAACTCAGACAATCATGCTCGGTATGCATCACCGTCAGACTCGACAGACAACACAAAAACGCCAAAATCAGTGACTTTTTCACTGAACCAAGCACCAGTGAATCTTCAAGTTCAACAAGCAGTAACTTGGATGTCATCCATGGAGAAGTGATGATGGTGGAGCTGGTAGTGAACAAGAACTTGCCAATGACGTCACTAGACACTTTAACAAAAGCAGTGAAAAAGATGTTCTGTCCCTGATTTTACCGATTTGTCCCTGATTTCTGTCTGTAATGTCCCTGAAAGCAAATTTTGGGGTAGGCATGCCTGTTAAAGGGAAACTACATAATCTGTTCACTGTAGCTGTTGATTAATCTTAGTAAGCAAGTGTCATTGATAAATGGAACCTGGCTCTAACAGCCAGAAGAAATATCAAAAGATTGAGACTTTAAGATAAAGGGAGGGAATCTGTGTTCAGAGGTAAGTTTGGTATTGACAAAGAAAAAAAACATTACGGCAAAAGACATTTTTAAAGGGGGGTGGGGGGGCTGTTGATTGAAAGATAAATCAGGTATAGAAAAAGACAGACATATCCCCCCGCCTCCACACCATCAACTCCCCCCCCCCCCTCACCTCCGCCCCCAAAAAAGGGTTTTAAAAGGAGGGAATCCGTATTCGGAATCTCTTTTTTCAAAGATGTCAGTATTTCATTGTTGGTGTTATCTCTGTGATGGAGACTGTGTCTTTACCCGCATCCTTGGATTGATATGTTTGTCAGCAAGGTTATGCAAAAATGTTTACTTCCGCAGCTATTGTTTTCCTTTGCATTTTTTCACAAGAAATTTGTAGAAGGATTTTTCAAAAGAATTCTGAATCAGTTGACCACATTCCTCTTGCTAAATCACTTTTGACCTTTTTACACAGTAAGTAGCATCTTCATTTACAAAACTTTACATTATTGAAGTAGGATATTGACACAGATATGTGTATTACCATGTAATGTGTTTATTATCATTTATTAGTATTGTGACCTTTGCAGACCCAGCACGAGAAATCGTGTCCACACCGACCTCAGCCATGTCCGGCATGCGGAACGGGCGTTTCCCGCGCCCTGATGGAACAGCACCAGGAACTGGAGTGTCCGCAGCGCAAAGTGCGATGTGAGCACTGCCTCAGCGAGATCTTCGCCTCCTCCAAGGAGGTCAGTCAGTGAGGGGTGAACCAACTGGGGAGGGGGTGGGGTGGGGGGGGGGGGCAAGGTTGGTGGAGGGAGGGAGGGGTGGGTGGGGTGGTGGAAGTATGGAGCGTTTGGAGCGCAAAGTGCGATGTGAGCACTTCTCAGTGAGATCTTCGCCTCCTCCAAAGAGGTCAATCAGGGGTGAACCAACTGGGGGGGGGGGGGGGGGGGGGGCAAGGTTGGTGGAGGGAGGGAGGGATGGGTGGGGTGGTGGAAGTATGGAGCGTTTGGAGCGCAAAGTGCGATGTGAGCACTTCCTCAGTGAGATCTTCGCCTCCTCCAAAGAGGTCAATCAGGGGTGAACCAACTGGGGAGGGGGTGGGGACAAGGTTGGTGGAGGAAGGGAGGGATGAGGGTGGGGGTGGTCTGAAATGCAAAGTGCATGCGAGTACAGCCTCACTGTGATCTTCGTTTTGCTCAAGGTCGGTGAATTGTGCACATCCTCATGGGAGGGTGGATGAAGGGGGTGGGATGGAGCAGGGTGGGGGACATTGAGCAGGGAAATAGGAGGGGCTTGCCACAAGGGATTGGGTGGTAGTGTCCACTGCACTGAGCATTTGAACTCTGCCTTGGAGAGATCTTTGCCTCATTCATGGAGTCAGTAAACCATGCACATACAGCAAGTAGAGTGGGGGACGGGGATGGTTGTGAAAAAGCTGCTGAGTTTGTGTTGTATAATTAAGCTACCGGGTGAGGTTTTTGCCATATCCAAGGAACTCAGTTCATCTGTGTATGATGCATATGCTTGCAAGAGGAGGCGAAGTGTGTATGATGCATATGCTTGCAAGAGGAGGCGAAGTGTGTATGATGTGAGGGGAGGGTAGTGGAGTTGAGGGGGAATGGGGTGGGGGGGGGGGGGGGTGGAAGCGGGAGACGGAGTTGGTGTCCTCACAGAAAAATGTGATGTGAGTGCTGCCACAGCAGGTCAGCCATCTCTGCATACATATACCAGAGGAAAAGGGGAAGAGAGGAGGGGTGAGGGCGGAAAGGAGGCAGAATGGAAGGGAATGGAGGTAGGAAAGAAACAGTGTCAATAGGAAGGGTGCCATGTAACAGCTGCCTGAAGAAGACATTGCCTCGTCTATAGATGCCAGCTACCTGTATATGTAGCTTGGTGGGGGGGGGGGGGTGTCGGTGAAACAAGACTTCTACAGACGTACATCTACAACCTACAGTTGAATTTGGTGCCAGTGGCTTTCAAGAATCCCCCCCCCCCCCCCAAAAAAAAAACAAACAAACAAACAAACAAACAACCAAACAGAAAAAAAACTTTAGAGGGAAAGAGTCTGGATTAGGAAGGTAGTCTAGAATGAATAAAGAGAAACAAGTCCCATATGGAAAAAGTCTTCAATGGGAGGTAGTCTAGAATAAATAAAGAGAACAAAGTCCCACATGGAAAAAGTCTTCAGTGGGAGGTAATCTAGAATAAATGAAGAGAAACAAGTCCCACATGGAAAAAGTCTTCAGTGGGAGGCAGTCTAGAATAAATAAAGAGAACAAAGTCCCACATGGAAAAAGTCTTCAATGGGAGGCAATCTAGAATAAATAAAGAGAATTAAGTCCTACATGGAAAAGGTCTTCAGTGGGAGGCAGTCTAGAATAGATAAAGAGAAACAAGTCCCACATGAAAAGGGTCTTCAGGGGAGGTAGTGTTCATGTGGAGGCTCCTTATAGCTAGGTGTGTGTGCTCTCAACACTCCATATTTCCTAAAGCACTACATGACTTCATGTTACCAAGCCCATTCTGTTTACAAAAGCACTGTTCTTCTTGTTCATGGCTACTGTTGTGTGTACTTGTTTTTTGTTTCTTGTTTGAGTGTGTGTGTGTGTGTGTGCTGTTGTGTGCATTGTTGTGAGACAGTATGTGTGTGTGTGTGTGTGTGTGTGTGTGTGTGTGTGTTGTCAGTATGCACTCTTGTTGGTAGGTGCATGGTACTTACATTTATCTTCTTATTGGTTTCTTTTTTGTCTTTTTTTCCTCTCTATTTGTAAGCGCTTAGGGCTTATGTAAGATTAAGCGCTATAAATAATCATTATTATAATTATTATTATCATTGGTTGTAGCCTTCTCTCTGTGAAAAAAAATAGTTGTTAAATGGAGGGAGTCTTTATTAGAAGATAAATCTTCTACATGAGGAGACAAAAGGCAAAAATGCACCCAGTTAAGGGCTTCATGTTCAGATGGTAGCAGATGCGGACCCTGACAACTGCTATTAAGGGCTTCATGTTCAGATGGTAGCAGATGTAGACCCTGACAACTGCTGTTAAGGGCTTCATGTTCAGATGGTAGCAGATGTAGACCCTCACAACTGCTATTAAGGGCTCCATGTTCAGATGGTAGCAGATGTAGACCCTGACAACTCATGAGCAGCGCATACTGAGTACTTCCATTGTTTTACTGTCTGCACTTAAGAAGTTGATGCGCTCCAAGTCGTTTTCAGCTGAAAATGAATCCTTTCCCAGGCCTTTGTCTTCAAGACATAAGCCCTCTTCTGATTTGAACTCTTTCTGCTTGGCCAATAAAGTACATGGCATTGAAGAACTACAGTGTAACCTGCCTGTAACAGCTATCAAAAACCGTGTACTCTTAAGAACCTGTTGCCTGAATTTGCTTCATATTCCCTGTAGCCTTTTACCTATGCATGCTTGCATTCCCGCGATTCATAACTTTTTGGTGCCATTTAAAAAAGTCATGTTAAATCATTCCAAAGCTTCGAGTTGAATATCATTGGAAAGAACGAGCTCTTATCTGTCGAACTATGTATGAATAAAAGGTAAATTGAAACACTTATGATGTTGGCAGATAGCATACAAACTAACTTATGATGTTGGGAGATAGCATACAAACCAACTCACTGAAATGGGTTGACAGATTCATAGATGTACACTCAGATGTTCACAGATGTGTCAAGGGAGAGAAATCTCTCTAAAGACGGGGTCCAACCAGCAGTTTCGAATTGAGTACTGGATGATCTACCCATGCATTATGGCTTTGATGATTACCAAGTTGCCTGCGTAGAACAAGATTTGCATCGACAACTTTGCTGTGCTGTGCTGTGCTTTACTCTGTGTGTGTGTGTGAATGAGTGGAGTGTGTATGTGTGTGAGTGTGCATGAGTGCGCACATTGTGTATGAGTGTGTGTGTGTGTGTGCCTGTGTGTTTGTGTGCATGCATTCGTATGAGTGTGTGTGTGTGTGTGTGTGTGTGTGTGTGAGAGAGCGAGTGTGTGTATGTGTGTGTGTGTGTGAGAGAGAGAGAGAGAGTTCCAGTACCACTGTACTACAGACTTGTTCAGTAGCTGCTGTTGCTATCGCTTCAGGGAGTTTGCAGCTGTGTCTTCTACAGGAACAAAACTGGTCCAGAAAAAAAAGAAGTCTCTAAAGGGCGGGAATCTTTACTGAGAACATTTTTATTGATGGGATTTATTGTATGCTAGCTGGATGTGTGGAGTGTTGTTCATCACAGCGTGTCCAGTCTCATGTGGTATGGCTGGATGTGTGGAGTGTTGTTCATCACAGAGTGTCCAGTCTCATGTGGTATGGCTGGATGTGTGGAGTGTTGTTCATCACAGCGTGTCCAGTCTCATGTGGTGTGGCTGGTTGTCTGTGGGTTCCAGCACCATTCAGGGGAATGTCAGCACTTCCCACTGCGCTGTGAGGCCTGCGAGAAGAACAACATCCCTCGCTACAAGGTACGGCTGTCATCTCCACCGCTCCCTTTCTTTGAAAATATCACAGAGGGGCACAAAAAAAGAGAGAAAGAGTGTGGTGTACATTCTTAGGTGTTCTTGTATGTATATGTATATGCGTGAGTGCATGATCATTTGTGTGCGCATGTGTTTGGAGGAGAAGGGGAAAGGAAGAGAGAGGTCACGGCAGGGGCCGGTGAAGTGATGGTGGGACCTGTGTTTGCTTGATTATCCCACAGGGTTTTGCAGTGTTGCATGTCCCCATTCACTTCAACGCTATTTATCAGAATGCCCAGGAAAGTAATTCATGGGGCTGATTTGACTTGAGAGTCATTGATTACCTCTTGGAATGTAACTTTTCATATGTATTTAACTTTTCTCTGTGTGTTTTCTTGTGAATGAAGCCTTGACTGCTCTTGATGTAACCTTCCCATAACTGACTTCTCTCTCCCACTGTCTTTGTTTCATTCCAGATGAAAGAGCACAAGGAGAGGGAGTGTCCCAAGCGTGTGATACACTGTCCAATGGGGTGTACAGATCCTGTAAGGAAATACGGGGCTTTTTCTGTTGTGTGTTAATTTCTTTCTTTCTTTTTTTTCTTCTGTCCATCCACATACCTGGAGGTGGTAATGTTGTTGTTGTTGTTGTTGTTGTCGTACCCTGGCTAAAAGACTTCAGGGGTCATCCGAACAGCTGAAGTACTTGAACACTATGGTACAAAAGCATGAGGTGGGGATAAGAACATTACGTGTGTGACCGTTTTTGATTACCCCGCCACATGGGCAGCCACACTCCAACTTCGGGGGAGAGGTGGTAATGAAGGTGTAGGGATCTGACTTGAGAGTGCCTAAGCCGTTTAGGTCCTTGGACAGGAAGGAAAGTCTCTGGTGATAACTGTGCATTGCAGAGTGTTTCAGCTGCTTGTAGGTATTTATTCTTGGGGAGGGATGAAACACATTTAAGCTTTATCACCAGACTGTGAAAAGGTAGATCATGGACAGTAAGGTAAATAGAGCAACTTCAGAGTGGGAGATCGAACTTGGAAATGTTAATTGAAAGTGATGTTATTTGTACGCAAAGTTGTCAAATGTGTTAACTTATCATGCAGATGCAATGGCTGGTGTAAATGAATGTGCTGTAGAGAGGAGGCAGTTTCTTAGTTGAGTGCCTGCCAGATCCTAGAAAGGTCTGGCTTTTCTTGAGAAGGGGGATGTGGGAAACCTCATAGACACACAGCGAAAAATGGTTCTAGAAGAGCAGGTATTTCAAGGGAGGGAACTTATATTCTGAGGGTTTTCATGTGAAGGTGATATTGACTTATCAGCATGATGATGTGTGTGAACTTGCCTCTGTTGTATGCCTTTTACACTGCCAACTATCAGACATGAGACTGTTCAGGTTTTAGCCCAAGTTCAGGCTTTTTAAAGGTCTCGAAGTCAATTCTTGATTTGCATAAATCTGCTGACCCTTCAAGGCCATTGCCCAGTAGTCTGTCTTGGGGTTCAGCACCAGTTTCTGAACCCACTGGAATTTTCATGCTTTTCCCACACGCTCAGGTCTCATATCTGACTACACACAACGTGGTGTGATTTGCTAACACATCACTAACCTCGTTTCATGATTTGGATATACGTTGTTATCACATGAAAGCCAGTCTGGGACCGGCGCAAAGTTGTTAGGACAAAAGAAGTACGGTCAGGTTGGACTACAGGTGTGTCTTGAGAAGCTGCCTTGTTCATCCTCTAAGAAGATGAATGAGGTGCTTAACGTTAGCTCACAAAGAACAGCAATAGCAGTATGTCGTGAGGATGAAAGTGCCTGACAAAGACGGCAATCTGGCAGTCTTCAGGTGTGACGTGAGGAATGGAACTAATGCTACCAGGTTCTAGACAGCATGTCTGACAGAGGTGAGAAGCTTTGCTGTCAGAAAGAAAGATCACCATCAATAACACTCCCACATTGTGAGCGCAGAATGAAAAAAAAAAAGATGTTGATTATGGTCAGTGAATTAGGGAAAGACAAGACATCTTATTCGTTATGAACTACAGCCGTCATTTCTGTCTTGTAATATTCTTTACTGACTACAAGTGTCACTTCTGCTTTATCAGCATTTAGCTTGTCGGTTTGGCATTAGAGATGCATGCCTGTGTTGATGTTGCGGTGTCCTTTCTGCATTTTGGAAGATCAGAAAAATGGTTGTGATCTGGAGTAAAAAAAAGAACCTCTGGTGACTGGGTGGGCCTGGTCAGAAAGAACAAGGTGGCCTCAGGGACAGCACAGTCACCTAGGAAGCCAGAGAGGCCTGGGTCTTCGGTTCAATCTCATAGAGAATGCTCATTTATCTCCCCCTTTCACCGGACCTTAAAATGGTGGTCTGAGTGCCACTCTTTTGGATTCAAGATGTATTAAGGTGCCACGTATAGCATGCACTTAGCACAGTTACAAAACAAAGAAGCAAACAGACAAACAAACAAAACCCCTTGGATCAGGGGAGCTGTCCATTGGGACGTTCTTTGGGAAAAGTTTAGTTTGATGTGTAAACAAAAATAGTTGCAGGCAGAATGAATGAACAAACAAACAAACTGGATGTCTCTCTACAGTGGCAACAAGCTCTTCCCTGAGTGAGTGACCTGAATGTCACCCAGTGAATATGTTCTGATGATGAAGTAATGGTGAACATTAAAAAACAAAACAAGTGCAACCAAAAAAAAAAAAAAAAAAAAGAAGAAAAAAAGCCGTATGTATATACATCACAAAGAATTGCTCTCAGGACAGATCTGTGAAGATGGTTACTTACTGTAGAAGATGGTTAATTACTGTAGAACAAGTGCAACCAAAGAATTGCTCTCAGGACAGATCTGTGAAGATGGTTAATTACTGTAGAAGATGGTTAATTACTGTAGAACAAGTGCAACCAAAAAAAAAAAAAAAAAAGAAAAAAGAAAAAAAGCCCTGTGAAGATGGTTAATTACTGTAGAAGATGGTTAATTACTGTAGAACAAGTGCATCCAAAGGATTGCTCTCAGGACAGATCTGTGAAGATGGTTAATTACGGTAGAAGATGGTTAATTACTTTGGAACAAGTGCAACCAAAAAAAAAAAAAAAAAGGAGAAGAAAAAAAGCGGTATGTATATACATCACAAAGAATTGCTCTCAGGACAGATCTGTGAAGATGGCTAATTACTGTAGAAGATGGTTAATTACTGTAGAAGATGTAGAACAGTTATCAACCCCTGAGACACCAGAGGCTTTTTGAGTAAAGGTTCTGTCCCTGTCTGCTGGAAATTTGGTGCTTGAAGTGTCCCTTTATCATCTGGTCTCTCTGACTCTTTACTGGCAGTCAGAATGAATAATTTCATTTCAAAATAACGTTTCATTGCGCTAGTGTGTACATGATGATTTGATTCTGTTGGGCCATTTTGGTGTTTTTTGATTATTTGTTGCTTTAATCAACTGATGAGAAATGAGATCGCCCAGTGCTAGTGGCAGCGTGGATTCATTGCTGAAGATAAACTTTCATCACACTGACTGTTCCTTTTTTTTTTCTTCTTTATCTTTTAATATTTTTTTTAAGGTCCCTTGTGGTTTGCTGGGCTGTAAACAATTGAATGTTAAAGCTTTGTGATACTTTTTCATGAGTGTGAATTTGATGTGGTGAAAGTGGTGCTTTGTACATTTTTTTTTTTCAAATGTTTTGTCTTGACCCCCAAAGCAATCGGCTGGACCTAAGTAACAGAGGCAGTGTCTCCTCCGGTGAGGGGGCTCATGAGAACTTGTGAGCTGCCAATGACTGGACTGCGACAGGTCCAGCCTGCGTTAGTATGATTGTTTATAGGTGTCAAGGAAAGAGTAAAGCCAGTGAAGATGAAACTGTGAAAAAAGGCAAAAAAAAAAAAACCCAAGTGTAGCATATCAGGGTCTGCCTTCTTGGGAGTGCACGGTGGATGGTAAGCTTTCACACCATTTGTACATAGTATTTAATGGAGTAGAAATAACAATGAGTGTAACCTGCATGGTGGATGCATATATATAAGTAGTATATTTGTGATTCCATCCCTTTTTTTCCTTTCATTTTCGATTATTGAATTGAACGGATTGTTGGAAAGCTTATTTTGTCTGGTCTTTCTTTTCTGTATTATGTCATTGTTTCTCTATCTCCCCGCCCCCGCTCCCCATTCTTCCCCCTTCCCAATTTTGCATATTCATTTACGTGCGTTATGTTGATATTTGTCTGCTGTTATTATTGGGAAGCAATTAGAAAAAAAAAAAAGAAGAAAAATGTATTTGAAACAAATCTGAAAATAGCAACCAACCAATACTGGCGTGTGGCCTGCCCCTAATAGAAACAAATCTAAAAATAGCAGTGTACCAATACTGGTGTGTGGCCTGCCCCTGATAGAAACAAATATAAAAATAGCAACCTACGAATACTGGTGTGTGGCCTGGCCCTGATAGAAACCAATCTGAAAATAGCAACCTACCAATACTGGTGTGTGGCCTGCCCCTGATAGAAACCAATCTAAAAATAGCAACCTACCAATACTGGTGTGTGGCCTGCCACTGATAGAAACCAATCTAAAAATAGCAGCCAACCTTCTAAAAATAGCAGCCAACCTACCAATACTGGTGTGTGGCCTGCCCCTGCTAGAAACCAATCTAAAAATAGCAGCCAACCTACCAATGCTGGTGTGTGGCCTGCCCCTGCTAGAAACCAATCTAAAAATAGCAGCCAACCTACCAATGCTGGTGTGTGGCCTGCCCCTGTAGAAACCAATCTAAAAATAGCAGCCAACCTACCATGCTGGTGTGTGGCCTGTCCCTGTAGAAACCAATCTAAAAATAGCAGCAACCTACCAATCTGGTGTGTGGCCTGCCCTATGCAGCTGACGATGGCCCTTCCCCGACTAGAAACCATTCTAAAAATAGCAGCCAACCTACCAAATGAGCTGGGTGTGGCTGCACCTGATAGCAACCAATCTGAAATGTGACAGCACAACGCCTAGCAGAGGCCCCAACGGTGGACCTTGCTCCTGCAGCTCGACGTTGGAGCACCTCCCCGCACGCTGACCCTGGCCTGGCAGGGTCACAGCTGGCTGATGGACCAGACATTGCAGCTGGAGCAGCGGCTGCAGTCGCTGCCCGTCACCCAGGCAACGGCCCCCGGCAGCCTGGACAGCATCGTGACAGCCATCAACGGCCTGGAGCAGAAGACCACGGAGCTGTCTCGGCAGATCGAGGAGTTGTCGCAGGGCGACCTCCTCCGTCAGCAGGTGACCGACACCGTGGACAGGGTCAACATGATGGATCAGGTGAGTGGGGAGGGGTGGGGAGTGTGAGGTTATTGATTTTTTTTTTTCAGGAAATTTTTTAAAAAGTACTTAGAAGGCCCTACCGAATAACGTAGACAAATGAATCACAAGACAAAATTTGACGCGTTCCTGACAGCTTAGGTCTTCTTCAGGCAAGATACACAGAACTCAGGACAACGAAAATGAACGAGCAATCACTTATCTTCATCCAGTTCAGCACAAGATGGGCGTGCTTGTTCATTTTCGTTGTCCTGAGTGTTGTGTATCTTGCCTGAAAAAGACCTCAGAGGTCGATACATGTCGTGTTTTGTCTTGTGATTTGTTTATCTACGTTTTTCGGCGGAGCCTTATCAATATTTTTAAAGATTTTGTTTAGATTTCTGCGTGCAGTTGCCTCCCTTTGCAACTAGATCTAACTTTGTTTTCAGGGTTTTTAGGGGCATTTAAGTCCTTTTAAGTCTATTATGAGTTGAATTTGCCTGAAAAGGCTTTTCAAATATTTTTATGTCAATGAAAGTTCTTTTCGATCCGACACAACATAGTTTTCACAACTCCACGATCCTTTCATGTCCTTTTGGAAGCTGTTATATTCCATTTGATTTCAAAAATTTGTTTTTGACATTTGAAGCTAGTAGTGAAAGGAGGTGTGATGCAGGTCGCAATGCAGGGTTCATTTCCAGCAGATGATGCGTGGTCAAGGGAGAGAACTTGATAACTCAGCTTCGCTGATCAAGAGTGTTCAGCTGTCTCAGAATTCACCATTTTCCAATGGAAGTTACTTTGTTGTTATTCTTCTTATATTAAATTTTTGTGGTGAACACACCAGGGAAGTGCTCACTCCAGGACTGTTCAAGTTGGTTTGAGAAGATCTGACTATCAAATGTGGATTTAGAAACTCATAACGGACAAACACAAGGCAAGTTTGGCATTTTGAGGACACCAAATGTGGTACGGGTGGCAGCTTCCCATCTTGTGCTAACATACCAAGACAGTTTGTCACCAGAAACAAGAGAACAGATTGGATAAGATGCTTTGTGTAGCCACTGAATGTGTAGAGTAAAAAAAAGAGTTGATGACGATGTGATGTAGATATAGAAACTCTGAAGACTCAGAAGCAGAGAATTTGAAGTTGATTCTGTCAGACTTTTGTGGACAGTCTTATTGAATATTTACCACTAGAATCAGGCTTGGTTTTAAGCGAAAGCTGTACTGTTTTTATAGATCCTTTTGAAATGTTTTAGAGAACCTTTCAGGGTCCTTTCATATTTGTTTTTTTTTTGTTGTTGTTATCTGATAAGCGCCTGGGAACCTGGGCGTGACACCACCACTTTTTCAGATTTGACTCCTGCGACAGGGTCTGGCTCTCCTGGATTGCATTTGACAGTTACAGTGAGTCCAGGTGGTACCTCAAGGTGCACAGTCCCCTTAGCTAGATGTGGCTGAAGGAAGCGCGCTTGCTTCTTTAGCCCCATGCTGATAACAATGTTTGGGTTACCATTCCTCCCAGCTCAAGAGGTGCCACCATGTCCATCCAGTTGCAGTCGCCGTAATTTGCTGACAGCGGTGACTTTGTGGCTGAATCACCTCAGATATTGACAGGGAAAGGAATTGGAACTGAAGTCACCATAGGAGCGGGACGCAAAGGGCCACAGAAGTTGACACTCTCATTTGGAGGGGGTGGGAAGAAGGGGAGGGATGATGGTCAATACGATGATAATGGTGGATGTGATGTGGAGTTCCGTTCTGGTCACAGACTGCTGACTGCTCTATGCTTCCATTATAATATATCTTCTGGTCAACCAAGCCCAAGAGATACAGTGCCAGAGAGGTACACGTGAGGTCTATGTGAAACTGTTTGTAGTGTCACTGTTTGATACAGGGGGGACCCAGAAGCTCTCATTAAAGTGTTTGTAATATCACCGACACATAGAGGGAGCCTGAAGTCTGCATGAAGCTGTTTGGTGATGTAAGGGGCACTGTGAAGTTTGCATCAACCTGTTGTGTCAGTGTTTGATACATGGGGGGCTTGAAAGTCTGCATTCAACTGTGTGTTGTGTCAGTGTTTGACAGCAGGGGACCCTGTGGTCTACGGTAAACTGTTGTGTCAGTGTTTGACACCAGGGGGACCCTGTGGTTTATGGTGAACTGTTTGTTGTGTCAGTGCTAGACTCGAGTGGGACCCTGAGTTTTGCATGAAACTTTTTTTTTTCAGTGTTTGACACCAGGGACATCCATAAACTTCTATTAAATTGTTTGTTGTACAGTGCAGTTGCTATCATTCATATAAAGCTCTTAGCATAATTGTTAAAATTTTCTGGAAAAGGAATTGTTAAGTCCTTTGAACTAATTGAAGATGGATTGTGACTGCCCATGCGGTGAGGCAATGGATTAAGAAAAAAACAGGCCGCACAGGCAGTCCTCTATGGTGATGAAATACACTGTGGTGATCTGGCATTGGCTTATGAAAACAACCAAATAAGCAGCAGTACATGTTTATTGACATGTTTACTGTCCAGGGTCTGTCAGAATTGTCCTGATAATTTGCTGAAATTCCAGGTACGATTATAAGTTCCAGGTAAATGATGAAAATCACAAGAGGTAGGAAAGTTTTTTTTTTCCCCCCTGCTTGTATAAAAATGCACAAGGTCCAACTGGAAACTGTTTGACCACTGAAACATGTTTTGTGATTGGTTTGTGTTATCCATCTCTCGACCGCTGACATCATTTGTTGGAGATGAAGGTTGTACTTTGGCACCGAGATGTCAACAGGTGAAAAGCATTTGCTAAGTTCATCAACTGACAGTGGTTGCCCCATGAAATGACCAAAAGTAATGCAGAATTTCTCTCCAAAGTGTCTTAAAGTGCCAGGAACTACAAATTTGCATTTTGGAGATGAACATGTACACTGCAAGTGCTGCAACATAAACTTCAAAATTGAGTGGATATGTTAGATTTATTGTGTATAATGTATGTGTGTGTGTAAGTCTGTCTGTGTGTGTGCGAACACACACACAAAAAATATGATCTTTTGAATTATGTTTTTTTGCAAATCTCTGGTGGAAAATCTCTGGTGGATTTTTTTTGTTCTATTTTTGTTTATAGAATTCCAGGTTTTTCTGTGAGAAACTCCCAAGTTGTTCATTGTAAGGGTAAACAGATCTGTGGTTATGATGTGAACAGTCCTGGCTTCCCATCGATCAATGTGCCTGACAGTGTGTGCTGATGTCTTCAGGTCATGCCTGTGCTGCACAGAGAGGTGGAACAGCTGCTTCGCTCCCTGGAGCAGATGGAGAGCCGCGCCCACGCCGACCGTCTCCGCACGCAGCAGCTGGTCACGCAGGTGGACCAGCTGACGGGGCAGGTGCGAACCCTGGAGCGCACGCTGGCCATGAAAGATGCCACCATCGCCGAGCACGAGGTGCGCATGCAGGCCATGGAGTTCGCCCGCTTCGATGGCACCCTCCTGTGGAAGATCTCCGACTTCGATCGCAAGCGGCGTGACGCCGTCAGCGGGAAGATGACCAGCATCTACTCGCCGGCGTTCTACACAGGCATGGTGGGCTACAAGATGTGCGCCCGGATCTACCCCAACGGGGACGGCATGGGCAAGAACTCTCACCTCTCGCTGTTCTTCGTGCTGATGCGGGGTCACTACGACAGCCTGCTGCCCTGGCCCTTCCAGCAGAAGGTGACGCTGATGCTCATCGACCAGAAGTACCGCGAGCACGTCATTGACGCCTTCCGCCCTGACCCCACCAGCTCGTCTTTCAAACGGCCCACATCGGAGATGAACATTGCCAGCGGGTGCCCGGTGTTCATCCCACTGGCCAAACTGACCAATCCGCAGCACGGGTACTTGAAGGACAACACCATGTTCATCAAGATCATTGTGGAGACGGAGGGCTTGGACAAGTACACGGAGTTCAATCCCTTGAAAGGCCCGTTGCCGACGGCAGCGCCTCCTCAGTGATGTGTTGAGATTGTCTTGTCTGTCTGGCCGCCTTTTTGTTTGTTTGTCTGTTCGTTTGTTTGTTCCCCCCGATTTGTTTTTCTGTATAGTGTACAGGATGTTCTTCACAACACCTCTCAGTCACACTGGTTCTCACTGCCGTTCTCTCTGTTGGTCTGTCTGTCTGTGTACATGGGTCTGTCTGTCTCTCTGTTGGTTTGTCTGTCTGTGTACAAGTTTGTGTCTGTCTCTCTGTTGGTTTGTCCGTCTGTGTACTTGTGTCTGTCTCTCTGTTGGTTTGTCCGTCTGTGTACATGTGCACAGACTAAGGAGGTTACACAGACCCGTCAGGAAAGACAAATCGTGATGATTACGACAGAGTAGTGTCCCTTAGACTTGGGTGGTTAAACAGCATGGCTACGAAAATAAAGAACGGCAAACATCATTGTGCAGCAATAAACTGCTCGAATTCAATATGGAAAAAAAGACTGTAGACAAAAATCTTTTTACAGATTTCCGAAAGACCAAGCAAGGTATAGTTATGTTCAACATGGGAATTAGTAGATTTATACACGCGTAGACCATGTCTGTTTCTTAGCAAATGAAAGTTACGTTAAAGACCTTTTCTAATTTAGATCTGAATGTATGAAATAAGCTTTTGTGTACACACAGTAACACAAATGCAAAAATGCTTAAGTGTGCACACACACAGTTACATGTGTGCATGCATGTATGCATAGGATATGGGTGAGAGGGTGGGTGAAGGAATTGGGAAGGAGAAAAAAGCACCGTATAGATAGATCTGTTCACAAATAGACTAGGTCGAACGACACTGACATAAACATACGCGTACGTCTGAGCATATATCAAGATATAATGCATGTGTGTGCATGCGCGCATGTGTGTGTGTGTGCCT
This sequence comes from Conus canariensis, assembly GCA_033310375.1. Taxonomy (NCBI): domain Eukaryota; kingdom Metazoa; phylum Mollusca; class Gastropoda; order Neogastropoda; family Conidae; genus Conus; species Conus canariensis. The sequence goes on along the minus strand of CM065746.1, from coordinate 40,117,320 downwards.
CTGTGTGTGTGTGTGTGTCGCGTGCGCGCGCGTGTATGTGTGTGTGTGCGTGTGTGTGTCTGCCTCTGGTGTGGGGAGGGGGGGGTGGTGGTCTGCCTCTGTGTATGTGTGTGCGCGTGTGTGTGTGCCTCTGCGTGTGTGTGCGTGTGTGTGTGTGTGTGTCTGCTGTGTGTGTTGTGTGTGGGTGGTGGGGAGGGGGTGGGGTCTGCCTCTGTGTGTGTGTGCGTTTGTATGTCCGTGTGTTTGTCTGCCCATGTGTGTGTGTGTGTGTGTGTGTGCCTCTGCCTCTGTGTGTGTGGGCCTCTGTGAGTGAGTGTGTGTGTGTGCGTGTGTGTGTGCGCGTGCATGCGTGCGTGTGTGTGTGTGTGTGTGTGAGTGAGTGAGTGTGCGTGCATAATTGTGTGGTGGTTGTTATGCAATCATACACATCACATGCGCACACATGCACACACACACACACACACAATTATACACGTCTTTGAGTTTGTGCAAGTAGACTTGCAACATGCACAATGGGAGCGGATTGTCAGGAGGGCGGGTTGTCAGGGGTAAATGTCCAGAAGTGAATTGTCTACAATGGGCGAATTGCCTGGGGTGAACTGTTTGGGGTGAACTGTCCTGCTCCAAAACCGTGCTTGCAATTGTGCATACATGTCTGCGCATGCACATGTGTGTATGTGTGGGTGTACCTTTGTGTATTTGTGTACTTGCATGCATATGTGTGTGCACGTATGTAACCATGTGCATGCATGTGTATGTGCACGTGTGTGCGCATATGCATGTGTGTGTGTATGTGTGCATGAGTGTACCTGTGTGTGTGTACGCGCACTCATGTGTGTATGCATTTGTGTATGCATCCAAATGCATGTGTGTATAACATGCATGCATGCATGCATATGTGTATATGCGTGCGCACACGTGTGTGTTAGTGTGTGTGTGCATGAGCTTCAGTGTGTGTGTGTGCGCACATGTGTGAATGCATATGCACGCAGTTAAATGAGTGCTGTTTGTGTGTGTGTTCATTTGTGTATGTTCCTGTGTGCGTGCGTGCGTGCGTGTGTGCGTATTTATGTACATGCATGTGTATGAGTTGTATGTGAATGTATCAGTGTGTTTTAAACCTGAAATACGCTGCTTTGAATGCAACAGCAAATACTAAACCTGGATACTTCAACCACCCAGAGCAAAGGGAAGTAATCGAAAATTTGGCTTGTAACAAGATAGTAAGGGAAAGAAGGCAGTGAACTATCTGTGTATACTTAATCTGTGTACATGTGTCTCTCTGTCTTTGTGTCTCTTTCTCTCTGTTTTTGTCTCTCCTTCCTCCCCCATCCCCTTGAAGCATCCCCCAGCCCCCTCCCCCCCTCCCCCTCCCCTGTTCCCCCCTTTTCACACTCTCCCACTTTTCTTCTCCCCTGTGTTTGGTGTTCCCTGTCTCTTTCATGTGTTCTGTGTGTAAGTCTGCGTGTCAGCCTGTGCGTTTGTCTGTCTGTCTGTCTGTCTGTCTTGTCAGTGCTGTACGTCTGTGATTTCAGCAATAATGGGCATTCACAGCAAGCACTTCTTTGCCCACAATGTCTCATCTCCTTCTCTTCCTTGTGCTGAAGCTAGTAACATTTCTGCTGTTGTTTACTGCGTCATTTCAACATTTTTACCTCTTCCCTTTCACAATCTGATCTGTCTTTTTTTTGGGGGGGGGGGGGGGTTCAGTGTTCCCACTGTTTCGAAATCTTTTTCTTTCCATGTGTTAACGCTGGAAGAAAAATGGTACCATCTCAGATTTTTTTTCTTATACAAGTTTTATGTTGACAAGTGAGGGGGTGCGTGTGTACTGTGAAATCAAATCATTTAAGTGCATTTTGTACAGCGAGGTTTACTACAACAGAGTCTGTAAAACTGTGTGAAGCATCTGTGTTAATCTTTTTCATATATCTCTTTTTTTTTTCTTTTTTTTTTTTTCTTCAATTATACCTTTGAGCTGATAATAGCTTATTTGAAGCACTTTTAGAAGTGATGCACTTAGATGAGGAGGGTTTCTTGAACTGTCGGGACTGCAGGCGTGGTACAGAAATCCCCCTGTGGAGTAGCGAGGGCTAAGATGGGGGTGGTTCCTGGGTGTGTCTGTCGTTGGGGTGCAGGAGAGTGTGACAGCATCATCAGGGCATAGAAGATGTGAACAGCAGCATCAACAACAAAAGGGATAAGCATGGATATGTATAGAAAAGCTCTTCAGCTTGTTAAACTCTTGACTGCTACTGGAGTGTGTCAGTGAGATACTGAAACATCTGTCTGACGGGATGGGGCAGGCCTGTCAGGTCATCAGTGAGGGACTGCAGTATTCTTCTGGTGGAATAGGGCAGGCAGATCAAGTCATCAGTGCAGGACAGCAACATCCTGGCAATGAGATGGAGCAGATCAGGTCATCAGGGAACGACTGTGATGTCTTGTGACAGGATGATGCAGACAGATCAGGCCATCAGGGAACGACTGTGATGTCTTGTGACAGGATGATGCAGACAGATCAAGTTATCAGATGCCACAGTTTTGTCGGAATCTTTTCCACAGGGAAAGGCATGATTTTCCTGGCGCTGAATTATCAGTTACACTGTCAAGCATTCCACAGGGAAAGGCATGATTTTCCTGGCGCTGAATCATCAGTTACACTGTCCAGCACTGCACAAAGTAGAGCTGCTGTTCTTCTTTATATCAGTATGCACTGTCTTTGTTTTTTTTCTCCTTAGTCTTTGTGGATGAAGGGTTTAGTGAAAGGACATAGAGCTGAACAATGGGATTGGTGAGGACGTCGTACATCTGTCAGCACGTTCTGTCTCTGTGCGTGGTTGCGACTGGGTCCAAGAGCGGCGCTGTATGTGCTGGTGCCTGTTGCGTGATGCAAGTGCGTGGTGCGTCTTTATTTTATTTCATACTGCTCTGGTAGTATTGCCCCTCTTTGCTGTGAGCCTGCTGGTCATGGTGAGCTTGAATGACAGGTAACGTCCACAGATGCAAACCACAAGCTGTATCACGACCCTTTCCTTTTTACCCCAGATATAAGATGCAACAGCTGATGATGAAGATGATGACGTGTTGATTTGTCTGTACACATGAACGTCCTTGGCAGAGTGGTGTTCATGTCAACAAACTATCCAAAAGAAAAAAACTAAAGCTTTTGTCACAGTTTTGTCAGAAATCTGACCCGCTGTCCAGTCCATCTCAGATTTTTTTTAATGTATATTTTACAAATTTGGTTGAAGGGCTTTTCCTCTAGAATAATAGCCAACGTTAGTAAAATGTGAAAAGTCACCTGAGGATGAAAGAGCCACAATTTGATTTGATGCAGACTTCTCTTAAATATTTGAATCCAATTTTTTCTCTTTTTCTTTCTTTCTTTTTTTTTTTTTTTTTGCTCCCGTACTTCTAAGTTTGTTGGGAAGCATACAGACTAGGAAATGGAATTTGTTGCCAATGAGAATCGTTAAACTGTTTTGCTGCAGACAGATAGTCCTGCCAAGATCAAATACTGAGTCAGGAAATCATCATATATTCTGTTTTCTTTTTTAAAGATCTATTCTATCTCCATGCTGGTTTTTTTGTGTGGTTTTTTGTGTGTGTGTGTATGTTGATGGTGGTGTTTCATTTATTAAGGATCTTTTTGAGAGCTGTCGTCAGATATGAAATTTCAAAATTGAACATAGATGAAACTTCAAAATTGAGCATAGAGTTCCGTAAAACAAGGTTTCCTTCATCATCTTCTCTGTGTACTATATTACAGCTGTTTTTCCTGTGTGTTGTATTTTGTTGTTGTTGTTATGTTGTTTTTCTCAAACAGATTAAGATTGAACTGGTCGTTGAAGAAGAGAAGCAGTCTGCCTGTTTGGAAGTGTATGTCGAAATCTCTTCAGGGTCGCCAGTCTGAAAGAAGGTGGGGATGTCAGCCTGTCTTGGCCAGCTTTGTGCTGTCTTTGATTCAGTGATGGAAGTTATTCTGTGCTAATGAAGATGCTTTCTTTATGTTTAGACATTAAGTGCATTAAAGACAAAACCCATGCTGTGAAAGGGAAGAGGAAGACAGAGGGTGTAAGTAACCTGTTTTAAGCTTCTCTGAGAGATGAAAAGGATGGCGTACTGCAGACATGTTGTAGTTCAGTGCAAGGCCCCGGGAACCAGAATAGCTCAGTGGTAGAGCACCAGGCTCGTAATCTTGGTGATCTGGGGTTGCGGGTTTGGATCTCTGCCGGGCCGTTTCGGTAAAGGGGAATTTTTCCCTCGGAGTCAACATTGGTTCTGACTCCATTTCCCATACAGTCCTTCGAATGAGACTATAAACCGAGGTTCCATGGGTGAATGCACACATAACATCTTGCACACATGTAAAATGCCATCACCAACTTTCTGAAGAGAAGGCCAGTTTGGTTGTTGGTATGGATGACACGTTGCACATAGCATGCACCTTCCCCGAAGTTGGAGTATGGCTGCTTTAATGGCAGGATAAAAGACTGTCATACACACAAAAACTCTACTCCCTTTGTTGGGTAGATGGGATTAACCCTTGCCTGTCAATGTAGGGAGTGTCCTCAGGAGTGTCAGCAGAAAAAGGAAAAAAAAGTGCAAGGCCCCAGAACTTGCCAGTCAGCTTTTGATCACAAGCATGTTTTAGCCATGACATGTTCCACACTTCCTTCATTAATTCAGAAGTCAATCACAGCCGTATTACCTTTACTTGTATGTGATGCCTTTAATTACACATACTGTGTTGTTGTTCGTCCTTCGATTTCGAAGATGACCATGACTTAAATCTCAGATGGAAGATCGCTGAGTGTGGGTCTGCAGGTGGCTGGTGAGGCCGATCTGGGCCCAGAAGGAACGCCCACATGTGGGACACATGTGGGTGGGTGCTACAGTGGAGGTGGAGGTAGCTCAGGCCTTGCGTGCGGCTCGCTTTCTCTCAGCTTCTGCTGTGCGTCTCTTCTCTGATGTATACGCACCCTTTGTGATGCTGCTTCGCCAGGCTGGGCGGTCCAGGGCAAGCGACTCCCAGGTGTTGAGGTTGATGTCCAGGCCTTTGAGGGACACTTTGAGGCAGTCCTTGAAACGTTTCTTCTGCCCCCCAACTTTGTGCTTGCCCTGACTCAGTTCTCCCTATAGCAGTTGTTTCAGCAGTCGACTATCTGGCATTCTGACGATGTGGCCAGCCCATCTGGGTCGGGATTTCTGAAGGAGAGTGTAGATGCTAGGGATGCTGGCCCTTTCCAAGACCTCAGTGTCACACTGTACTGTGGCTCACTAATGCAAGAAGTGACAGCGGTGCGGCAGGGATGGCAAACCACTGTCGCGTATTGCATCAGTGAGCCACAGTGAGTATGTTAGATCAAACATTATTTTAGAAGGAAAATTTCCTTTCGATTTCAGATTTCTCTGCTGTCATCAGTGCTGTTAAGTTTTGTTGGAGTCTGTCGCTAAAAGCTAAGATAATGGTTGTAGTGGAAACTGGTAACAAGTCAAGTCTGTTTTGATGTGCTGCTTCCATGTAGATTGACTAACCTTGGTTCACCACAAACGATAAAGTCATGTTTTGTTAGGTTTGGCAAGACGTAGGAGACTCGTCTTTGTTCTGTATTTCGTTAAGGTTCTATGTATGTAGTGAGAAGTTTTTTTTATCTGCTTCTCTATGTGGTTGAACTCGCAGGGTCTCCTCTTATACAATGTACAGTTAATATTTGCTGCAGTATTTGCATTATGTTGTTTGATCTGTCTTTTGTTTGATCCATCTTTTTTTAATCTCGAAAGTATGAAACAGTGATTATAACTGAGAGAAAGTTATGAGAGATACACAACCTCGGATCAGTCTTTTTTTCTTTTCTTTTTTTTTTCAAAAGTATGAAGCGATGATTTGTAACCGAGAAAACCTTGATGAGAGATTCACAATCTCTGCGATGTGGTGACATCTTTAATGCTGGGAATGGCCGGGAAGGATTTCAGAATTTTCATCATAATGCCAAGCTGGAAGATGCATGTGGCATTGCTGTTAAAAAGCCACTGTTCAAGTTTGCCATGTAGAAGTTACATGCAGACAGGGAGAGACAAGTCAGCAGCTTCACTGAATCATCCTTAATGATCGATAGAAAGAAGCTTTTGTGTGGAGGTGGAGGGGAGAGGCTCAGAGTGGGGAGAATGAGGGAGGGGGGGGGGGGTGCAAAAAGGAAATCTTTTAGCATCTTGAGCCCAGTGGCTGCTGAAGTTGATAGTGGCGGCCGTGCTGAACGTAGGCTGGCAGAGTATAACAAATCTCTGGTTCCTTTAAAGGGTGGTCGTTTGGCTTTGATAACTGAACGGTCCAGTTGATCTTCTATCCTGGAGTTCAGTTGAAATCCAGGAAAACCTTTAAGCTATACTGTGTGCATGTGTGTGTGTTGTGTTGTGTGTGTGTGTGTGTGTGTGTGGTGTGTGTGTGTGTGTGTGTGTGTGTGTGTGTGTGTGAAAGCATTGATCTGTGTAAGCCTTCATGGATGTTATCATCTTTGCTTTTTGGCAGGATTAGGAGATGAGGATGAGATTATCATGAGCCTGGAATTGTGAAGCTGTATACATTTATTTCCCATTGTTATTGTTGTCTTGGTCCAGTTCTAATGGTATTGAATACAGACAAGAGAAAAGAATGTTTACGGGAAAAAAAATATGCAACAGAATGATTGTTCTTTAGGGAAAAGAATGACACACACACACACACACACACACACACACACACACACACACACACACACACACACACACACACACTCACTCACATAAACACACATGCATGCTCAGAAACATGCACACACACACACACACATTCTCACACCCAAAAATGCATACACACACACACATACACACACAACACACACACACACACACACACACACACACACACACACACGCACATGCACACAGAATCTCACACTCTCTCTTGCACACACACACACACACACACACACACACACACACACACACACACACACACACTCAGAGAGAGAGAGAGAAAATAACACAAAACAAACAAAAAGAAAAAGAAAGAAAAGCAACAGTATTCTGAAATTTTTTTAAAGTAAATCCTAGCGAAGTGATGCTGCTCGGTTTCTTTTTTTTTATAATTTTCTATGCTTGCTGCTTATTAATATTAAATTTCTGGTATTCTGTTGTTGTTGTTGTTATCATTGTTGCTGATATTGGATTTGATTTCTTCTGGTGTTTGAATGTGCCTCCATCCATATTCTGACTTGGTTATCAAGTGTGTCTTGTCAGGCGATAGACTTGCCTTTGGAGTCATCATTGATGGGTTTGTTTTTGCAGGGTTATGTTTTGTTGTACAGATTTCTCTTTTCTTGGAGAGAAGGAGGGGAATATTGTAACGGGTTTTTTTTTTATGCTTAAAGGTATTTTACTTTCTGCTTCCCTTTTGAGTACAGAGTATGTTGAATTACTGAATGTTTTTCATTTCTAAACGTGTATGGCATTTCATTTTGTCGTCTCCTTCATATGTTATTTGTGTTGAGGTATATCATCTTTTATTGAAGAAACGTGTGGTAAGTTCTAATTAGCTGTGGCTGTAACAATTAGAGAGGCGTACTAGTTGGTTGGTGATTATTGTTGTGGATACAGAGAGAAGTGGGCTGGTGGTGGTGGTGGTGGTTGTTGAGAAGGTCGAGATTCGTCATCAGTGTCTATGTATGTATGCATGGATACAGGTTCTGCTTGTGCAATATATCATGATCCCCCATTTTTTTTTTGGTGAAAAATTTGTTCAGCATCAAAGTGACAGCTATGGCAGGTAACCAATGGATTGAGTTTAATACTGAGTTGTTGGGTTGGCTCAAATACAGGTATGAACACATTTAATGCAGAATGTGTTGTTGTAAACACGCACACATACACACGCACGCATGTGTGCGTGTGCACACACACACACACACACACACACACACACACACACACACACACACACACACACGCGCGCGCGCGCGCACTTACACACAATGCACATGCACACACACCACATACCCACATAGACATATAAGTGTGCACACACACACGTATGTGCACACACACACACACACACACACACACACACACACACACACACACACACACACACACACACACACACACACACACACACACACACACACACACCACACACACAGACCATACATGTGCACTTGCATTAACGCACATTCACGCATGCATATAACATACACATATTTATCCTGTTTTAACCACTTCATATACACAATGCTTTTACTGATCAGGGAACCCGGAGGCTACAAGTTTCTCCCTCGAAATTCTTTGATGTGAAATGCATGGTAAATGAAATTCAGCCTGTCAGCGCTTGTTGCAAAGTGAGGCGACTGCAGGCGGATATCTAAACAAATTTTAGAAATTAATGTTAGCGCACCGCAAAAAAAAAAAAACGTGGACGAACGAATCACAAGACAAAACATGAATTTCTCATCTCCTGTTGTCTTGCAAGTGGATGCAGATAAGTGATTACTCGTTCATTTTCGTTGTCCTGAGTGTTTTGTATCTTGCCTGAAGAAGACCTAAGAGGTCGAAATGCGTTGTGTTTTGTCTTGTGATTCGTTTGTCCACATTTTTGGGGGGCGGTTCACTAACACTAATATTTGGAATCTGTCAGCACTTGTCCAGTAAAACAGCTTTACAATTCAGTAAAGTCAGGTGATCTCTTCAGCACCAGTGTGTGGGGAACATGGAAGTTTCTTGCGTCTTTCCTTGTGTCTTTCCTTACTTTTGGGGGGGGGGGTTTCAAGATACAGGGAAATGATCAGAAAAGTATTCATCGTTGTAGGATTCGTAAAAGGCTTTCAATAATCAGAAAAAAAGGTACTGATAGTTTTAGGATTTATAAAAGACTTTTCTCTGCAGTTCTCCTTGCAAGAGCCGTCTTTTTTTTTTTTTTTTTTACAGTGGTCTCCCTTGGATTGGTGTAGGAAATACAACGGCGATGTGGGATTATATGTATGTTGGCGCCAAAAGAAACAGATTCATCAAGTTGACAGGATACACAGGTTGGCTTGCTTTTGTTGCTAAGTTCCCTACCTGCACCAGTTCGTGAGAAGACTTTGAAAAATTGATATTGAAACATTTTGTCCAAAAGTGCTGGGCTTCATAGAAGAAAGACCAGCAGGCAAATTCAAAACAACCTGTTCTTCGCTAGCTCTTTTCTTTTTTTTCTTTTTTTTTTTTTTTTTTTTTTTTTGGTGCTTGTTTTTTTGGTTTTGCTGTGTTGATTTGTGGAAGTCTTCTGTCTTACTTCCCTCCAAAAAGGAAAGAAGAGGAAGAAGGCAAAGTCAAAAACAGATCTGCCTAGTGCTATGATTCATTGTAATTTCTAGATGTGAAAGCCCTTGAGTGTGGAGCTGCAAGCGAGTGAAAAGAAAAGAAAACACACACACACACACACACACACACACACACACACACACACACACACACACACACACACACACTGCACTATATATTACCGACCACAAAAGCTACAATTTTAATTCACATTGTGTCAGTTCACCTAAGGAGAACCCCTCCCCCCCCCACCCCCCACCCCCCACACCCCCACCCCCCGAATCAAGACCAGTGATGAAGGAGAAATCTGAATAGGAAAGCTCACTGGCAACGGCTTGAATAACGAGAAAAAAAGAAAAAAAAATCACGCACACAGGAGAAAAAAAAAAATGTTGTTGTGAGCTGTGTTTGACAGATATTTCAGACTGGATGGCAGGGTGGGCAGAGAAAGTAGGATGTGTGTGTTTGGTAAATATTGACACGTTAAATTCTTCTTGGCATAAAGGTTCAAGCAAACCTGGTCCAACAGCCCAAAGTTACTGAGGGATGTGAGGCCAGTATGGGGATTTTTTTGTAAAATTGAAACATTAAAGAAAAAATGTCTTTATGGTTGAAAAGAACTTCAAAAAAAAAAAAAAAGAAAGAAGTACTGAAAGAAGTGGAGACTGGGACTGGTAAAAATGGAGAAAAAAAAAAAGTGTTAAGGATGATGTAAAAAAGAAAAAAAGAAAAACTGTGGGGTGCAGTACAAATTTTAAAAAAAATTCTCAGGTTGAAATAAGAGAGAAGTAGTCAACATGCAGGCCAACAGAATGCAATGAGAATGGCAGCATTTCACTCATGGTATTGTTGAGCTGTTTCTGAACGTTCGTGTACCATAGGTAGCAGCGTCTCATCTGAAAAAATTTGACTCATAACTGCTGCATGCACATGTTGATGAAGTCACACCTGACTTTTCTAAAAGCTTACTGCTTTCGTGAGTTACCTGAATGCAAACAAAGCCTGGTAAGTCTGCTTGTTGACCCCGTGCGGATCACCTTTTGATTTGGGGGGAGGAGGGAGGGGGATACGGGGTGGGGGGGCAGATAGTGCTAGCAGGTGTTTGATTTGAATAAGGTATCAGTTTTGTTTCAAAGCGTCTGTACGTGTGTATGTATGGCAATATCGCATGACGCAACCTTTCTCGTACAGCAGATGTATAGGAAAGGGAGAATATTCATGCATGTGTGAGTGCATGTGTTTGTGTGGAAAACAAGACATGATTCTGGAACGGCTTATTTGTAATGATGGGTAAAAGAGACAGAACATGTTGTAATGCATCCAGACTTGGTATGTGCATGCAGTTGAGAAAGAGAGAGAGAGAGAGAGCGAGCAGGATTTGTTGAAATCCTTGTATCTTTATCTTCATAACCAGTACATACACTTGCCCATACACATTAAAGTCTGCTCGCCTGCACACACACACATAAACACACACACATACACGCGCGCGCATGCACCATGAGCTCACCACAGATGTACTCTCTTGATGCATATAAACACATGCACCAAAGACACACACTTATATACTGACAACACACATGCATATGTTCACACGCCATACACACACTCCCAGTCCTGCACCTTATACACATATAACCTAGTCTCCATTCACACTGTCTCGTCCTCTCCCTCGCTCTTTTCTTTCTTTTTTGGCTTTGATATGGAGACGAAACATATATTTCCATCAAAAGGGATATGATCAATCATGAAAATGTATTTATGACGTATGAAAGAAGGTAATTCTCACGAAAAAAGATAATAACGAATCCTGAAAACGTGATTATGACTTATGAAAACGGATAACCTGACTCATGAAAAACAGGGTTATATGCAAAGTCAGGTGACTGCAGGTGGAAATTTAAAACAAATTTTAAAAGTACTTGAACTAACTCCACTGGATTTCATGGACATGCAAATGACAAGGCAATTGTCCTGTAATTCGTTTGTGCATGTTATCTTCTGGAGTTAGTGCAAGTACTTTTAACATTTGTTTCATGAAAAACAGATAACAATAAGTGATGAAAACAGAGCTGTACATTTATGAAGACTAAGAGGAAAATGTTTTTTTTTTAAGTAACAAGTCTTTAAATGTAGGATGTCTCTATTGGGAGATCAGTCTAGTATAGATAAAGAGAAACATCTTCCTGAAAGGCGCATGACAGTCTCAGGCTGTGAAGAGAGGGAGTCGTGATTGGCAGAGTCCTTGTGGCAGCTTGCATTCACCTGCTCATGACCGTGAAGAATTGTACAAAATGCAGTTTGAGGGGAGAGAACTCTCCAGACTATTCAGGTGCACAATTTGGGCAAAAGGGCCATTCCCCGACCAGCATATCACTGCCCGGAAAGACAACTGCCATAAGTGTGAAAATCAAATTTTACAGGAAATGAAAAAAAACTGATTATTTATCCCCAAAAATATATATTGTGAGCTGAGTTACGGTACAAGTATTTTGATCACAGCATGTTTATAATGTGATTGGGACTTGGCTACGTTATGCCCCTTGGCCCGGTCTTATGGTATACCAGAAATCTCAAAAATGCAAAAAATTTGAGTTACGGCAGTTGTATTTCTGAGCAGCAATATGATGACTATAGTGAGAAACGGTCTATGAAATACTTGTACTTTAAAAGTTTTGGTCACTTGGGAACCAGACACTGCTAATTTTCAGATCGGTCATTAAACAAATCTTTCTATTCTAGTCGTTCAAATTCAGCAGATGTCCTCATGTTTGTTGGGGAATTCTTCAGAGATGATATTTTTCACTGGAATTGTTTTGGACACTGATTAGATAGTTTGATCAGAAACATGACTGAACGTTTCTTGAAGGCATCTTCAACAACTAATGACATTTGTTGATGAATCAGCTGAAATGGGAGAACAGAGTTCAAATGTTTTGAGAGCAGAAAATCAAATTCTATACCGAATTTCGAGACTTTTCTAGCTGCACACTGAGATCAGAAACAGTGTTAAGGTGTTGCAGACATTAGAAGAGACCCCATTCTACTCTGCATTTTGAGTGGAGCATCGTTCAGTCTGGCGGTGTGTCTCTTCAGGTTCAGCTGAGTTTAGTCTGGGAGTACCTCCTCCTTCATCTTCTCCCTTCCCTCCCTTACCACCCACCTCCCCTCTTCTACTCCCCTCCTCTCTCCCTTTCCCATCCTCCCCCCTACTCCACAGATCACAGGGTCAGTGAAATCTCATAGTGTTAAGATTCCACATAACAGAATGGAAATCAGTCACAGGTTGCTGCTAAGCTAAGAAACTTTGCACTGGGGCAGCTTCTGTTCCTTTGAAGTTGTGGTGTGGAGCGAGAGATACTCTTCGTCAAAAGTTAGGTAGAGATAGTTCCAAAGCAGGGTGACAGCAGGTGGAAAATGAGACAAGAGCAAAAGCGCCAAAAGTTCGGCAGTGCAATATTTCTTTGCTCTTGTTAGGCAGAGATAGTCTCAGACCAGAATGGAAGTCCATCACATCATCATTTTCATCCTCGTTGAACATCATTATGAAAAAAAAGTGGAAAAAAAAAGAAAAAAAAAGAAGAGGCTTTCTGCTGCCTGCTATGCCCTGGTGTCTTGGTGGCCTCAGTGATTTCCTCTCCACGTCTTACGCTTGTGTGGAGTTCATGTCAAGGTTGTTGACATTGTCGAGGTCAAGGGGAACAGCAGTCCCGGACAGGGATGACGGTGTCTCCATTGCCTCATTTCCCAGGCAGTTATTGTCATGGGTAAATGGTGTGTTAGACCTGCATGTCTCAGATCAGATAGGGCACCCGTGAACACTTTTGAAGTGACTCAGCAGCAGTGCAGTGTCTCCTCTCGCGGGTTGCCTCATGGTGCTCCCTATGGACTGTGGTGTTTGAGCTGTGACAGGACAAACTGGATGTGGCTGGGTGTAGGGGAGCCAGAATGAGCGTCGTGGGAGGAGTGTTACTGGGAGGTACAGAAGATGAGACTACAACAACGAAAAATGCATATAGATAAAGTAGGTGTGAAGCCCTTGTATTCATAGTCATAAAATGATCTGTTCAACAAAGCAGATCTACCAGCAGCTTTCAATCCCATCTGAGCTTAACTGTAAAGTGATGAGAATGTGACAAGTTGATGTGTGATTTCCCTGAAGATGGAGTATGGCTGCCTTAATGGCGGGATTAAAAAAAAAAAACGGACATACACACAAAACTCCACTCCCTTTGTCGGGTAGATGGGATTAATACTTGTCTGTTAATATAGGGAGTGTCCGCAGGAGTATCAGCCTGCGTACGCAGAAGAGGAAGATGTGTGATGAGTCTTTCACTGAATCGTGTACATTTGGCGGCGGCTGACCTGCCGCTAACATGGCGCTTACATGTGACCTGACAAAACATCCATGAAACCTCACAGACTTTCGTGAATGATGTGAACTCCGTACAGCTAGCATTTGATGTAAAAGCATCAAACACTGTTTTCAAAACTGTTCCTCGACTTGGCCCAACTGCATGCGTTGTGCCTTCACTTTAGGTGTGTAGGTTATGTGAGCATGTACATAGGCACATGACGCAGCTCAGTCGTGTACGTACCTCACGCGCATCCAGCAGTCAAGAAGTTTAAAGGTGATTTTCTGCATATCATCCACACACTTTGATCTGATCCAAAGTATGGTCGGCACTTTTGTAAATTGCAAACAACTGGCAACTACGATTGCATGTGTATTTATGTGTGTGTGTGTGTGTCGTGTGTGTGTGTATGTGTTGTGTGTTTCAGGATCTTTTGACCCAAGTGTCACTGAAGATGCTGTAATCATTTTTGTGGATTATGTGTGAAACTTTTGCCCTTGTCATAAATATTTGATTTTGATTTTCATTATCATAATTATTGTTGAAAGGACAGTAACAAGTCATGAAAATGGACCCTCAAGGGTGAAAACAGAAGTGTGATTCTTGAATGTGATTTGTTTGTGGTTTTGCACAGTGTTGTATGATTTGCATGAATGCAAACTATTTCAGACCATGATTAAAGTTCTCACCTGAACCCAGGAGAGAATTTTTGTCATGTGGCTATAGACAGTGTTACTTAGTACCGTTTCCCAATTTTGCAGTATCCATTCTGAATATAGTCAAATTTGTTGACAGTTACACTACTTATGCTTGTAGGAAAACATATAGATTTTCATGCAAAATTGACAGATGTATGCCTTTGATGTATAGTAGATACTGATATATTTAAGTGGAAGTAGGTATATATATACATTGAATATGTAGACATACATGTGATTAAAGTTTGGTTTCTTTTCTGATGCAAAATTTAAAAAGAATAGCTGGCATCACGAAGACATCTCTCACTTAAGAGTGAGATGATGGCGTCAGTTTCTGATTTTTGTTTGTAAGTATTTTGAATGATCCACTGATTTCAGTTTTTTGTTGTTTTATGTTCGGTTTCAGAGACATTTGTCAGTGGATTCATTTTAATCATGACATGACCTTGAGGGATTAAATGCGCAAAAAAAAAAAAATTCAGAAAATGTTTACTGTTACACAGTAATGTTTTTTGGGTTGTATTTTTTTGTTTGTTTGGTTTGCATATTTATTTTGAATTAAAGATCGTTATCCGTACAAAATGACCAGAAACTGAATAATTGTCTCTTCTATGTCTGGAATTGTCTTTTGAAAATCTCCGCCCTCTATGTTGACGGTCTTTCATTTCTGTGCCCCTTTTTCACTCCACCTCCTGATGAAAAGATGAGCAAGGGAAATAATTTTGAACTTTGAGTTGCTGGGGTAAATCCCACTACTGCTTGGGTGATGTTTTCTGAGTAGGAAATGTTCATGTGATGTTGACTGGCAGCACTGGCTAATATACCCATGTTCAAGCGTTTCTTTCTGTTTGATTGGTAGTGTTTCTGTGTCACACACTGCTGCATGTCGATAAGAAACACAGAAAGAGACTGTCGCTTCCACAATAAGAGGGAACACTCACCCATATCCACAGTTAGTATGCCCCATGAATCTCCCAGAGAAGTGGGAGGGTGAAGGATAAGTGTCTCCAGCATTCGCTAGTTAAGGAGGTCCAGTGCATGTATTGAAGGCATTCACCACTTCCTGCTGATCTGATTGGCTCTGTGTCAACCTCTGGTTAGCTCTGTATCAACCTCCCACTGATGAGTTGGCTGTCTGTTTGCTGCTTGTTATGCTGTTAGTGTCGAACTCTGAGATTTGAAGCACACACATGCACACATGGTGGTTTGCTCTTGGGCAGAAGCTATTTGCAGGCAGTGGGCCTAAAAACAGCTGACATCATCAAGCTGGTATGCATGGTGACCTCACAGAGTGCGGCCCAAACAGCAGACAGCATCAGGCTGGCATACATGGTGACCTGAGAGTGCTGCCCAAACAGCAGACAGCATCAGGCTGGCATACATGGTGACCTGAGAGTGCTGCCCAAACAGCCGACAGCATCAGGCTTTAGAGTGCTGCCCAAACAGCCAACAGCATCATGCTGTCATACATGGTGACCTGAGAGTGCTGTCCAAACGGCCACTTGAACAATTTGGGGATGGAAAAGCTCAGTTGGCAGAGTGACAGACTCATGATTCTGGCAATCCTGAGGTTGCAGGTTCGAATCTCCACAGGGCTATTCAGTAGAGGGGGATATTTCCCTTGGAGGTAACATTCGTTCTGACTCCGTTTCCCGAAAAAGTCCTTTGAATGAGACTTTAAACCGAGGTTCCGTGTGTGAACGCATGCATAACATCTTGCACACACATAAGATCCCATTACCAACTTTCAGAAGAGAAGGCCAGGTTTGGCCGTTAGCATGGATGACATGTATACACATTGCAGTCACTGAAAGAATGAAAGAATCAGTGAAAAATAGAGCGACTTATATTCGACTGAATGACAAGGGAAATGACAGAATGTAGCACCTGGCAGACAGCTCTTCAGTCGGCTCTACCCGGGTAGGCAGCCCGTTGTGTAAACGAGAGCATGGATTGTAATGCTAGAGCTTGGTCTCTAGCCAAGGATAGGTACTATGTAAGTACTCCTAATAAAATGAAAATAATAATTATAATAATTTTCTTGCGGCATGAAATGACTGGTGCAAGAGAGTAGTTAGCGGCCGGTGTGAAAAAGAAGGGACCCTGACAAAAGCAAATAGTTGGGAAAGAAAGTGAAATACTTATCCTTTTCCTTCAACATCTCTCAATCTCCTGAAAACTTCTGGGATTGGCAAACCTCTTCGGAAAGCCTTGAATCCTCTTGAAACTGGAAGACATCCAAAATTCATTTTGGAAACTTCCATGCAAAGCCTTGAAATGGAAGAAATTCAGTGTCTGTGAGGACACTTGTTCAAAATGCTTTGAAAATGGAAGAAATTCGGTGTCTGTGAAGACACTTGTTCAAAATGCTTTGAAAATGGAAGAAATTCGGTGTCTGTGAAGACACTTGTTCAAAATGCTTTGAAAATGGAAGAAATTCAGTGTCTGTGAAGACACTTGTTCAAAATGCTTTGAAAATGGAAGAAATTCGATGTCTGTGATGACACTTTTTCAAAACCCCTTGAAAACGGAAGAAATTCAGTGTCTGTGAGGAAAATGCTTTGAAAATGGAAGAAATTCAGTGTCTGTGAGGACACTTGTTCAAAATGCTTTGAAAATGAAAGAAATTCAGTGTCTGTGAGGAAAATGCTTTGAAAATGGAAGAAATTCAGTGTCTGTGAGGACACTTGTTCAAAATGCTTTGAAAATGGAAGAAATTCAGTGTCTGTGAGGAAAATGCTTTGAAAATGGAAGAAATTCAGTGTCTGTGAGGAAAATGCTTTGAAAATAAAGAATTTCAGTGTCTGTGAGGAAATTGCTTTGAAAATGGAAGAAATTCAGTGTCTGTGAGGAAAATGCTTTGAAAATGGAAGAAATTCAGCATCCAGAAGGAAACATTGTTGAAAATAACATGTAGATACAACAGATATTCCACTGAAGTAATTTGAATGTTGGACTGGAAACAGCAGTCTGAAGTATGTGCTTTTGATTTTGTTGCTACTGTTGTGTGTGTGTGTGTGTCTGTGTGTGAGAGTCTGTGTCTGTATGTGAGATTCTGTGTCTGTATGTGTCTGTGTTTTTGTGTGCTTTGAAGATCTGCTTTTTAATGTATTAAGGATGAGCATTTTATCATATTTTTGGCTGTCCTTGAAATTTCAAACGTTTTGCTTCAAGAACTCCTTGAACATCCCAGCAGTTAATTCGTGTGAACCTGCACCCGTCCACATCTGCATGTTGTGTACAATTGATGATCACTTTGCTGCTTGTCCTTTGTCTTCAGTTGACAGTGGAAGGTTTTGAACTGCTACCGTTTCCTGTTGAATGCTTGTTCCTTCAGTTAGGTTTCCTGTTGAATGCTTGTTCCTTCAGTTAGGTTTCCTGTTGAATGCTTGTTCCTTCAGTTAGGTTTCCTGTTGAATGCTTGTTCCTTCAGTTAGGTTTCCTGTCATGGCTTTGTGTGTGCTCTGCTGTTATCTGACCAATGTAAAAGAACAAGGAGACATTGTGTTGAATGCTGTATCAAGGTCAAGGCTGCCTGTTAGTGTTGTAAGAGATCATGCCGCAGGATTGTCCAGATCACCAAAAGGTCCGGCATCAAACATGACGTACAGCAGGTGGATTTCATGAGGAAGCCCTAGGAAGTTGATGTTGTCAGAAAGACAGCAGACTTCATTCTTCTTCTTCTTCTGCAGTCGATTTTAAATGGCTGCGTCAGATCTTCAATCCTGTCACCACAATGAATCCCACAGTCTTCTTGAGGTCTTGATGGCTGCCCCAAAGCTGCATCGGTAGCTGTGTGCCCTTTGGCCAGGTTTGATGCCATAGAACATCATGGGCTGGACAGTGTTAGAGGATGTGTTCTGGGGTTTAAAATCCAGTGCCACACGGACATTCATCTGTGTGGGCAATCTTAATTCAGCTGAGGTGGCTCAGCAGTCAGCAGTGACCAGTTCTCAGTCTGAAGAGGATTGTTTGCTGGTATCTCTGGAGCTGATGGATTGGATCAACACCGCTGTCTGCACCCAACCTTCTCTTCTATTGGTTTTGGTATTCAAATTTTCATTACTCATCTTTCAAATTTTGTTCATAACTCAGAAGAAATAATGGATTGTAATCTGGAGCTGCATCTGACCAGAGAAGCCAGAGCAGAACAGATGGTCAAGGCTTGTTGAAAGGTAGTGTTTTTCAGAATAACTTGTCAGACCAGGACAGGTAACATCCTTTGATAGTCTGATAGTTGGTATTAAGGCTGGCAATGAAACTGAGCGTTACTGTCTTTTCAGCAAGATGGTGGCCTCCTTTCTCGTCCTTGCCTTGCCTTGGCTGAACCCCGACACGCCCACGTGGGGGTTGTTGCTGAGGCATCTCTGAGGACTTTCTGATGATGTTCCTCAATCTGTGACAGATTTCTACAGCCTTAAAGAGAGCCAATGAAGAATATGTCAGGCATTAGTCCAATGTGCTGGCGTCCCTAAGGATCAAAACAGTGGGCTGGGGCAATATTACCAGCCAAAGTCTTCAGCTGTGAGTGGGATGTTGTGTGGCCATGTGGGCTGGGAAGGAGATCGAAGATCAGTGACAAATTATTCTAGGGACAGTTGGCCCATGTCCTCATTGTTGTTCAGGTGATGTTGCTGTCCATTCTGGATGGTCAGCATGACTGGACCTCAGGGGAGGGGGGGGGGTGGATGGTGTTCATAACCATCATCTACCAGTCACTAGCATTTGCCCATGGCGAGGAAAGCGAGAGATGAGAGGAGCAAAGAAATGGATACTAGGTGAACTGTTTTTATGAATGTGGCTTCTTCAAGCTGTTCTTGCTGTTTGGGGGCCAATGTTCTGTTTGTGTCCATGCACCAATCATTGGATGTCACTACTTTTCATTCATCGATTAGAAAACATCACCACCATCAGCCATTTTCTCTCATAATCACCACCATCAGCCATTTTCTCTCATATGGCAGAGAGTCACAAGATGTTCTAGTGATCTCTGACCACTGTTGTGCCTCACTCACCACAGGAGCATGTTATGGAACCCCTCGTCTTTGGCAAACTAGCATCAAGTTCTGTCTTGTGTGAAACTCATCTCTGGAAGGTCATCCATAGAGTCAACAACATCCAAGATGATATTGTGTAGTGGATCTTCTCAGTGACAACCTTGAGGGAGGGTTTTGAAAAGGAGGGAGTGTTATAGCAGGGATGTAAATCTGTTTAGAGGAACAGATGGAGAGAAAACTATTGTAAACTAAGTCTTTGGCTGGATGCAGTTGTGACGGGTATGTCCGCTATCTTGATGCTGCCCTTGATCTGCTGCCTAGTGGAGAGAGGTTCAGGTCCTCGTCCTGCTGGCTTCATTGTGAAACTTTCATGTGTCGCCCAAATCTCTCTGTTGTCAACAGTTGAAGCTTTGGCTGTAGCTAGGCTGTAGTGGTTAACAGGTCTGAATGTGATGATAGGGGCGGCTGTTGTTAGACTTTAGGGGTTGACAGGTCTGCATGTGAACATAAGGGCAGCTGTAGCTAGGCTGTAGTGGTTGACAGGTCTGTATGTAGAGGCAGCTGTAGCTAGGCTGTAGTGGTTGACAGGTCTGTATGAGAATGTAGAGGCAGCTGTAGCTAGGATGTAGTGGTTGACAGGTCTGCTTGAGAACGTAGGGGCAGCTGTAGCTAGGCTGTAGTGGTTGACAGGTCTGCATGTGACTGTGGGGGCAGCGCTGTGGTGGTTGACAGGCTGTAGTGGTTGACAGGTCTGCATGAGAACGTTGGGGTAGCTGTAGCTAGGCTGTAGTGGTTGACAGGTCTGCTTGAGAACGTAGGTCATTTTCCCTGATTTCCAATTTTTGTTCATTGAAAAGCTGAATTGTTCACAGAATCATTGTTAAGTTGTATATCATGTTTCAGGGACTCTTGCAGCAGTTTTAATTTGGATGGCAAAAAATGGTGACATTTTTCTGTCGCGTCCAGATGTGTCAGCAACATCCTGTTTGGGCTTTCAGTGCTCTGGACAGACTTTGGGGAGACAACTCTCTGCCCTCCTCCTCCTACCTCCTCACTCTCCACCCCTGTTCCGTCACTCTCCCTAACCCTGTTTTCTCCCCACGTCCTTGACTCTTGACTCTGTTGCATAGCTGCCAATGCGTACAATCCTCCTCCACTGTTATGAATTTCCCAGTTTAAAAAAAGAAAATCATTTCTGCAATATGTAATTGGGGGATAGGGTGTTGGGGGAGGAGAGGTATGATGAATGGCTAAAACTATCCCAGAATAGTGGGGGGTTGTGGTATCGTGCGAGTTGAAGTATTGCAGGGTGCAGTCAGAATGAGACGAATGGGCAGATCAACAAAAACATGCATTGGAAGCACAGTGAGATCTAGCATTCAAACATCTCCCAATGTAAAGACTTAGATTTTTTTGGTGGAACCCTCTATATTATCACTGTCTTCATGAGATTCATCTCCCTATAAAGACATCCACCCTTTAAATAACTTTTTTTTTTTTAAAAGAGAATATGTTCATATTTTTGTTGCTCTTTTTACCAGATTGATCCCCACAGAAGACTCTCTTTAGAGACTTTTTTTTTTTTTTTTAACCTGGGAGAGATTCCACTGTGCACATTGATTTTATGAACGGCCGCCTGATTATATTGGAGGATCTTTATTGGGAGATATTGTTTCAACAAATATATTTTTGAAACTTAGTTTTAGGGCACACACTCCACCGAACAAACTGTAAACACTAATAAAGGGAACAATTTTCAAATGAGAAAAGACAATAGACAGCTCCTTGGATAGGGCAATAGGTAATGTTACTGCCATCAGTTTCAAGAATAATTGTATTTCAAAGTAGACAAAACACTACCAGCGTTTTCTGAAACAGTTTTAAAGGAATGAATTAAGCTGTTATTCGACACACTAAAGAATAATTTTTAGAAAGAGAGGGGGTTAGTTACCGCCAAGGACATAGACCAAAGTACAGGACAAGACACTACTTTGTTTGACTTTGTTTGTCTATGTCCTTGGCAGTAACTAACCCCGTTTCTTTCTAAACTTTGCTTCATATTCCGCCCTCAGTCACACCGTTTTGACACTAAAGAATGTTAGGATATAAGCGTTATCAACACTGAAAATTTAGAATGAATTAAGCCGTTATTCAACACACTGAAAAATGTTAAGGAATGAATTAAGCCGTTATTCAACACACTGAAAAATGTTAAGGAATGAATTAAGCCGTTATTCAACACACTGAAAAATGTTAAGGAATGAATTAAGCTGTTGTTCAACACACTGAAGAAGAATGTGTGTCCCAGTCATCAACTTCTTTGAGCAGTTATTCAATGTCCCTAAAAAGACCAACACAAATGGCTGGCTACCATGTATGTAATGTATCAAGCAAGATACACGTTTTTAAACCTGTCTGCAATATTGGAGACAGATTTTGTGTGATTGCCTCCCCTCACTCTGTAACAGAATGAAGCTTTTTTTTTTTTTTTTTTTTTTTTTGCTGACACTGATTCAGTCAAAAATTTGATTGCATGAGTCGAAAACACACAGAAGGATCGACAAAATACATTGCAGACATCTGAATGACCTGAGACATGTTCAACTGCACGTCACTTGCGTGTGTGTGTGTGTGTGTGTGTGTGTGTGTGTGTGTTGTGTAACAGACAGATTGACTTTGGGCTCTACTCATGTGATGAGGTGATGGTGATGAAATGTATCTGTTGGGATGAGCATCTGCATGTGCTGTGACTTATGTCGATGTGTATTGAATCCTTGTTGTTTAACAGCTATGTCTGAGGCCCATTACATCATGAATGGTGACATCAACAATACAGCTACGATGCTTTGATAGGACGTAAGTCCTGCTTTGAATGGTTGACTGTGTGTCCACTTAATGTTTACACTCTCATCAGACAATAACTCTTGACCATATTGGTCAAGGCTGGTTTTGTGTGTTCTGCAATGTACCTTGATTCTCGTTTGGAAATGATCCAGTTTTTTTGTCCCGTGGTTTTGTGGTTGAAACATATTACAAGTATTATGCCACTTTGTTTTCTGGTTTTGTGCGGCACTTTTTGTCCAGGAATCTCTTGTTAAAGTTTGCAGCACTCGCCTTACTGTATCAGTGTACCAGTCCGTTGGATGTTTCTGTGCTTATGTTAGATGATGCATTCTGGTGTGATACACCACAGTTTGCCCAATCCCTGTACACCCAATGTCCCATTCATATTGTGCCCAGGGGCAATTTACATTTTACACCCAATGCCACATTCATATTGTGCCCAAAGGCAATTTACACTTTTCACACAATCCCCCATCCATAATGTGCCCATTGGCAATTTACACTTTACACCCAATGCCCCATTCATATTGTGCCCAGTGGCAATTTACACTTTTCACACAATCCCCCATCCATAATGTGCCGGGTGGCAATTTACTTTTTACACCCAATGCCCCATTCATATTGTGCCCAAAGGCAATTTACACTTTTCACACAATCCCCCATCCATAATGTGCCCAGTGGCAATTTACACTTTACACCCAATGCCCCATTCATATTGTGCCCAGTGGCAATTTACACTTTTTACACCCAATGCCCCATTCATATTGTGCCCAGTGGCAATTTACACTTTACACCCAATGCCCCATTCATATTGTGCCTAGTGACAATTTACACTTTTCACACAATCCCCCATTCATATTGTGCCCAAAGGCAGTTTACACTTTTCACACAATCCCCCATTCATATTGTGCCCAGTGGCAATTTACACTTTTCACACAATCCCCCATTCATATTGTGCCCAATGGCAATTTAATAATAATAATAATAATAATGTATAATACTTATATAGCGCATTTCTTGTTGTACAACTCAATGCGCTTACATCCACCATTTGCACTTATTCATACAATATTCATGCACACAGCAAAAAGAAA